>OY728135.1:513853979-515118455 GCA_963277665.1 Viscum album
AAAATAAGTTATCATATATATAATAGTCTACATCATTTACATCTTGTGAAACAATAAAAAATATTGATCGTTTCCATTTTATCACATTTCCATGGTTCATTACATTCCACATGTTCTCACACACCTTCACTATAGAACCACCCCTGGTTTAAGGTATGTAACCATTTGTTATGTATTTTTATTATAATAAAGTGTTTGGGTAATGTTTGGGAGTTTTTGATGGTTTGAAAATGGTTTTGGGGAATTTCTATGGGAGCACAGTTTGAGTGCGGCTAGGGGAAACTATGCAGGATCACCGGGAAATTACTTAAGTGGAGGTAGTGGGATTCATGATATATATATGAATGCTTGGTCTAATTGGTTAGGGTCCTTGTTTAGTTAGTATTATTCTCACAATAATCCAATAGTATTCATAACAATGAAAACTAACCATGAGCTGCAAAAAAAATTGGGTTTTTAATTACGGCTTTACTCAGGATTTGTCCTAAACTTCTCTTCTCTTATACCATAAAAATCCTAATTTTTATTTTTAGATCTCAAGGGAAAGATGGGCTCTCCCACTAATTTGGGATGTGAATCAGAGGGTACTAAAGGTTTGGTGATGGCAATAATCTTCCAGTATTCCTTCTCTCTTTAATATTTCTTGGTCTTCCTTATATCTAGTTCTTCATCTCTCTGGGTTTTCTATATATACACCCTTTGAATGGAGATCTTAGGGTTTTTCCTAAAATGATGTGATTCAGGCTTATTAGTGTGTGGAAAAGGGATCTAGTTTGTTTTTGGTGGGGATTTCACCTCATATGTTTTGGTGCAGTTGTGGTTTGGTCGATTTCACCGAAACCCTAATCTTTTTGGCTTCTCTCTCAACTCCATATTGATATAACTAGAGGCCTTGGTTTCAATAAATTGAGTTTTCATGAAATTAATTTGAGATTGTGATGTACAAATATTAGTGGAAACCCCTATTATGACATTTTTTTGGATTGTTTTAGGGGAAATGGTTGATTTAAATGAATTTTTCCTTATTGTTGTTGGATTTTAAAATGTTGATTTTAAAATCAATGGCTTGGTTCGGTTTATGGAAATGGTTTGTGAAAATGGTTTTCGATAAAAATGGTGTTTTATTAAAATATGAATTTATATGGTAATTGGATTAAGGTATTTTTTTGTTATGAAATAGTTGTTTCAAATTGGTGTGGAATTATTAGGTGTATTATAACACATCGAGATTATATTTGATAAATTATTTTTAATTTCTCTTATGTATTTTGTTATACGCTACGCGATGATTAGCCAATGTTATACACAATAGAATATTAGATGGAAGTATATGAAAAACTATTCTTAGATTTTTATATAATAAATTTAAATGACTTTTTATAGAATTAATTTCACTCATGGATGAGTATAAGTGATAACTAAATATTATAACCCAGTCATTATAATGGATGGTATGAATAATATTAACTTCCTTGTGAAAAAATTATTTAAATGTAAATAAGTGAGTTAATAAAATAATAAAATTCACTCAATATGGAATTTATTATTGAAATATAACTATAATATATTAAATATATTTTTTAAAAATTCATATGATATTTTTTTATATATGATATAAAAACAAATTAAAATTTTCAGATAAAAGATGAAATTTTCAACAAAATATAGTTTTCCACCTTTTCATGGAGAACCATTTTTAAATATCGATTTTTAAAATTTTATAAAATTTATTTGACATTATAAACATATTAATTGGATGGGAAACATATAAATTTAACTTGGTGACATTTTTTATATTTTTATGATGGAATTCATATTTTAAGGAATAGTGCAAAATAATGTATTTTAACTCAAAAAATCATTTTTTTTCTAATTTATTTATACATATATATTAAATTTTAAGTTTTTCTAATGTGTAATTGGATTATGTTTTTTTTTCATTTAATCATGGTTTTATCATTGGAAGTATTTTCATATTTATGTTGGACATAAACACATGTTAATCTTTTGATTGTTTTAACTTCTTAAACTCTTGCATTCTGGTTTTGACAACAAGAATTTAATTTAAATTAATAAATTAAACTACTGTGTTTTGAATTTGGAAAAATGGATTCTATTATTGGAATGATAAGGTCCAAATTTTTTTTAAAGATAGTTTTTATTTTTAGACATTTTGAATAGTAAGTTTAGTAATTATTTTTATTTACCGTTGTTAAAGGGTAAATCAGCTAAATAAGGGTAAAAATAATATTATAATAATATAAAACTTCCCAAACACATGACCTAATACTATTGGATGAGATATGGTAGACCATGAGCATCTAATGGTCGATTTTAGGACCCCATAGAGCCACTTGGGTGTGATAATGTCCCTTTATAAATTTTAATTTAAAGAAAAATAAAATAAAATATAACATAAACATATATATCATAACTAAAACAATTGTAATTTTGTTTATAGAAATGATATATTATAATATATATAGTCATTATTAATCTAAAAATATTTCATACATCATGGTATTTTATTTAAAAAATTGAGATATTAAATAAATAATGTTTTTATGATTCAATTTTTACATTATTAATGAAATATTCAAATAAATGATATTATAAATACTAAAATAAATGTAATTTAAAACTTTTTATGTCATACACTAATTTTATGGATGAAAATAACATATTATATTTTATTTAATTATTTTGTTTCTATGTAATAATATTTTTATGACTTTAACAAAAATCAATTTCTAAATAGTGTGAAAATTGATATAAATGAGTTTTTATAACAAATATTATTTAATTAAATGATATAATGGTCCTATAAATATATAAACTAACAAAATTACTTATATAATTATTAAATATTCATTAATTATCCACATGTGGTTATAATTACATTTTAGAGTAGGTATATTGACCATATAGAATGAAAATACCAGAATGCATGGTAAGAGTTAAATTATTTAGCTATGGGTTGAATCTAAATGATAAGGTTGATTTTGTAGCTAAACGTTTCTAAAACCTATTTTTTGAGAGAATATAGAACCATTATAATATTATCCTTGAAATATATCACATCCAAGCTATTATAATTTTAAAATAAATTTATAATAAAATAATATTTGATGACATTCATACCGTATTCCTGCTCCCTCTTATAAAAGGCCACCATATCAATCCACTTACTCACACCTATCAATCCCCTTTACTCATTAAAAATTTCTAAAACAATCTCCCAACATCCCTCTATTCTTTATAGAAGCCGTAATTTGTGCATAAATCCATCCTATTGACACTTTTTGTGCAAATCAAAAAGAGACACCCGAAAAAGAGGTAATTGTTTTATCATCTCTTCCAAAATTCTTTAATTCTTATAAAACCTTTTATTATGTTGTTTCAATAATAAAGTAATAAATAGAGTATCTTAAATATTGTGAGATGTTATTTTAATTATGTTAAAAACTTATACCACATTTTATTCATCCTATATATAATAATATCAGTATGCATTCATACATATGACTTACAGTCTCTATACCGTGGTGTAATTTTTATTCAACAATACAAAATTTTGATCGATGTAATGATGGATATAATAATTAATATAACATAATAATTATTATTTATAAATAATATACTATCCAATTCCATACAATTTTACCATTAAGTGAATGATATCCTCGCTCATGCGTAAGTACAACCTACTGTCTCCACAATGCGATGCGATTCAATTTAAATGATATTAATTAACCAAGATTATATACATTAATAGAATTAATAAATATCCTAAAATTTGTACTAATATAATTTTTCAAATGATTTTAATTTTATGAAATAAGTTGAAAATGAACATGTCCGACAAAACATGAATAAGAACACAATGCGGTTAATATCTCAATAACGCGTGAAACTGAAATATTACTAACAAATGGATGATAATAGGTTATCATAAAAATTACTATGATAATGGAATAAATAAGTATCTATATTTAAATCATTATATATGAGGTTTGAATATATACGAATCATATCAGACTTATGGTCAGGGATAATTTCTGAATCCCATTATGTTCTGCGATTCTTTATATGTATGTATTTACTAGGGTATATTTATCTTCCATGCCCATGTTTCTAAAATATATAATATTATTAAAATTCTTCAACTACCTTTTAATGTAAATTTTAACCATTGGTGAATTTTTATTAAATGTTATTGAATGAATCATTCATTCATTTTCCATATGAGGTACATTTTGACTTTTCTAGCAATAGTATGACAAGAATGTTTTTTAAAACATATATGTCATGAATGATTTTTTACAAATTCATGATTCCTTATATCCATGGATATTTATATAAATTATTTCAATTTTATTTTCAACTAAATTATTTTATTTTAAAATTTAATTTCAATTTTTTTAAAGAAAAAAAATTTGAAGAAGAAAAGATATTTTCTTCATGAATTATTTTCAAGTGTTTAATCAAAATTAATTTCCATCTAATATGGCATTATTTAAATAGATTTATATTTATACAAATATTATTACTATGGAATGATTGTTTTTATGATGGAATAATAAGGATGAAATTCATTTGTTTTATATGGATTGTGATTGAATGATGGTTATGAAACCCAATTTATTCCTTGGGTTATGGTACGATAAATGATTTATGTATTTGTGGAAATGTAATAATGATTTAATTATGATATGTGTGGGAATTATATACCCATACAATTAATTTGGTAATGATGTATATCTTATGAGATAAACATGACTGAAATGAAATTTTAATCCAGTTCAATAATACAGGGTTGGAATCACAGGTAAAATAGGCTCTATAATACATGGCTGGAATTGAAAGTAAACCCAGTTCAATAATAGACTTTTTCCACTATTAGGGTCTTGGAGTAAATGACTTGAATACTATGGAAATAATATTATGTGCTTATGTTTTCCCATAATTCCATGGTTCACTACCATTTTGTTTTATCATAGTTAATGTTCTTTTATGATCTATGCCTTACATTCAACCAAGATTTAATTCATGACTCAAGATTTTGTTATTTAAACTTTATGTTCATAGTTTTTACATTATTATGTTTATGGTTTGTTTTAGGTAATCCATGTTTACCATTACTTATAATTTTATCTTACACTTTTTATTCTTTTTTCCACAGGATATAAACAATTGTTTCAGATTGGAAAACAAAAGGGGAAGAACATTATGGGAGATGTTGAAGATGCTTCACCAAGTTAGATGATTATCTTCCATGTTTCAAAACACACTAAATTAATAATCTATTTGAGTTTATATTTGTGTAATTTATTATGTATTCAACAAAAGAAATTTAATGTACAGGTACATCAATCTGTGGTCGTTAGAGTTTGTATCAGAGAAAATATTTTAGTTAACCAATAGAAATTAGTATATGAAGACTTTGGTTTGATCCCTAGAGATATTTCTAAAGTATGTCTATTGATGTCCCTAAGGGTAAGTATAACTATAGGTAATAGTTATAGAATTATGGTAATTATCATGAACAACCTAGGATTAATCCTAGGATGTTTGAGATTAACTGTACTCCCCCTTGATTATATTGTTTTCCTAGAATGATTTTTACCTCTCACACTATTATTTTTTGGATTTTAGATAATGGATTGAACCTGAGAAAACCATGTTAATGATCAGTTCATTGGGAAATGAAATGATTTTCCTCTTATACAACCAAATTTTATGGGATATAGAATGAAAAATATTAATTATATAATTTCACAAGCGATGAATCATTATGAACATCTAAATAAGTGGAGAAGGGAACAACATTATGTTGAGTCCTTCCTAAGGCAACATCCACCTTCATTCAGTGGTACTTTTATTCCAATTATTGCTGAACTATGGATCAGTACCATTGAAATGATATTTTCCATCCATTTTTGTCTAGAATGTGAAAGAAATATTTTTGATTTTTATCATTTAGAAGGAGAAGCAATCCGGTTGTAGACTCTAATCAATAATAAAAGGCAACAACACAAAATTTAATCCATTGAATGGTTCGTGTTCAAGAACATACTTTTCAATAAGTACTTTCATCTTATTAATCAAACAATAATAAAAAATGATTTCAATGAGATTATGAAAAAAAATATGATGAATTAATTGGTAAATATGATGTAAATTCTACAAGAATTGGAAGGTTTACTTCTTGCATTATCATCGAAACTAAAAGAAAAGATGATTGATTCCTCAATGTCTTAAAACAAAGACTTATAATGGAATTATCTACAAGAGAGAATAGTATCTATGAAGATATTTTGTGTTGTTTTACCAAGGTACAAATACAAGTTGGTGTTATATATCAAAATCCAGGTTTTGATAGGAAAAGAAAAATGAAGGTCAAGAGAAAATCTCAAAATAATGGGGAAAAGAGGATGAATATTTACTTATTCTCAAAGTGTGGAAAGAAGCATGGTGGAGATTTTATTACAGGGAAAAGAAAGTATTTTATGTGTGGAAAAGAAGTCCATCACAAATTTGGGTGCCAATGTAATGAAAAAAGTTTTGATAATGATGAGAATAGAGAAAAGACTATAGAGAATGCTCCACCCACACTTCAATGATCCAATTGTAAGGAAAGGGGGAATTATGGTATCCAATTCCATAATACAAGGTACATGTAATATTAGCGACATCAACCACCACTAAAGTCAATAGACAACAACAAATCACTTGCGATCACTATTAAAAATGTTGAGTATGGCAATGAAGTGGTGGAATGATTCTATTTTTATGTATTGGGATTATAGAATAGTGTTGTAGAATCTATTTTATAGTATTATGTAGTATTGTAATATCTCTGTATTGGTCCATTTTTTCCATATGTATATGGAATCAGTAACCATGAAAAGTTATTGAAATATGTTTTGAAGGAACATCATATGCACATAATTAAGGGATAATGAGATAATAAGATGTTTGATAGTATTTGTAACCTCATGACTGATATAAGGAAAAAGTGATATCATGGTTTGAGTATATATAAATTTAGGTATTTTGGGGTGTGGAAGGAGTAAATTTAGACATAATTCATTTTTTCAATAAGGTTCTATGGTAATTCATGTCACTATCGTGTTTCAAAAGAATAAATGAATTACGTTTTCACATGTTTGGAATCTGACAACCATGAACTACATTGTGATATATGGGAGATAAATATAAATTTGATTTAGTTCACCTCTTTATAATGTTTTATATGTTTATTTTTTGGAATGATTTCGATTTTATCCTGTCACCCACGCTTTTATTTATTTATTTTTATTTTTTATTTTTCTGGGTCTCGGGCGTTCGCGCTGTGATCCATGTCTGAATCCGAACAAAATCTTTTTGTCATTTTCTTCTTTTTCTGGGTTTCAGACCCGTGCACGGTCACTGCACGGTTGGTCGTCAACGTGCAGTCGGCCTGGGTGTTGTTTAATTTTTTTTTATGGTTATTTTTACTTATTTTATGTTAATTGTGGCATTATTATTATATTTTTTATTTAATTTTATTTGTTAAAAAAATTAAAACCCCCAAACCCTAGCTCTACCTGGCACCCCCCCCCCATCCCTCCATTTTGCGCGACCCACCCCCCCAATCCCCTTATGCACACCGTGCCAGCCACTTCCTCCGCCATCCCAGCTCCCTCCGCTGTCCCGGCTCCCTCCGCCGTTCCGACCTCCCTCCCTTTCGTCGGTCTCGGCTCCCTCTGCTGCTCCCCGGCCTCCCGCTTCACCCTAGGCCGACCACCGCCGTTCCCTGGCCCTCTCCCGCGCCTCCGCACCCCTACCCCTCCGGCTTCGCCATTCCGGAGACGTCTCCCCGCTGTCTGGTATAGTTTCCGGTGAGTTTCGCTCAGCCAGCCCATCCTCGGCCAGCCCTGCTCCGCTTCGCACCAGCCCGCTCCGACGATATCCTCCGCTCGCCACGCTTCGATCAGCGCAGCCCGATCCCGATGCTCACCCATTTCTCGCGACCATCCACTTCGGTATGTGGTTTTTATTTTATTTTCATCATTGTTGTTTTTCATTATTTTGGCCAAACCCTAGTGTCACAAATTTTAATTCACACGTTCATCTCGTCGATTAGGATGTGAGATTGGCCCGCATGGTGTTGTTAGTCCTTACGTTGGAGTTTCGTCGCATCTGTGCTTGGTTTGAGATATGTGAATCCATGATTTTCCTTTCCTTTTCATTTCCTTTGATTCTCGATGTTTATTTAAATTTATAACCTTGTTTCACACCCATATGATACTCATGTTAATCTTGTTTGGATGTTTTGAAGTTGTCATGATTTTTCTAAAAGTAGATTTTTATATAAATCTTGGTTTATGACCTTGTGTATTGTGCTTAAGGAGGTTTCTAAATAAATTTAATTTATGTTCCTTGGGTGAAATTGGATGTTTGAGTGGAGTTTTTCCAATTGAATTTTTTTGTTAAATTGGTTTGGATCATGACATAAACATTACATGTGAAATGTGTTGATTCCTTCTTTGCGTGGTTTAAAGTTTGTTTTAGAAAGATCTTTTTGATTGATGAGCATGTGTTGTATTTTATAAATGAGAGAAATGGATGAATTTGAGTTGAAAGAAAATGGTGCATCTATTAAATTGGGTTTAAAATGTTTTGGTTGGTTTTAGAGGGTTCCATTGGATGATGACACAACCATGGGTGCACTAGGTGCACACATGGTTGTGCAATCAAGGGATGATGGCACCCTAGAGCTAGTCTCCCTCAATAATGCCTCTTCGTCCCTCCCTCTTATTTCTTCTAAAAATTTTCTTTGTTTTTCCGGAATGGGGAAAATGGTGGTTCCTATGTTCAAAAGATGGTTCCAAAATGTTTCCCTCTTCGTTGGTTCGATTGGCCTTGAAAAGTACATGGGTGTGTGGTTGGAGGCTAGGGCCCATTTGGGTCTTCAAAATTTAGTGCAATACCTGTGTTGACTCTTCGAAAAGAATATGTTTTGCAAAAATGTAAATGCCAATTTAAGGGGTTGGCAAGTACGGTGAGATGAGTCACGCGTGTGAGGGCCTCCCACTTACGCAGTCGTTTTAAAACTACCATGGGTTCATGGGCGTCTTATAGATTATCAAGTGAAGGTTGCTTACTAACCCCGATTAGATGGGTTGGTACCCACTGGTAGAGTTAGAGGCCAGATGGGAAGTGCCGCTCATTTTGTCACGAGGGCGATCATTTGGTTATAGACTATAGGGCTTCACCATACGCCGACAGGTGGTTCCGAACAGAGTACGTCTAGGGGGTTTTTCTAGTGATGTTTAGGATCAAACATGGATACATGACTCCAATACTTGTTCACTTTCAGTGGTACTTACTTTACAGTTCTTACCGTCACTTGTTTCGCTTAGCACTGTTTGTTTTCCTTGTTGGCTTATTCACTTTCTATTGTACTAGTTTGTTCCAGCTTCTTTTGTCTACTTTCTTTCTTATTAGAAATGAAAATCTAGATCTTTCTGTTTTGATTTTCTTTATGAAATGATAATTGATTTTTGAAATAGTATATAGCGTGTGTTGAATTTTTAAATGAAAGAAATGGTATGTTGTTTATTTTTTAAATTTTAAAACCAAACATTTATAATTGTATTTCAAACTGGTTTTAGTGGATTTGATTTGGGAAAGGAAACATTTGGATTCATTGTATTAATTTGGCATACATACTGATTACTTTTATACTCATGATTTTCTTTTACCATTTCAGTTATAGGTTCCCCTGTTCATGTTTTTCTGGTTAGAGTCACTCGGTGTTGGAGCGAAGTTGGTCTTTAGTTGGGTGGTGACCTGAGAGGTCACGTAGAGGTACATTTGGTCATGTGACTTTTATTTCTTTTCCGTTGTTAGTGTTTATCTATTCTTTTTAGTTTGTATTTTTTTTGCCTCGATCCTGGTTTTGTTTTGGCTGAAATCGTTCCCAATGATCAAATTTTGATGGACGACACTAGTTTCCATCCCTGGTGGATCGGGAACGCCCCTTGGGACTGGCCGCGAGCCGGCTGGGGTGACCTGTTCAGGATCGACCCCAGGCTGGTTCGTGACAAAATGGAATCAAAGGAAGGTTCAGGTTCTTGTTATTTGGGTTGTTCGGTAGAAGGAGATTAGGATTTTCGGAACTCGAGAGGTAGGTGCGGGAAGAGCATCGCAAACTCTTGCTCCCGCTGATCCTAGAGTTAACAGGGGTAGTCTAGAAATTGTGTATTTTGACCTCATTTTGGATTAAGGAATGAAAAAGGAGACACGCCAGTGTCACATCGCGATTTCACATGGAGTAGTGACCCATGTGGAGTCTGAGTACACAGTTTATGTTCCTCTAACATGTTGATGCTTACTTGGGGTGTGGCTCACTAGCATGTCGTCGGGTTAAGCATAACTGCTATTTCCTCATTCTGGTGATTCTTTGTATGTTGTACTATGTTTGGTTCTGGTTGGTGTGATCATGTTTTTAAAAATTAAAGTTTAATTTTGAAATGGAAGTATTTTCTTTAAAATGGTTTTAAATTGGTAAAGGGATTTTTGAAATTAAAATTGTTATGTCTTTAAAACCTGGAGTTTTCATGGAATTGGTAGGGAAATGGTTTGGGTTAAACTTTATGTGTCCTTAATGAACGTTTGCACATGTGGGGGTATGTGCAAGGAATTTGTGTTTTGACATGCATAGAGGAAAGTGGATGAAGATATGTACAACGGTTCATGGGATTACCTAGGTGTGTATTTGAAATAAAAGTCCTGACCTTGTTTTCTGGATTGTTTTTTTAGGGGAAATGGGTTTGTAAAGTGATTTTGGTTTGAAATTGGATTGATATTTGAAAAGTGGTCTTGAAAGAAGGTGGTTTTGAAAAAAAAATCAAAAGGGGGTTTTGAAAATGGAAATTTGGGTAGTGATTGAAATTTTTTGGTTTTGAGCTGGTTATTTTGGCTCAAGATGTTACTTTCAATCATACATTGATTTGATGTTGGTCTTGAATGTGTGTTTTATATGTCACTCAGGAAATGCTGCCCAGAAAGGTCCCCATGGATTCAGATAAGTCATGCCCAGATTTTGGTTCTTCTCAGTTTTTACCTATTCTTCATGGTGATTGGGGTCCGGTAGAGGCAGTGGAATGGCTTGAGGAAGTGGAGTGTATCTTCACAATGTTGGGAACTCCCGAGGATGTTAGGGTTCGTGCAGTTATGGGATTGTTTGAGGGTCCAGCTTTAGACCTATCGAAGATGGTTTCCCCATCATCAATGTAAGTTGGGATGATGTGGGATGTCATTAAAACAATTTTCGTCCAACGGATTGTACCTGAAGAAGTGAAGGCAAAGAAAAAGGGAGAGCTCGTACATATTCAACAAGGTCAACATACGGTGAATGAATATGTTGACCATTTCAAGGAACTGATTGCCTTTTCTCAGGAGGTAGCATCACATGATCTCATGAAGATCTATCTTTTCACCGGAGGTCTTCGTCCAGAGGTCATGGAGAAGGTCCTCCCTCCTAAAGACCATCATTTAGAGAAGCTAGTGGAGGAAGCGTTTCTAGCTGAGTTGGTTACTGGAGTGCCAGTGGTTAGTAGTCCAGAATACCTAGTTGTTCGTAAGGTTTCCCCATCTGGCGAGGAAAGGATGCCAGAGAATCCTTTTCCCAAGGAGTTGTTCCCTTTGGCCCCGACTCCCATTTCGTCAGATCATTCAGTGGTATGTTATCAGTGTGGCCATTTTGGGCATTTAAAGCCATCTTGCTGCAACCCTCCAAAGATGGGTCATCGCTGCGGCTGTCTGGGTCATCTGGAGAAGTTTTGTAGGAATCATTGCTTGAAAAGGATGCCATGATTGGAGAGTGTCAGTACCTAACTGTGAGGAAGGAGATGCATCAGCCATCAGAGCCCCAGCCATAGGTCTTAGGGTGAAGCTCACGCACAATCAGGATTTCCCAGGGGTGTGAAGCCTTGGTCTGGGTTTTGTGTTCCGTGTTGGCGGTGGAACAATTAATAACCTTTCGTGCTTGTTTTTCTGCTGTTAAAGTTTGATGTTGTTGTAAGTTCATTGTTTTATCATGAAGTTATGATGGACTTGTCCTATTATAATTCAAACAGCTTTGTTTGACGACATATGGTTTTCTGAGTCATCTTATTTTTCTTCTTAAAAGTGGCTTTGACCCTCGTGTAGGTTGTCCTCAATTTAGCTATGCTTGTCAGATGTAGTTATGTTTCATGGATTTCAATGGGTCATGTATCTGACTCGATATCTGGGTTATGTCCTTTTCGTAGATTTTCCTTTGTGTGAGGGTTGTCAACTCTGGTCGAGGGTTCAACATTTCGATAGGGGTGTTGTGTTGAACGTGCTATGGGAGTTGGTTTGGATCAGTTGAGAGTTCCCATGCAAGACACGACTCCCTATGGTGGTATGTTGGGTGTTAAAGTCCCGCGCTAGTCGAATTCTTGTGGTGGGGAGAACCCTCTCGTGTTATCCCATTCTCTTGTGCTGTGGTTTCTTGCGGCATCAGTTGGGCATGGATTCAAGTTCAGTTTATCATTCGACTGGTTGACATTATTGGGGCAGAAAGTGTCTGTGGTGGGGAGAATTGTCACACCCACTTTTATTTATTTATTTTTATTTTTTATTTTTCTGGGTTCCAAGCATTCGCGCTGTGATCCGGGCTGAGCCCAGACTAACTATTTTTGTCTTTTTTTTTTCATTTTTTATGTTTCAGACCCGTGCGCGGTCACCGCATGGTTGGCGGTCACTGCGCAGTCGGCCCAGGTGTCGTTTAGTTTTTGTTTTTATGGTTTCTTTTTACTTTTTTTATGTTAATTGTGGCATTTTTATAATTATTATTATAAATTTTATTATTATTATTATTATTATATTTTTTTATATAATTTTATTTGATAAAAAACAATGAAAACCCACAAACCCTAGCTCTACCCACCCCCCATCCTTCCCTTTTGCACGAGCTGCCCCCCCAGTCCCTTTTGTGCGCCACGCCGTCCACTCCCTCTGCCATACCGACCTCCCTCCCCTTCGGTGGTTCTGGCTCCCTCTGTCATCTCAGCTCCCTCTGTCATTTGGGACTCCCTCCCCTTTGTCGGTCCCGGCTCCCTTCGTTGTTCCCTGGCCTCCCACTTTACCCCAGCCAGACCACCACTGGTCCCGGCCCTCCGCCGCGCCTCAGCACCCCTGTCCCTCCAGCTTCGCCATTCTTGCTCTGTCTCCCCGCTCTCCGGTGTAGTTTCTGGTGAGGTTTTCTCAGTCGGCCCGTCCCCTGCTAGCCCCACTCCACTTTCCACCAGCCCGCTCCGGCGAGCTCCGCTGCTCGATGTGCTCTGATCAGCGCGACCTGATCCCGACGCTCATCCCATTATCGTGGCAATCGGCTCCAATTTGTGCTTTATTTATTTTCATCTTTGGTGTTTTCTTTATTTTGGAAAAACCCTAGTGTTTTAGGTTGTAATTCTCACATTCATCTCATTGATTATGATGTGCGATTGGCCCGCGGGGTGTTGTTAGTCCTTACGTTGGAGTTTCGTCGCATCTGCGCTTGGTTTGAGGTAGGTGAATCCATGATTTTACTTTCCATTGAATTTATTTTTATGCTTGATGTTTATTTAAATTTATAACCTTGTTTCACACCCATATGATACACATGTTAAGCTCGTTAGGATGTTTTGAAGTTGTCATGTTTTTCTGAAAATATATTTTTATATAAATCATTGTTTACGCCCTTGTGTATTGTGCTTAAGGAGGTTGGTAAAGAAATGTAATTTATGTTCCTTGGGTGAAATTGGATGGTTGAGTGGATGGATCGAGATTTCAACAAGAAGGTTCACCTCTTATCTTTCTTGCAAGGTGACTTGGTGCTAGCTCTGAGAACACCAATGATCCCCGGCAGGAATCCTCCCATGTTGGATCCCAAATGGGTAGGCCCTTTCTTTGTTCATAAGGTTTATCTCAATGGAGCCTACTCGCTGGTGACCATGGGTGGTGAGAATATTACTCCTCACCAAATTCCATGATCCTTAAACAATACATTTCATGACCCTTACGGCTCCTACATGACCTTAAACTAGATTACGGTCCCACGTGACCTTAAGCTGTCAGTCCTGCGTGACCCTAAACTGGACGATCATCCCGCATGATGTTAAATTGTATGTCATCCCGCATGAAGTTAAACTGTATGTCGTCCCGCATGACATTAAACAGTATGTCGTCCCACATGACCATAAAATGTGTGTCCTCCCTCATGACGTTAAACTGTATGTCGTCCCACAAGAAGTTACGCTATTTGTCTTCCTGCATGACGTTAAATTGTATGTCATCCCACATGATGTTAAACTGTATTTTCAAGAACTACATGTGGTTTGATTCTCATTCATATGGAATACTTAGGACCGCCCGAACAATTAAATTTAGGGTCCATCCCCTCTCAGGTTGATCCCCTCGACCCTTTACAGTGGTTCCCCGATGTGTCTAAGAGAACTCTGGTGTAGGACATCGAGTGCTAGATTAAACTTGAGCAAGTTCCCATCCACTTTTCAAGATTCATGTTACCCTTAGATTGGGCCCCCGTTATCTTTTACACATGAATGGACCCCCAAAGAGGCACAGATGCAAGACCTAAGGGATCTACTACCATTATGAGCCAACACCCCCGAGGGGTTCAGACAACAAATTGATACAAGTCCCACGTTGCGGACATAGTCAGCGGTGGACGCTCATTTTTTTATCTGCATTTCAGGCTAACATGAAAGGATGCTACATTGAAAACATGGTCAGCAGTAGTCCTCCATCGTCACGCCAACCGCTTCAAGCCTTGAATATTGGTTACATGAATCACATTACGTTCCATCACGTCATGTCCGAGTGGAATCTCGACACTTCTGTCACTATCCCTTAGTGTACCTTTGCACGTCAGGCAGCCAAAGCTGCAATACGGCGTCCTTCGGGGCTCCAGAAATCCGAGTGCTAAGACCATAACTGGGATCTTCTCCAAGGTCTATGTGTGGCTTGATCCGCATCCTCATGGGAAACATGGGGTCACCCAGACATCGTGCTTCCAGGTCCAGCTCAGCTGGGACCTAGCTTCTCCTTCCCTTTATCTTCTTGGCTCGAGGCTCATCTCCTAGAATTACGCACGGTGATGGTGTGGACCATGTCCTCATTCACGTAGGGTATGCTTTATCGTGTCGTGCGTGCTCCTTCAGGTCCAAACCATATGACCTTAAACTGTGTTTCCGAGTCCAATCACAGGACCCTAAACTATGATAGTATCATCCTGGCCGCATGACGAAAAATGACACTGCATTGTGGTAACCTCATCATAGGGGATATCATGTTGGGTATTGTTCATCCACCATACCATTTTTCAATGCCTTTATATGGATTTATTCTTGTGGTGATGCCGGTAATTTCTACCCTAGGCCTGTCGCTTCAAAAAAAAACTTTCACCTTAAAGGACAAATAAGATACATAAAATACTACTTTTTTTGGTGCGATGGCCAGACCCGCACGCCCCTTTCATCCTTTTCACTAGTACCTTACTGTGCTACCACCCAGAACAATGTATGGCTTGATTCTGATTCTCATGTGATACGTAGGAACACCCGTGCACTTCCCCACAGGCCCAACCTACCTTTCGTGTTCGGTCCCACTACATAATCACTTTCCCAATGAACACATGAAAATTTGGACTTATGTACTCATTCAAGTCGGGTTTCATAATCACATAACCATCTGTCCCCTACATTACTTACAAGTCCCTGGTCTGAGTTCTAAGAGATTAAACTAAGACCCTTTCCAGAACTACGTATGGCTTGATTCCAAACCTTATGAATACATAGGAACACCCAGAAATTTCGTCTCGGGACCAGCCCCGGGAATCAAAAATCCCATACTTTCTCACCATCTTCCCCTTGGAATGACACCTCATATAGGTCCTATATTAGAGTAGGAATGATCCATGATCAAATTAATGTGCCTGCATAATGTTTTTCCATCACGGTGGCATAATTTCAAGAGTGTTGGATTCTGTTTGAACAAACCACCACTTCATCTTTCATGCTTTGCATGCCCCCCTTATTTGTATCCATGTCATCTTTCACATCTGAAGGGATCCCCTAACAGTATGGATGCTCAACCTATGGTCCACCTACTATCATGGGACAACATTCCAAAAGACTGACGAATGATATTTGAGTTACGTCCCGTGTTGTGAACATGGTCAGTGGTCGACCATCATTTGTTGTCCCCATTTCAAGATAATGCAATAGGGATTCTATGTTTCGAACATGGACAATTGTTGTCCTTTATTGCCTCACCCCTCCCACAGTATTCTAAATTTGGGTAACGTAATTCACATTTTTTATTCCCCTATGTTCGAACTAATTCCAATGCCCCTGGCATTTCCACACTCATGTGCTAGAGCACATTGAGAAGATGATACATCGATCTATCTGAGGTCCTCTTACTTTGATTAGGCCCCCCTCTTCTCCTTAGAAATACGGATTCGAATTTTGATTGCTCGAAGCATGGTTGAAACTCCCCCGATCAAACGATGTGATAGTACGAGCATCCCTTGTTTCTCACATCGGGTACGGCCCACGTGATCTTTCAAATGGATTTCTATTTGTTTTGGGATTATGGTTGAGCACGTTAAACCAAAGGGACAAGTAAATAAATGTCTCTATACATACAGTTCAAAGTAATAAGCAGTAACGAAAAATGAGTTTATCGGTTCGGCCAAAATAGGGCCCTTAGGGGTCGACTTCTTGGATGGATCATTACGACATCGCTACCTTCTAGCGGGTGGCCTCCAGAACTGATTCTTGCCCCCTGAGGACTCTCTCGTCATCGGTGGACACGGAGCACAGTTCGTTGACCCTAGATCGTGCCTACGCCTATTCAGTTTGGATCTTACTTATCTGGTGACTCGCTTCCACTAGTTGCTCTTGGGCGTATGCCAGTTCGGCCCTCAACTGCTCCATGAGCTCAAGTCAGTTTGAAATGATTTTCTCCTTTTATTTTCCCTATTCATTGAGGATTAGGACCTCCTTCTCTACCTTCATAAATTCTCGAGTACTCCACGACTCCTCCAGACACTAGGTGACGTCGGAGCACTGGATGCTCTCGTGTATCTTCTTGGCCATGTAATCACGAACCATTAGGTGAAGGCATTGAGAATCTAACCATCCAGCACACAGGAAATGCAGCCAGGTGCGGAGTGACCCCATCCAATACATCCATTCTGTCTGAGACAGACTGAGAAAATGCTGGATGCACTCCCACCCCTTGCGTCGCGTCAGCCGTATTTCCTCTAATGCTTCCGAGTCTGAATCATAGATTTCCATGGGGTCAGTGGGCCGATAGAAATGAAAGATAACCAACATGATAGCATCATAATCATCTTCTGAGATTCCTCATAGAGAGAATTGGTTCCTCACCATCTGAGCAACCTTCCTCTCCCGCCTTAAACCTGGTGGCACCTTTTTCAACTTTAGGCACTGCCCCGACAGCCGTACCACTTATGTTCGTCGCTCCCTACTCACAAATCGTCGGGGCCGACTTGGTTTGGGAGGCATGTCTGGGATAGGACAGTACATTTTTCATCGTCTTTCTCATGGACGGTTCGGGTTCAGAAAACTGAGGATCCTACAATTTCGTGATCATTGTACAAACAAGGAGCACCCAAATCAGGTGAGTCCTCCGACGGTAAGTATTGGTATCAAAGCAAGGAACATATGGGAACCCAAGGCGCCGACCTCCAGTGTTCTGACCGCTATAGGATCTGTCATAGAGGGGGATCCCTCAGTGCTCATTAGCTCAATAATGAGCATCAGTACCCCCACCTAGTTCCATTGGTGCTTCCCCCCCACCTTTGACTAATGGCTCTTGATCGGCACCAGTGTGCTCCTGAGTAAGATAATGAGGGTGGATTAAGGATTTTAGAAGAGAGTGGATAATGAAGGGGGATAGATGACGGTTGAAGCTTACTCGAGTAGCTTAGTAACATCCATATCGGAGCCGACGATCTCACCACTCTCCTGGAGACTCCCTTGGTGGGACACCCACTGAGACCCTTCACCCCCGAGATCCTCTTCTCCTTCACCCTCTCCTTCTCCTTCCCCTTCATCTTCACCTTCTGCCTCCCCCTCTTCTATATCACCACCCTATAACTCATCATTGATGTCATCATCCCCTAGCATCATCGTTTCTTGATCATTCTCCTTTCTGAGCATCACCTTCACTAAGAGAGGTGGATTCACACACTGACTCCCTTGACGTGCGTACATGTCCCTGGATATCAAATACACATGTCGTTGATGTATGTTCACTCTGTCGACAACCTGAACAAGCCCAACTTCTGGCAGCGGAATTCTGTCTCGAACTATCTTCTGCCAGAGGGCCTCGGTGCTTACCGACTGCCGCATGGTTAGCCAAGCTGACCATAGCGAGGGGAAAATGGCATCTTGATAAGGTTGAATAAAATATTTTATTTGCATCTCGATATGTTCTCTGGCCACCCTGTGGGACCCTCCTTTGGGCGACGAGGGCATGGCCACGCCATGTTTTGTTATCACTGCTAAGGTCCCGGCCTGTACGGACCCCATCACCCTAAGGGCTTCTGATCTTCCCCCTCTAGCAGCACCTTGCCTTCTCTCTCGCCGGTCGGGTTCCACACTCGCATCCTTGAGTTGCCAAACTCACTTCCGTAGAAGCCACTCTGGGTATTCTATTTCACAATGTTTGGCATACTCGGTTGAGAGGCCAGCATCGACTCTGGTGGTAGGAAAGGTGATGATGTCACCGGAGCTATAGGTTGTGGACATCATCCATAGTTGACGGAGAACAAATAGATTCCTTTCATCCTAGAGTTCTTTGTATACTTTTTCGGAATCCGATGGAGGCACCCAAATTGCCTGGTGAAGCTGGATGGAATGTACGTCTCATAGAAGATCTTCCCATCAATCCGGGCCACAAGAACCCCGCCTATAATGCTCTGTAAGTATTCCCTCTACTCTAGTGATCCATTCCCATTGTCTATTAATTAGTCAGTCAGGGTGGGGAATGGGATGAAGGAGAAGTTGGAAAGGATACCAATTCTAATCGTTACTCCCTCCTCATTGAGCTTCAGTGGCATAAACCTGGAAATGTTTAGCAGGAAAGGTTGCAGGCCATTGCCTGGAGGATGAATGGCATTCAGGAAGGTGTATCCTCCACAATGAGCCACAACCCAGCCATGGAAAATCTGGAGTGGGACACAGAATCTCTTAGGTGATCCGCCTCTCATGATGCATCCCAAAATGGCTTATAGCTAAGCCAGCACGAGGACTATATAATTGAACCTTTTGTGGGTATCCATGATGCCATCCATCACCAGGGTCAATGGACGGACCCCAGTCCTTGCATCCATCGCCAACAAGATCAACCCGCTCAGGAATGTAGCGAGAAATCTGGCATACCGAACCTTTATCTACCAACTCTCGTTTATGCTGTATCCCAATGACTTGTAGTTCCCTGCCTCTAGGACCCTCCAGTATGATCCTCTCTTGCTCCTCTGTGCCATGGTTGGACACCGTCTCCCCTGCCCTATCATCTTGGCTTCCAGATCACTCCCCAAAAATAGGGTAAATCAGTCCTTGTAGGCGATGTCCTTCAAGAAGTCCTTGAACCCCACCTTCTTCTTGGCCAACATCAGCAGATGCCATGTCAGTATGGGGGGTTTGTGATCTATCTCCCCAGGTGTTCATCGGCGGAAGGAATTCTTCATATTGGTGGAACTCCAATGGGATGCCCCCGATACATTGAATGTCCTAGAGACTGATAACGACTTCCCCATGATAGAGATGGAATGTGTTGGTATTAGGGGACCACAGGGTGAACTACTCTGGCCCGAGCTCGTGCTGGTAGAAGAAGTGAAATTGCGATGTCCATATCGCCTCAAATAAACAAATATTCCCAAACTCGGCCCCAAAATATTCACACTAATGGCGAACCTAGTACACCAAATCCCATTCGCTTGTGAAGTTTCCTCTGGATCACAGGTCCCAGTTCAGCAGCCAGCCTTTGGCCTCGTTAGTGACCCTCTGACAAAAGGTGCTTGCGTAGAGGGCTGAGGGGCTCTCCGCAATAGGATCACTCCCAGGAATGGTCCTAGTCTTTGGATTCAGGACATATACGTCCATGTCCCAGGTTTCTATGGCAGGATGAGATTTTTTTGTGATGTTTTATCAAGGAAGATCATCTTCAAGAGTCACCCATGACCACGGTGTATCCACCTCAAAGCCCGGCAGGGAGACCTCCTCCAGAATGTCGAAGTCCGACAGTGGCATGTTTTTTGGACAAGTCATAATCCTTTTGGGTGGGGCTTAGCATATTTAAAAGGGTATGGTTATTAGAAACAAAACTTTTGGCGCCATAAATTTCTGGGTTTGAAACCATTTCCGCCCTACGATCAGTGGATTATCCCTCACAAGCCTAGTTTGTGGCCATCTTCATTAGACAAGTGGTTGGGTGGTTGGCGCGAAATAGGAGAGGGTGGCGAGTAAAATCAGTGGGCGCCGTGAAATTTAAAACTGCGGCGCAAAAAAACCCGGGTTTGCAGATAAAACGACACCTGATCTCGGTGGAATTACGTGCAACCAGAGGGGTTTTTTCGCATAGGGTTGGAGAAAATTTTATGCATGAGATTGTGGAGCCTGTCGCGCGAGAAAATTCGTACGGAGCTTGGGACCCGCGACCACTTTTATACGAAAATCTCAGTTTATATGCCTGCACAAAAAGTGGATTCTGCGCCATTCTGAGTTTTGCATGCCACGTCAATATTTGCACTCATGGACCCCAAGAAGCCCTGCATTTCGGCGTATCCCTCAGAATCCAACCATTGCAGCCCCTCGCCGATCAAATTCTGAGGGGGGAATTTGTAGATGCCGAAAAGTGCTCAAGTGCTGAAGAAGGTTTTGAAATGACAAAGAGAAGTCATATTTGGACCAGGGGACCCCGTCCAGGGGGCCCGGAAGGGCTGAACGAACAAAATTCATAAGCGCAAGAAACAATTATGCCCCACGCGGAACATTCCGATATTTGTGAACGTTCAGCGTAGGGGGTGCAAAATATTTCGCGCCTCGCCCCGCTAAGTCGACATTTCGCACCACTGCCTACATTGCACAATTTTTTCATGCCGACAGGGTTTCCGCAACCACAGAAACTTATAAATAGAAGGTGACCCCCTTCCACTTCGGGGCTAAAGAATCTGAACCAGCACTCATGCACGAAATGTGGCTTCTGCGCACTCAAAGATGGCCTTCAGGTACGGTTCTTTTCACGCAAAGTCTCCCTGAGGTCCACCTTCATACGATATCCCCATGGTTTAGCCTGAATTCCAATCACTTCTGGGTCCACCCCTTTTCATTCAATCCCTTCCACGTGCAAGCAGGCCTTCCTATTTCACACAACCCCTTCCATCACGCGCACCCCCTTCCAATTGCGCGCAATCCCTTATATTGTGCGCACACCGGTCCTCGCATGCAATCCTTCTAGTCGGGCGCAAAAACTCGGCCCCAATTCCGTGCAAGAATCACCAATTTCACACAAGATCGGTGTTTTTGAATAGGTTTACTTATTTTGCGCAACCATCAAAGGTTGCATACAATTCCCCCGGGACCCCTCACCTCGGTGCTCCCTCGGAACCCCCTTGCGCGGGCGCTCGATAATCTTCTTATGGATTTCATTCATGGGGGCCTCTCACGCACCATACATCCACATTATGCACCGTTTTCCTGTATGACCTTCTAGGCTCATATGAAGTAACTTCAAAGACTCTTGGATGACACCACCCGTTGGGTTGCTTTTCCTCATGCTTCTTCACATAGGCATGCTAACGGCTATTGCTTATTTGCAAAGCCACAGTAACGTGGACCCCTCGATGGTTCATTCCATGACACTGCCTAGCCACGGTGTTGCTGATGCTTTCCCTACCACAAGGAGCAGAGGGTACTAGTTATGTAAGCCTAGGGGTGTGGAGCGCACCCACCTCATCCGAGTTACAGGACGTTAAACTCCCAAGCACTATCGTCCTCAGAACATGATGTTAAACTGTGACCTGGCCCCATGCCTCACACGCAGGGTCCCCCTCTTTGGACATTATACACACCCACTCGTCTCCACAGGGATGGGATAACCCCTCACATGGGATGATATCCCACTTATTGGAATGGAGTTTGACTGCAGGAAAGGGAAACCCTATTGGCGTAAGAACCTAGATTTTATTTCCAGAGGAAGCATCTCTGCTCCTTTTTTCATCTTCGGTCCCCAGGTCTAGCAAAGGGCATGGTGGGAAATAGGGCTACTCCTTTCTACCATCCCAAGTCCCTCTCCCACTGCACTTTGTCTCCCACAAGCCTCCATCCTGGAGTAAGCCCCGACTTCCTAAGCTGATAAACCACGCATAAGACCCTGTTTCCTCTTTGGGCCGCTCCATGCGTAAGCCCCACTCCATTTCCCATGGATGCACCTTCCGTGAAGAGATCATCAAGTCTCTGATATCTCTTGTTTCTCACACTGAGCATGACTCATGTGAGCATAAAGCAAGCACCGAACATGAAAATCACCTCGGGCCACCTCAGAGTGTAAGCCCCAATCCATCCCGAACTACGGGGACTTTGATCCATGTCAATGCAAGGTATGTAGGAAGCCTCCATGAGGTTCAAGCCCCAATCACCTTGGGGAACATTAGAGTTTAAGCCACATACCATCCCGAACTATGGGGTCATTGATCCATGTCAAGGCGTGGTACGTAGGAAGCCTCAAAGAGGTTCAAGCCCCAAACACCTCGGGCTACCTCAAAGTGTAAGACCCAATCCATCCCGAACTACAAGGACTTTGATCCATGTCAAGGCTTGGTACGTATGAAGCCTCCATGAGGTTCAAGCCCCAAACACCTTGGTCCGCCTTAGAGTGTAATCCACAATCCTTCCCGAACTATGGGGACTTTGATCCATGTGAAGGCATGGTACATAGGAAGCCTCCATGAGGTTCAAGCACCAAACACCTTGGCCCGCCTAAGAGTGTAATCCCCATACCATCCCGAACTACGGGGACTTTGATCCATGTCAACACATGGTACGTAGGAAGTCTCCACGAGGTTCAAGCCCCAACACCCACCTGGACCCCATGCCCCTATTCACGTTGGTTCACCGAATCCAACTACTAGGGAGGCCACATAGTGTAAGCCCCAATCCATCCCAAACTACGGGGACTTTGATCCATATCAAGGCATGGTACGTAGGAAGCCTCCACAAGGTTCAAGCTCACCAACCAGTCATTCTGACCCCATTCACATCGGCTCACCCCTGTCCTGCATAACATTAAACTATATTCGCCATATGAACTATGTGGAATTTAATTCCCCACCACAAGGATACGTAGGAATCATCCATGAAGTTCAAGCACATCACTCATGTCTCATCCTTATCTCTCACTCGAACCCATGTGTCTCGGGAAGCTCATTCCCCAACCCGGAGGTTCTACTCCTTCTAGGTCCCATCCATGCATCCATTATCACAGGTCTCCTCCTCAGATGTCCCATCACCCCATCGAACAAAAAAGACTATGATTCCCTGCCACGAGGAAACATAGGAGGCCTCTTTGAGACTCAAGACCATCTTCACCGTCTCCCTTACGATGGCCATGTTCAATTCCCATTCACTTCATCACCCATACTGATCCTTACCCAGGCCGCCACATCCCGGTGAGATCATGACACTCTATTCCACGTTCAGTTTGACAGCATTCGGGAAGACACCCACGTGTTGTCCCTAATATCAGTGTTCCCTCAAGGGGTTTCCTCCATCTGATCTTCTAAAATCAGTGTTCTGATCAGTCCAATCTGTCTCTACTGGATGTTAAACTCATGGCATACCCTGTGTTAAACATTGGAAGCTGAGGAAAACCTCCGACACATGCCCATGACATATAATTCCCTACATTCGATGTGGGATGCCTTGGGCTTCCGCGCCCTCGAGAAGCCCTATAATAAGGGACATAATACAGACATTCCAATTCCCTAGCTCCAAGACACGTCGGTGGTGCCCAATGTGACTACTTCTCTAAATGAAGGTTTCTGCCTTGACTGGAACCCTTGAAATGTCCTGAAAAAAGTAGTTTAATTAACTGGTGTCTGTGAAGATACGACACGAGGATGAGTTTCACGAACAATGGCTTCAATATATAAGGGAGACCGAAACTAGGTGACGAGCATTGAGGAGGAATCCATGGAAGGAAGATCCGATATCCCATCATCCTGTTTCAATCAAGGAGCAGAGGTCCCTAAATAAGGAGTGGATGCCACGCACCTTTGGAAAGTGGGGATGCGGGGAAACAGTCGTGCATCCTCTACGTGACAGATGTGCGCGCCCTGGTGAAAGTGTCGAAAACAATATCATTTATGAGTTGTTGGATGGAATGACCATTTTCTTTTATATCTTGCACAAAATGAAGCCCAATAATATTTTTCTCACCAAATTCATCTCAATAAGTAGGAGTTAAAAATATCTACCCATTTAGAGCTTCATAGACTACCATTTGAATACAAGAATGAAAGATGTTGTTGCATGAAAACTAAACTAATTGGAGGTGTTAATCCCATACATATTTACATTCCTTTGATCATGCTCTCAAAATTTTTTATATTGTCAAAATAGTCATTTCTGATTGGTCATCAATTTGGTGGTGATAGGATCTAATGAAGTTCAATTTAGTATTTATATCTTTTTGATGCCTTATCTATAATTTGGATGTGAACCATGGATAATGATCTGATACAATAGAAATTTTCACTCCATGAAACCTCTCCACCATTGTTACGTAGGATAATACCAATCATGAGGCTTTAAAATTTGATATGAATAAGAAACAACCAAGGGACTTTTCATGTGGAAACACCCAAGACATTTTAGAGATGAATCTCAAAAAATAATGAATCCATCTCTAATATTGGTGTAATGTTAACACAAATGATGTAACCAATATCTTCTTCTTCTCTAAGAATCATTCATTACACTCCTTTTTTCAGATGAACTTTCCTGCATTACTTGTTATCATGTTTAGTGGATTAAAAAGTTGTGGTTATTTTAATAAAAACCTCCTATAATATCCTAATAAACCTAGGAGACTATGAATCATAGTTATTGTGGTATAATTAGGTCACTCCTCCACCACTGTTTTCATATAAGGGTCAACTGATATTCCTTCATTAGTTATTATGTTCCCCAATAAAACAAATTTTTGTAATCAAATTTCATGTTTTTTGAATTTTTTGAATAACCTCTAATTCCTTGGAATTTGAAATATAACCCTTAGTGTAACCACATTCTATTTACAACTTTTTTAATATTTCACAATATAATTAATAAAAAGTACCACAATGTTATCAAGTTTTTCATTAATGAAACTATAATCAAATCCATATACATAATAGATTAATTAGTCAAGATAAAGGTATTAAAAACACACCCATAATGCCCAAGTCTTTATGAAAATGAAATCTTTGGAATATCATCTTTCTTAAAACTCAATTGATGATAATTGGATTGAAGATAAATCTTAGAGAAGAATAAAGGCCCATGAAGTTAGTCAAATAAATCATCAATCCTTGGAATATTGTATTTGATCTTCAATGTGGTCCCTTTATGTTCTCTAAAATTAATTCATAGCCTCACTGATCAATACTTATTCATCTCAAATACAATATGTTCTTCCCAAGGAGGAACAATTGGCCAGATTAACACATTATCGAAAATAACATAGAGTTGTTTCATTAATTTCTCCAGCACTATATTTCCCATTTTATATGGGGTTTTTTATATCGGCTGGACCCATGCATGAGTTCAATGAGGAGGACTGCATCTCGTTTTGGGGGAGATCCAGGTAACTACTTAGGAAATAAAAAATTTATTCTTGATTAATGGGGGCATTTTATATTCATATACATTAATTTTCTTCTTCATCTTTTACAATATTTTTCATAAATAAAACTATGCGAGGTGATTATAGACAATGACCAGATCGATATATATCTCCTTAAAAGATAAATATAGGTTTTCCATTTAATACTATAGGATGACCTTTATTCTATATTTGATCTTATCATTATACATTTAGATTCAGTCAATCCATAGTATAGTGTCGAATTCTATCATAATAATGACTACAAATTTTCAATGAGATTTTTCACTCCAAAGTGAATACTAGAGTTTCTATACACATTTATTATTTGAATAATCCCTATATGAATCGTGACTAATAACTCTACTTTTAGAAGTTCAATGATTGATTCTATATTCCTTGAAAACATAGAGAAAATAATGGAATCTGTTGAACAAAAATTTTAAAAAGTACTTTCTATCTTTGATAGAACAATGAGAGTATCATCCATTACTTTATATGGATCATATATTTCAACCTTCATGATAGAAAGTGACTAAAAATTCAATTTTGGACTATACTGATGTTTATGGTGGTTCCACTACATTATCATTTAGTTTGGAAAATGGTAGGAAAAGTTCCCAAGATTTCAAACATATAGAATAATTCTTCAGGATTGGCCGACACTATATTATATTTTTCGTTTGTTTTTAGATGTTGAAGAATCACTTCACAACAATAGTTATGAGAAATTTCTCCATCTCTTCCACACTTGTACTATTTCCTACTCCCAAGAAACATGTTCCCTAAATGTTCCTTCTCAAATTTTTTACATTTTGAATGTTTATATTTTCTTCAACCTCTTCAATGATCAATGTTCGTCCATAAGCATGGATCCCTTGATAGCTTATTTTCATTCGATCTATGGGACCACTACATCTCTCTATATTGTGGTTCATCCTTTATTGAAATCTACACCATCCATTAATAGTTGTAACAATCTCAATTAGAATGATTATTTCATCGATGGATTCATTGTCTACTAAATAATATATCATCAGTTATAGTAGTATCCATAAAAAAATATATATGTGTAATAAGAAATAATTCCAAAGTTAATCTCATAGCTTCCCACAAACTCGTTTTCCGTCTACTTCATCTCTAAGAATTCATTTTTCATTTTTGGTCACATAATATAGGGGAAATGTTATTTTGAAAAAGGTTCCCCTAAACTCTTTCCACTCTATAGGTTCAATATTATATCTTTTAATTGTGTTTTTTATTAGTTTAAACCACTAAAAAGCATATCCCTCTAAATAGTAAAAAGATAGGGTGCCATTATCTTCTTCTGAACAACAAATTACATATAAATATTTTCTATAGAGCATATACATTGTTCAAAAATCACTTGGTTATTAGATCCTATGAAATAATGTGGTCATTATCACATAAAGGACTCATCATAACTTGTTTTCTTAAAGGTGAATTTGATATCTCTACTTTATTTATGTTATTGATCAAAACCCAAGTTAGTCGATTCATCATTCTCGTGATGTTTTCTAATCATTCATCCATTGGATTTTTTCATCACCTTGTCTATTGTTATCACTATATAGGAAGTTCCTCATATTTCCCTATATTTTTTAAAATAAGAAAAAATTAGTGAGAAACACGTTTATTTTAATATTTTTATGTCTTTAAGTAAAAAGCTTAAATATGTTATTCGTTAAAAATAATAAACTTTTATATTAATTATAATTAATGGGTCATTAAAATATTATGATGAACCAATCATGTTCCCTTCACTTTTCAAACAAGGAGTAAAACAATGCTCATTTTCATGCACTTGTTCCCGTTGGATTCTTTCATAATGTGGTGTTTTTGGTTTTTACCCCCAGATTTATTTGTTCCAAATCGACTACCACTTGTTGATATACATACAAGGATTTATTTTTTAGAAAAATAATTATATAATATATAAACCATATAACCAATTGTTATATGATATTTTAACTTATCCCTTAGGTTCTTACTAATGTATTCAAATCCTAATGTCCATAAATAACTAAACCTTGATTCCAAATATGGAACCCTACCATTTTTTTTCTAACATATCAGTTAAATTGTATAAACATAGGATATCTTAATTTATAGTTTCTATGAAAAAATGAATATAAAAAATATGAAACTTTATTCAAATAAAATTAAAAGGATTCATAATGGGTTCATAATAATTACCATTACTACATCTCATGACCTGGGTACATACAACAATGGAAAGGGTGTGCATAATGATCTGTAAAGGAAATTAAGTTAAACAGGTTACATGTGATGTTGAGAAATATCTATAAGAACATAAAGAATCTAATAAAGGAATGAGAAAATAAAAAATTGTAATATAATACTAAGAATTAAATGAATAATAATATGGAAATTTGGATAAAACATTTAATTGAGTCATTATAAAGCATATCAATATGTTTTTTCACCAAGGAATCATAATAATTACTGATGTTATACACTGAGATATCATCAAAACATGCCATATCTAGAGAATAAATTAGTTATGTAATAAATTATTGGTCTATCAGGGCTAAACCTTCATGTGTCATAATTAATGTTTTCCACATAGTTCAAAATAAAACATTCAAAAATAACCCATATATAATTGAAGAAACGAGTTTTAAATAAAAAACCTGGCCTTTTAAATAGTGATGAAAGACAATATGATTATATTATTTATAATAAACGGAAAGTAAATGAGGGTTTTACATATTTAAATTATAGAATAAAAAAAATTTATATCTCTTGTAATACCACTGAAAAATAATGGGGTTTGGGTATTCAAATAAGGAAGATAAAAGGGAATTTCCAGAGGAGAAGAGAGAAATTCTGATAACTAAAATTGGCAGTATAATTTGTATAAAAAAATCATCATAGAAAAGGTTAAAAAGATATGGGAAATGTGTATAAAATTCAAAAATTACTCTTAGTATAGTAAAGGGATAAATATATTGGACAGAGTAACTTATTATGTTAATTTGAAATACAAACCACACAGAGGGGAAACCTGAATGGAAAAGAGAAGTAGAGATTTACCTTACCATGAAGTGTAGTTCTTAAAACATGAGGATTGGGATATTAGGATTGAGGATACCTTTAAAGCCCTATTTTGGAGGTAAAAATATTATAGCATCATGAAGGATGAATTGAGAGAAAAAGAAAATTTTCAAATTTGTGGGTATTTATAGAGAACATGGGAGAATTGATTGTTAATTTCTAAATTTAGGCTCTAGAAACTAAGGTAGTGGTAAATAATAAACAATTTTATTTTCGATTATATTGAAAAATTATGACATAATTTTATTATTTTAATACAAAATATCCTACCATAATTTTATATTACTTTTTTTCAAAAGGAAAATTAATGTTTTCACAAAATAACATTTTTAAAGATAATGTTTCCATTTGAAAATATGGAATATAAATTATATGTTTGGAAATTAATTATACATTATTAAAATATATTATATTAATAAAATAAATTATATTATGTCTTTGACTTTTATAAATTAGTAATTATTTAATTATTTCATAGTTATGATGTTATTGAACATATCGAAAAATTCAAACTGTATTTTAACTATTCACTAAAATTATTGTATTTTAGAAAATTCTCATAAAATCATTCTAACCTAATATTGAGATTATTATTTCAAAAGTTATATTTTTATAACCATAATAATTCAATGAATATGTAATTTTAACTTTTAAACAATAAAATTCATATTTATTAAAAACAATTTCTGATTGAAAATGCTCAGTGAATTTTCAGAAACCTAAAAAAAATTATATTATCATTTATATTTAAATAGGATTTTATATCAAACTATTAAATTTAAATAACAATATTTAAATTAACTTATATTATTTTAATAATTTATAAATTTTTAAAAGGTACACATTTTGTTTAAAAACGAATTTATCAAATTCATTATGTTTTTTATTAAGAAAAACAACTCTTAGAAAGAAATATATGGAAAAAAATTTATAAAATTGATTATATTATATATATATATATACCATTGACAGTGAAACATGTCATTACATGATTTTTATCCTAATAAAATATCATTTTACAAGACAAGTATCATAAATTCTAGTGTTTTGAAAGACTAGGTACATAAAACTGAAAACATGGGACTAAATTAAACATTTGGTTATTTTATCTTCATAAATAGATCCTAACTTCCATTTATCTCAAAATTATTATTAGTATAACATGTGGATATCATTAACTATGAAATGATCTAAAAATCCCATTAAGGGAATAAATATAAGAATACTGCTGTAGAACATGGGCTAGAGGGCATGACATAATAATTGAAAAATGTATGGAACATATAGAATAAAATAATATAAACATGGAATAATATACACATTGGGTCATATTAATGTGTAAGAAACACAAGAGATGAATTTAGCATGAGTCATGGCTTGTTTCACATGGAGGAGGATAAGATAAGGTTGACCACCAAGGCTATTGTACGTGGTAGAACGAGTCATGTCTAACCGCCAAGACCAATTCACAAAACGACTCATGGGACTAAAATTTACCCAATTAATTGGAGTGATATCTCAGAACACTCATAATAACATATTCATGAATATGATTTCCAGTTATATAATCATACATAGTCAATCATCCATAAACATAAGGGTTTCATATGGTAAGAAATGGGTATTCTAATCATGTCATAAAGCCTAAAAATTTGGAGTAACATAAATATTTCTATAAAGGAATGGAATTAGAACATGAATTGGAATTAATAGGGTATAATAGGAATTTATCATTAACATTGATTTCAAATTGATGTAATAACATGTAAACATACTATGCATGAAACATTATAATTAAAACATATTAGTGTGGTTAAAGGAAAATATCAAAGGTCATTTTAAACATAAAGGAATTTTTTTATATAAACCCATAAGTGAACTAGAAAGGATTTATTGATAAAAATCATGCTTCTATAAATATAATGGTGTCTTAAAAACAAATTATATTGTGTACTTCAAAATATGTAAGAATTCAGGATGTTCCATTAAAACGGGTTTTCTGTTCAAAGAGTATTGAGGAGAGAATCATTTAAAAATGTAGATATATCCTCAAAATAGAATGATGAAGGGATATGTATATGTTATTTTTGATTATTTACACAAAATTAATAATATATAAATAAAAATAAAATATAACTTAATTTTGGTAAATACAAATTATATAGAAACCATAAGGAATAAATTTTGTCCTGGTAGAATCACATACCTTAAGTCCAGTGGTGTCCTTAACTTGACATTAAGGTAATGGAAAAACGAAATTAAATTAAATAATTAATATTCTAATATTCTAATACTCATGTAATTTATTTATTATAACCTTATTATGTTCATTCATGACCTTTTTGATGGGTTAAGATGTTCAATTTCATTGTTTTGGAGTGTCTGTTTCCTTAGTTTTTATGATTGGATTACTTATATACATGTAAGGATAAAAATTTAAAATGAAGATGATTGTATATAACTGAAGATATATTTTATTAGTTAAAATATATATTATTAAATGTCTATAAAATTCATTTGGATATTTTGGGTGAAGATGAATCTGTATATAAATATTTAATGATAATGGTTGTGGTTAATTAGAAGTTTTTTATCACAACAAAGTCATTTTTATTTACAAATTAATATGATGTGTAAAAAATATTACATAACCATAAATAAGAAATAATACAGTTATTTTAGTCTAGTAAAACCATAAAAATTAAATCGCTACTATAATTGAATATGGAAAATGAAATTGAAAACCTGTCATCATTGAATGTGATGAATTGACACTTCTCGAATGGTGTTTCCATATCTAGTAAAAAATAATGGCAAAGGAGAGATTATGATTAATTATTACATTATCATAACAAAATTGTAACACATGTAAGGCACTGTATTTATCCAAACATTTGGATGGATGGAGTTGATTAAAGAAAATGAAAGAAAGCAACATGAAAGAAAATAAATGAAATGAAAAGAGGAAATTACCCCTTGAATATATATTCCATGAGAACCACTTTAGGGGAGAGGATTTGGTATTTTGAAGAGACCAAGGGATTATAGACACGGAAAATGGTATTTGGGAGATATTTGGGTAGAATTTTGATCTATGAACAAGGCTTGAGAGGTGTGAGGAGATGAGAAAAAGAGAGGTGATATTTATAGTGGAGGAGGGGAGGGGTTTCCCTTTATTTTAATCATTAATTTAATATTTCATTCTCAATAATATGAATAATATTTAATATTGTGACTAATATTAGTAAATAAATCATTTTAGATCGAACCAATGTACATTTACATCATCCACACCTAATGCTTGATGCATAAATTCATTTATTTATCATTTATCATAAATTATCACATTTTAGTATTAAGAAAAAAGTCATGTATTTTAGAAAAATATCAAACATTCATCACAATAATTTCTAGACATGTATAATTGAAAAATTAAATACATTTTTATAAAAAATCATTTCTAAATATGTGATATTTATTTTTATATTAAAATCATAATTTACCTAAAAAATTAATTTTTTTTAAATTTAAACTGAATTTCTAACAATTAAGAAAATTAATTAAGGACTCCTAAAACTCTATATAATCAGAAGTAATAAAAATTAATATTATTAATACATTTTATAAAAATAAAATTCTTTGTAATTATTAAATTAATCATTAAATTATAATTAAATATAACAGATATATAAAAAACGACACTTAAATAATAATTATTAAAAACTTTAATTATCGTTGATATGATATAATTGTATCATATTATCACATATAAGTTGAATACATTTTATTTATTCTTTTATTAGTGAGTTTACAATAAAATTTTATGGTTTACTATTCATAAATGTCAAACTACTATTACAAATATCAAGTTACAATTTCATCGGTATAAATTCCGTAAATTATAGAGATACATTTGGTTTCACACATTCATAATTCATAAGGTTTGTATTTTGTTCAATATGTAATCATATATGATTATAGTATTAGACTGAATTTTAAGATGGTAATTTCATTGATAAAACATTGGGTCTTCAAATTCATCCCCCCTAAAGAAACATCACCTTCAAAATTTAGTTTTACATTCTATGTTGTAAATAGGTGTGGGTACTTTTCCTTCTTTGGATCCTCTAGTTCCAATGTTGCCTCTTCAAAAATATTGTTCTACCAAAGTACATTGACTAGCTGAGTAGTCTTATTGCGTACAACGTTATCTATTTGACCCATGACCTTCAATGGATGCTTCTCGTAAGTAATACCATTCTCTAACAGCATCACCTCTAAAGAGAGTACATGTGAAGGTTTGGATATGTACTTCCATTATATAGATATGTGGAATACATCATGTACTTTAAACATTGTAGGTGGAAGTACTAGTCAATAAGAAAAATCACCAACATGATCAAGAATCTCAAAGGGCTTGATGTACCTGGGGCATAGCTTTCTTTTCTTCCAAAACCTCAGGACCTTCCTCGGTGGAGATATTTGGAGGAATACCATGTCTCCAACATTAAACTCATACCCCCATCGATGATTTTACGGATAACTCTTATATGTAATTTGGGATCCCATTAATTTGTTATAAATGGTTTCACATTATCCATAATTTATTTTACTAGTTCAGGCCCTAGCAGCTTATGCTCACAGACTTCATCCCAACATGTCAGTGTTCTGTACCTTTTCCCACAATGGTCTTCATCTGGTGCCATTCTAATACTGTTGTTAAAACTCTTGTTGTATGAGAATTGTACCAGTGTAATATGTTGTTACAACCCTACTTTGAAATCCATATAACATTCTCTCAACATATCATCCAATGTTTGAAGAGTTTTGTCATATTGGCCATCCATTTGAGGATGATCGGTCATACTGAAATTCAACTCAGTGCATAGAGCATGTTGTAGTGTTTTCCAGAACTTCAAGGATGATCTAAAATCTCTATCTGATACAATAGATAGTGGTACTTTACTTAATCTTACCACCTATTTGATATATATCTGTGAATGTTGATCTAAAGAGAAGTCCTCTCGAATTTGAATGAAGTCAGCTGTCATTGTAAGATGATCTACAAAGACCAATATTGAATTGTTTCCTTTGGATATCATTAGATTTCCAATGATAATGTAAATGGTTATTTTCTCCAAATTCAATGTTGGTATGGGTAGTGGTTTCATAATCCCTTTAGACTATTTTCTTTTAGCCATCACACATTGACATACTATTCACATTGATGTATATTCAGAAATCTCTTTTTTCGTATTTTCCAACAAAAAGTTCCCTTAGATATCTCAGTATATCGATGTGATCCTTAGGTAAATAGAGAATGTTGAGCTATGTGCATCATTAAAAATAGCCTTCTTTATCTATGGATCTGAGGGTACACATAATCATGGACTAAATCATACAACTCCTTCCATATAAATATTGAACTCAAAGGATTTTACATTTATAATATATTCCCCCCCATTTCTGTATTTCCACATCATTTCCTTGAGCATCCTTTAATTTCCCCAAAATGGATAGTTGAGAAATCATTTGAGAAAGGATATAGGATATTCCCCCTTTAGTGATTTCGATTTCTATCAACTACATATTTAATAATATTGGATCCATTTCAATTCTCATCATTGATAAATATGGAGGATTCTTTCTACTTAGAGCATCCACCACCATATTTTTCTTATCAGGATAGTAGTGGATTTAGTAGTCATAATCCCTGATCAGATGTAACCATCTTCGTTGGAACATATTAGAATCATTCAATGTGAATATGTATTTGAGACTCTTGTGATTAGTATATATCTCACACTTCTTCCCATAGAGATAATGAAGCTATATTTTCAACGCAAATGTCATAGTCACTAATTCTATATCATACATAGTATAGTTTTTCTGTTGGATTTTTAGCTTCCTTGCAGAGTAGGCTATCAATTTACCATTTTTCATCCACAAATAGATTATTCCATTCTTTGAAGCATCACTATACACCATAATAAGTTCCCCAAATATCGGGATTGTGAGTACCATTGCTGTGATAATCCTCTTTTTGATCTCCATATGCTTTCCTCACATTCTTGTGTCAAATAAAAACTTAACTCCCTTCAGTTTCATCTTGGTCATAGGGTTTGAAAATCGTTAGATGTTTTTCAAAAATCATAGACAATATCATTCTAGACTCGGATAGCGAAAGATCTCCATTGAAAATGTTGTACTAGTCCACTCTTTAATTAAATTTATCATTGAAGGGTCCATATATATCTTTATGCTAGTGATAACAATCCCGAGACTGGTGTATAATGTTTCTCCCATTGTATTGCCATTAGCACAATATTCAAATAATCCTCATGATTCTCCTAGCTCTTAGAGTATACCAGACATTCATTGATATATACTACCCCAAATTTGTTGAGGATATCTCTAATGAAAATGTTCACTAAATACATGAATATTGATGGATAATTAGTGAGTACGAAGTGAATAACTATTAACTCAGAGTTTCCATAACTCATTTGAATGTATGTTTTGTGAATATCTTCCTTCCTCGCCTTTAATTAGTTATATCAAGATCAAAGTTCCACCATAGATAAATAATTATCCCCATGTAGCTGATCGAACACATCATCTATCGGAGGTAGGGGATATATTTTATTTATCGTGATTTTATTGATCTCATGATAATCAATGTATAGGCTTATTGATAAATCATTCTACGTAACAAAGAGGATTTGTGCTCTCTAGGGTGAAGCACTCTAGTGTATAAATCCCCGGTCTAGATTCTCTTGTAACTACTTATTCAGCTCTTCCAACTCTATGGTGGCCATCATATAAAGTTTCTTTGATATATATAGGAATCCATTATTACGTTCAATCTATAACTAAATATATTTATCAAGATTAAATCTTGGAAATTCATTAGGGAATACATTATTGTAATCCATCCTTATGGGAATATCAACGAGAAGTATCATCTAACTTTTTACAAATAATTTCAAAAATATATTTTTTCTCAAATAAAAACATTACACACACTTGTGATGATGATTGTAAAAGAAATTCATATTCCTCCTTACACTTGTATAGGATTGGAGAATACTTTGGGATGTGAATAGTTATTACTCTTTTCAGGAAAAGTACTATTGGATTTGTATAAAGATATCCAATACATTCCCAAAATAGAATCAAACTCCACTAGTCAATGTATGAAAAGATTGGTTGGTTGGTTTAGTCCAAAAATGTTAACTGGGGAAGTGATATATACATTTGAACTAATAATTTCACCAAATTCTATTCTAACAGATATATTAAACCCCAAATTATGAGGTGGTGTTTGAATGGTTCTACTAAACATGATTGATATGACTGAATTCATAGCACTAGAATCAAATATTATGTTCTCTATTCATGAATTAATTACTAGTGTACTTGTCACCATATCAGTGTCCAACTCCACCTTAGCAGTACTGATAGCATACGATATTCTTCATTTAATTAGATGTTGTTTTAGATTGTCTCTGAAAACCATTGTCTCAGGGTAATTTTTCACATAATTGTTGTGTCCCTTAGAGTTGAAACACTACCAAATTGGATGAGTGTTGATATAAAAACTTCCATTCTTCTTCCATATTAGTGAAATTATTCATTTCCCTTTGGAGGTTTATTGTTATATTTTCTATAGTTCTACATTTTATGAAATTCAGGATTCCCTTTAGAATGTTCTCAGGATGCTTCCCCCATAATTTTTATATGTGGGATGTTCGATCATATTTCTATAATGGGATTATTTTGTGCACCACCCATATTAAACTCCATCATATGCTTTTTTCACCAGGCCTATGAGACCATTGAATTCCATTGATCTCTATTTTAACCTTGAGGGAATAACAAAAAATCTCCTCATAACAATCAAAATCACAAATCAACAATGATTTTTTTAGAATCGAGTTTCATCAGCTAATGAAGTGATCCATGATGTTTTTAGTGTTAATGGAAATGATGGAGAAATATCTTGAAATCCTTGTAATTTTTTATTTATACGCCCGGATGGACTCATTTTCCTTCTACTTAAGTCCGAGGAACTCTATTTTCATCAGGAGATAGAGGGTTCGAGGAAAATATTTATTGAAAATATTTCTATCGAATTCCTCCAATCCAGGGAATTAGTTTTCTCATTTCTCATCATATTCTTAATCAATATCCACCACTGATCCACTTCCTCATCAAAATGATAGACCTCCAGTATAGCTTTATCTTCTTCTAAGCACTGGAGGATAGAGAATATCTTTTCAAATTAGTTAATCATATGTTCCATGAGGAGGCAATCATAAGATCCATTGATCATGGTAGTCCTTTTCCGTAAGAATAATTTTATGAAAACCTTAATTTCCTTAGAGGAGGATAGTGTTACACTTGATTCGGGCTATTATTCATAAATTGATCTAACTTAGCAAGTACTTTCATAATGTTTTTATCAACTGTTCCCATCATATTAGGCATATAATTAGGAATATCATTATACTACCTATCACATTGATAGTTGGAAATTTTTCTTCTATTTCCCTATAATAATAATGAAATAGAACGTACAATAAATGTTCTTTAATATTTAGCTTATAATAATAAAAAATAAAACAATAAACATAGAAGGATAAATACTTAAAGGAAATGAATATCCTAATTTATTATTCCCTACTTTTCAATATAGGTTACCCATGATCTTTTTCCTAACCTATATTCATATGAGATTCATTATGTTTGTTCTCTTAATAATGGAACATTCTAAGGTTATTGATTTACAAATTCATATCCACCAAGTGTATCAAACTAAGATTTCATCAAGGGCCATTATCATGCACTAGTTCTCATTTGAGTCTAAATCAAATTAGCATTTTTCAATTTTACAACTAGATACATCTGTGCCATAGCCACATTCACATGTTCTTATAAAGGCAGGGATCTATTTTCTTGATAAACCATTTACTCAATATTTACCAAAATTTATGGATGTTTTCTTATTCTCTGTATCATCCCTAATGTTCTTACTAATGTTCTCTATTCTAAATCTCCAAAATATATACGTATTTCATTTGATAGAAACTAGAGATACCAAAGGTGTTTACAAATATCATTACATGATTTTAATCTTAAAACCCACATATTAGAGGACAAGGGTTGTAAATTCTGGCATTAACATGCCAAAAAAGTAATCAGGAAACATTAAAATTAAAACATTTCAGAGCAGTTAAAAGAAAAATATAAAAGGTCATTTAAAACAGAAAGGGTGTAATTAAAAAAAATAAAAGTCAACGAAGAAGGATATATTGATAAAAATATTAGTTTTATAAAAATAATTTGAGGTTAAAAAGTGATTATATATTTTACTTGAAAATGGGTAAGAATTCGGGACGTTCCTGTCAAACGGGTTCTCTTAGGAAGAAGTATTGAGGAGGGAATCATTTAAAAACATGTATATCATAGAAATATAACATTGAATTGATCTTGATACATGAGTTTATATCATCTAAAAAAATTAAAATATTTACATAAAAATAATAGATAAATTCATTTGGTTAAAAAGAATGATAGAGCAACCTGGAAGAATAATGGAGGTTCAGGTAGAATCCCCTAACATAAGTATGATGGTGTCCTTCAATTGATCTTAATGTCATTTATTAAAAAATTAAATTCATTAATTAATATTTCCAGAACCTCTTATTCAGGTAATTTATTTAGTATAACCTTTTTATGTTAGTTAATAACCATTTTGAAGGGTAAAGAAGTTCAATTTCATTGTTTGGGAGCATTTGTTTCCTTGGTTTTCATGATTGGTTTACTTATATACATGTAAGGATAAATATGTAATATGTGGATAGATTTCCAAAATTATAGTTATATTTTTTAGGAAACATACATAACATTACATGTTTATAAATTTAATTTGGTTATTTTTATTGAAGATGAATCATTAAATAAAAATTAATGATAACATTTTGGATTAATTGATGTTTTTTCTATCACAATGCCATCAGTTTTCTTTATTAATTAATATTATGTGTACAGAAAAATAAATAAACTTACATAAGAAAGAATAAATATATTATAGTCTGGTTCAACCATAAATTTTTTTTCATCACTGGAATTGAAGATGTTAAAAGAAATTGAAAACTTATCATCCTTGAATGTGATGAGTTTACACATCTCGGATGGTGTATTCATTTATAGTATAAATGGATGGGAAAAGAGAGATAATGATGAATTATTCTGTTATTATAAAATAGTTATAGTACATGTAGAGTAATATATATATCATAACAAATCGATGATATTAGTAGAGAAAAAATAGAAATAAAGGAACTTGAATTAAATAAAAATGAATACAGGAATTTATCTATTGAGTATATCTTCCTTGAGAACAAATTTGAGGGAGTTGATTTGTTCTTTTGAAGAGACCAATGGATGATGTATATAAGATTGGATATTAGGGAGATATTTGAGTAGAATTTGGATAAGGAACAAGGATTTAGATGTGTGAGGAGATGAGGTAAAGAGGGGTGATGTTTATAGTGGAGAAGAGGAGGGGTTTTCCATTAATTTAATAAATAGATTAATATTTTTTTCCCAAGAATATGAATATTATTAATTAGTTGGACCAAAAATAGTAATCAGATAATGTTAGTTCAAACCAATGGCCATTTACATCATCCATGAATCAAGCATGATGAAAAATTCATTTATTTAGCATTCATCATAAATTATCATATTTTACTATTCAAAAAAATTCAATAATCTTAATAATACCCCTAAAATTTATCACTACCATTTTAAAAAATGTAGAATAAAAAAAGGAGACTTATTGTGTGATTTTTTTCTAAATATGTAAAATTAAATTTTTAAATAAATAATAATTTACATGAAAAATACAAATTTTAAAATTAAAACTGATTTTTTAACAGTTAGATAAATTAATTAACATCATAAAAAATTATCTTATAATAATAAGTCATCAAAATACATATTTTTGAATTCATTTGAAAATAATGTTTAATTTTGATTATTAAATTAATCATAAAATTTTAATTATGAACGCATGACATACAAAAATACCAACACTTAATTAACAGTTTATACAATATTTACTTACATATACGATGATATAATTATATCATGTTTTCACTTATAATATAAATAAATTTAGGTTTTACATTCATTACATGTGATACTATTCAATTTTCTAGTTTACTATTCATAATGGTCCCCTTACTATTCCAAACGCCATGTCACGATTTCTTTAGTATACGTTCCTTAAATTCTCGAGATACCTTTTGATACACTCATTTTTCATTTATTAGGTTTTTTTTGTGTTCTATATGTAATATTATATTATTATACAAAAAGACATAATTAGAAGAAGTAAATTTAATTGATAAAACATTGGGTCATTACAAAATAACTAATTCATTGACACCTATTCCCTTATAGCATATACATACAACCTATGGGTGAGGTTTATGATGGTTATATATCCATAGAGTGGCTCAAATTTTATATCCTGAGTGTTAATTTCAACACACTTGAACATCTCTTATAAGATATTTCTTTCAATAATTACTTGTACAAGCTTGGATTGGACTTGGTCAAGAGGGAAGCCACATGATTTTATCTCCCTCATAAGTTTTGACAATTGGGATTTTTATGGAATGAGTCTAGTAGTCGAGGACATTGTTTCTCCGTTGTGTATTAACTATCCTCTATCATTTATATGTATAAAAATAAATTACAACGATAAAATTTTAACACAGTTTATTGTTTCCAATTGTCTTATCAAACAGAAGGAAAAAATGGCCAATGAACATATAATAATCAGAAACTGATTGAAAAGTTCAAAATTACACAATATTAATTTTTAAATAGATATTATTTTTTTGAATATAATATAATACAACAGATATTTTCTATGGAAATAAATATCATTCATTTTTTATTGGTAATTACAATTTTCAGATTTCGAAAGTGTCCAAAATGGACTATTCTTAAATATTACAAATTATATGGTTGAAATATGTCAATAAAAAATATTTTACACATGTTTAAGATATTTATGCCTTTTATTTTTAGTTTGACCCCCAGTAATTCTATTTTTACCTTAACTTCTTAAATAATTTTAAATATATTTAATATTCATTATTGTAAAAAATTAGGTTAAAATTATTATATAATAAAAATTAAAATTTTTCTAAATATGGAATCCATTTTTCCATATTCAGTTAATGTAATTGGAAAAATTTATTATAAAATTAATCACCAACACAAAATAGAAAAATGGTTTTTAAAGAGAAAAAGATGAAAAGTTTACAAAGTTGTTATATCAAAATTCAATATGAAAATTATTCTAATGACCTCATCTAGATTAATTGATTTTTATATGAAATAATTTTACATTAAACCCACTTTATAATATAATTCAATACTGTGAATTATTTATAAGAAATGGTAGTTTTCAATTAAAATTCAGTATTTTCACTATTTATCAAAAAAATTAAATATTATAGAAAAACTCCAAAAAAATGTATCATATTATATTTATGATATTATAGTTTCAAAAAGATATGTTTAATTTTAAAAATAAAATTTCTAAATGGGGTAAAAATTATGTTAAAATTATGCATGCGAAGCATGGCTAAAACATCTTCGAAAAGAAATACCATATTTTAGAAAACAATACATTTTCTTTTAAATGGTTATTATTTTCTTTATAATCTATATATAAACATGATGTTCATAATTTTTTTTAATAATATACATATTTTTCAATATAATTGAAATGTTTTAATGGAATAATATGTCATGGTTTAATTTTAATTACTTTACGCATAGATTGTTTTTCAGTTTTATTTTAATGATCAAAATTATAGGTGCTTTGACACTTCAAGAAACAACCTGGATAACATCTTTTTGATGCTCTATTATTATTTAATAAATAAAAATATATAAACATTAAACGCACTATATATTTTTTAAATTTGGTTTAATTTCCCTTTTTTATCATTTTGATGATCTATGAAGTGAAAAATTAAATCATCTTGGACTACTACTACCTTGATGAGAGACCTGATCCACTAATCAAGACCTAGTAACTATTTTTTTATTCATCATCTACATATTATATCTATTTGTTCAAGTCCAAAACACTACTTCCTACCATTCAAACGCACTGTTTTTCTATTTATGCTTTTACACATAAAATAATTTCTTCTTCTCTTCCCCTCGTTGTGATCTCTAGATTCTAAATCCATGAATGTTTGGTTTTTGACATACAATGTCTAAATTTAGGATTAATTTTCGTTTTTAATCTGCATAAAAAAATTATTTTATTGGTTATCTTTGTCCAAGAATATAGGTATAGGATTGGACTAGGTCCTCTTTGGACTAAACCAGAATAAAAATCGATGGGTTCATTTCTTTGTTTTTCTTATAATTAACTATAATAAATAACTTAAATAATACATATATATGATTAATTGATTTTACTATTGTCTATTAGCCCCGTCTAGAGGATCTTCCAATACCCTATTTGACCTAACAATTGGTATCAAAGGACAACCTTCTTACGAATACTTTAGCTCTATCATTCTATTTCTTGAAACCCAAAATTGGTATCATATGTTGTTACTTTTCAAATATGTCAATCCATCTATTGATACTTTATTTTATTTATAGTAAACTATTTCTAGACCTCACAGTCTATGGTATTTTTTTATGATGACGAGAATGAGAACAAATGATTATTGTATTCCTCAAAATCCACCACACTATTATGGAAATTACTATGGCTACCGAAGACCCTGAATTGAGGCATACCTAATATAGTTCATAATTGAGAACTAGTATATCATGTAAACATCATAAACTATACCAGAGGTTGACCCATATATACTTAAATGAAACAATTCTACTATATATGTTTTAAATAAAAAATTTATTAATATATTATATTGTGGTATTAATAGAAGTGTTTTTTTCATCCATCTTCTTATATAACAACTCATGTTAGATGAAATATTTTACAAGTCACTCCCCTAGGCTCTGAAAAATTAATTTTAACCAACCTCTAAATAAGTCATGCAGACTACTATGAAATCATGATGTTTGAAGATGAAACTAAAAAAATATTCCACTGATTCACAAGAATTGTGAATGGAGTGAATTACCATATAAAATATATATAAAAACAAATACTTTATAAATGAGTCCAACGAGAATTACAAAAAAATGGAAAACAAATATGTTTTACATTGATAAAACCAGAACATCAATGACAAAAATCATGATAAATTGACTAGATCACTACTTTTTTATAATGTGGAATTGAATAACATATCTTACATGATGGAAATGAAATGAAAAATTTTAGCTTTTAAATTCTTTATTTTGTTTCTATTGACTATTATAAATATGATATAAAAGTTTGTGAAAATGAAAATATGGATCAAATTGTGACTAGGGTTTAACAGGTAATAAAAAAGAAAGGATTTAGGAACCGGTATATAAGAAATCCTAAAAAATATAAAAACAATGGATATATGAAAGGTGGAATGAATTTTAATGCTAAATTTTTATCTTGTTATAAATGTATGATGAAAGGGAATACCACGAATGAATACTCTAAAATAATAAATAAATAAAATTATAAAAAGAATGGTAAAAATGAATTAACTAACTGTTAGAGTTGTGTAGAAGAACACGATTCTGGTGAACAATCAGAAAATGAAAAAAACATCTAACAAGTGCTAAAATTTAATAACTAAATAGATTTAGTGACCCATGTTTTTTATGGTTTTTTAATTCTTCCTATGATTCTAAAAATCATATTGATTCTTAATTAAATGATGAAGTAGTATGATTAAGAGAATATATTTTCAACACTTCTGATTTATATAATAACATCATAAAAAATGATGAGAAACATACTTTTGAAGATAAATTATTTTGAAAAATAAAATTTATAATTAATGAATAATTCTTATTATTTTAATTATACAGTTAATTAAAATATAAAAGTTTCTCAAAATTTGAATGAACTTATGAAAAACGAAGTTTAGATTCTAAGAAATGTAAATTTTTTATATTAATGGACTTGAAAAATATCATAAAAATATGTATTTAAATAAAAAATAGAAAAAATATTATTTTGGATATGATATAAGATAACCCAAAATTAGTAAAACTCATTTTTAAGTAATCAAGGTTACACATTTACTGTTACTTTTCTTAACATGGCATAAATCTTCATTGTGAATTTTTTTTATATCTTATATTAAAAAAATTGGGACATTCAAAAAAAATATTTCCAAATCATAATAATCTATATTACCTTATAATACTAATTTCAATTATGGGTGGGTAAAAAAAAGCTATATTAGTAATACTGTTGGACCCAAAGTAGATTGGGTACCAAAATTTTCTCATATTTATTTTTTTGGAAAATTCCCGAGATATCTCAAGAATAACATATGGTATATGGAAAGTGGATTACCTTGCCATATGACTAGTGACCCATAAAAATTTACAACTTATAATACATGTGATTGAGGTACTGTTACGTTTGGAGACACCAAAGGAAAAGTAAAATGTTGTAGAATATTTTTTATTTCTAATTCAACTTTTATTTATAATGTTTTATATATTGAAGGATTAAAACATAATTTAATTATTATATCACAAGTATGTGATGATATAATGGAAGTGAAATTTCAAAATGATAATTTTTTTTATTTTTTAAAATATTTTATTATTATTTTATACTAATCGAAATGAAGGTATTTATACAATCAGTTTTATTGAACTAACTGGTCAAAATTTTTATTGTTTGAATGTTGTGTTGAGTGGTTCCATCCTTTCGTATCGATGTTTATGTATTATAAATTTAAAAATGTTATATATATTCTCTAAACAATGGAATATTTCACAACCATATACTTTGAAGAAATAAAATCTATATTTTGGTGATGTTTTCATGCAAGGGAAAAAACGTAAAATTTGTTTTAGACCTATCAATCAGATAAGTACTGACAGAACATTAAAGATACTATATCTTGATATTTTTGTTCCTACTCAAATTTCTAGCCATTAGAGGAAGAAATATACATCATTTATTGTGGATAATTAAAGTATATTTTTATATATATACTTTTGTTCTCATAAAAATGATACCTTATATAAATTTACAACTATTGGTAAAATAATTAAAAATTAAAAAGGATGAATAATAGTTTTTATAAGTATTAATAAAGGAGGAAAATTTCATAATTTTTATTTTATTTAATTTTTTTTGTTATGATAATTTCTCTACTCATTGAACACCACAACAAAATGGAGTTTTAGAAAACAAATAGAACTCTTATTGAAATGGATCGAACTATGGTAAGTGAATATAAATTATATAGATTCATTATATGGATGAGGCCATGTTTTGTTCAGGTTACATTTCAAATAAAATTATTATTAGACCTTTGTAAAATAAAAATTCTAATGATTTATTTGAAAATAAAAGAATAATTTTGGATACATTATTGTTTTAGGAAATCAATTTATTTTTAAATTCAAAGGGATAATTTAGCTAAAATTTATGACTAATGATATGATGTTATTTTTCGTTGATATTTTAATAATATAAATTCGTATATAGTTTATAATAAAAATAACTATGGTTATTTAAGAATTGGATCATGTTTTTTTATGAAAATAATTCTAAACTATTTTTTTAATTTTTTTTATGACTAGTTTAGAGATTTTAATTTTGGATAAAAAATACCTCAAGATAGGATGAATCAATTTCAAGGGAGTATACTCTTTGTCAAACTAATCCAATATCATAGAAGATTCATAAACATTTTCACGTTTGAAATGTAATTGTAAATGGTTATTTTTTTTGTTAAAACTAGTAATTATGTTTTAATTTTTTTTGTCAATTATTATTTTACCTATGATTATATTCCAAATAATATTAATGATGCACTAAATAATTATAAATACATTGTTTCTAAGAATGATCATATTAAGATTTTTTTATAAATAATGTTTATTCATTAGAATATGATTCTGATGATAATTAGGTAATCAGACCTAAATGGATCTTCATATGTAATATAGATGAATATGGAAATATTCCCAAAAAATTAACATGATGGTTTCTCAAAGATACTATCAATAATAAGGTATTGTCATTGAAGATTCATTTTCACCTATTTCCAAGTTAGATGTATTTAGAATGTTGTTAATTGTTTTTTGTGTTTTTAAGGATTTAAATTATGTCAAATTTTGTAAATGTTTTTCTTCAAAGATGTTATAATTGAAGAATTTTATGTTTCTCAGGACCTTTTATGAAAACGAAAATAATTATTTAACTATAATTTTAATCTATGTAAAGAATTTTATGGTCTCAAAGAAATAAATCAGGCTTGGTATGAATGTAACTATTTATGTTTATTATATAATTTATACATGAAACGATATATTTATCTTAAACTATTCATAAAAATAATTAAAATGATATTCTAATTTTGAAAATCAAATTGATGATATAGTTCATTGTTAATTTAGTGAACTTATTGGTAATTATTTTTCTATATTAATTTTTTCTAAATTAGACATGAGTTCAATGGGAGAATTAATGTTCTTTCATGGAAATACAATTTCTCAAAGCCAAGAATTTTTTTTTCATAATCTATCAAAGTATTATAAATAGTTAGTTAAATGATATGGTCATAATTCTTCTAAATATTTGAAAACCCCAATAGATATTAATTTTAAATTAGATATTGATGCATTTAGAATTTATTTCTATTAACGTTTATAGAGGCATGATAGGTAGATTTATATATTTAACTACATCAAGACACAATATAATGTTTAGTGTTTATTTATGTGCAATATTTCGTGATAATCATAAAAAGAGTTATGTTGAATCTATAAAAAGGATAATTATATATGTTAAAAGAACTATTGAATCTGGAATGTTTTTTCTAAAATAATTTTTTTTATTTTCCATATTATTCTAACTCTAATTTTAAAGGTCGTATAATTGAATAAATATGAACACTAGATATATTTAGTTTTATTGGAAAACATTAAACTTCATGGTCTTATAAGAAACAACTATATATTTTTCTTTCTACTATAGAAGCTGAGTATATATATTCTCCTAGTAGTTATTGTCAAATCATATAGATTAAGAGAAATATATATGATTTTGGTATTTATCTTGATAAATCGACAATTTATTATGATGACACATCTACAATTTATATTTTTAAAAATCCCTTAAATAATTCAAGAGAAAATATTATTGATATTTTATATCATTTTATAAGGGACCATTTGAATAAGGGTGATATTATGTTAGAATTCATCCCTACTGAAAATATGCTAGAAAAAAATCATTACTAAGACATTATAATCTAATAAATTTCAAAATAATTAAATTTAAATAATAAATTTTGGAAATTTAATTATTTTAGTAATTTAATTTTTTATAGGGTGTTTTTTTATTTAAAAGGGTATGTTAAATTGTTTTTTAGTGTTTCAGTTTTGTAATCAATAAAAAGGAAGAAATTATTTGTGCATCTTCATTCAAGTATTTCTATTTGGATTGATTACATGATATTCAATGTTTTTAGATATCCAAATCACTTTATCATTTTTTGTGAAAGACTGTTTTTACACCATTTTCATATTTAAAATATAACATGAATTATACTAAATATTAATTTAAAATTCACATTTCATAAGATAGATCGAAGGCTTATCTAAATTTTGCTAAATTATGATGATTTATAATTATATCTTTACCATGTTCCCATTTGGTCGAATCATGATAAATGATTTTGGTTCATGAAATATTTTTTGTTTAAAAAACATTATGATTATATTTATTATTTAATTAATAACTTGTTCTATACTAATCATATTCTTATAAGTATTCTTTAATTATTAATAAAACAAAATTTTCAAAATTTCAATAGAATAAATGGAAGATAGAGAATATTTTCAAGGGGGGTATGGAATGTCAGATGATTATGAAACAGTTCTATAATTTTTAATTTTTCAGAATTCAAATTTTTTCTTCTGTATATGATATCTTAATTGTTTATCATCAGAACCACTCAATGTTTGTTCTGTTTGAAATGAAACAAACTTTTCATCATTTAATTATACAACAAGAAACTCTAAAAAATAATTTATATACCATAAAAACTGTCCTTCGTACACAAATTCATTCTCTAGTATTCAAAACATGTTTTCAATGTTTGTTGAAAATATATTTTCTTGTATTTATCAAAACTAAGTGATTATTGATTATTTAGAAATAAATTGAAATCAAATTTAATTAACTATCTTGTAAAAATATATGATTCAGTTCTGTGTTGGTTTTAATATTCCCTAATGTTCCTATGTCAATGTTTATACATAAAATGATGAATTATTATTCATTATATTCTTCCTCAAGACTATTTCTTACGTGGATTCTTCTCAAGATTCTTATACTTCATCATTAGTAGATATGGAACCGCAATATCCCTAATTTAATGGTCTCTACATTAAAAATATAAATCTTATATGAGTTTCATACCTAACAGAAGATGAAAATGTCTCCAACCGTAAGTGCTTCATCTAACATAGCTTATTCCTCTCCCCTATTTTCCCATCATGCGACCTCAATGGTGTGTTTTTTAAAAAGGAAATATAGATGAATATTTTCTAAATTTATTGGTGTATGAGATCTCATTAAAATGGTGTTGTGTTTCAATAGTGGATTTTTTCTAATAATGGTTCATTTACTTTATTCCAATGGGGGTTTGGCTACTCCATTCCAATAGCGACTTAGTCATTTTTTCAATAGTGACAAGTTACTTTTAAAAAAGTGACTCATTTATTTTTTCCAATGGGGAATAATTTGATTTTAAAAAGGTGATTCATTTTTTTCAATAGTGATTCATTTATTTATAAACTAAGGTTGATTTATTTTTATTCCAACATTAAATCATTTTGGAACTAACGATTCCTCATTTTCATTAGAATTGTGACTCATTTTCATTTCAATGGTTACTCATTTTTTAACTGATGGTGAATAGTTTGTGATCTAAAGGAGACTTAATTATGAACTGATGTTCACTCTTTTTTGAAACAATAATGATTCATTTATTGAAGTAATGGTGATATATTTTTGAAATAATGGGGACTCATTTTTAAAACTAATATTGAGTCACTTTTGAACTAATGGTGGATAATTTTTCAAATATTCTTTCCACCACTCGGTGTTGTTATTTTCTACCACCAGGCATTTTTTCTACTTTTAATTAAATGTTCTTCATACTAATTTTTTCATCTTTAAATATTTTAAATAACTCCATGAATATATTAATTAATTTAATAATTTTATATATTTTCAAGAATTAATATATATTATATACGATCTGTACTAAGTATTATAATAGAATATTAATTAGTTTTAATATTTTATTAAATAATTTTATTAATCATACGTAACCCATATAAATGTTAAGATAATTATAATGTTTATATATTGAATTTATTTGTTCATATTATTCTTATATAAATTGATATTTATTGATGACCAATATATTGAATCTTAATTTATCAAATTTATTGAAGTATAATCATTTTATAACATACACACTGTATTAATTTAAAATTTACATAAAATTTTATTTATTAAATTTATTATTTTTATAGATTTTCAATGATTTTTTGTTATCATTTAATGGTTTTTTCAAATAGGATTGAGTTGGTCTTTATATTACTTATTCAACTAGTATTTGAAACTGTGGTTCCTGAGGAAAATTTTATCTCTCGTGAATAATTATATTATTTTTGAATTTTAATTACTTTACATAAAGATTGGGTTTTTTATTCAGATTTTATAGGTACTATTTTAAGGTTTCAAGACACATAAAATAATTACTTGACTATCTTCTTCTTAAATGCTATATTTTTTAATAGAGAAAAAGATATTAACTTTCAACCCACTTTATTATTTTTACTGTCCTATTTGATACCTTATTTCAACATTTGGATGGTCTTTAATGGGTTAAATTACAACAACTACTACTTTTTCTTCCCTGATGAGATAAGATGATCCATTTATCAAGAATTAGTACATATGCTTTTATTATTTTTCTATCTATTTCTCCTAGATTCATGATTCTCTAACACTACCTCATACCTTTAATGAATACTCTATTTATTTATTATGATTTTATATAGAAAATAATTTATTATTCTCTTATATGGGTTTGAATCCAATTTTTATATTACAGAATGATCAGGTTATGACTAGCAATGTCTAAATTTGGGTTTTAATTGGTTTTTTACTCCTCATACAAAAGTCAGTGTCATGGTTACGTACCCTCTTTAAAAGGATTACGTAATTGGGTTATGATTCCCCCTAACAATCATTATAATGAACATGTATATATCACCTATTATAGAGGTATATGTCTAGACTATGTCCACATTGGAAAAATACAATATAAAAATACCTATATTCATTTCATTATTTCCACTTATAATTAACTATAATAATTATCAGGGTATGTACCAATAAACTAATACATTAAATGATAAATATAAAAAATCAAACTTTATTAATAATAAATACTAACAACACATTCCACATTTCCAATCAGGGTATGTACCAATAAACTAATACATTAAAGTGTTTAGTTCCATGAGAGAATAAATCACTAAAGATAAAGAGAAAATAAAGAAACACTGAAAAAATATCAAGGCTATTCCTATCCCAAATTCTACTCAAATCATCCATTCTACACCACAAATAGCATATCATCCATATAACTTAGTAATTTATCCCATATCATGTCCTAAAACAATGATGTCTACTCAAGTACCATAAGAAAGCCTGAGCAGTGTGTGAGTACAACTCATTATGCAACCACTAACATTGTCTACAACAACATACAGTCATAATTGTTTTATATTTAAGTGTAGTATATAATAAACAATATATGATAGACTATGATCCATTATTCAAAAAATATTTAAATTTTCCATATTTATTCTCAATCCCATGTGACACCCATACCCACCAAACCAACACCAGCCCATGACGGCCATCTGAGAAATTTTTCAAATGGGTCATAGGTTGACATACAAGGAGAATCGGTCTATGTATAAAACAAGGATATATAACACCATGGTTGACTATCCCACCTAGGATACGGAATACCATGTCTATACCCATAGATTCCAAAGCATGAATATATCCCACAAAATCATAATGTGAATAGGGGAGCCTAGAAGAATAATGTGGAACTCCCAAGGGAGATGAGCATCAGTCCAATATCCCACCATCCCTTAATTACATTTCCAAATGACAGCATCAATGACATCTTATCACAAAATTAGAACAAGGGTGTACATTAATATTATATCACACATATATGGTTCATTATATTCAACATGTTCTCATTTCAAATAGTAATCCCATTTACAGCCACACCGACCCTAGTATATCGTAGCTAGTTTCTTTTTATTACAATTAGATAATATATAATGGATCACATCATAAAAAATCTAATAGTTTATAAGTCTTGGTATGCTAAATACTTACATGATTCTATAATAATTTATGATGACAAAAATTAAAACATGATTTTTCTCAAGAAATAAAAAATTCCCACTAGTATATCCTTCCATATCACTCGTATTACACTTCATGGATTCCATGGGAAATAAACTGAATAAAGGTGAGATCGATTTATTAGTAAGGGCTATGTACAAGGGATGATATAATGACTCATTAAGAATATTAAACATGGAAATATAAATAACTGAACACACATTCCATTTAAATAAATTGACTATAATGATAAATTAAGGAATAATAAATATGAAAAGGTACATAAACTAATAAACATAACATTTAAATGACAATACTATTATTACAAGACAAGGAATAATTAATATTCCAAGGTAAATAACTGAAAACAAGGTCCATTTAATAATTAATTGTGAATGAAATGAATTCAGACAAAATATCATTATGAATGTATCATGAATAAAAGTGCCTGAATTTATAATGATTGAAATGTTTAATTATGGGTAATAATATCTCAGGTACATGATATCTCATCCTTCAAGACCTTTCACAAGACTATTTGAAACTACATGTAAATACTTGTTTACTGATAGCTTTCACTCATATGACATACTAATGCATGCATAGGATATCTATAACTAGGAATCACCCAAATATACATATATAAATAATTCCTCATCTATCATGTGATAAATTTAATTATCGAAAAAATGTAGCGTATAATCAAATATCCATATTGGGTAAAGAAAAATAATTTAGAACTATTTTACCAAATTAAAAAAATCAACCTTCAGTGTAGAACACCCTTTTTTGAAATGACATATGTTTTATGAAATACATATGTCAATGATAAATAGTATTTATATTATTGTAAATTTAATGTCCAATTATCACAAGTGAATATTTCAAATGAAAGATAATGAATACAAAAATGAATCAAGGAAATTATTTCCATTATCATTTTAGGAAAATTATCATAAACCATCCAAATTAATAAAAAGGATAGTGTGAATAAATGGTTTTGTAGTTAATGAATATAAATTCCATAAAAATACCATTAAAAACATTCTTTTGGGAAATATCCATTTAATTGTTAAAATAAATTTTTAAAACTAAAATATCTATAAATATTTTCAAAATATATTTCAAGGAAAAATATAATTGAAACTTATAAATGTTTCTTTAAAACAATGAGTTTTCATGATGTTGGACATAGTGTACATGTTAAGTATATTAAAACATTTATTCCATTCAAATTTTTTAATAAAATCCAACAATAAAAAGTTTTTTAAACATCATGAATATTCCATTTTTTTGAATTTAAAAAATGGTAAAATTTTAACTAATAAATCATTTCTAAATGGTTTAAAACACTTTTAACTTTTTTTAGAAAACATGTTTTTGGAAGAAAGCATATTACTGGCCTAATGAAAAATTTAGTAATATTTTCATAAAAAATTTACTCAATTATTTTATGTACCAAATAGTAGAAAACATGTAATATTAATAGTAAAATATCAATAATAAATATAGGGGAACATAATAATTTTTTTATTAAAGAGTGATCAAATCCATTAATATTAATTTGAGTATAAAGAAAACTAATAGAATGAGGTTGTGAAATAAACTTTTTCAAAAATCCAAAATTTTAAGATATGATTAATTAATGAATAAATTATGTGTGTAAAATATAAATACACCTTAAATAATGACTAATAAAACATAATATAGACATAATTAATTACACACATTATCATATAATATCGAATACAACAATTATGTAATATATCCCAATGAAAACAAATTTATTTATTAAATTCATTACAAAATGGTAATTTTCATGTCAATTACCCCTGGATGAAATAATTTAAATTTAAACATAAAATTACTTTAATTATGAAGTAAATATTAAATTACAAGAAAACTTATTACTACGTACATAATATAAAACAAATTAGGTGCATAAAATTACAATATGCCTCATTAAATGGAAATTGAGATGAAATCCCTAACCCCACACTTCCATTTGTTTGAATGTAATTTATCATTATTTATAGTAGTTTTAAATCTATTTTTAACTTATTTGAAAACCATATTAATATTTAAAATATTATTTATTATCAATTATTTTAACATGTTATCACTCGTTCGTGGATAATCATTCATTAATTTTAATGGTTCAACTATTAATTGCCTTGATTTCCAAAGAATGTTTTCTCATGAAAAATCAGATTCTAAAAAATGTTGTATAATTTCATAAAATCTATAAAAATAATCATGTCATTATTATAATACTTATTGATCATTTATAATTTTAATACTAATCATTTTTTTTTGTTTTTGATAATGAAGTATGTTATGAAGATGGAGACAGAAGTTGTTTGTATGCATGCATAATGTTAAAATTTTCTAGATATTATTATGTGTTGGGAAATATCCCTCAAGGTAACATTGCAGTATTTTGGGTTGATTGTGTTTGTTGACAAAGCAGGTTTCCATGGAGAATTGTCGAGTTCCCGATAAGTTGTTGACATTCCATGTTGACAAAGAACTATGACAAAGGAAAGGACGATCTGGAGGCGGTACAAAAGAGCAGTACAAGGTGGCGTCGTTTCCCAGTGTTTGCCAAATTTATGGGCCTGAAAATCGCCAATGGAAAATGGAGTGATATGTTGTTGGAAAAGGTTGAGGAGAGAGAAATGAAGGAGGTGCGCAGAAACATTAAGCGTGGCGCGCAAAATTAGCGGGTTGCGCGAAATCTTGAAGTGTGGCGCGCAAAACAGCGGGTTGCGCGAAATTGTATTTCGCGCAAAAGATGTTTCAAGGCCGAAAGCTTGAAAATCGGTAAAGGCATGAAGCACGCGAAATTTTGGAGGCGTGCGCGAAAAATTGAAGTGGCGCGCGAAATAGCGGATGAAGTATTTCGCGCAAAAGATATTTCGAGGTCCGAAGCTCTGAAAATGGAAAAGGAATGAGGTGCGCGAAATTATGGGGCAGTGCGCGGAAAATGGTTCTGCGTGGAAGATTTGTATTTCGCGATCAAAGCGGATTACGCGCTCAAGGAGGGTTTTTCGCGCGGGGTCTATTTTGCCTATAAATATCAAGTGACCCTCCTCCATTCAATAGAGCTCAAGATATAGAAAATACCCGAGCTCTGGTGCGCGAAATTGAAGTTAGAAAGGGTGTTGCGCGTAAACTTAAAGTTTGCGCGTAAAGTCAGATTGCGCTAAAAGCAAAGGCTGCGCAGACAGTTGGTGATTGGCGCGTAAAAGGAAGATTGTGCGAAAAGTGGATTTCGTGCAAAAGTAGTGGATTGCGCGCAAGGCAGTTTCTAGGCTGCGCGTAATATTTGGAGGTTGCGCGAAAAAGGAATTTCGCGCAAACCATAGAAATTGCACGCAAGACACCGTAAGGGTTGCGCGTAAAAACTGAGGTTGCCCGATACCTTCAGTGCAAAGATATATTCATCTACTGGTGAATGTTGTACTTCAACAGAGAATCTACACACAGAGGAAGATGCATTCATTCATTCAAATGATGAGACCTACAGGTCTATAAACTGTGAGTGGATCCCTTCTGGAGCAGTGAGCTTAGGAAAAGGAAGTAGGTGATCCTCTCCACATGCAGTGAGCCAGAGAGAGAGAAACAGGGAATGACCCTTGGGAAAGCAGTGAGCTGACCCTAAACCTTGTATAGGCAGTGAGCCTAGGCATTGAAGTGATCTAGCCCGAACATTGTAATCCACAGCTAGTGAAGTCTAGTGGAATTTGGTACGATCCGGCAACTTGTCGGCGTATGCTCCTTGGACGTAGCCCTTAGTGGTGAACCAAGTAAAAATCTCTGTGTCTGTCTACTTACTTCTCTGCATTGCATTCAAAGCATCATCATCAGGTAAATGAGACAAGTGATCACAGTAACCACACAAGTGCAAACAAAGTGACCCTTGTATCAAAGAGGTCAAGATCCAGTGGGGCAGAAAGAACTTTGAAAAAGAATATCCATACCCTGATTCACCCCCCTCTCAGGGTATATAGGCCCCTATTGGTCCTAACAATTGGTATCAGAGGGAAGGATGCTGTTATCATATTTGTTTACTCCAACTTGGTATAGTCGATCTCTGTACCATGGCAAAGGGAAAAACATCCAAGAATAAGCAGAAGTCAGGTGGTACTCCTCAGTGTGGAAGTGTATATAGAAAATGTGTGATTCAACTAAAGGAATCAAACAACTTGCTGAAGGAAGGCTTGGATGAATCAGAAAGGGAAAAGATTGATTAAATCAATCATGATGTTGGAATGAGTAAAGTACATGAGCATCAGAGTGATACTGAAACAGAAGAAGAAATTGAAGGAAGAATAGATATGCGAGCTGAGTTAGAGGCTGCTCTTGAAGAGATAGATGTTTGGAGAGCCAAAACCAAGAATGCTAACAAAGTTGTTCGCAATACCAAACTCTATATGCAGCAGCAGGAAGAAGAGAAGTCTGAGTTGATAAATAAAATTGAGAAACTCAAGTTATCAGCACCAGAGAACTCAGAATCGGTTAGTGAGTATAAGATTACGATTGAAGAACAGAAAAGGGAGATCGATGGCTTGAATAGAAAAGTGAAAGATCAATTCAAAAGCATCGAAGAACCTAATATTCCAAGTGATCTTGGAAACACTGAAGAAGCCAAATCTAATGATATCCAGATCAAGGGATTGGAGATTGAGATCAACAAGCTAAAAGGCTTAAATCAAAGGCTTATTGATATAGTTACTGACCTAACAGAGAAGAATGATTCACATGCTGAAGAACTGCAGAAGATGGATAGAATGAAAGGAAAAAAAACGGCCGATGAATATGAAGAGAATCAGAAGTCATATGAAGTTCAGAATTTGAAAGCAAAAAATGATGATCTAGAAACACAGTTGTCTGCAGAAGTTCAGAATAATCAAAGGCTACAACAAGAGAATGCATGTTGTTCTGATTCTGTTGCTCAAGAAAAATTGAAGGTAGAGGAGAAAAATGACATGGTTGATAAGTTGAAGCGTGAACTGGAAGATGAGATGAGTTGTGGAAAGAATCTCAGAAAAGAACTCAATTCCCAACTCGAATCAAGGGATATGAAAATTCAAATGTTGGAAGAAGAACTAGAATCAGTGAAGAAAGAAGTGGAGAAATCCAATGCTAGAGGAAAGCCCAAAATTAAGGATTCCTTACACTTGCTATTTGATTATCCTTCGACAGGTGATGATGAAATGAAAAGAAAATTTGCTATTTCTGAAAAGAGGCAAGAAGAAATTTTCTCAGCCCAAAGACCATACAGTTTGGGAACAACTGGTATAGGATTTGATGAATCCCCTCCCGTGCAAGATAGAAAGAGAGTTGTGAATAGTTCCATATGTGAAAGAAATCCTATAGGTGTTGGAGATAGGTCTAAGAGGAAAGTTACAAAAAGTAGTGATGACATGTGCTATTTCTGTGGGATTCACGGCCACACATCAAGCTTCTGTCCAGATGCTCTGGAATACATTTCAGGCTGTGAAAATAGAAACTTTGCTGAATCTGAGAATAAGAAGACGCGTCCTGAGAAATTAGAGAGAAGAGTCTCTCAGAGGAAAGCATCGGTTAGATGCTATTACTGTGAAAGAATGGGACACACCATGAGTATGTGTCAGGAAGCTCAAGAGCCTCGTGTCAGAAGAAGAACTCAAGGTGTATCAACATCTCGATATAGAAACGATGAAAAGAGGCATGCCTTTGATGGAAATTGTTTTATATGTTCTAATTATGGGCATTTGGCAAGACATTGTAGCAAGAAGAAAGCAAGAAATGAAAAGGGAATCGAAAGGAGATTCTCATCCCTAGTGATTCATAATGAGAAATTCTACACTGGGAGACAATGTGGTAAGTTTGATAACAGGCTTAGAGCCTCAGTTGAATCATATAGGGCTAAACGAAAGGTGTATCAGTCACCTCCTCTATCACACTCACAACTGTCCCCTAAGAAAGAACATGAACAAATCTGGAAGAAAAAGGGAGGAAATTCTACAGCTGTGAGTAAGAAGAATAGACGTTCAGTGGAGAACCCACCACCAATGAAAAATAGGGTGGTGACTCAGATATCTGATAAAAGAATGATGAACAAAGAACGTATTGAAAAATTCGCATATCGTGTTTCTCAGCGAGAAGTGAAGGAAATAGAAAGACCCCTACGATGGGAGAAGAAGAAAGGGAAGATTCCAAACAGAGAGGTTCCTACTCAGAGAAATAATCAAGGAAAATGAAATTTTGGTAGAACGTCAAAGACAGAAATGTGTACTAGTGGGTTTAAACCCCAAATGGTGAGAAAGGCTAAGTCTACTGAATGTACAGATCAGAAAAAGGATCAGCATGTGGGTAATGAATGCTTAGTCATATGGCCAGAGCAGTTGAAGTTGACCAAGCAGCTGGAGGAAGCAAGAAAGGAGTGTGATGCACTCCAAGAAAGAATCAAAGGGTTGACCCATCAGGATCAACCACAATCCTCATCTTGAGGAGTCCAGAAGAAACCCCTCTCCCTATATATTTAAATGCTATTAACTGAAGATTCATGTGTTTCAGGTTTTAGGGAGATACGATCCATGGGGTAGTGGCATCTAAGGATGCGAAGTGGAGAAGTGATTTGCTCTAAAATTTCAATTGATTCAAATCAGGAACCAGGTATGAAGGAGAAAAGATGCAACTGAGCACAATTAAAAGTGATTGTGTTATTAGCTTTATCTCTTGTTTCCTACACCGAGTTCCAACTCAGTAGGCTTAGAGATTTTGTTAATGGCTCAATGAGGAGTGCCAGATTAGTATAAATGTTGCACGTAGAGAAGAATGGTTATGGGTCTCTACCATTTGGCCTAACCGATAGAAGTGTTGTGTAACACAGGGGGAGCATTCTATATCCAAATCAGATATAAGATCCATCAATGCAATAATTGGATGACTCGGATCAGGTGTTTCCTATTGAGGGAAGAAAGAAACACAGGGAGAAGCAGCAATAACAATGTATTTCATGCTTCTCTATTTGCTCTAACAACATGGTATCAGCTGACTGTTTTCAGGATACCAAGAAGCTGCGAGAAGTAGTTGAAAGGAATGATTCCACTGAACAATGAAACAGTGAGAAATTTTCTGATAAACGTGATGAGGAGGAAAGCAACAAAGGGGGAGCATAAGTAACTAATGCTGATTTAGAAAAGAAAAATCCTCATCTGCACAATAGTCAAAGAGATGAGCGGAAATTGATATGCAGAATATCATTTTTGGAAATGAAAACTGGGTTCAGGCTATGAATGAAGAGCTTGATCAGATTGAGAAGAACCAGATGTGAGAGATTGTTTTGAGGCCATCAGACAATAATGTCATCAGGACTAAATGGTTCTATTAAGACAAGATAAATGAATATGGCACAGTGAATCGGAACAAAGCACGACTGATGTGCAAAGGAGACTCCTAGATAGAGGGAATAGATGGTGATGAGACATTTGAACCGATTGCAAGGCCAGAGACAATCAGATTATTTCTAGCCATTGCAGGGTAAAGAAACTTCAAAGAGTTCCAGATGGATGTAAATACTGCATTTCTAAATGGGTTTCTGGAAGAAGAGGTGTATATTGAGAAGCCAGATGGTTTTCTCATTCATGAGGATGAGAAGAAAGTTTTCAGGCTGAAGAAGGCATTATATGGGCTGAAACAAGCACCAACATCATTGTACTGAAGGCTATATCAATATTTGAAGAAGCTTGGTTTTCAGTGTTACACAAGGCAGGAATGACACATTCAATTCTCAATCCAAATATGCCAAGGAGGTTTCGAAATGAGATTTGGAATTGAAGATTCCAAGGAGAAGAAGTCTCTGGTTTCTACACAGATGAAATCATCAAAAGATGATAGTGGCAGGGAAGTTAATATCACAGAATATAGGAAAATCATTGGAAGATTATTGTACTTAACTGAGAAAAGCCCTGATATTGTTTTGGCCGCATGCCAAGCAGTGAGATATCAAAGTAATCCCAAGGAAAGTCACATGCTTGTAGTGAAAAGAATACTTCGGTATATCAAGGGCACAGTGGACTTCGGGCTGACATATAACGACAATTCTCAGATAGAATTATTGGGATATACTGATGCAGACTGGGCTGGTTCAGCAGATGACAAGAAATCAACATCTGGAGGTGCATTTTATCTTGGCAGACTATGTATTGCTTGGTTGAGCAAGAAGCAGGATTGCATTTCATTAAGCACCGCAGAAGCTGAGTATATTGCAGCCACTTAAGCATGCACATAGTTATTGTGGATGAAGCAGCAGCTTGAAGATATGGGAGTTGAATTGAAGTCTCCGATCGGAATACAGTGTGACAACTCAAGTGCTATAAATCTTAGCAAAAATCCCGTTCATCATTCAAGGACAAAGCACATTGTGATTAAGTATCATTTTATCAAGGAGAAGGTTGAGCAGGGATTCGTGATGTTGGAGTATGTGCCTACAGAGCTACAGGTTGCAGACATTCTGACAAAGGCCTTACCCAAGGAAGCTTTTGAGAGGCATCGACTGGCTCTGGGAGTTCAGTCGATTCCCCGCACTTGAAATAGTGTGGATGTGGGTCCCCCAACCCCCTCTCCCCGAGGTATGATGTGTTTTCCCTACTGTGCTAAAGTGTTCTCTACTATGTTACAGACTACAAAGGCGTGACCTTTGGGTTCGTTGACAAAGGGGGAGAAAAGTGTTTGATAATGGGGGAGAAAATAGTGGTTGTTCAAGGGGGAGACAGTGCGAAGATTTGATAAATCATTTTTGATACGGGGAGAAGCTGACAGGTGGAGTAGCCAGAAAGGGGGAGCAATGAGAAAGGGGGAGTGTATTAAATCTGACGATGCTAGACGCGATCGATCAAATCATAGAAATCACGACAGCTGAGGATCATGATAAATGCAGAACAGTGGTGTTGGAATGGTGTGAGACGGTGTCCAGCTATCAACAATTGGTATCAGTGTGGTTCAACAACTGGTTTTATTTTAAGAATTGGTATCAGGGTGGAATCGATAATTGGGGTCTAACATGAAGTGATTCATTGATGAACTTTTCATACTACTCTTGTTTCTCATGCCGAGCATTGCTCATGTGGGCTTAGAGTACGTGTTAAGTGAATCCTTGAACTCTATCATAATCGCAAGAGGCGAATGGTGGTAGCAGCTGGAAGAAGACTCAGTGAGGTATCAATGTGCAGAAAATAATTCTGAGCAAATTTGTGAAGAGTTTTCAACAAACCCAAAGGGGGAGATTGTTGGGAAAAAATCCCTCAAGGTAACATTGCAGTATTTTGGGTTGATTGTGTTTGTTGACAAAGAAGGTTTCCATGGAGAATTGTCGAGTTCCCGAGAAGTTGTTGACATTCCATGTTGACAAAGAACCATGACAAAGGAAAGGACGATCTGGAGGTGGTACAAAAGAGCTGTACAAGGTGCCGTCGTTTCCCAGTGTTTGCCAAATTTATGGGCCTGAAAATCGCCAATGGAAAATGGAGTGATATGTTGTTGGAAAAGGTTGAGGAGAGAGAAATGAAGGAGGTGCGCAGAAACATTAAGCGTGGCGCGCAAAATTAGCGGGTTGCGCGAAATCTTGAAGTGTGGCGCGCAAAACAGCGGGTTGCGCGAAATTGTATTTCGCGCAAAAGATGTTTCAAGGCCGAAAGCTTGAAAATCGGTAAAGGCATGAGGCGCGCGAAATTTTGGAGGCATGCGCGAAAAAATGAAGTGGCGCGCGAAATAGAGGATGAAGTATTTCGCGCAAAAGATATTTCGAGGTCCGAATCTCTGAAAATGGCAAAGGCATGAGGTGCGTGAAATTATGGGGCAGTGCGCGGAAAATGGTTGTGCGCGGAAGATTTGTATTTCGCGATCAAAGCGGATTACGCGCTCAAGGAGGGTTTTTCGCGGGGGGTCTATTTTGCCTATAAATATCAAGTGACCCTCCTCCATTCAATAGAGTTCAAGACATAGAAAATACCCGAGCTCTGGTGCGCGAAATTGAAGTTAGAAAGGGTGTTGCGCGTAAACTTAAAGTTTGCACGTAAAGTCAGATTGCGTGAAAAGCAATGGCTGCGCAGAAAGTTGGTGATTGGCGCGTAAAAGGAAGATTGTGCGAAAAGTGGATTTCGCGCAAAGGTAGTGGATTGCGCGCAAGGCAGTTTCTAGGCTGCGCGTAATATTTGGAGGTTGCGCGAAAAAGGAATTTCGCGCAAACCATAGAAATTGCGCGCAAGACACCGTAAGGGTTGCGCGTAAAAACTGAGGTTGCCCGATACCTTCGGTGCAAAGATATATTCATCTACTGGTGAAGGTTGTACTTCAACAGAGCATCTACACACAGAAGAAGATGCATTCATTCATGCAAATGAAGAGACCTACAGGTCTATAAACTAGGAGTGGATCCCTTCTGGAGCAGTGAGCTTAGGAAGAGGAAGTAGGTGATCCTCTCCATAGGCAGTGAGCCAGAGATAGAGAAACAGGGAGTGACCCTTGGGAAAGCAGTGAGCTGACCCTAAACCTTGTATAGGCAGTGAGCCTGGGCATAGAAGTGATCTATCCCGAACATTGTAATCCACAGCTAGTGAAGTCTAGTGGAATTTGGTACGAACCGGCAACTTGTCGGCGTATGCTCCTTGGACGTAGCCCTTAGCGGTGAACCAAGTAAAAATCTCTGTGTCTGTCTACTTACTTCTCTGCATTGCATTCAAAGCATCATCATCAGGTAAATGAGACAAGTGATCACAGTAACCACACAATTGCAAACAAAGTGACCCTTGTAACAAAGAGGTCAAGATCCAGTGGGGTAGAAAGAACTTTGAAAAAGAATATCCATACCCTGATTCACCCCCCCTCTCAGGGTATATAGGCCCCTATTGGTCCTAACATTATGGAAATATGGATAGTAATATTTTAAATTTAAATAATAATAATATAACATATTCCATTAAATTGTTTCACTATAATTATAATCTTCATCCATTTTTGTGGTGATTAAATATGAATCATGTCCCTTCGTGAAGGTGATAGTCTAGAGGTACACGAATGATGTTATCATCTTTTAAGGTATGAAATAAACTGGAATATTCTATTTTATGAATTATAAGAATTTTATTTGTATCGTAATTCTTTCATTTATATCAAATAAATTAATTAAATATATTCTTTTTACCTTCCATGTAAATTTTTAGTGAAAAAAGAAAATCACAATGCTTCACGAGGTTGTAGTCCACCGTACACTCAAGCAACCTTACCATATCCCATATTAAATATAATCTAAAAATATTTTCATACAATTTAATTACTATATAGGTATAATTATGTTATAAATTTCTTATATATATTTTATATCCATCATCATACCCAACTGCGATAGCTGGTAACAGAAAAATGAATGGCATTGGTTCATGATGAGGTTGTCTTCCACAAATATGAATGATAATTTCCTAACTAGTTTTATGGAGTGGTGAAGTTTTTTCTCATTAACACAAAATAAATACATATATTTATATATAATATATTACTTTTATTATACAATCATTGTTTTATAATAATATAAGGATGTTGAATAAGATATTAAATAAATACTCTCTTTGAATAACGTTACCTCTTCATCAGGTAACATCTTTAGGTTTCCACCAATAGTCTGTATAGGAGGGCCTTTTTAAAAAAACAACTATGATGACAACATAGAATTTTTATGTGATTTTATTATTTATTTCTTGATCCAAAAGGTTTTTATGGTGTCAATAAGAGAGTATGGTGGTGGGAACTTATAACTGTAGTGAGTGCAAACTTGTAATTTTTTAAAATAAATAAATTTACACATGATTGTTTACCATCCAAAATGGGTCCAAAAAGAAGTAATAGAGAGACATAAATATTATAGTGTCAATATATATACATTAATAAATTTATAAATTTTTGTAGGTTATTTTAACCCTTATCGTTTTAGTTTATCCCCAACTAAATCCTTGTTTACCTTAACCGCAATAATTTTTTTTTACTATTGTAACAATTCAATATAGTAAAATGTTATGTTCAAATTATTATATAATATAAATTTTTTTTATCCAAAATATTGATACCATTTTTATAAATTAAATTAACAAATATGTAACACATTAATTTTAAATTAATCTAGTGAATGCAATATAAACGAGGGTTTTCAAAGAGAAAATATTTAAAAAATAAATATGAAAATGATTCTATTGACCTTAATTTATTAATTGATATATAAATAAAACAATGTTATGATAAAACCCATTTAAAATATAATTTATCTTTATAAATTATTTAATCAAAATGGCCGGTTCAATAAAAATTCAGAATTTTTTAGAATTCATAACATAATAGAATATTTCAGAAAAATCCCAACAGTTTACCCTATGCTTATTTTCATTTTCTAATTTCTCAAAATAAATTAATTTTTTTAATATAATATTTCTAAATGTGGTAAAAATTAAATTTCATTTTTGTGTGAAAAAACAAGACTGAACCATCATTGAGAAAAAATAACATTTATTCCGAAAACAGTTCGTTTTATTTTAAATAATTATTATATTATTTATAATCAATAAATAACAATGATTTTTTATAATTTAGTTATTATTTTCAATACATAGTGATTTAATATATATATTATAGTGGAATTCTATATCACAGTTCCTTTAGACTTGGGGTTTCATGTTTCGCAAGCTATCAAGAGATTAAATTTATTGAAATATATATCATGGGTTTTTTAAGCTCAGTATTTCTTGTCAAACACACTATCAAATACAATGTTCACATTTTATAATTTTTTTGGGGTAACATTATCTCTAACATAAATAAATTTTGTGTCATGTATTTAAACTTGATCTTGATAATCATGTGTTTGATATATGATAAATATTTTTTTTTAAAACCACATCAAAGAAAGTGTTAATAAAACATCACATTAATTGGATACAATTGTATGTACAAAGGTCATATAGAATAACATATAAGTAGGTTTCCATGTAGGATAACATTTCTAGAAATTGAAGATATTGACATGGAATAAAAGTATAAATATTTAGAGAGATTGATATAGGTCATTGATCATAATAATGTGAGTTTTCAATTGAAGTTTAAATACAAGAAATACAAAAATATGTGATGATTTAATGGGACATTTGATACATCAGATATGAAGGTAATTGGAAAAAAGTTTCATTCCAAGATCCCTTTTTCAAATTTTTATTAATTCTTTTACCGTAAAATAATACAAATAAATATATTTACATGATATCTATATATTCTTTAATAAAAATTAATCTTCTTTTTGGATTAATCAATTTCAAATTCATCACTTACACTATAAAATCAATATAAAAAATATTTTCTTTACTAAATCACTAAAAATATATTTTAATGGTTCAAAATATCCATAAAATAATGAAATTACATTACAAGGATCTGATTTTATTATTATGAAAAAATAGTTATCATAGGTTATGAAATATAAATAAATCTTCATATGATGAAGTAATTGTGTAAAATATAAAACATCGTCGAAGGTTCTAACTTAGTCCATTTCATAAATATTTATCCTTATGAACCTTACATGAAACTAATATCCAAACAAATATAATTATGGTTACTATATTTCCAAAATGAACATCATTAGTGTTTGAAATTGGTTTTAATATAATTTTTTTGATAATAATGTAATTTATCAAATTTATAAAAATATAATTTTTTAAATACTAACTTAAATTTAATTGTTTTTCATTTTTATAAAAATTGTTTAATTTTTATGTTTATTTATTGATTGTTTGTAAATTTTGTGATTCCTTTTAGTAAAAATTTAACTATCCATACAACCCTATTTGGCTAGACCTACTACCCCTAATAGGGGACTGATAGTCTATACCATAGGAAGGATGAACCATGAATACTAAAAAAAAGAAGGTCAGTATGTGATTGGGACTGTGTATAAAGCCCACTAGATTATGCTTGAAGGAGTGAATGGATTATGCTACGTAAGCCTACTCAGGCATGCCCCATGAAGTGTTTGATGGGGTGCAAGTGATGATCCCCTCCTAGTATAAGTATGGATTAATGATGTGGTTTGAATTTTATAGTTGAGGTAATCACTTATTCATATCTGATTTGGGAGGTGCAAACTGATATCAATATTCATCCATTTAAAATTACTAAAATACATTATGCAATATCAGATTAAATCTTTCTCCATCATTCGATCAAGCCTTCAAAACCATCTTCTTATTGATCCTTCCAATGATATTTGGTTAATTAGTGTTTGTGGTCTATCCTCTTATAGAAAATTTCAAGGTCTCATTAACATTATTATTATGTGTTTTTGATTAATTGATTTTATTTGGTGTTTTTATATTCATTCAAGGAAAATTAAAAGCACAAAATGGTTAGGAGACACATCTGTGATGTATCACCTATTTCTAAACTGAACAAGTAGTTAATTTTTGTATCTAAAATTCAACATCTTATAGATCATTCATCATTTCATGATCAGTGGAATTAATTAGTGTATTTTTTGATATTATAGTGATGAAAGATGGAAGAGAAGAATAACTATTTACAACAGTTTCCTTAGAGGGTAGATTATATATCTACCACCAGTACACTATTAGATCATATCAATAGTTGGTCGTTGGACATCCCCTGATATGTCTCCTTCAAACCACTTTTTTTTCATTCGCTAATGGTTGATATAAACCTACCACTCAATATACCCATATGTGATAGTAGACCTCTACTTTCTCCATGAACTGATAGCTATATATTCTATTGTATATTAACTTCTACCAGTATATATGTTTACCGACTGGACAACAATGTGATAGAAGTATATTTAATCATCACATATTCTTCATCCTTTCACGATAGCAATAGAATGACCCTTTAATAGTGGAATAATGCATATCAAAACAACAGATAGATCTTGATCAATATACCCATTAGATAAATCTATTACCGAATAATGGTAGATCAATCTACCCCAAGGTATTTACACAGACCATTTGTTTTAAAAAAATTTAATGTAATTGTATTTCTTATTTTTTTTTCATTTTCCTAAATTAAATATTTAGATACATATTTTATTATGATTGTTTTAAAATATAATTATATGTTTTGTAAAAAATAATTGTGATCATATTTTTTGTACATATATATATATATAGTATAAGTATTTGGACGATGCTATGTTTTAAAACATTCGTAACAGTATTAATAAAAATGATGTTTATTTAATTTACTTTAAATATTTTATAATAATGAATTGTATATATTTTTTATATTTTATTTTGTAAATTTGTTATATTTATATTTCATAAATAAATAAATAGAATGATTAATCTTTTTAATTTAGCACATGATTTACAAATAATGGTAATAATCTTTTTATTTTATGGTCATACACTAAAAAGTGCCCTGAAACTATTGATATTCTAGATGATCCTAGAATATTATTATTATAATAATGAGAGAATAGTTATATTTAGTTAAATTTAAGGGGTAATAAAAAACCATCCTAGATTATTCGATATATATTTTTTGATAAAAATATATCATAATTCTGATTTATCTCATTCGATCAAGAAACTACTATGACTTATGATCCATGGATGTGATCACTGATGAACATAAACATTTTACACGGATCCATTCAATTGATCAATCATCACAATGTTTCATAATCATCGACATATATTGATCATCTTCTTGTTTTATTGTTTATGATTTTAATTTTGGAATCTTTTATTTATTCTGTTTTAATTTCTTTTTGGTTAGTTTATTCGATTCCGAATAAATATCAAGCCGTTCATTTTGTGGATCTTCCACCACTAAAAAGGATGTTGGTCTTGTGACTCCATATCAACATTAATCTCACATAGTATGTTCATCCTCCTTAAAAAATCCGTGTTTGTGACACCAGGTATCTGTAAAATGTTTAATCTTTAACTAGTTCTCAAAACTATAAAAGGGATTTTTTTTAGGGGTACAAAAATTCTCGGGTCTAGAGAATGCTGAGGATTAGACTAGGATATTTTCTATTTGAACCACTATAAATATTTGTGTTCTGCCATTTTATTTCTACTTTACTTTATTTCTACCAAACATAACACACTATATGTCCTTATATTCTAAAAATTGATTGATTTTTATTTATGTTTTTAAATTTGTATTCACCCCCTATATTCATTATTACTATCTCTATAAATTAAAAAATTGTTATCATATGGGTTCATTACATATAGGATAGATAGAGAATATGTTTTATTTAATATCATACCAAAAAAAATTTATCGGAGGGAAGGGCCCTCCTTAACGAATATTTAGAGTTTTTTCTATTTTTTATTGTTACCTTTATTTTATCCCGTTATCCTAGAATTAATACATGGATTCTAAAAAAACAACCATTTTATAGATGGGTGTGACTTTGGATACTGGAAATATAGAATGGAATCCATCCCAAAATAGTTAAGTGTGGATTAGTACAATATCATGGACAAGCCATATGTACTACCAAAACATGATCTAGAGACAATTTTAGGTAATGAAATGTTAAAATACGTTTTGAATTATAAATTTAACAATTTTTTTATTTTTCTATAATTAGTAGTTTCTATATCCATGTATATTCTTGTAACACATCCCAAAATATTTTGAAAATACTTCGATTGACTCATTACAAAACTGATATGATTAAGAGAACCATGATAGAAATGATCTGATCAGAATAATAGGACATCAATATTGGAGATAAAGAATAATTAAACTAGATGTTCCATTGTTTAATCTTTTTTAAAAATGTTATGAGTGCTTCTAGATATGTTTTGGAAAACCTAGATCAAGTGGAATGATTAATGGAAACTATTACCAAACGATGGCATATAAATAATGTGGTAATCAATGAAAGTTATAATTTTATAAAGTATAACTTATTTGATCTAATAATATCCCTATAGCCATGTAAATTAGATAAAAAAATATTTCAGAAGTGGAGTCTAAAAAACTAAATGTTAATTCATTTAAATGTGATGTAATAATTTCTTCTAATTCCTATAATTCAGAGTTCTTGGAAATTACAATGTGATGCCTCACATTAGTAAGATGTTTCATAAGATCATAAAGAACAAAGGTATGGAAAAGATGTTCAAAAGGAATCTCAGTATGTACTATAAGAAAGGTAATACCTGAAGTAATAATGATGTATTAGAATTAACATGTTATCAGTGTAAGAAGATTGATCACATATGGACTGGATTCCCTAAAATAAAAAATTCAAATAAATAAAAACATGAAAAGAGAAATGAAAGTCTATAATTTGGGTATATTTGGACTACTCAAGAAGTTTTGAATCAAGGATTGATTCTAGAAGTGAACATGATATCGGGAATCTTTCCCTAAATGTTATATAGTGGTAGTTAAATGATTCACCATTCTCTTAGTCAATAACTCTTATGAATGGTGATTATAATTATTTTTTTAATACTAAAATGAAACATTGTTTATTCATGTTCTCATTAAGTGTTTGTCTATTACAATGTTAAAAATCTTCTGGATGAAAATGAATAATTAAAAAATGATGGAGTCAGGATATTTAAAAGGTAAAATGACATAGAAAAATAAATTATTTAAATATAAGGTGAAATTAAAAATGAAATTTGATAATCAGAAAATATTTGTTTCCTAGGATGGAAGATCTAAATAAATTATGGTTATAGGTTGTTACAACTAGAAGAGAAAAATGAAATGCTAAAAAAATAGTAGGTAAAGATAAATATTAAGAAAGAAGAATTAATTTAGTTCTAGCTGACTTAAAAAAATTATATAATGTTTAATAATCTCAATATGAAAAATAAAAACTTATAAAAAAACATATTTTTCAATAATGTAAATTTTTATACAAATTTATAAACAATTAAAATAATAATATTAATTTGTAAAATGAAGTTGTAAATATTAAATATAACTTTACATAATTTTCAATGGTAATGAAAAATATGATAATATTATGTCTTTGATGAAACTAAACCACAATAATAATGGTTTTGGTTATAATAGTTTTTCAACAAGATCAAATTAGACATACTTTCTTAAATGTTCCAAAAGAAGTATTTCCCCTCTGACCAGTTTTAAATTTTGAATGAAATGTCATTTTCATAATGATTATTCACTGAGATTTAAATAATTATTTGAAAATAATAGGAAAGTAATTTCTAGAAATTTATATTCTAAATGGCCTATTAATGAATTCTTTAAATAAATTTGGTTTCCAAAATTTTCTGTTATTCTTCAAGCTGGACCCATGCTATCTTGGGTATGAAAAGAGGTTTTTTACTTGTTTAATTTCAGGAAGGATTCCATATAAGTCTAAAGTAATAATGGTATTTAGATAGTGACTGCTATTGATACGTGATAGGTGATATTTCAAAATTTATATCATTTAATTCAATTGATGGTGGTCTTGTCACATTTTTAGTAAACTCTAAAGGATATATTAAAGGTACTTGTAATGTTTATTTTTGTAAAATAATTTTTAATTCAAAAAAAATTATACTCAATTTCTTTAAAACATTATCATATAATTATATCACAGTTTTCTGATAAGGTACTAAATTTTATTTTTTACAAAAAAAAATTCTATTTTGAAAAATAAATCATACAGAAAAATTAGATGGAATTATATAGAATATGACGCTGGTGCATCAAAATTTTAAAATGTTTCAAAAATTGAAAAATCCTGAAAACGTTTTACAATTTCCAATGATACATAAAATTTAGTACTCTATGAGTGATTCCTATTTATAGGTTAAATAAAAAACGAGGTATATAAATGTATAAACGATGTTAGTTTTATAAGATGTTTAGAACTATTTGATATTATCTTGTTTGGACCTACAAAACCTGTTAGTCTTGGTGGTAAAAAGTATCTATTTTTAATTATAGATGATTGTATTCTATTCTTATAGATTTATTTATTCTACCATAAAAATAAAACATTAAGAAAATGTTATTCCCTATGTAAACTTATTGAAAACATTAAAAATATGTCAATCACCTATATTAGAATTAATATTTGTGGGTAATTTGTTAATTTATATTTTTTAAATTTTTTTAAAACAAATGGATAGAATAATTTTTTTATTCCCCATGGCCACTACCCCAAAATTGATGTGGTTAAATGAAATAACAGTTATATTCAAGAAATTACATGTTCAATGATAATGAAATTTAGGGTACCAAAATAATTTTTGGAAGAAGCTGTTAATATAGCTTTCCATTTTTGAAATAGATTATCTATTAGATCATTATTAAATAATAACCCATATGAATTATTTAAAGTGATTAAACCTAAATTAGGATATTTTAGGGTATTTGGTTATAAATTATATATCTTAAATATGACATATAATTTATGAAAATTTAATTATAAAAGTGATGAGGAACTATTTTTATAATATTGATATAATAGAAAATCTTTTAGGGTGATAGAAAATGTTAGTTCATGAAGATTTGGGAATGTTAAGATTAATGAAAACAATTATAATAAAAAGGGTTCATATTTTAGAAAATACAATGATAAATTCATGGAATTTAATTTTTTTATGATAATGACCGAGATAATGTAATTTCAATAATTGAGAGGGAGAATATCTCTTCTTTGACTTATAATAAGGATTGGAAAACTATTAGTGTTTATCCAACAGAAAATAGAAATGGTAATGTATAATTTGGAATAAAAAGTAGATAAAAGTTTTTACATTATTGTGAAAACTCTGTATTTGATGATGCTTTCGATCCGCTTAATATTGATAATTTTTTAATTGAATTAAATTGTTTTAATTCTATTCTTGATAATATAAATAAATTAGAATTAATTGATTTTTTGGATTTAGTTGAATTATAAAAAGTATCACATGTATGTGTAACTAAATAAACTTTTCATAACATGATGCATGAAACAATAATCAGAGTAAACAATAATTAATTACTAGTAGCTTATGATTATCCCTATGAAGAGGGAATTAGTATTGAAGACTCTTTATCTTGTTTATAGGATGTAAGAAATTATAACTCGATTATATTTTTCTTTTTTTAAGACACAAAATATATTAGATGTACATAAAAATTCACTTTTTAAGTTGAATAATTTTAGATGAATTCAATTTTAGACAACCCCCCCATATTTTAAAATGAAATGTTTTTAAATCATGTTTTTTGAACATAATAATTTACTATATTTTATTAAGAAACCTCTATGAAGTTTCTATGCAAGACTAAAATAGTTTTTTTAATATGATGATTTTGATAAAGGTGTGGCTTATCTACCATTTTTTTATAAAAATATTCTGATATGATAAAATGATTATAAATATATATGTTAGTGATATAATATTTGTTTTAATAGAAGATTCATTGTGTCATGACTTTAATAAAATAATAAAAAATAAATTTTACATGAGATAAATGGGAGAACTAAAATTATTCCATGGTTTTCATATCAATTAAAGGAAATAAGGTATTTTCTTAAATTAAGCTATGTATGTTAAAGAAATTGTAAAAAGGATTGGACTTAATTCTATTAACACAACATAAACAGAAATGAGTACCAATTCCAAATTTGGTATGGATGAATCTAGAATGAAAATTGATATTAAATTTTACAATGGAGTGATTTGTAGTTTAATTAATCTCAATGAATATCAAGAATACATAATGTTCTTGGTTTGTTATTGTAATATATTCAAGTCCAACCCCAATATAAATCATAATAAATAAGTTAACAGAGTAATTATATATATCAAGGGAATTTTTTATTGTATTATTTTATACTAATTATACCTTTTTTTATTTAATATCTTACTCTGATTATGATTTTAGAGGTTTCATACTTGATCAGAAAGCCACTAATGTAATGTGCCATTTTCTATGAAATTATTTAATTTCATAGAGTTATAAGAAAAAACATTTAATAGCATTATCAATATATTAGGCTAAATATGTTCCAACTGCTAGTAGTTGCTCATTAGGTATTTGGATAAAACAATAATCGTTTGATTTTAATATTAGTTTCGAAAAAAATCCAATTTTTTTATATAATTATAATACCATTTCGATTTCTAAGAACCGAATTCAACACTCAAGAACAAAACACAGAGATGTAATATTTCATTTTCACAGGGATCATATATATAATGGTAATATTTTTTCATTATTGTTTCCTCATAAAAAAGTATTAGATATTTTCACTAAACCTTTAGATTCTTTTAAAATTTTGAAAATAGGATTTCAATTGGGAATGACAGAAGACTAAAATTATTTAATAGTATGGTTATTATTTTAAAAAAACTTTTCACTATTTTGAAGTAACACTTGGTTTTAATTACATGAATATTTTAATTATCTATTAATTTTTATGACATTAAACTACTCTATTACTATTCATTACATGAAAAAATTAAAAAGTGACTCTATTTAAAAAATTAATTTATAAATTAATGTTTTGTAAATTTCAAAAAGAGGTTACAAATTTTGAAATTTTAGTAAACAGTTTATTTTGAAATTTACAAAAAGGGGGATAATGTTATTATTTAATATTGGTATAAATAAATCAATATGTTTTCATAGTTTTGATAAATTACAATTTTTTAATATTTAATTTATTGCAGATTGTTTTTTTAAAATCATCCACTTGTTTTATGTTTATTAATTTTTAATGAGCATTGATTCTAAAAATTTACACAATGTTATAAAAGAATTTTATTTGTGTATTTGAGAAAAAATTTAGTAATACATGAATACCTCGTAGACCATCCATACTACCACTCATAAGAGACCAATGGTAAACTCAATGAGACGAATTATAATTGATGCAGATATAGAGGTAGGTTAGTATGTGACTGGTCCTTTGAATAAGGTCATTTGGATCTCTCCAGGAGAAGTACATGGAGGCATGCCGTTACATGTATGTTTTAAAATAAGCAATAACTTATGCATATCCAATATGGATGTGTGAAATAATATCAATATTCATATGTTTAAAACAACTAAATTACATCGTTCTATTTTGGATTATTTATTTACCTATCATTAGATCAATAATTCATATTCATCTACTTCTTCATCCTTCCAATGATCTCTAGTTTTCTAGAGATAATAGTCGAACCTCGAATTCACAATGCCATGGTCTTCTTGACTATAATTAATCTATTTTGTCTAGTCATTGAGGTTATTGAATCAATTTAATTTTTCAAGGATAATACGAAGCTAAAATGTCTACACGACAAACCAGAAATGGTTAACCAATTTCTAAATAATACTAGTAGTTAAATGTTGAATCAAACAATCGAAACCTCATTGATAATTCTTAATAATTATATCACTCAACATCTATAGTGGAATTTTAGATCTCATAGTGATGCACAATGGTGTGGAATCATAACTTTTTACAACATATTCCTTCAACAGTAGATTATCAATCAATTCCTTACACACTTGAATATATCAATAACTGTTAAATCATATCAATGATCAACCATTGTAAATCCACCAATATATCATCTTCAAACCACTAATTTTTCACTTCCCAATAATTAATATTAAACTACTGATCGATATCAACATATATGAAAATATCTCTCCACCTTCTCTACAGACTGGGAGATCTATTTTCATTGTAAGATTATCTTCCACCAGTATATCTCTTTTCCAATTTTACAGTGGTGTTGTAATATTACCATCTGACGTCACATTTTATTCTTGTTTTCAAGATATCTATAGCTAAACCCGTTCAATGTGGAATGTTTGATCTCAATACTAGTAGTATTGATTTCTAGACACTATTTGTAGGAAAATGTACCACCGAATAATGGTATATTGATCTAGCTCTAGGTGTTTACATCTACCGTTAGTTCATAAAATATTCTATTAAATTACATATCTTAGCATGTTTTTGAGGTTATTAAAATAAATATTTAGAAACGTATTTTATTAAATTATGTTAATATTTTATTATATGTTATTTAAAGAATAATTTTTAGCATATTTTGTGTATGTATATAGATACAATATATATATATATATATATAGATTCTTATGACTCCTTGTTTTCTATCATTTCTTATTATCTTAATAAACTATTAGTATATTCAATTTATTTTAACTATCTTACAATTAGAATACATATATATATATATTTATTTATATATTATATAATTAAAATTTTAAATTATTTATAATGAATATTCTTAATGAAATAAAGTGTGGGATTGTTAATTTTAATTCAACCTGACATTTAAAAATGAAGTTAATGGAAATATTATTTTATTCTTATGCACTAACAAGTGGTTTCTAGCTATTGGTTTTGAATATTCTCCTAGAAGATATCTCTTTTGATGATGAGAGAATAATTAAATAGATTTATATTCAAAGGATAAATACAATTTCTACATGGATAATTCAATATATTATATTTTATACCACTATGAGAAAATTATTACTACACTTATTTGATCATTAATGTAAGGTAACTTATGATCCATTTATGTGATCATCAAAGAACATCAACACTATGCCTTGTTCCATTCATGTGATAAATAATAATAAATCCTCATAATCGTCAACATATTTTGATAATATACTTGTTTATTTGAATTCTTTAATTCATTTTATCTTTTATATATTCTGTTTGTATTTATTGATGTCTATATTATTCTATTGATAGTAAAATTCAAGTCTTAAATTGTTTGTTTATTCAACCACAAGAAATGAGGTCTGGGTTGTGACACCCAATCAAAAATCAAAGGAAAGACTAGGCTTATTATCCTGTAAAAAGACTACAGTGTTCCACCTATTATTTTTAAATTCTATGGTCAATAATAGATACTGAAGCCTTTAAAAGTGATGTTTTTAGTGGTAACCAATCTTAGTGAGGTGGAGAGAATGATGATGAGTGGATTATGATCTTTATGATTTGAACCAAAATAAATATTTGTGTTCTTTCATTATATTTCTACTATGTTTTATTTCAGGAACACATAACTCACTATAGATCATTGTTGTGTAAACTCTAATTGATATGTTTTTAAAATTTTAAATGAATATTCAGACTTTCCATTATTTACATTTCTATAAATACAACAATATTATCATTTATTACCTAAATGATATTAATTTTCTCTTACTCATCAAATAAAAAACAAGTAAAAACTTCCACCATGTATTTTCATGAATCAAGGTAATAAGTTAAATTACCATAAAACATTATTGAAAATATATACGCTTCCTTATTCATTAATTAAAACATATATTATTAGATATATACTCATCAAATAAAAATTTGTTTTAAACTCCAATAATGATAGTGCAAACTACTTTTTCAAAAACCATTAATTAGTCCTAAGGTAGTCAGTGCTATCCAATTAACATTTTCTATATCAATCATCTATTTATCCTATGATGATTTTCTCAACATTAGGAACATATTGAGGGTTATCATTACCTCAATCAACTGTTTTTCAAGAAGTTAAACTTTGTACTTGATCCTTTTTCATGATCAGTGGTACCGTTCATCATATGCATCCCAATCCGTAATGCAAAAGTAATGAAGTAAAATAATAATAAATTTCATAACTCTGATAACCATGATATCACTGATGAAATATTGAGGAGACATAACTGGTGAATCCAAACACAAGAACATTAATTAGTCAAGTTCATATGTGCTAATAGAATTACCTTGAACATTATCCATTAGAATCATTTTATGTATATTCTTTTGACACTAGAGACATTTATTTGTTTATTAACCCATATCATTATAGTCAAATAATTTTAAATTGGAATTTATTTTTCTTACCTATTAAATCATAACCATGGTGGGATTTCTCTCCACACTTGTAGAAAACTCCCATTAATTTTATGTAAATACTAGGGTGTTTCTCTTAATAATTATAAATTACTAAAAAAATTTGCATTCCCTTCACCCCTTTATCTATATTCCTCACATATTGTTCTATTTCGCCAATTTTAATCAATAATACTTATAATATTCTTTCACCACCTTACTAGAACTTGATATTAGGTCCCCCTATGATGATAATTTTTGAGACAATATTTTCCATCAATTGTTTGGCTTAATTATACTATTGAAATGATCATTCTTACACTTTGGATTACTGCATTGATATAGTTACCATTCCTTATACTTTGAAACATTTCATATTTATATCATACACTACCTTAGATCATATCATTATAAAAAATTATTTATAATCCCAACTCTTGTGAAATAGCTAACATAAATTTAATAATAATTATATATAGGAAATATCCTAATAAGGAACATGTTTTATTTTGGTATATCATTATTTTCAAATCATTCATAATGTTTTGTAATGAAAAATAAAATTATCCTATGAATATTACCTAGATGTATCAAACTAGTCGCTTTGAAATGACTTTTTTCATGTACAAGGTGAAAATATGTTTAATACCAATGCTCCCTTTGTAACACCCCAAGGTTTTCTAAAAATAAATTGAAATGAATGAAACATTTTTATGTAGATAATTATAACTATTCTTTAAACATAATTTTATTACTTCTCTATTTTGAATTTTGAAAAATCATCATCCATATTTTTGTTCAGTATGTTATAAGGAGTATAATGGATCCAACTTGTTTTTTTGTTGAATAGTAACTTACCCTTATGAATAAAAATATGAATAGTAATATAACCCAAATGAATAGTAAATTGTATTGTTGTTTTATTTTATTAAGGCTTTATGATAATGAAATATTGGTTAATTTTTCAATGTGATATAAAAGCAATTATAGAATTCAAGTTATTAATTTTTGAATTAAGTATGATTATATTTAGAAAATAAATTAATAATATTAAAAAAATTATTTTCAAAAAATTGAGTTCATTTTTGAATCATAAACATTGAAGAATGGATGGAGTGACGTTTGGGATTTTTCTGAACAAGTTGATTATTCAGTGAATAGTAAAAAATGTTGGATCTGAATCTACGGATTATACACAAGAGGGGGGTGAATTGTGTCTTTTTCAAATTATTACAATCTCTTCAACTTAGACAAATTCTGTTCACTATGCTTTTGCACGATTAAATATGCAGCGGAAAAAGTAAAAGCATGAACACACGGATGTATAGTGGTTCGGGGAACAGAAGGCCCCTAGTCCACTCCACCAACGCTCAAATCCACGAGCTTGGCGATTTTCACTATCTGGTCCTCGTTTCCACAGACCCGTCCACAACTGAGTACAGGCAGTTGACACCTTTACAAGATTCAGGCAAACACAGCCTTCCTGGTTCAAACACGAACCCACACAGCTTAGAACGAGAAGCTGATCACTCAAAAATAAAAGGGTTTCGATAAAGAAACACTTCTCCAGTTGTTCTTCACAATCGCAACAGAATGCAATTGACAGTAGATAGATCGTCGTCTTCAGAAAATAAAGATCTGTAATCAAAACAGTTCTGAGTCGATCCAGTTGCAATAGATATTACCAGAAACTTCACAACTTCAGCAGTAGTAGATTCACAACAGATAGTCGATGTAGAACACGTGAATCTGCTATCAAGATCTTCCTTCGGTAATAAAGGTCTTACGCTTCTTCTCAATCACCAGAAAAGAACGCTTTTACACAGTCTCTGTTTTCTTGCTCGTCAAAAAGATCAATCTGTATCACACACTTTCCTGTGCATACATATATATCTGAAGTTTCCAAGATAGAACATATATTCAAATATGAGAAAATCTTTCGCATAAAATAGATCCATGAAAATCTCCTTTAGATTCGCGATTTTAAATGAAACAACAGAGCCGTTGTAACTCTCCTGAAGAATCGGCACAAAAAGCTCCGTTTAAATCAATCATTAATCCGTTGTAAATCGTCTTTGATTCAGTCAAAGTCGTATTTAAAAATCAGCTCGAAATCCGCCTAATAATCCGCTTGATTGACTAATTCAAAAGGAAATATCATCTGTCAAAAATATCCCGACGCCAAACGTAGGGTTGATGACGTGGCTTCAAACGTAGGGTTCACAAACGTAAGGTTCAGAACGTAAGGTTCAGAACGTAAGGTTGAACATACATACTTTCTCTTCAGCATTCAAACGTAGGGTTGATCATCCATACTTTCTCTTTCTTCAACTCTCCAAAGAACGTACGGTTGATTATAAAGTAATGTTGATGATCCATACTTTTGAGAAACAAACTCAACACTGAAAACTAACGTACGGTTTCTCTTCCATACTTGTCCAACAACGAAAACGTAAGGTTCCTTCCAAACGTAATGTTCTTCTTCCATACTTTTCAACAACGTAAGGTTCATTAACCATACGTTTCAAAATAACATAAAAAGTAAACTTTTCATCCATACGTTACGTTCATCAACGTAGGGTATGAACAGTGATTCCAGTACGCGCTAAAATTGATCTTGCGCTACAGTGATTCCAGAATACGCGCTAAAATTGATCTTGGAATAAATGAAGTATAAAATCTCGTTATATAAAATAAATTCCTGCAAAATACTCAACGAAATAATTAGTAAATAATTAAGGGTATTTGTGAGCATCAAAATCATCATAAAGAGACAGAGTATTATTTAAAATAATCTCCCCCTTTAAAAAACATTATTTTGATTTGTTTAAATACATTGCTCAACAATCTCCCCCTTTTTGATGATCACAAAACCCATAAAATAATAGAACTAATTTAATTGCAATCTTTGTTAAAAAAAAAAAAAAAATTAGTTTTATAAAATTTTAGAATTTTGAAAGGATTAAAACAATATTTAACTATAAAATTTCTCCCCCATAATTCTCATAAACATAAATTTTCAAATAGATAAAAGATAAATGTCGTATATATATCCAAATGCTCTCATATATTCAAATTTCTTCATAGGAAACGAATGAATTTAAATGTTGTGTTTATCCAAATTCTCCCCCTTTTTGTGATATCAAAAAGAATGAAAAATTACGGATTTGAACACATTCATTATTGCACTGAACTATAAGTAAATGCTATAATTAACTGTGTATGGATAAGTGAATATCTTATACTGGCTAACTTAATCATAAATCAATAAATAACAAAACAAAAAGATTAGAAAAGAATTTTCATTCACAAGCTACGACAGTGATATACAGAGGAATCAAGGTTTAGGGATAAGACAGGGAAAAAAGGTGTCTATCTCCTTTGGATTGCGGTCTTGATCTCTGTAAACTGGTCTCGAAGCCTCTTCATCATCCCATCTCCTAACTTGATGATAAGATCTCTGTTCTCCTGAGTCATATGAATATCTTCAATCAAATTAACTCTGAAAAATTCATGCATTCTTTCTTCCTTTTCAACAAAAAGAGCCAGCTTTTCTGATAACTGATTCAAAAGAATCCTAATCGGTTGCTCTCCAGATGTCAACTGATCTACCAAAAATTTCTGATTATCTAGCAAAACTGACAAAGGGGCACTGTTGCACTGAAGATCGTGTAATCTGTCACTCATATTGCTCAGTGCTCCAGTTATTGCTTGAAATCTTCGAATCAAATCAGGTGAAGAACCTGATCCACTCACAGCACTATTTGCAACAGATTCAAATTTATTCTCCATGTAAATCTTCATCTCAGACAAATCATCTTTTGTTACCATCTCTGACTTCAACTGATCAACAGCATTCAACATATCAGTCTTAAACAAATCTACTTCTTGTCTTGAAACAGTAGATTCTCTCAGCTTCTGAAACTTCAACTGTTCTAAGTTCAGAGAATTTCTGAGACTAACATTCTCAGATTCTAACTGAGAAATACGCTTGTATAACTCAACAACTTCTTCTTTTCTCGAATCAGGGGCACCCTGTGCTTGATTCTCATGTCCAGAATCAGATTGACGAAGCAGGACAAGGGGTAAAGAATCTGCATCTGATTGTTCTTTGTCCTGAACAGGTTGATCTACTGAGCTATCCTTTGAAGCTTGAAACTCTTCCACTGAAAAATCTTCCTGAAGTACCTCTGTATTTACTTCAGAAGTATGTTCATCACGAACAGCAGTCTCTCTGACTTCTACTGAATTATCAAGAACAATATTTTCATGAACTTCTTGAGGTCGGGCCACTTCTTCACCAGGCACTGCCTCCATAAGTTGTTCTTGTGGAATTGCTTCTTCAATATCCACAGCAGCAGTCTGAGGTTCTAGTTGAATTTCCGGTTGAGCTACTGGTTCCTCTATCGGTGCAGTCCTTTCCACAACAGCTTCCCTCACAAATGAATAAGAAATTACCGGATCAGAAGATTTCAAGACAGGAGAGATAATTTCTTCATCAATTGACCTCTTCCTTCTAGATTGAAGTCCTTCTTGACTTCTCTCTTCTTCAACTTCTTCCATCTCAAGGCGAATTCTTCTTGCCACTGTACTAACTCTGGATTCTGCTTGTCCCTCCTTGGACTTAGCTGGTTGAGCCTGAGCACTCTCCGAGTCTTCCTCAGCTCCAACAGGTAAAAGTTTTCCTTTAACTGTGCTCCAGAAATATCCCACTTTCCTTAAAGTTCCAGCATTAAAAACATTACTGTGGTGACATTTCACCCCAGCACTTACCAGTCTGATCATTCCCCTTTTATATAAAAACAAAGAAATGAACCTTCCATATGGGAAAAAGGTCATTCTTGCTTCACTCTGACAGCAGTATCTTAGATATCTTATCATAAATCGAGGAAAATTAAACTTGATATCACTCATCAGAAGATACATTATATACATGTCAGGGTATAGAATTTTCTCCATTTCAGCCATCCTTGGTGCTAAACCGGTCTGAACAAACTTTACTAAAATTTTCTGATCGGGCTCCAAATCTTTAATAAGCACCTTCTTTATCACTTTTGTTCCAAACAGAAAAGACATAATGTCTTCAGACTTATGTACAGAATCTCCAATATTCCGTAAATCAAAATGAAAAACTCCTTCATGAGGGCAGTTAAGAATCTGACTTATCTCTACAGATGATATGGAAAAATCCTTATCCTCTATCTGAGCCAATAAACTATCCTCCGTATCCCCAAGGCTAAACTGAACAGTTCTAAAGAAATGTCTCATTTCTGCCTCATATAGAAACTCAGATTTTTCACTATTAAAGGCTTGCTCAAGGCCTTGAAACGACAACGCTTGCTTCAACAGCAAATTAGTTTCAAACAACCATTCTAAATCGATGACTTTACCTTGCAGTATCTTCCGACCAACTACTTTAGATTTCTTTGCAGCACTGCTCTCGGCTTCATCTGGACGCTTAGTCTTTGCCATTTCAACAACGATTTCTGAAGGTTCGAAAGTTTAGGGTTTGAAGATTCAGAAAAGGGTTTTGGAGCAGATGTGCGGTTTTAGGTTTTCGAAAGGGTTTCCGAAAAAGGTGAAAACAATTTAGAAGGTGAAACGGTTCTGACAGCCTTGATTCCCGTGTAATCACTAATCATTACTTTTATTTAAAACAAAATAAAATAGCTTATAGCGAGAAACAGAAAATTAAACAGAATTCGAAAACAGAATAAGATTAAAAAAAAACTATTTAAAATTAAATAAACCTAACTCCCCCTTAATAAATTCAAACCTTGCCGTGGGAAGTGGTTTAGTAAAAATATCTGCTAATTGATTTTCTGTATTTACAAATTCTAAAAATATATCCTTTTTTAACACATGATCTCTTAAAAAGTGATGTCTTATATCAATGTGCTTAGTTCTAGAATGACTAATAGGATTTTTTGAAATATTAATTGCACTAGTATTATCACATAAAATAGGCGTATTATTGAAATTTAATCCAAAGTCCATAAGAGTGTTTTTCATCCACAACACCTGTGCACAGCAACTACCTGCAGACACATATTCTGCCTCGGCTGTTGACAGGGCAACTGAGTGTTGTTTCTTACTAGACCATGATACTAAAGACTTTCCTAAAAAGTGACATGTTCCTGAAGTACTCTTCCTATCTAATCTACAGCTTCCAAAGTCTGCATCTGAATATGAAATTAAATTAAAATCAGAGGTTTTTGGATAAAGCAGAGATTGATAAATAGTACCTTTTAAATATCTAAAAATTCTTTTAACAGCAGTTAAATGGGATTCTTTGGGATTTGATTGAAATCGAGCACAAAGACATACTGAATACATTATATCTGGTCTACTAGCAGTAAGATATAACAAACTACCAATCATACCTCTATATAACTTGTTGTCCACTGATTTTCCAGTTTCATCCAAATCAAGTTTTATATTAGTACACATAGGAGTTGTAAATGTCTTGCTGTTTTCAAGTCCAAATTTCTTAAGTAAATCAGTAATGTATTTGCATTGATTTAAAATATTTCCAAAATCTTTTTGAAATATTTGAAGACCTAAAAAGAAATTTAATTCTCCCATCATACTCATTTCAAATTCTTTTTGCATTAATTCTGAAAATTCATGACAAAGAATTTTATTGGTTGATCCAAAAATTACATCATCAACATAAATTTGAACCAACAAAACATTATTTTTCACAGTTTTCTTAAAGAGTGTTGGATCTGCTAGTCCAACAGTAAAATCATTTTTCAAAAGAAAAGAACTTAGTCTTTCATACCAAGCTCTAGGTGCTTGTTTAAGGCCATAAAGAGCTTTAGTAAGTTTGAAAACAGAATCTGGTTTTTGAGAATTTTCAAAACCAGGAGGTTGCTCAACATAAACTTCCTCCATTAAATAACCATTTAAAAAGGCAGATTTAACATCCATCTGAAATAATTTAAAATTCATATAAGATGCATAGGCTAACAGGATTCTAATAGCTTCTAACCTGGCTACAGGTGCAAAGGTCTCATCATAATCTATTCCTTCTTCTTGATTGTATCCTTTAGCTACTAATCTTGCTTTATTTCTAGTTATTATCCCTTGATCATCCTGTTTATTCCTAAAGACCCATTTAGTTCCTATTACTGGATAATCATGTGGTCTTTCAACTAATTCCCAAACCTTATTTCTCTTGAACTGGTTCAATTCATCCTGCATTGCTATTACCCAGCTCTCATCATCTAAGGCTTCTTCTATGGTCTTAGGTTCTTGTTGGGATAGGAAAGCAGAGAATTCAACTATGTTTCCAAAGTTTCTTCTAGTTTGAATACCAGTCTCTAAGTCACCTATCACAGATTCTAAAGGGTGATTCTTTAAGGTTCTAGACTGTCTAGGCATTACATTCAAAGGCTCTTCAGTATCATGTTCTTCTGAACTGGACTGAATTTCTTTTATATCATTTTCAAAATCATTCTTTAAATTCTCAGGTCTCATGTTTTCATTAGAATCAGGTTCATCTATTTGTTCTATCCTTTTCTCAAAAGGATCAGATTCATCAAATTTCACATGAACTGATTCTTCAACAATCCTTGACTTTTTATTATAGACTCTATAAGCTTTGGAGGTTGCAGAATATCCTAAGAAAATACCTTTATCAGATTTTGGATCAAATTTACCAAGATTATCTTTGGTATTCAAGATGTAAACCTTGCATCCAAAAACTTTAAAGTAATTTACTTTAGGTTTTCTGTTATTCCATAGTTCATAGGGTGTCTTTTTCAAAATAGGTCTTATTAAAATTCTATTCATTATATAACAAGCTGTATTAACAGCTTCTGCCCAGAAATATATAGGTAGGCTATATTCATTTAACATAGTTCTAGCCATTTCTTGAATAGTTCTATTTCTTCTTTCTACAATCCCATTCTGTTGAGGTGTTCTTGGAGCAGAGAAGGTGTGTTTAATACCCATGTTTGAGCAAAAGGAATTAAATTCCTGGTTCTCAAATTCTCCACCATGATCACTTCTCAATGAGATTATATTAAAACCTTTTTCATTTTGAACAGATTTACAAAAACCTTCGAATAAACTAAAAGCTTCACTTTTAAATTTCAAAAAGAAGATCCAAGTAAATCTAGAGTAATCATCAACTAATACATAAACATATAATTTACCAGCTAAACTTGCTACTCTTGAAGGTCCAAACAAATCCATATGGATAAGTTCTAGAGGTTTAGTTGTAGCAACTTTATTAACAGATTTGAATGATGATTTGTGTTGCTTGCCAAGCTGACATGCATCACAGAATCTGTCATTTTCAAATTTGAGACTAGGCAAATCAGAAACTAAATGTTTCTTAGATAATTTATGTAAAGCATATATATTGCAATGACCAAGTCTTCTATGCCAGATCCAGGATTCACTTATATTAGCAGTTAAGCAATTTACTTGTTGTTTACACAAGGAATACAAATCCAAAGTATAAACATTATCAGTTCTGGGTGCTCTAAACTTAAACAGTTTATCTTTAGAAACAGTACAACTATTGTTGGTAAAATCAACAGTGTATCCATCATCACAGAGTTGAGAGATACTTATCAGATTGTGTTTTAACCCTTGTACATAAAGTACTTTGTTGATTGAGACTATCTCTGGATCTCCAACTGTTCCAATACCAATAATCTTTCCTTTGGCATTGTCACCAAAGGTGACAAGTCCTCCTTCCTTTCGAGTAAGAGAAGAGAAATTAGCTGAAGTTCCACTCATGTGTCTTGAGCAGCCACTGTCCATATACCATATTTCTTTCTTTCTTTGGTGACCTGCTACCTGCAAAGACATTCAAACAAATTGCTTTGGTACCCATATTTTGTTGGGTCCAGGAGTGTTAGCAAGCAGTGATCTGGGTATCCAGATTTGCCTTGTTTTCTTAAAATTGATTGAATCATATAGATCGTTGGAAATATAAGCTTTCTTAATTCCACATATCTGAGGTTGTCTTAGAAAACAGTTTTTAGCTATATGACCTCTTGTTCCACAGTAGTTACAAATAACCTGTTTAGTGCTAGGAACAAAATAATTTTTGTATAACTTAGGTTTTTCTCCTTTACTTCCAATTCCAAACCTTTCCTTTTTAATTACAGTTTTTCCAAGTATCTCATTTAAGGTGTTTTCTCCTTTTGTAAAAACTAATGCAGCCGTTTTATAAGATTCTACTTCATCCTGTAGAGTTTTTATTTTTGATTCAAAATTAATTTTATTTGAGTCAGCAGAATTGTATTTGTCAATTAATTCCTCATGTTGTTTTAGCAAAGTATTTCTCTCATCTGAAATAGCTTTGTACAAGTTCTTTATAGATTTATATTTATTAAATAATGAGTCATACCTTTCTTCAAGCATATTGCAGTAAGCTGCAAGTTTTCTATTTGAGAGGCTTGTTTCAGAGTTTGATTCATTATTTGAGTCAGAGGAATAGTATGAGTGTACCTCATCAGTTTCAGCCATGAAACACATATTTGCTTTTAAATTGGCTTCCTCCTTCTCTGAGCATGATTCAGAATAATTACTTGAGTCTTCAGAAACACTCCAAGTAGCTTTCATAGCTTTCTTGTCTTTCTGCTCATAATCATCTCTTTTGAAGAATTTCTTTTTCTTTGCATCTTTCAATTTTGGGCAATCCGGTCTGATATGTCCCATCTTTTTGCATTCATAACATCTCACTTCCTTGCTATCCTTTTTAAAGGATTTCTGGAAGTCTTTCTTCTTACTATAGAACTTTCTGAATTTTCTGGCTAGCTGTGCCAGTTCCTCATCCGAATTTGAAGAATCAGAGCTTTCTGATTTAGCACTCACTTCTCTGTTCTTCATCTTTCTATCCTTTTGTTGAGAAGTCACTTTCAAAGCAGTATTTTCCCTTTTTATGTAGACTTTATGCTCATTTACCTCATCTTGCATTTCAGCTTCGTACATCATCAGTGTACCAATCAGTTCTCTCATAGTTAGATCTTTAACAGAAGTTGATTGTCTGATTGCTGCAGAGATTCCATTCCATCGAGTAGGAAGTACTCTTAGTACCTTCAACGCTTGATCAGCCTGCTTGATTGGTTCTCCTAGAGCTGTTATATTATTGACAATTTCTGTCAATCTTCCATTCATCTGAGTGATGCTCTCTCCTTCAATCATTCTGAAAGTATCGAATTTTAACTTAGCAGTTGCATATCTCATCTGTCTTACATTATCTGTTCCTTCATAAGCAACAGCTATAGTTTGCCACATTTCATATGCAGTCGGGCATTGAGATACTCTGTTAAATTCGTCTGGTCCTAGACCACAGATGATTGCATTCATAGCTTTTGAATTTATGTCATACTCAGCTTCTGTAGCAGCACTCCATGTATCGGGATTTTCAGGAATTTCATAGGGAGTCAGAATCTTTGAATAGACTCTGTAACCAAGATTTTTCAGGTAAATTATCATACGTGATTTCCAGCAGCCATAATTATCTCCATTAAAGTAAGGTGCTCTGACCATTGACATTCCCTCTCTCATATCAGCCATTATACACTATGTATAATCTTTAGATACTTCTAGGCTTGATAAGACTTTAGAAATAAGAAGCTCCTCCTCTGATACCAATTGTTGGATCTGAATCTACGGATTATACACAAGAGGGGGGTGAATTGTGTCTTTTTCAAATTATTACAATCTCTTCAACTTAGACAAATTCTGTTCACTATGCTTTTGCACGATTAAATATGCAGCGGAAAAAGTAAAAGCATGAACACACGGATGTATAGTGGTTCGGGGAACAGAAGGCCCCTAGTCCACTCCACCAACGCTCAAATCCACGAGCTTGGCGATTTTCACTATCTGGTCCTCGTTTCCACAGACCCGTCCACAACTGAGTACAGGCAGTTGACACCTTTACAAGATTCAGGCAAACACAGCCTTCCTGGTTCAAACACGAACCCACACAGCTTAGAACGAGAAGCTGATCACTCAAAAATAAAAGGGTTTCGATAAAGAAACACTTCTCCAGTTGTTCTTCACAATCGCAACAGAATGCAATTGACAGTAGATAGATCGTCGTCTTCAGAAAATAAAGATCTGTAATCAAAACAGTTCTGAGTCGATCCAGTTGCAATAGATATTACCAGAAACTTCACAACTTCAGCAGTAGTAGATTCACAACAGATAGTCGATGTAGAACACGTGAATCTGCTATCAAGATCTTCCTTCGGTAATAAAGGTCTTACGCTTCTTCTCAATCACCAGAAAAGAACGCTTTTACACAGTCTCTGTTTTCTTGCTCGTCAAAAAGATCAATCTGTATCACACACTTTCCTGTGCATACATATATATCTGAAGTTTCCAAGATAGAACATATATTCAAATATGAGAAAATCTTTCGCATAAAATAGATCCATGAAAATCTCCTTTAGATTCGCGATTTTAAATGAAACAACAGAGCCGTTGTAACTCTCCTGAAGAATCGGCACAAAAAGCTCCGTTTAAATCAATCATTAATCCGTTGTAAATCGTCTTTGATTCAGTCAAAGTCGTATTTAAAAATCAGCTCGAAATCCGCCTAATAATCCGCTTGATTGACTAATTCAAAAGGAAATATCATCTGTCAAAAATATCCCGACGCCAAACGTAGGGTTGATGACGTGGCTTCAAACGTAGGGTTCACAAACGTAAGGTTCAGAACGTAAGGTTCAGAACGTAAGGTTGAACATACATACTTTCTCTTCAGCATTCAAACGTAGGGTTGATCATCCATACTTTCTCTTTCTTCAACTCTCCAAAGAACGTACGGTTGATTATAAAGTAATGTTGATGATCCATACTTTTGAGAAACAAACTCAACACTGAAAACTAACGTACGGTTTCTCTTCCATACTTGTCCAACAACGAAAACGTAAGGTTCCTTCCAAACGTAATGTTCTTCTTCCATACTTTTCAACAACGTAAGGTTCATTAACCATACGTTTCAAAATAACATAAAAAGTAAACTTTTCATCCATACGTTACGTTCATCAACGTAGGGTATGAACAGTGATTCCAGTACGCGCTAAAATTGATCTTGCGCTACAGTGATTCCAGAATACGCGCTAAAATTGATCTTGGAATAAATGAAGTATAAAATCTCGTTATATAAAATAAATTCCTGCAAAATACTCAACGAAATAATTAGTAAATAATTAAGGGTATTTGTGAGCATCAAAATCATCATAAAGAGACAGAGTATTATTTAAAATAATCTCCCCCTTTAAAAAACATTATTTTGATTTGTTTAAATACATTGCTCAACAAAAAATACTGTTTTGAGTTTCTTTGTGTTAATGACATCATTAATGAAGTAATAATGATGTAATATATCTTGTAGACTTGGGTACATTAGACTAAGATGTGAGGTCTTCCATGTGGATATTACCTTGGGAAAATACCAAAGGAAATCCCATGTTATTTTCAAATACTACTAATGAGGTGTCCCTTGGAAATTATTAAAATATTCCCTCACTTTGGCTATAAATACCAACCCATTCCTTTATTAGATTCATTCTGAATTCTTCTTCAATGAATATCTGGACTCCTTACCTCCCTATTAGTCCTCCGAAGGTTTACTAAATCCCCCATGGTCCCAAACATCTTGTTCTAGGAGTTACTCTATAGAGTCAGAAAACGCCCAACTTCTTTCTTTTTCATTTCAGGTTCTCTTTTATGTGGTATAGAATTCAATAATCTATACAATTTTCATACTTTAATATTATTCACACTCTATTATGTAATATTATTAGTTTATATATGGTTTTCCCTTTTCCTGTTTCTTTTTAATTTTTTCTAAAACCATGTAGCATAGTCGTTAGGCTGCCGAATGTTTGTAATGGATTTCACAACTATTCTATTATTTTGAGTCCCTTTATTCTCTTTCCTCAAATCTGATTACTCAAGATGCATGAAAGATCCAGAAATAATATATATTCTGGATTTTATATTTTCATGAAAAATTCATCATCATTATTCTTCCCCTCTCCAACGTATTCAAGGAATTAAAACACCTCCCCTGATGTGTCGATTAACCGACATCGCGGACGATTTGATTTAAAATTATTTTACTTCCTTAAATACTGGTACTTAAACCATTTTAATGGTTGTACCATGTTATAATATATGTATTATGTCTCATAAAGGGTTCTGTAATTATTTTCTACATATTGTTTTAATTTATAATACAAAATGAGGTCGTTATTATCAAAAAAACCACTAAAATTAACCAAACGAACGTCATTAATGTTTTAATTTATAAATCATCCTCATGTAAGAATTAATATTTTTAAATGGTATAATTTTTGGTTCTGTAAATATGTAAATAATACTCCATCCCTATTTTGGAATTCCACTTCCAATCAACAAGAACAATCCATCATGGACAAATCATGGAAAACATGTAAAGAACACACCAAAACAATGCAAGGAACAAAATTGTAACAATTAATGGGTGATATGAGGAAATGAAATGATAATATAAGTTATTATAATGATGAATATTATTCTTTAAGATAATAATAACACTCTTTTAACCATTATACAGGAGGTTTATACATGTTGAATGTAATAAAAACCCGAGGTAAGAGAATTTATAACGCGATTTCCATTCCTTGGGTTAACCTTCTACATTGTTCTTTTGTGGTATTTAAATTGTCTGTATAATGGATTTTGTTTATATTATGATGAATTATATTTATCTACAGTGTTTATACTTATTCTATCAACTCTATAATGTCTCACTTCAATTATATGATATTTATAAGGGACTTTTATTTTAAAATACTCTTTTAAAATTCTATTTTACCAATTTTAAAGGAAACGTTTTTATGAAATTATTCACATTATATGATTATGTTCTGGTTCTTGGGAATTGTTTTATATGAATTGTGGGTCCTATATCTCCCTCTAATGCATTGGGTATGTGTAAATTAGAGGTCGTCTGTATGGTCACTCCAAGTGTAACTCTAATGGTTACATAATTTGTAATGTAGCCATGTGAGTTACAAATTATAAGGTAGAGGAGAGGGTTACAATATTATGTAAGTAACTACCCACTATACCTTTATGGTTATACTTATATTATTATTTATTCTGGAAATCATTTGGGAATATCATGTTTCACAAAGTATGTATATATATACAGGTGATAAGTATTTCTTTTAAAAATGATTGCATATGTTACAAGTATTCATTGAATAACGTGTTCTTTCCTTCTTTTTATATCCCTTACTGAGATTTGGTGCTCATCCCAAGTTTTAAAATGATTTTCACCGGTTATAAGGATTTGTAAGGCAATGAAGGTAGCAATGTTAAATTTTTGAATAATTGTAAAAGAAATCATGTTTTAAGCATTAATGTTATATATTTTGAAAAAAATGGATACTGGTTTTATGGTATCCACTCTATAACAATGTGTAAAGTAATGAATGTTCTCTGTCCCAATTATCAAAAGATCTAAACGTGAAAATATCCTCAAAGTAAAATTAATGTAATTCTTGACTAAACTCAATATTATGTAATGTAATATGGTCGGGACCTTATAGTTGGTATTAGAGGATGGTTTAGATAATGTTAGGGGTTAAGATGATGTTAAAAGAATACCATAAATAATTTATACTATATGTTTAATTTGAAATGTTATAGCATTTAAATATTATGATTTTTCTTAGTCTACTATATGTTTTTGTGGAATGTTTTTCCCTAGAAGAAAAATGGTATATAAAGAGGAGAGACACTGGCATAACGACATCCTTCTAAATCTACAGTCCGGAATGGTCGGGATTGGAACTGAGCAGTTTGTAACTGTAATAGATTAGCTTACGCAACCAATAAATAGTGGTGGAACCCAATAAAGAGAAACTGAGAAGGTACTACAATAGAACATGAAAATAGTGGAACATTTCAAGAGACCACACCCTCCTTTAAATGGGTCTTCTGACCCAGTAGTATCTGAAGGACGGATTAAATCCCTTAAACATATTTTTGATGTAATGGGTTATTATGAAAATGAAAAGGTATGTTTTTTTGTTTATCATTGAAGATAAAAATGATTATTGGTTGTAAATTTTAAATAATATCATAGATATATAAGATATGTATGCCTTATAGTGGGATGTGATTAAAATACTTTTCCTTGAAAAATATTTTCCTAAGGTGGTGCAACTTAGGATGGAGAAGTGATTCCATGAATTGAAGAAAAAAAGAGAAATATTAAGTGGTTGTTCATGAAGAGAAATTCACCTGACTGGCATGTTATTCTCTAAATCTTATTCTGGATATTGATTGAAAAATCAACCGCATTTACTCAGGACTGAAGCCATGTTATCGAACGACATTGGCCACCTGTGAATAAAAAAGTTATGAGAAACTTGTTAGATGTGATGAGAGGGTAGATATAGAGTTTACTGAAGATCGTATGCATTTTGGAATCATGGAGAAGAAGATTTCTTTCTAGAATGATATGTGTAATAATCAACAAAATAAACGTGATAGTTCGAAAATCTAGATTACAATTTCGGAAAATTTCGGCTAGAAGCACCCTAGGAATTGTCTTAGAAAAACTGAGAAGTGTTTTAAATGTGGTAAGTTTAGACATATGTACCATGTTTGTAATTAAAATGATAGCAAAACTAATAATGATATGAAAACCGTTAAGTGTTTCAAATGTGGTGATATGGGTCACTATGTAAAAGTATGCCTAATGAGAGATAGCAATGGTGAAAATAAGCCAAACTATAAGAAGAAAGGTTTAGTGAGATCCTTTACGACTACGTAAGCAGATGTCAGGTCAACCAGTGAATTTGAATCAGGTTATTTGTTTTTTTACTCAGATTTTCTAAAGTTTTGTTTGATATTGGGTCTAAAAATTATTTCATCTCTGAGAAGTTTTCTTGTAAATTGGAAATATCACCTCGACAAATGAGACAATAACTTGTTGTTAAAACACTGGGGGAAAATTATTACAAAGAGGAATTATAAGAATCTTACTATTGTGGTCTTTGGAAAGACGTTTCCTAAAAACCTTGTAGTTTTATCCTTATTCGAGTTTCATGTTAATCTGGGAATGGATTGGATTTCTGTTTATCATTATATGATTGACTGTAGAGCTAAATAAGTTTTTTTTTCAGAATGAGTTTTAGTTTGTATACAAGATTGAACCCATACAATTGATAACATATCAGGAAGCCGCGAAACTATTAAAATATGGAAATTAAAGTTATCTTTCTCATATTTTTGAAAACAAGGGAACTATTCAGATTAATCATTTGCTCATGGTAAATGAATACGTTGATGTATTTACAGTTGAGCTACCCAGTGTCATTCTTAATCGAGAAGTCAAATTCACAATAACCTTAGTTCTTGTTGCAAATCCAGTTTTGAAACACCCATATTGTATTGTTCAAATAGAACTTCTTTAATTGGTAAATCAGCTGTAGGATTTTCATGATAAGGGCATCATTTGTTCTTGCACTTCACCATGGGGGTGTGGGAGATGACATTATGAATAATAGAGTGTTATTTTTCATAATAAATACATTTTCTATGATCCTTTATGTTGAAATTTTTGGGGGTGTGAGAGATGAAATTATATTTTGGTGAGGATAATTTTCATTAAGATTGTATTTTGAATTTATGTTATAATACATTAGAGTTTAGCCCCTAAATGTTCCTTACATTTTATTCATCATTTTACTATCTTTACCTCATCTATTGAACCATTTTGTCCTTATTTCAAGGCCCTTCTAATTAATTGAAATATTTATCTTTATAGGGTCAATAAAGTAGATTCAATAAAACCCCATTGTCATAAATCCATAAATTTTTTCCAAGAGTTGATAGAAGAAAAATTAATTGTGTGGTAAATCATAAATGGCACGAGTGATGATGGAAAGTTGAAAACCATATGTGGAGAGAATAAAATGTATTGAACTGACCATTATAAATGAAGAATGATTTTGTGATTGTTTTTTTGTATGTTTTCGGATTTTTGAAAACTCATTTACTACTTGTTTTATGATAATCATAATTTTAAAAATTCAATTGTGATTGTACGAATCTATGGTGTTACTATGAAGAGGTTTTACTTGTGGACTAGAAAAGATTTGAGTGTGGGGGTATTTGATATATATATATATTCTATTCCTGTTTTCTGGATTTTTATATGTGTTTCCAATGGATATTAATTTATATCATATGATATACCACCAAGATGATTATTTTTTGTGTATTCATATGTAGGACCAAAATTTGGAGCGTATGATAGAAAATGTGGAAATTGATGTACAAAAGGGCAGATAATGATGTTCTATAAAGTGGAGTGACACGAAAATATAAATTTGAAAAAATATCCAAGGTCAATGGTTGATGTAAAATAAAAAAATAGATGTTTTCAGGGCACAAAACTAAAGAAACACGGAAAACAGATCCTCTAGAGTAGAAAATAAATGTTATACATCATGGAATCAATACACATAGTGAACCAATGAAAGTAGTGAAATAAGTATAAATCGTAAAGTGGAGGAAACAAATTCATAATTAAGACAACCTGTTTCATAGTGTGAAACATATTTTTCCCATAGTTACATGATTTAAGATGACCTAGAAAGGCTGAAGGGCTTCAAATTGATATAGGTGGTCTAAAATTACACATTGTTTAAAATTCACATGTCTTGTAAAGGCCAGAAACAAAATAAAAATGATAATTTTTACCAAAATGTAGATGAAAAAATTATTAATTTGAATAGAATGACTATTTAACACTATATTTGATCGAGGGAACTATAAGAAAACTTCTATGGTAATAAATAATGGGTTCCATTCTGGTCAATGTTTATCGACCCAACATTTTACAAATAATATTCCCATTATTGTTTAATTAATTATGTAATTAATTAATATGGTTATAGAAAAAACATTAACACATTTGGGTTTATTTTATCATATCATATTTAAAATATTGTTAAGCATCATAACTGTTAATGATATATCCATTGAATAATGATCATTTGATTAGAATAGATATAGGGTTTTAACAAATACAATTAACATAGAAAAATGAAGTAATGGCCTAAACCAATAGGATCGTACACTGTGAAGCCCATTTAATAGAGATTCCAAGGGATATATCATTTATAAGATATTCCATTTACCATGGTCAATTTGAGATCTGATAACTTAAGTATAAGTTAAACTATTTTTGGGATCAATTCAAGATCATCAAGTTCACGCCCCAAACCATGTACACCAAATAAACCCATGAGACACTCAACATCGTGAACCTTACCATTAGGGTGTTTGTTATTTTATTATTGAGATATGTATTTTCAACCTAAAAATATGTTTATGTATCCGTTATTTTTAATAGGTTTATGGTTATCTTAGCATATTATAGTTAATTTATAAATTATTTTTTTTAATAATATAAAAATTGGATTTTTTTGGTAATTTTCAAATTCAGTTAAGAAATATATTTTGATTAATTAATGGATTTTATAAATAAATATTATTTAATTTAAATATTATTTTTAAATTATTTTTTGGAATAAAAATTACCATATAGTTTTTATGGAGTCAAATGTAATTTTTCTATGGGTTCGAAAAAAGTTATTGTCAAAAAACCAATCATTTCCCAATAAATGTCCATTATTATATTAAAATTAAAGATCATCATAATTATAAAATTATTTTAATAAAATTAATAATATTTTTGTAATCAAAATTTAAAAATTATCCAATAATTATTTTCTCATTTTTTTATGAAATTGCCAAATTTTCAGGTATACATTTAATTCTGTATAAATATACAGTGCTTATTATGACATCATAATGACCCAAATGGGATATAAAAAATACTATAATGGATATCCACGGCCAAATATATGATTTTTATCTACAATTTTGTGATCTTATGTTAATTTGATTAATTATATTAATCATTTATAAATCCTTCTAAACTATTAATATATTTTAGGGTTTTAAAATCAATTTTATAAGAGTATGACTCACTTAAACATACTTAAGGGATTTATTTAAAAATTTTAGGAACTTGGACTTCTAAAAAATGTAATAAACTCTAATTTGGTAGAAAAGATGGGAAAACATAGATTTGTTTGTTATTTGGGTTATTTTATTATATAGTGTCCAAAACCTATGTTTGAGATATGATAAAAAATTCCTCACTGATTTGTTATATAATCCAACCCAAGATGCCATTTATCATTAGTTACAATCCTTGTATAACATCTTAACTCTACCATATCCTCTCTATATTCCTCCCAATGTGACCCCAAGCTATCAGGAAGCTACTTACAAGCATCTAGAGTCACACTCTGAAGATATGGTACTTTTTCCATCTACACATTATTAATGTTCCTTTATAAATTTTGCAACATATTTCCAATTAATAATGTGGGGATATGTATTTATATTAACTATTCCATTCCATTTTATTTAAAAATTATTATATACCACATTTTCACTCATGAACCCATTTTAGGAATCCTTACGAGATATTGTTCTGCTGCCGAAATTTAATCACGATTTTCATGAAAAAATAATTTTATAGTGAATAGCATAACCAAATCCTTTCAAGGGTGTTCACCTTTATACACTCATACATATTTTATTGGGGACATACATGTATAAATTGAAAACTCATTTATTTTGAAATTAATAGTGATGAAAAATGATTCAATGTTTTCTGATATATGTGGCACACTGAACCATGAGACTGAAATGAATATGATGGGTGCACCTAGAATTATATATCCCTCCAATTCATTGGGAAAAGATTTATCCTCGTGAGACTTCATGCAAGTGATTATCAAGTTACCCAATTCCAACATGGGACTTTTTTAATTATGAATTCTTGGAAGTTGTCCTTGACCTATGTTTATGATGTAGTTTCTTTTGTTGTATCAACATTTCCCAAGTTTCCTTTCTCTTATAATGTTTTCTCATGCCTTATTATTCATGTATATGATTCTCATCCATGTTATGCCTCATTAACAAGACTATTTTATAACATGTACTAACTTATTAATTTTAATCGATGTATATTTGTTTATTGTACTTTATAGATCACCCATTTCTTATGTGTGTTCCTTGGTTATACCTTGAAGTTTTATGTATGAAAATGTTAATAAAGTTTTTAATAAATATAAAGTATTTCATATTTTATGTAGTTATTTAATGTAATTAATTCCAAAATACACTATAATTATCATTCTTATTGGTTTTATTGTGTATAATTTTATGTCATAAATAATGAATTAATAAGTAATAAAGAGTGATGATTTTATAGTTGGTATCAAAGGGATATTTATTTATTTTAGGATTTGGATTATAGAACTATATAGAAAGCCTTGGAGATAAAAATAACTATATGAAAACATAACTAATTTTTTTTAAGTATAGAGAAACTAGTTCATCATGAAAATTATTCACTATTTGGATACTAAATGTTGATGAGGAAATGGAACTGATGTACATAAGGGGAAACATGTAAATAATTCATTGATCTAGACTTGATCATGAACGGGTTCTTGTCAATGAGACTTGCTGCATAGCTGATTTGAAAATACGAGGTCATATGATTGGGTTAAATCAGATGATCTCTATTAAAAATTATTAATAGACCAAAAAAATTCATAGATGAATATATGTTCTTAAATAGATCATAGATAACATAGATTGAATCTTATAAATTTCTATGTTAAGGAAATACATATAATTTTAAATTTATATTTTTAAATTCATTGGATTATTATTAATGTTTTTATTATTTTAAAAGTAATCTTTCCTAATTTTCTATTTACTCTAGATAATGTTTAGAAATTATATTAATTGTGTAAACAACCAATATAATGGGAAATGTTATAACTATCCAAGTGTGATTCTCAACCTGAGGAGAGTGGGAATCGTGAACATTATGACAATACACTCTTAGGTAACATTGTTAATGAATAGAAACATAGATCAGGTGTAGAATCCAAATACACCTATGAATGAAGAAGATAAAATTGAAAACATTAAGTGAAAAAGTCCTTTGACTATCAAAGGATCATCTAAACCATTAATTGCAAAAAAAAATGGATCACTCCATTGAGAAGATCTTATCCATATTTCAATGTTCCAAAGAAGAGAAAGTTCTACTTTCTATTTATCATATTGATATAAAATCTGATCTCTTGTGGGCATTGATTAATAATAAAAATCCAATATAATTGATCGAAGAGATGGGGTGGAGGGAATTTTGGAAAATGTTTTTTGATAAATATTTTTCTTGCACACGTCGATATAAAATAGAAACAAACTTCCTTTCACTTGAGAAAAAATATGATAAATATATTAGAATGTATGAGGAAATTCACATGACTTGAATGATAAACCTTAATATTTTCCATTTCACCCTAATTGATGTTTTATTACTCTTTTGGTGTGATAAAACCTAATCTATTAAAATAACATGCTATATGAAACAATCATTGGTATGAGGAAATAATATTATCTTCATTTAATATTGAATTAAATATCAGGGAGTCTCAAGGGTGTCATATGGATAAGAATCAGAAAGTGGAGTTTTATTATGGTGGTCTAATTAATAAATCTAATGGTGGTAATAAATTTCAACATACAACCTGTCAAATTTGTAGAGAAAATATCCCTAGATACTTTTTAAGGGGAACTACGAAATGATTTATGTGTCAGAATTAAGGACACTAATCTAGTGATTGCATATGGGACAAAACCACTAATGCAATGGAGGAAAGGATTTCTCCATTCAACCCACAGTGGATTGTTCATTAATCCACCTTTCAGGAAATCAGAAACATTGAAAACCAATTCACTAAGAAAATGTTTTTTTGAGATAACCAATAACCTCCAAGGTGTAAAGTGTGAGATTTTTCTATCAAGACCACTGAGGTGGATCCCGAAAATTATGTGGTGATAGATACGTTGGTTATCCATTCAATAATGTAAAAATCACTTTATGATTTTGAATCTACATATTACTTTACAATATATAATTTTAATATAACATTTCAAACACCACCACTAATCATATGGTAGAAATTTTAATGAAAATGGTAAATGGGTAAATTATTGCTTCACAAGTATATAACTCCTCCTCTATCAAAATGTTTTTATGAACATTTTATAAAACCATTTGATACTATTATTGTTTAAATTTTTTTGAAATCTTGGGAATGGATTGGTTGTATATATATATATCTTTCCTAAATTTTCATGAGAAGGAAATATCTATCCTTCTCACGAATAGTCCTCCAATTCGATACAAATACATGGAGATTGATGAATATTATTTTTCACATACATCTCAAGCATATATGTTTTCACCCTATGAGAATGAATAACTATACCAATTTTCAGAGTCTATGTAAAGGATAATCCTTGACAGCATTACCATTGAGATAGATTATGCTGAAGTGTTTCATGAGGAATTGTCTCGTCTTCCTCCTACATAAGAGGATGAATTTTCAATTCATATTATACTTGGGGAGTAACCATTATATTAGACACTATATATAATTTATTTTGTGTATCATGTATAGATGAAGAAACAACAACACGAGAATCAATAAGATGGATTTATATTCCGATGTGCTTCAACATAGGGTGCACCGGTCCTCTTCGTCAAATAGAAGGATGGTTCAATGTGCCATTTAAATGATTATTGTGAGCTCAACAAGATCATAATAAAGAAAAAGATACCTCTAATATCTATTAATGACTTGTTTAATTAGCTATGTCGATCAAAAAACATATCCAAGGTAGATTTGTGGTTTGGGTATTACAATGTGTTGGTGAAGAAAGAGGATATCCCCAAGACTACTTTTCATGAAAGGTAAAATCACTATGTGTTCATAGTAATTCCACTCACACACAAAGGCTCTAGAAATCATCTTGTAAGTAATTAATATTTTCTAGAGATTGCCTTGAAAAAAATTTGGTAGTCTATATTCGTGATATTATAATATACATCAAATGAATGTATAAACATGAGAATAATCGTAACACTCTTCTAAAGACCCTATGAAGGGAGAATATTTATGTCAAGAATAAAAAACATGAGTTCTTGTTGAAGGAATTATAATTATTGATGCATATTGTCAAAAGAAATGTGATGCATCTAGACCCTTCAAAGATATATTCAATTAAAGGAAGGTCAATGATAACATATTTGGTAGATTTCTATAGGTTCCTTATATTTGTGGGGTATTATCATCAATTCATGTGAACTTTTTATAGATTTTCAAACCCTCTTAACAAGAAAAATCTAAATGAATTTGGTATTTCCTAGAATGATTAATATTAAGTGATATTAAATGAGTTAGAAAAGTGGATAATCACTAAACATGTACTCACACTTCCCATGATTGTAGTTATTTTCGTGGTATTCCGAAATGCTTTAAATAAGGGCATGTGATGTGTGATAATGAAAAATGAAAAATTGGTAGCCTATTCTTCGAGGAATATGTATGTTCATGAAAGAAACTATGGAACACATGATCTTTATTTGTATCTTGTGATATTTTATTTGAAAATATGATGGAATTATCTCTTTCGGGAGATGTGTGATATATATACAGATCACAAAATCCACATGTATATATTAAAATAGAATGACTTGAATATGCGCATGTGATGATGGAATATGTTGATCACAGACTATGATTTATCAATCCACAACCATCCTCAAAAAGAGAATAAATTGGAAGATTCTATATATATAAAGGTTCAATAAATTTAATCATTTATGATAATTTAAAGGATCTAATCAAATTAGAAATAGAAAGTATGGACATGGGAATCATAAAGTAAAGAAGATCATAAATCCTTTGACAAATTATTGCTAAATTGTCCCTTCTATAGAAGATAAAGGATACTATAATAGATGACCTGGGAATTTAGATGAAAATTAAAACTCTAACCAAAGGTAAATCATATGAGTTAAATCTTACTAAAGGAGCTATACGATTTTTCTCATTACTATGTGTACCACAGATGAAATCTTAAAGAAGGTGTGTTGGATGATTCACATCATTTTAATTTCACCATCCATCCAGGAATAAAAAAGATGTATTGGGATCTCGGATATCACTATTATTGTTATGATATAATGTAAGAGGTCATGTAATATACATCAAGAAGTCATATATGTCATCAAGTGAAGGATGGAAGGTAAAAATTCATGGTGATGATGCAACTATTCCACATACCTACAAAGAAATAAGAAAACATTACCATGGAATTTTTCACTGCTCTTCAAAAGATAGATATCAAGAGAAAATAATTCAATATGGGTTTTAGTGGATCATCTTAACAAGACTGATCACTTCAGTTAAAATCAAGAGGACATCTCACACAATCAACTTTAAAGGATATACATTAATGAAGTGGTGAGGCTATATGGATAACGACTATCGGTTGTATCTAATCGAGACCCAATATTTACCTCAATGTTTTGGAAGAGTATATAAAATAGACTACATATTGATATGAACTTAAGTAATTATTCTCACCCCAAACTGATACACAATCTGAGTGAAATGTACAGAAACTGGGGGAAATATTGAGATCATGCTCAATTGACTTCAAAGAAGTTTGAGATCAATATTTTCCTTTGGTCAAGTTCCTATATAATAACTTTTTGTACTAAATCATTCAAAAGGATACTTGGGAATACATTTATGGGGAGAGTTTTAGAACACCTACTTGCATGGATGAAGTTGGGGAATGAAAATTATAGGGTCCTAAAATATTTGAGGAACAAATGCAAAAGATTGAGACTAATCAGTAGCACTTCAAGGCTACAAATATTTGATTGAAGATTTTTACTTATAATCATCAAAGAGACATAAAATTTAATTTTAGTGACATAGAATTCATCTACATATCTTTGTGGAATAGTTTTATGTGATTTTGGAAGAAAGGAAAAAATATTCGTAGATAAATCAATCCCTTTGAGATCATTGATCGCATTAGAGCTATGGCTTATCGACTAGAAACCCCCCACCCCCAATCCAATCTCTTGTACTTGAGTTATTACATGTATCCCTCTTAAAGAAGTACATACCAGTCCCATCACATGTACATAATCTAGATGTGGTACCATTGGATAATGATATTTTTTATGAGACGAAACCAGTGAAGATCTTATATGATATAGACAAAGTTCAATGAAATAAGACAACTAACTTAGTCAATGTACTATGGAAAACCCATAAGTTTAAAGAATAAATGTGGGAACTAGAGGGTATGCTGAAATATAGTTACCCTCAGATATATTAGTGTGTGAAATGAAAATATCACAGTTGAAATTATTTGAGGGTGAAGATCATAATGACCGAAATGTTTATAAATAAAATTACACCTATGGTGTAATTAAAAGTCTTATTATGTAATAGGGTTATAAAAAAGACCACAAATTAATTTTTTTATTATATCATATAGAATTTAAAAGGAAATAATTTATCATAACCTTTGATGATATAATCATTGAAAAATGATCATATAAATTTTATAAATATATGGGTTTTAACAAATCCAATTAACTTAGTAAAAAGGCATTAATGGCCTCAAACAATAGGATTATTCCATGTGATCCCATTTATTGGATCTTGTGAGGGAGGTAAAATCACTGACCTTTTACCTTGACTAATCCAAAACTTATATCCAACTAATTAAGCATGAGTAAAACTGTTTACGAGAGAAATTCAACCACATATAGATATTGTCTTAAACCATGTATGTCAAACTGACCCATGAAAGTCTCAATATCACTCACCTTACACTTTAGGAATATTATAGATTATTAAATGGAAATTTTTAAATACCCTATCAATATTAATATGTATATGTTATTTTCAATAAAAAATGGTTATATTTACTTTAATCATTCCTTTAAAAAATATTTTGATTTTTGATATAATAAAAAATGTTTTATTGGGTAATATTAAAATTCAATTAAGGGATTTATTTTGATAAATTAATGGATGTTTCAAATTGATAATATTATATTGGAATATTATTATTAAACTATTTTTAGTAATTAAAAATTATGACATATATTTTATGAAGTCAAATGTAATTTTTATAAGTGTTATAAAACTATTATTGTCAAAAAAAACATGGCATTTCTCAATAAGTGTTCATTATTTGGTTAAAACTAAACATTTACATCATTATAATTATTTATTGAGAAATTGGATTTTATTTTTCGAAACATAATGGTAAATTGTCAAATGGTAAATTTTTCATAATATCTAGATACAATAGATATTTCAGGTAAAATTTAAATACAGTATATATATATATTGTGTATTATGACTTCATAATGACCAAAACGTGATGTAATATATAATATAAATGGTATCCAAGACTAAATATATTGTTTATAATTAAAATAATGTTATTTTACAATTATTTTATTAATTTTACAAATCCTTAATGAACCCTCCAAAACCATTTATATATTTTAAGGTTTCAAATTAATTAAATTAAGAGTGTCACTCACTTCCATATATTCAGGGTATTTATTTTAATAAGTTTGGACTTTAGACTTATAAGAATATCAAACCACTCTTATTTTGAATAAACCATTGTAAAAACTAATTTTAATGTTTGTGTTTTTGTTTATTTTATTACATAATGTCTAAAACCCATGTTTGAGAAATGAAAAAAAATTACAATCATTTCCTATATAAAACAACATAATATCATATTTATCGTCAATAAAAATCCTTGAAGCACATCCATAATCTAACCAACCGTCTCTAGAGTCATCTAAATTTTTCCTCAATCTCTCAATAAGATATTTCAATGAATTTGGAGTCACACTCTCATGGTAAGGGATCTTTTTAGTCTCCTCGTTATTCAGGATTCATTATTATGTTATGCATCCTATTTCCAATACCTAATGTTGGTATATATGTTTGCATTACATTCTTATAGTCCATTTTATGTCCATGTTTTTTGAGTCCCATTTATGTCTAATCAATCCATTTTACGAATCACTATGTGATGTCATTATTCATTAAAAATTCCACAGTGATTATCCATTCCAAAAAAATTGTGTAACGAATAGCATACCCAATTCTAATCAAGGATATTCATATTTACAATAATAAACATATTTAATTATGAAAATTAATTTATGTATTCTATATTATATTATCATGTAATGAAAATTGTTGAAAATTATTTTTGTTTTATGATTTATATGGCATGATTAAGCGTGAGAATGAAATGAATGTGAATGGTGTGCCAAAAATTATAAAGATCTTCACTGCATTGAGTAATTTTAAATCTCAAGATATGTCATAAAATGTATAATGATTTGAATATAATCCATCATGTGACATTTTTCATTATTATTTCTTGGATGATAGCAATGAACTATGTTTATGATGAAGTGTATTATGTTTTTTCGTCATTTCCCATCTTACGATTATGCCATCATGATATATCATGCCTTATTAGTCTTGTTTATGACTATAAGCCCTTTTATACAACATATATATAGCCATTTACTGGAAAGTATTACACTCTTCATGTTATACCAAGTTTATTCCCATACTAGGATTTCTAGATCACCCTTTTCTTATGTTTGTCCCTAAGATATGCCATTTATTTTTATATACGATATTGTTAGGGATGTATTCTTGAAAGAAGATTTATTTCCTTTTTTAAATTTTTATGAAATGTACCTAATTTCCAAATACATATTACATCCTTATCTTCTAGGATATATTGTGTGTACGTTTTTTGTCATGAATAATTAATTAATATGTAATATAAGTGTGGGATTGTCGTAAAACTCATAATGTTTCAAACGAGATTTACGTAGAAATCACCATTTTTTGTGTTTTTAGCATTTACAATATGTATAAAGTTAACATGGTATGTATTTTTACACCATGTGTATCACTTTCCTGACATATAACCTTTATGGGTCATATTCACTTGATTAATAGTGTGACAAATAGGGTCACCCTATGACACATGTTGTCTTCATTCCATCTTGGTTTCCTCAATTTCATTTATTATACTTCTTTCAAGACATCAATTGGTTAACAACTTGTACATATTATACGACAATGGTAGTTTATTTTCTTCTTTAGAAGCTCTATTTTTCCATGGTTCTTCAGTTATATTCCTTTAAAACCACACTTATTCTCTTTCGATTTATCCATCAATCATGGATTCTTTATTATTTTTCCGTTGTCCTATTGCACCTCTTCAGAATATGACATGATGTGCCTTTTTCTACCTCAATTATCACATTTTTATATCATATTATCCAAATTAAAATCTTGCAGAACAATATAAAAACGTAAATACTAGGGCCAAATTTCATATTAAATAAATTAATATCTTATTGAACCGCGTATAAAATCTCATCAAAATATGAATGAAATGTAGAGCTTTTTGTGTGTCAAATTATATCATATCATTTTTTTCATAATATGTTGTGAAGTAGTTATTATTGTTTTCATTTTATCATATTTAATGGGATATTCTAATAGATGACATAGTGGAACTAGTATGAATGAATCCTAAATTCAGCATACACAGATAATGTTTTATTATAATAATTATATTGAAATAATATGTAAAAATTCCATCTTGTTATGATTTTTTATGGGAACTCTATCCAAGTAAAAAAATATCATTCTCAATAATACATGTCTCATAGTTCCATATAAGTAATAAAATCACTGATAAATATTGAGTTACGATATGGGTAAAGAAATTTATTAAATTGATTTCAATTTTACTATTTTATTTATATAAATTAATAGTTTATTTGCATCATTGTATTATCTTCATTATTGGTTAACCTATAATGTTCACACAATTGATGTCTTTTGGGGAGTTTTGGTGATCATATAAGCATGTATTATATATTGGTAGAATAAATAGAGTCGGTTCAAATTTATATGGTTTCCCAATATTACTCTCATGTCCAATAAGAAAATTCCATGAAATGATTTCTTATTGAAATGGTGATGAGTTTAAGGAATTCTTAATATATAATATCATTCATTAAAAATATAATTCTTATTATTTTTGTACATTTTTTTAGGATGTGGTAGAGAAAACAAAAAAAATACAATATGAAGTATTTGCACACTTTGGGGCACACAACAACTTTTGAGCATTATAGGTTCCACGTACATTAATTTAAATATAAATAATATCTAAAATTATATTGTAAATACATTTCTAATTTAATTTTATTTGAATTTTCATGAATTATAATAACTTAAATAGTTATATTTTCATTCTGAAATTTCATATAAAATGCTCAAAATTCCGCATTTAGTTATATTTTGTAGCTAAAATTTACGTTTTATTATCATAAATCCCATTAACATAAGGATGGTAATGACCCTTTAATGTATGAATATATTTTCATGATTTTTATTTTAAAATTGGTAAAATTTATTAACATGGATTTAATACCATTAATTTATTACTTTTTTACAAAGAAAACTATTTTTCTAAAATTATTCATTGAATGATAATTAGTTTTCAAAATATGGGGGTATATTGAATTAATTAACTTTTTTAATGTATTATGGAAGTGTGTTTTTCCAAATTTCATTTTAAGTTATGTTTATTTTGGGGGAAAATATATATTTGAAATAATGTTTTTACATTTTATTAAACAATAATGTTTAGTTGTTTAAATTATGGTGATGTGTAATTGTTTTTTGAAAAATAGATATTTATTGGTAGGAAGTGAAAGGTAAATCCCTAGTTATTTTGTTTTATGTATTAGAGAATATGTTGTAGAAGTATGTAATGATTATTTTATGTTATGTAATTTTTTTGGATATTATTTGCCTTTTTGGTATTTGCGATCTAGTATATTGTTTTTTGAATTATATTTTAAAAGTCACACATAATAATAATTAGTTATATGAGAGATATATTCTTGTTTTTTAATTAGGGATTGATTATTTTAGTTTTCCTTATATTCTAAATGAGGAATTGTTTTATCATTTTTGGAATAATATGTTTTTTAGAATGGTTTTTTTAAAAACCCATGACCTAGTGGATTATAGTAAAAGAGGAATCCTTTTTTACATAAAAAGACCTAACCCAAATTGAAAAAATAACAAAAAATAAAATTCCCCATCATCGAATGAAAAAAATGAAATAAACCAAATAAAAAATACTAAGTAAACAAATTATTATAACCAAAAAATAATAAAAGGACTAAATTAACTAACGAAGAAATACATTACCCTAAAATGAACCAAATAATGTAACCCAAAATAAACCAAATGACCTAACTGAAATAGGAAATACCCAAAATATGAACCAAATGAAGTAACCCAAAAAATGGCCTCAATCAAATATTTCATAACACAATTATTCACCAAATGATCATACAAAAAATTATTTAATTGACATAACCCAACATGCAACAAATGACGAAATCCAAAATTAGAAAAACCAAGATGAACCAATTGAAATAATCCAAAATTAACCAATTAACATAATCTATAATTAACCAATTAAAATAACCAATATCTAACTAATTTACCGAGTTTGCATAGTCATGATAAATGTGTTACATATTGGGAGGGGTGATTTAGTGATGTCATTTCCTTTTTATGTTTCCTTCTTTTAAAAATAACCTTTGGATCCTTTTATAGAGTTATCACCTTTCTGAATAAAAAATAAAATCAAACATCCATAGGAACACAAGAATATACAATTATTACTACTCAACAAGAGTAGCTACATCATTGATATTGTTTGGAAACAATCCAACAACAAAAAATCCACTAGAAAACAATCATTTTGTGTGTAAATAATGACTAGGACATTCCCTTACACTCATGTAGAACTATGTTAAATAAAACTATTCATGTGGATAATGTATCATGAAATGATGTAATGATTTTTTAAAAAAAATAAGACATGATTCTCCTTTAACCTTCAAAAATTAGATCATAAAATCAATTATTCAATTTCTTACCAAGAAGTAGGCAAGAAGTTATTCAATAATTATTAATGACACTGACTTTCATTTACCAGTCTGATCTTCCAATCTGGTTACTCAATAAGAAAATATAATTCTACCGGAATACCACATAAAAAATTATGATACTATTCTTTCAGAGCCTAAAAATCCTAGTCCAATTTCATGGTATGATCCAAAAACCATGATTATGATATTGTATATTCTCATTTCTTTATTCAACTTGGAAAACATCCTTAGGAAGGAAGAATCTATAATCTTACAGTGTCTAAAAAAATCAGTGCTCTACCTTCTCTCTTAAATAGTACCTTCATGTCAGAAAGTAAACAATACCTCATATATTTATTGGTTAACCTGATATGGTATGGGTGGGATTTTAAAAGCCATTACCACTAAAAACAATTTCAGAAATAATCAATTTTACTTGAATATTGGACATATTTTTAATTATTCAACACTTTTAAACTCTTCTCATTTCTTCTGAAACCTTCTAAAAAATTCTCATATTTTCAAGTAACATCATATTTTCTCAAAAATCTTTGGTCCAACTCCGATTGACAATATTATTTACCCATTAAGATGATCCACACTAATCAAAATACTAATCTTCCCCATTAATATTTCTAAAATTCAATGAAAAATATAGTTTATTCATTAAATTTCTCTACACAAATTGAAAAGGATAACCAAAGTATAAAATCATTCCTGCAACATTGTCAACTACTTATATAATATCCTTTTCCAATAATTCGATTAGCTTCAAGAAATTATACTTTACATCATTTTTACAACACCATTAAGAATATTTTAACTTCTTCTTTTTCCACTGATTAATGAACATGTGTTAGTTGATGTTTTTATAATATGGATTCATTTTATTATAACTCTCTATTTCACTCCAAAAATTAATGGCATCTCCAATCCGATATTATTGACCCAATTGAAACCGAATAGAATAAAAAAATATCTTTCTCTCATGACCTAATTGAAAAAAACAAACAATTTAGCATGATGAAAATGGTTGACTACATTTTTTACTGATCATTATTTCCCTTTCATACATACATCAGTCCCAAAAAAACATCAACATCCTTTTTATTTTTTAATTTTCCAGAAAACGTCCCAATGAAATCAATTTTTCTTCTGATGGTCGTTGGCATATCACATCTGATGAAATGTTATTAATAGATTTTAATTCAACAAAATCTTATTTATCTGAATACGCTCCATGAAAATTTCATTTTTTGAAGTTTTACATATTTTTGATTATTGGAATGTTTGAAAAGAAAACTTTTGTCTTCTCACATTCTTCCATCAAACTTGACATCCCTCAAACAATTCTGCTAATGTTGATCTCACACCGATGATCTATGAATGGAAAGGGGTTTCCCCCAATCATCATTCTTATATAAAAACTGAATTCTATCATAAATTATACAAAACTTTGAGATCATTATTATCAACTTTCTCATCATGTTAATTTCATTAGGATGTTTGGTAACTACCCATTCATCTAGAAACTTATTTCATTTCATCCAAACTTGAATACGATTGGAAACACCTATTCTAACCCTTTCTTTCATCAAGATAGCATCAGAAGTATTACATAATACATTTGATATTTTTGAATTACAAAAAAGAAAATCATCATGATATTTTAATTATAGAAATGTGTACATCAAATAATATTCTCTTTATTATATTCCATTAATTATGAACCCAATGTGAGTACAATGAAGCTTCTCATTTAGAAAACCTCTTCTCATACTAATAGACATTATTAATCAATGTTAATTCAATGTCCTAAATGAAATGGTCGGTTTTATTTTCATATATTACAAAGTAAAATGATTTATTACATATTAAGAACAAATGAAAACACTCCCTTTTGACAATTCATTCATCTTTAAAAACACATATTCTCATGGAAACATGGTCCCAAAAAAATCCTATATTGGATACTATTCAAAATCAAGGTTTACATAGAATTGAATTTATAACTTGAATCAATGTTTTAATTATCAAAATTCTAAGACTATGTGATGTAACTCATTATTGTAAAAAATAATAACTAACATGAAAACCCTAATTGCCAAAAGTAGTGACAATGAAAAGTAATCCGATGTCAGCACAACTTTCTTCACTTCTTCAACATCCCTAAAAATAAATGTTCACTATAGCCATTCAAAAAATATATAAAATAATTTACATGATTACATGTTGTATTTGAATCTTACCCAAAACTCTCCCATAATATATAAATTCTCAAAAGGTTTAGCACATATTAGTGGATAGATTTATGTACCATTATCCTCCTTTTACAATACTATAACTAGAAAAGATAAAATTGGAGTCAAATAATGATAGATAATCCTTGATGTGAAAGTGTTAGGATGACCATGTTCAACCTCAATTTATAAAAAACTCTATTTGGTAATGGTTTTGTGTAAATTTTAGTAACTTATTCTAATATAGGAATATACTTTAGCTCTAATTCATTATTCTCTAATTTAATTATGATGTAATGATATTTGATATCAATATATTCTGAAGAAGAATGTTTTAATGGATTCTACATATTTTTTATTTCACATTGATCATCACAAACAAAGAGGAAGGGTAAATTCAATTTATCAATATAATATTACAACTAAGTTTTCATCCCCATAATATTGGTAGCATCTTTAGTGGTAGATACATACTATGATTCATCCAGGCTAAGAGTTAATGAATTTTTTTTCTTTGTGTTCCTATTTACAAAAAAAAGTTTCCCAAAAGAAAACTCAAACATATGTGGTTATAATAATATCAACATTTCATGCTTAATCAGTATCTGAATATCCAAAGAATTCAATGCATTTTCATCCATCCTATCTGATTCTGGAATTTCTTATGCCATTGATATATATGAGAATTATATTTCCAGCCAATAATTTTAATTATTTTGGAGAATAATGAGATATTTCACATAAGGTAACATCATAAAAAATGTTGGTTCTTGAGGTAGTGAAATATAAAACACTTCCAATAGACCATTGAAACTATTTAGAATAAACTTCTTTATCGTATTCAAATTTAAACAACTTTGTTCCCTCTAAATGTGGTGTTGAAACTGGTTTCGAATTCTCCGTGATGAGCTTCTATAGAATATCCTCAACATAGTATTATTATGAAATAATTTTTTCTTCTCTTACAAAATTTTTATCCCAGGAATGTATTTCATTTCTCCAATCATTGAAATCTCAAAAAACAATTTCATTTCTTGAGAAAAACATTCACATGTCCATTCGCTATTCCCAACAAATATAATATCATTGATGTAAACAATTATGATCAGTGAAATATCATACCATTATTTGATGTAATGATTGTTGTTGATTCATCCTTTTATAAAAAAAATATTCCATAAGGAAATATCCAAGATGTTATACAATGACATCGGTACTTACTTTATCACATTAAAGGATTTATTTTGCATACATACATAAATTTTATCCTTCCCAACAACAAATCCACATTGGTTTCCAATGTAAACTTCCTCATCTAGATCTCCATTAAAAAATTCTAACTTTACATCCATTTGAAAAAAATTGATAATTCATTATCCAAAATTATAAATAAATATTTATATTTTTACAACCTTTCCACTACTAAAATTGTCTCATCAAAATAAATGACTTTAATATTTGAGTAACCAATATATAATAATATTGATTTGTTTCTTATCACTTAACTGTCTTCATTCTCCGTGTTCAAGAAAACTGATTTTGTACCAAAAACCTTTTTATCCATCTTGGGTACAAGTTTCTAAGTATCATGCTTCTCAATGTAATCTAAATCTTTATTTATATCTTGTACCCATTCTAGATTCTCAAATACTTCATTAACATCCTTTAGATATAATTTTTAATACAAGAAATTGTGTTTAATATATTTTTATTTTTTTTATTTTATTTTAAGTTTTTATAGTGATCAATAATAATGTTTTCAACTTCTAATTTCGTCCCCATTCTAGGATGAGATTTTAGAGATTCATTCACATCACTAGAAATAGAAGTTTCTATTTCTTCATCTTGGATATGATTACCATTTAAACATCCTTATCATAATTTTTAATAGAAAATGTTTCATCCTATTTATCTTTCTTATATACATAACATGGTTTATCTTACACATATTCTTCAACAACATTCACATTAATAGTTTTATGTAATATTCTAGACCCTTTGTTGAAACCTATGTATCCCCTTTATTTGAGATAATATGTAGTAAAAATTCCATCATCACCTATCTTCTCAAAATTTCCAAGAATTCTACCATTCTTCTTTATGAAAAATTGACTCCCTATGACATGTAAAAGTTTCAAACATGGAGTTTTCTCATAAAATAGTTCATATGGGTTCATATATAAGATGGTTCTATAGACACATTGGTTTTTAATATTCAAAGTGTGTCTTGTGTATTTCCTTCAAAATTATTGAGAGATACCATGTTAAAGTAACTTAGTTCTCTTTATTTCAACCAGAATTCTATTACTACACATATAAAAACAATTTTGATGAGGTGTGTATGGTGTAATAAGATCATGCCTAATTACATTTTTCTCATGATAACTTTAAAATTCAATTTTTTTTATTCACCACCTATTTATGTTATCAACTTCAGCACTGAATACTCACATTCAATATTAGCTTTCCACCAAAAACATTTAAAAAATTTTAGAGCGTCTAAATTATGTTTCATATAAATAATAGAAGTAATGTGATTATAGTCACAAATGAGTGTAATGAAGTAATTATCACCTTGAATTTATTGTTTTCTCATTGTTCTATAGATATTAAAATCAATATTTTATATAGGTCATTTTTAACAAATTTCAACATTCGTATGCATTAAATTTGTAATCATTCCTTTATAATAAATATTGAAACGCCAATCTATTATTTTTTGACATATTAGAAATTCAATGGACACTTTTTAATATTTAATTACATTATCATGTTTCTATGACACATGTTCTCCATCCCTTTATACCACAACATATTCTCTTCCACCATGTCTATGTAATAATATTTTTGATCCTCAACAACATGGAATAATTTTCCCATTTTATATCGTACTCTTATAAATATCTTTTCCATAATACTCAAGTTTTAAAAAAATACAATCTTTGTAAAAATAATTGTTATTTACTTCATCAAAATGTTTTTATACTCTTAAAATATTGTGTGTTACCCCAAAAATAAACAATGCTATCTTGGACTTCAACTATTTTTCTTGATGATTTCTTATACAACACCTTTAATTATGAAATATTTGTTATTTTGAAATTTCACAATTCCTTATTTGATATGTTTCAAATTCTTTAAAAATGACTTGACTACATCCATCAGAGATGAAAACACACTATCCTAGATCCATGGTCGTCCTCTATTTGTAGCTTTGATAGATGTTTCTATATTAATATCTTTTTAATTAAATTTATCATTCTTAACCTTCGTCTTCTAAAATATTTAACAAACATTTTATTATGTTTGTAAAAAAATAATAAATCCTTTTTCAAGGTTTCAAGTTAGCTCAAATCTATAAAACATTTCATCCAATGGTTGAAAAATATTTTTATCCTCACAAAAACCTTCTCAGGTTTATTCCGAACATCCTTCTCAAACATATTATTTTGAGGATATTAACTGTCCTCATATATTTGTATTCTATAATTCGAGGAATATTTTTAATATTATTTATTAAACCAAAACTAATTTTTCATGTTTTCAATTCCTCCATAATACAAACAATATTCATAGAAATAATGTTTTCTTATGTAGCATCCATACTATCATGAGTTGTGAGAATTTTTCTCAACAATCTTCTTATCTAATATTTTTCGACCACCAACTATTCTATTTTAAACCAGAAATGTATTCTTCATCATATTTTTCTTTTCTACCATAGTTAAAACAGATGTACTAGAATCTATTTTAGAATCTAAATGTTTCTAAACATATGAATTATCCACTTTTTTGGTATTGGAAACATACATAACTTTCATGGATTTATTCAAATAAAAAATAATTCCTACATTTTTCTATGCCATTGAGGATTACTTTTATTGAACCTAATTAGGATCACCATTATGTTAAAATTCAAAAATATCAGCGATATTTTTTTTAAACTTGAAGGTATATGTTCAACTTTAAAATGTTTTTGTTAGACACGTATCGATTTTTCTTCTTTTTTCCTTGAATTTTAGTTCCATATATTCATAATGACTCTCTTATTTCTCAATAGGATTATTCGTATTCTAAATATATTCTAACATCTTGAATTTATTATCGTGAAAAAATATCTTTAATATTTGTTGTGTTTACATTTTTTAAATTCTTAATTTTTTTGTTGAGCCTCCCAATATTCTTCAGACATTCAATCAATTATTCATTCATCTGAAATTATAATTGAGTTTTTTCTTATTCAGAACTGGTTCTTCTAAATTCTTCATTGTAAAATATTGAAATAAATGAATTGTCTCTAGTATTATTAATAGAATTTTTGTGTTTAGACTCATTTTTTTCTTCTTCATCATCTTTGTATAACAAGCGTATCCATTGGATTTTTAGAATTTTCTACTCTTTTCAATGAAATCAGGTTTATATTTACCACTATGTTTGTTCCATGACATTATTGACCTTATTATATCTTCATCATTATCCAATTATATTTTTCTTCAAGGAAGATTAGTTTTAATGTTCCCAACAACACTACATTCAAAACTTTCTATGGGACTTTTATTTACATACAACTATTTTCACATTTTATGAAAATAAGGATAAAATTTCAGGAATATTTTTACATACCACATTTTAAGAATAATAAGCACAATCTTTTTTTCTTCTAACATATTATTTGGATTTTATTTACTATAAACATTGAATGATGTTTCTCAATAATATGTCGTTTTCCCCTTCATAACTTTCTCGCTTCTCTTTTCGTAAGTAATGAAAGTTCTATCTAAATCATCAAGATATAATTATTCTAGATCTATGTACTTTAATGAAGAAACATTAGCATTATACTTATTAGGAATAATTCTCAATATCTTTTCACCAACATTACAGTGTTACAACATTCAATGAAGAAATATTAGAGTACTAACTTTTTCATTCACCCTTGGTAACATGTCACCAATGGATTCATACACATCTATACTAAGATCTTCCTATATAAGACTTTATATTTTTAAATTTTCCATTTTAAATTTTCTAGATCATTCATAATTGTTTATATCTTATATTAGTTACCTTTGGAAATGTAAATATTTTTCACTCTAAGAAAATCACTTTTGATAAATTGATGAAAATAAATAATTATTATCCCTTCAATCACTCACAAGATTCCTCTTTTCAATGGATATTAGAGGAACATTTTCATCAATTGTATGAAATATATCTGTTATAACTTCATGAACATCATAAGCAAGAGACATAACATAAGGACTCATTTAATTATTCTAGATATGATATTTTTTACCATTGAATACTGGAATACATTTACTTTTCAAAAAATTCAGATTCTCCATTCAAACATTTCTTCAAAACATCAATAGAGAGTAAATGAAGGAGACCTTTAACTCTGATACCAATTGAAATTTCCTAGTCATGTTCAATGTATCACTGAAAAGAGGAGGGTATAAATCAGTTATGTATTTTCCTTTTAATATTCCTTCCATTTGAAAAATCCATTTCCTCCTGCTAAAGAGTTATCTCCATTCTATATAAACAACCGAAAATCCATAGGAGAATAAGAATTTACAAGGTTCACAACCCAACGAGAGTATATATGTCCTTGGTATAGTTTTACACAATATAATACAAATAAATAAACTAGAGAAAATATTTTATAAGGATACATCAAGCAAGATATTTTCTTGTACTCAAGTATCACTAGTTTTAATACAACAGTTCATCTAATTCATGTATCAAATAATAGATATAATATATATTTTAAAAAATCCCTTTATGGCAATGATTTATCAACATTAAAAAATAATACAATCAAAACAATTATTCACTTTCTTACCCAATATAAGGATCTATGTTTTTATTTCTCATCATTGTGACAATATATAAAATTTCTTATTCTGATCTACCAATCTCATTTCTCAATAAAAATTATAATTATATTCTCATTTACACCCCTAATTATATCTGGAAAACTACTTCTGAAAGCACGATCCAAAAAACTCTTCACTCTATAAATGTTCAGTGGTCCATCTTCTATATTTAATAGTAAATTAATGTCACAAAGTATAATGTACGACCTCAATTTATAGGTGACCCAAAAGTGTATTAGGTAGGAAAATAAAACAATTTCTAACTCAACCAAATTTCCTAAATATTTAATTTCACTTATATTTTAAAAAAAACTTTTAATTCTTTACTACATCTTAAATCTTATTGTTTCTTGTCAAACCATATTTAATATTCTTAAATCTTCATCTCACTTCAGATATTCTACAAATTCATTAGTCCAATTCCGATTTTAAATCTGATTTCCTCATTACAATGCTCTGCATTAATTTTAAGACTAATATTCCCCCATTTTAATCTATTCGTAATGAAGAAGTGAAGAGTTACATTAGTACATTTCTCCACAAAATTGAAAAATATAAATAACCATGAAACATAATTATTCAAACTTAATCAACCACTTTTATAATCCCACTAAAAAAACATTAACTAGCATCAAGAAATTATCCTTTACAACACCTTGTCAAATTGTTGATGTATATTTTTTATTATTCTTTTTCCTAAGACTTATAAAGCTTCATCAGACGATTTTTTCAGTTTCATGATATGTTTGATTATTGGTTTTTAAATCACTATGATAATTAGTTTCTACTCTAGTATGATAGTCTTTACCTAATTGAATCCAAATATTTCAACATATTTTCAATCTATGTTGACCTAATGGAAAATAACCAACATTTAATAATGATTAAAATGGATTACTACACTAATGAAAAAACGGTCTATATATTTCCAAAAAACATGTGTCCCAACAAAATTTTACATCCTTCGTCATTTCATTAGTCCCAACTAGCCCCTAATGAAGTTAATTCTACCTCTGATTATTGGAGGCATACCAAATCTCATGGACCAGTATCTGTAGATTTGACTTCAACAACATATTTAATTCACTGAATACGATTCACACAATCTTCATTTTCTGATTATTTAAATATTTTAGCTTATTTTAATGGACTAATACTCATATATTCATCTTATAAAATTCACCCAAAAAACACCACAACATTATAAAAAATATGCATCCAGTGATACCACACCCATGATATGAGACCTGAATGTTTTGTATTCACAAAATTCATTCTTCTAAAAACAATGTCTTATATCATATCATTTTCATTACATTGATATCATTACGATAGACATTAGCCCCATATGAATTTAATTGGGATATATTATAACTTCCCATTCATCCATAATCATCTTTCATTCCTTATAAACCATTATATGATTTGTAGCACATATTCTCCCCCACTATTTCATCATGATATAAACACATTCTACATATGATAATGATGAAATTTATTAATTATAGAAAATTAAATAATTGTTATATTTTCATTAGAGAAAATTAGACTCTGATGAAGCTTCTCATTATGACCATCCTCTCATTCCAGACCCATGGTGATTCCATTTAACCTTATCTCCCACTGGACTTATACTCATACTTATGTACTTTCTTAGGCACTATGAGACCAATTTACTGAATTCAATGGAATGAGTGATGGTCAAATTTTAAAAATTGACTTGATTTATTTATTATTGAAAACAATGTTCAATAATTTCTTCACCGAATTCTTTCAGGTTCAAAAATATAACTTCTTCGTCCAACTTTGTCTAAAAAGCTAACATTACTCTATCTTTAAAAATTTAAATAACTAATAATTAACCTATAAAAATAACCAAAATTTAAACAATTTACATAATCCATCATTAACCAATTTACATAACTCCAAATGAACAAATTAAGAAAACCAAAAATTAGTCAAAATGCATAACCTAAGATGAAAAAAATGACCAAACACCAAACTAACCTATTAATATAACCAATAAATTACCAAGTGGCCAAACCCAAGATGAAGCAATTGACAAAAAAAATATAAACCAAATTACTAAAAAAAATTAACCAAACTACATAACCCAAGATTATGAAAATACCCTATATAAAAATGATCTAAATAACATAACCCAAATAATAATAAATAACATAACCCATAATAAATGAATTAACCTTACAAAAAATGATGAATTTTTCAAATAACCTAAATCTAAAATAATGAACAAACAAAAAAATGAACCAAATTATGTTACAATTAAATAAATGTCCTAGAAATAAACAAAAGATGTAATAAAAAATAAACCAAATAACGAAACATGAAAAATAGATAACCAAAAAACAAACAAAATAAAATATCCTAAAAAAATAACCCAAATTCAATTAAATTAAATAACCCAAAATAATGAATACAATATAAACCAAATTAATTTTTTTTCTAACCCTTAATTAAAAAAGGACTAAATAGACTACCAAATATTCCATAACCTCGAAATAATCAATATGACATAACATAAAATAAAAAAAGTTTCCAAACTCAAATATGACATATCCCGTATATGATCCAAATGACTAAACCCAAAATTAGGAAGACCAAAGATAACAAAATACAATTTCATGGAATAAACCGAATTATATAACTCACAAATGACTGATCAAAAAAATTATGAAAATGTACAACCCCAACATATCCCTAATGATGTATCATTAAATTAACCAAATGATTTATCCAAATGAAGAAATGGATAAATATTCCAATAGATTTATCCTGAAAGTGGACTAAATTACATAACTACTTAATAAAAGAACCATCCTAATGAAAAATGAATAAATGTCACAACCAAAAAATTAGGAAAAATACTCTAATTGATTGACCAAATGAAAAAAATTGACCAAATGAATAAATTACCAAAAAACCTAACCCAAAAATGAACCTACTGATGAAATGAACAAAATTACTAGCAGATTGAATAACCAAATAACATAACACAAAAAAAATATGGACGCATTTGAACATATAATTGGAATATGTATCATACACATCCTTAGAATTCCACTTACTATATATTGATTATGTTAGGACACTAGTAATAAATTTATAAGTAAATTCATATATAGATGATTCTTCATTTTATAGATTTCATCAATAGATAAAATTTTAATTAATTTTCTGTTTGTAATTTTCTAATTATTTAATATTGTATTTGTTTAACAATCCATCTCATTTTCATCAAGAAAACATTAGTCATTGAAGGTTGTGTGCCTCATGTAAAATTAGTTGTCGTGAGTAGGATGAAAAAGGATAGATGTTCTGTAAATGAAAAAACACGTGAAATTATTATAATAATTTTTATTGATATTTCAAATGTTTATATTTAATTCACAATAAAATAAATTTTAATATTTTCCACAACATTCCATGGATTCCATTAACGAGAAAGAAAAATAAAACTTCTTGTCAAATGATTATTTGAAAAATGTATTTGGTCAGGAGAAAAAGGGATTATAAAATTTTTACATATTAAAAACATCATTCCAAAAAGGTTTGTCCCCATATAGGGTGGCTCTTAAACCTCTCACACCACCTAGCTTAAAAAAATTTATTTAGAAGCTTTTGAGGCCAAAAATATCTATATAGAAGTGTGGTAGAGGTTAATTGGTCACGGAGAAGTTCTAGTAATCTATGATAGTTATCATTAAATCACTTCAATTAGAGCATACTAATAGTTTTTATTCATGTATTGAAAAAATATACTATATATATGATACACTAAGAGATGTCAATGATGGTCCATGTGGTGGTTGAGGTGACGATACTACTAGTGGTGGTGGTGATGATGATTATGTCATTGGTGATTTGGTTCATGACCTTATTTATAATATTGATGAGGATGTTGGTGATGGTGATTAGGATCTATATGTTGGTGATGGGGGAGATATTGACCCCAATATTTCTAGGATACCATTAAAGAGACATGGGGATATTGTTTCATAACATAAATTGATCCACTTTCTGGATGTATATTTATGTTATAAAATGTTTTGATAAAAATTTCAAGAAGGTTTCTGAATTTAAAATATACATTATATGTCTTGAATTGAATTTTTACCATGTTTATTAATTTTTTACATGTTCTGGATGGGATGGATGGGCTATTACTGATTCCTTTTGGAGAAAGGTTGTTATAACAATGGTTCAATAAACTATTGGCATATGCACTTAAGGGGGGGTGGGGGGATACACATGTTTATCTTAACAATGGTATTGATATATACCAATTTCTATCATTAAAACAATGGTGTGGTGAATTATTAATAGGCTATACCAACAAATTATGCTCTCAAGGTTAATAAGACCTTGTGTAGAGCCTATACCCAGAATTTTATAGTCTATAATAAATTTTTTAAACCACGGGTGTATGATATGTTTTTATTAGTGTTATTAATATTTATAATATCATATATTATCCTTTTATAACATCTTATCACTTTTTGGTCAATAATATTATAATATTTTATTTTATTTATTTATTAATTGCATTGTTTTCTCATGCGTTTTTTATGAAATATCCTTATTATACACGTATTATATTGTTTCATTATATAAATATTAATAATCATGAAAAAATTATATTATTTATAAATTAAGTTAAATTTTAATACCAATTATAAATTATGTTTTTGATAAATCGAGTATGATATGATCAGAGAGACAGTAGGTCATACTTATGCATGAATAACATTTCCATTTTCCAATGATCATTATGGAATTATGTTGAGTAGTATATAACATTTAATAGTTGATGATTATATCATATATAAAAAATTATTTCATAAAACATACTTATAAATATCATCAATGTAGTGTGGTGATGAATGTAGAGTCTCATCGCCTCGTAAAGGAAGTAGTCTACATGTACACGAATGATGGTATCATCAATCAATGAGAGAAATAAAATGATAAATTATAATTAAAAATGAAAAATACACCATTAATATAATAATTATTTAATTTATGTCACATTTATTAGTTAAATTTATTATTAATCTCTTTTTGTAAACAATTAAGGAAAAATTAATGAATCAGATGACTCCGAGTGGCAGTTATCTGCCATACACACAAGCAACGTTATCATATACCATATGGAATTGAATGTAATATATAAATATATATATATATAATTAACAAAAATTGATAAATATTTTATCTATAATATATATATTTATATATATAATCCATCATTATACCAAAAAGATAGACGTTGTAATTGAAAAATGAATGACATCAGTTCCTGAGGTGGTTGTCCTTCTTACATATAAACGATGATTTCATAACACATATATCGAAAATGGGGGTGGTTTTAGTTCATGAATTTTACATAAAAACATCTCAATTAATTTATTATACTATGTTAATTATATAATAATGGTTTATTAAAAATTTAAGTTGTTGGAGGAAGAAATAAAATTAAGATTCTTGTAGAACAATGTTACATCTGCTTCGACTAACCACCTTAGGTTTGTACTACAATACTTCATATGATGGACTCATACCAAAAGTAAGGATTATAGGATGCGATTATAGATATATAAAATTAAACTGGGTAGTAATTGTCTTAACAAAATTTGATTTTAGGTTAAAATAAGAGAGCAGAGAGGGTGTCCTTTTATAAGGTATGGGAGTGAGACACTTGAAATTTCCTAAAAGAAAAAGGTGTACCAATATTTTTATCATACTAAAAGGTTATTAAATGATGTATTATAAATAATTTGACATTATAGAGTAACAATATTTCAATAAAATCGATTCTAGACATGTTTTTTGGTCATTTTAATCGTTATATTTTCTTTTTAATCCCACAAAGATTCCATTTTTACCCTAAAAGGATAATTAATTTTTACATTATTTAGTATTAATTTTTGGGAAAAATTGAGTCAAAATTTTTAGATAATAGATATTATGATTTATAAAATGTAATCCATTTTTCTATATTAAATTCGCATAATTTGATAAATTTAATTTAAAATTAATCCCACAAACGAGAAGACAGAAATATTTTCAATGAGAAAATGTTTACATGTTCAAAAAATATTCATATAAAAAACAGTGTGAAAATGATTCCAATGAAATAAATTATATTCATTGCTATGCATATATTTTAAAACCAATTTAAAATATAATTTAAATACACAAATAATTTAAATGAATATAATATTTTCAATTAAAAGTTATTATTTTTCACTATTACATAAAAAAGAATATTCAAGAAAAATAACAAAAATTACACATGAGGAAAATTTTTTATATTATATTTTCAAAATGATGTATATTTTTTAAAATAACTGAACTAAATTTGTGAAAAAATAATTTTTAATTATGTGGGAATAGCATATTGAACCCTCTTTAAGAATATGTATAATTTTTCAAAAACATTATATTTTTATTTTAAATGATTCTTATTTAATTAATAATTAATAGATAACCATAATTTTTGTAATTTCATTTTTACTATTAATACCATAAAATTTAACATATAGATTGTATTTTTATACTATATTTTCATCCATTTATACTTATGGTCATATGTTCTGCAAGCTATCATAGAGATTAAATTTAATGAAATTTATTTCCTATGTTATTTATGCTCAGTATTATGTGTTACACACTCTATAAAATAAAATGTTCTAGTTTTATAATTTTCTTATGTTATTCCATTTCACCATTTGATCACATTAAACCCATTTTTTCACCACATTCATTTCGTTTAACTATAATGAAAATTCATTTTAACCATATATCACATTTATCTAGTTACAAACCATAACTAATATAACTCTTTAAAGTAAATACAAGCACCCCATTATTCCATGTTAAAATGATAAACACATTTACTATTTTTTTACCTTTTAAACCATTTAATTATACATTTAATAACCCAATTCCGTGTTCAAGGGAGTGGCACACCGCAAAGCGTGACCAATGACCTAGTATAATGATCATGAATAGATTTGAAAGGAATTATGAGAGGGCCACATCATCAGTAGAAAAAAATTTATCATTTACTAAAAAAGAAATTAAATACACAACATAATGTTACAAAAGATACTACCATATACACATACCAAAAAATATTGCCTATGGTATATTTCTTGTAGACCTCGAACCTCAAGTCCATAGATAAGTACTTTCTCAACATCGACCGTTGATTCAATCTCGAACAAAAAACTAATGCACAAAATAGAATTTGTTATAAAATAAGTTTTTAGAGGATTTATAAGAATAATAACAAATAAAGAAAGGTTATTTTAGAAAATAGAAGGAAGAGGAGTGGTAGACTCACTCGGAGCATTGATTCACACACTACGACACATCCATTAAATCCAAATCGAGGGGGAATGATCCTTGGAAGAGAGGAGAGATCATAGTTAATCACAAAACTTATTGGAGTGAGATATGTGAATAAAATCATGTATGAACTCATAAATCCCTATAGGAGAGAAATTCCTCTCTTTAAATGATCCATGTGGTTTTGAAGCATTTCATGCTAAACAGTGTGCCAACCATGTGACACCCTTTGTAAAGACCCCAACCCCATTTTCATGGAGCTGATGAAGTACATTATTACATTTTCATTGATACAACTCTTAAATATTAATTCACCAATCGGTTTTGTAGATTGATAAGTTAGAATACATAGATAAATTTTTTCATTACAACATGAATCAAAAAATACATAGAAACTCCAATAACTCAGAGACTATCCCCATAAGTATTTAAGAATATACATCTTCATATCCTGGGGAAAACTAAAGAATAATGATGGGGTGATATTGGTTTCTCAGTAAGATTAATAATTATAATGAAGCTAAAAATAAACTATTATCCAAGATGAATAACTAAAAACCCATTCCAGTAAAACAAAAACATCAGAATAATATGGAAAGAATAAAACTGAATAAATAAGGCCTTATATATGATCATATGATAATGAAACCTAACCATGGATATTATACAAGATGAATAATCACATGTAATATCAAATAATAATTTCATATTGAGTGAATTCATAATCTGGGACACCATAAATATACAGTCAAGGCTTCATCAAAGACACCATACATAATCATGTAAGACATTATCCCATACCCTAACTAGTTTGTCTTGTGATACCTACTAATGCACCAATGGGATATTGCAGGATACACCTGACACTAACTATGTCAAATTAATTCCACATATGAAATTGGTGAAACATAACCTATATATACATTCATATTCAATATAAAATATAAAATTTAAATAACATTCCATAGTCTATAGGTATAATCACTAACTGTTCAGAGTAATATGGTGAATGGAATAAATATAGAACATTGGTAGTAAAACTAATCATAAAACATTCAATAAAATATTCTAGATGATATCAAAAAATATTAATCCCAATTAAAAATATGAATTAACAATGGTTTTGAACTAAATAAAAATACTATTATAAAATCTTCATGGAATTCATGGGGGAAATAATCTTTTTTACATTGCATAGAAGAGTCATTTTGAAAATCATTTGTATAAAACTAAAAATGAAATATAATTGTTTATCATGAATAAATTAGTGATTTTATAAAAATAATGTTTTCTAAAAAAATATGTTATATGGTACATGAAAAAGGGATAAGAAATCGAGACATTCCCTTTAATATGGCATGTGTATCAGGAAGAATTTAAAAAGGGAACCCTGTAAAAAAGTATTACCAAAAAATTAAACGTGTAATTATTTGGATATCTGATTTTAAAACATATACATAGAAAATAGAAAATTCAAAAAAACAAAACAATCAAAAAATTGGGGAAAATATAGTGAAATAATAACACAAAGGGGGAAATAAATGTTCGGCTTAAATCCCTTACATTATGTATGAATGTATTTTTCACATGAACATAATGACCTGAATAATGAAATTAAATCCATTAATTATTTAAAAAAATCATTCATATTTATATTTTATTTATTTTAATTTTATTAAGTTCTTCTAAGGATTTTTTTGAGGTGTTATAAGATACAATTTTATTACATGGGATCGCTTGCTTCCTTTGTTTTCACAATTAGTATAATTATATATGTGTGTGGAAGATCATGAAGAATGGGTATAATTCCCTATAATTTTGTTAATATGATAATACTTAACATAAATAATTTTAAATGGTTATATATATAATTTCATTATATGGTATAGGGATGAGCCATTATATAATACATTTCGTGATAATAGATTACATTATTACATCAATTATTGATCATAACGAACTCATGTTGTTTTATCATTTAGTATTGTGTAAATATGCTTCATCCAGAATCCAAGAATGGTTCTAATAAATATATTATAGTCATTTTAACCATAAATTTGGCTTCATTACCAGCCTTGAAGGAAAAATTGAGGAATAAAGATCCATCGTCCACAATGGTTCTAAATCGGCACCTCGTGGATGATAATTTTGTTTGTAAAAAAATTGGTAGGGAAAGGATTTTGATGATTTATATTCCAATAAATTGATATAATTCCAATATATAGATGATTATATTTTTATAATGATCATTTTGACATAGGCGGTGAGGAAATAATGAATAAATAAATGAAATTGAATAGAAATTATAAGGAAAAGGAAGATGAGGATACCTCTTGAGTAATCCTCAATGAAAACCTACTTATGGGGATTTTTATGGTATTTTGATGAGAATAAAATATACTAGATGTGGGGGAGATGCTTGGGAAGAATATTTGGAAAAAATTTTACAGGGCCAAAATTCTAAGAGGTGTGAGGAGAAGTGGTGGTGAGGGGTGGTATTTATAGTGAAGGAGATGAGTAATTTTTGAATATTTAATCATATGATTATTGTTTTGGCTAAAGACTATGAATATTCTAATAATTATCGTCATATTTATTAAAAATAAAGAATTAAGGTTCAAAATTATGGATCTTAATTCATTCATAAATCAATAAATAGTGTATTTACTCTATAATGTTTTTCTACAGTAAATTTCCATATTTAACGTTTCACCAAAAATTCATGTATTTTAAAAAAATCAGAAAAATTAACCCTAACCATAATTCAACATTTATAATTAAAAAATTAAATTTTTTTATTAAAATAATTGTCTAAATATGAGTAATTTAATTTCTAATAAAAATGATCATTTACTCAAAATAATTCATATTTTATATTTATAAATGATTTTACAACACTTTCAAAAATTTATGAAGGCCTCATAAAATTATCCAAAAATAATAAGACATCAACATGTTAATTTAGGATAACTTTTTTAAAAAATAAATTTTCTTTTAAATTATTGTATTAATTATAAAATGGTAATTAAATATTGATGAATTACAAAAATAACATCACTTAATAAATAACTTTTTAAATATTTTATTACTTATAATATGATATTATTATACCATAACTTCATTTATAAGATTCCTAAAGTTTATTGATAATTTCACGGGTGATGTTACTATACATTTGTCAATTTTACTATTCATAAGGGTCACACTACTATTCCTATGGTCAATTAACTATTTCATCATTATAGGTTCCTTAACTTCTATAAATACCATTAATTTCATTAATTAATCATTTATGAAGTTTTTATTATGTTCTATATGTGACTTTATGTGATATATACTATTTTACATAAGAAGTAAAATCTCATTGATAGAATTTTGTGATGTAATATTCTCCCTTCCTATAAAACATTCATCCTAAATATATCCAAAATGTCCCATCATTAAAATTTGTGGGTAGTTAGTCATCATAAGTTCCTAAGGATCCCACATCAGCTCTACAATTTAATGATTATTTCAAATTACCTTTACCAGCCGAGTCATCCAATTATTTAACACCTCTTGATTATTTTCCAGAATCGTGAAAGGCCTTTCAAAATAAGATAAGTATAGTTCCTATTCTATTCCCTTATAAGTGAACACATGTGTTGGGTCTCGCTTTTAATTCATTAAATAGGTGATTTGGAACAAATTGTGTACCTAATAAAGGCTTGGAGTCACTTCCCAACGATAATCCAAATCTCCAATTCTCTCTAGAATTTCAAAAGTACCCATCTACCTGGGAATAAATTCACTTTCTTCCCATCTCATATAACACCATTCAATGTAAATAATATCAGGAAAACATGGTATCCCACTTGAAATTTCCAATCCTTCCTTTGATTGTCAACATATCCTATTTTCCAAATTTTAGATAATTTGTTATGGGTTCGTATAGTCTTTACCTATTCTATTGGTTTTTTCATAAGCATTGGGCCCACATGATTCCTTTCACCAACTTCATCCAAAAAAGTTGGTGTATACCATCTCTTTCTATAGAACGCTTCATATGGTTTCATTTGAAAAATAGAATGGATGATAATTTTTTCAAAATCAACCAAATGTAAATACTTATTACACATACCTTGATAGTCAAGTGAGAATGATCTCAACATTTCTTCAAAAGTCTGGTTCATTCTTTCTCATTTCTCTTTAGATTGAGGGTGATAATAAGTACAAAAAACAAGTTTAGTATAAAATGTTTTTAATAGACTTTTCCATAATTTATAGCTAAATCATGGATCCTGATAAAAAATAATCTATATAGGTTCTCCATTAAGTATTATAACGTCAATTATATTGATTAATGCAAGGTTTTATAGTGAAAAATCATCACATATAGCGAGGAAATGTGTAGATTTGGTAAATCGATAAACATTCACCCATAATGCATCATTATTAGGGTTTTTGGCTAATCCAGTTACCAAATTAATAGTGATGTCATCCCATTTCATTGTAAGGCTTGGAAGTGGTTTCATGACACCTCCTGGATGTTTTATTTCACCCTTAACCTATTGAAATACTAAACATCTTGATACATAATCATAAAATTTCCACCTCATATTATGCCAAAAAAATGTTCCTTCTGAACCTTCTACATCTTAGTTCTACCATGGTGTATAGATAACATTGAGCAATAGGAATAATCCAATAACTCATTTTTTAGATCATGTGTAGATGGAACACATTACCTCATCCCAATTTTTAGAATCACATCCTCACAAATGATGTATTGAAACTTCCAAACATTCACAACATTAATTTTTTTTGAGGATTCTCATCATAACACTGTGAACTTTTATTTAATTACAATAATGATGGTTGTGGAAATAGATAAAAAAGTAATGATTTTTAGGATCCTTGATAATTTCTGTGTCAATATTTTCTAGATCTATGTTCATAATATCTTCATCAATCCACATTTGGTCCATAACTCCATGATACTTCATACTCAAAGCATCTGCTACCATATTTTCATTACCTGGGTGGTTGCATGTTGAATGATCATAATCACTAAGTAGCTCTAGCCATCTTCTTTTCCGCATTTTGAGTTTTTTCTATGAAAATATATATTTCTAACTCTTGTGATCCGTATATATCTCACATATTTCAACATATAGATAGTATCTCCATATCTTCAGATAAATGATTACAACTACTAGCTCAATATCATGATTTGTATAGTTCTATTCATGACTATCTATGTACATTGATTCATAGTTAATAACTCTTTAATTCTATATAAGACACTACCATTTCCTTTCTTTGATGTGTCACTATAAATAAAAAACCCCACCATTTCCCAGTGGTAGAGGAATGATCATAGCATTCACCAATATCCTATTTCAATATTTAAAACATTTTCACATTATATTGTTAATATGAACAGAACCCCTTTATTTGTAATATTGGTTAATAGGTTAGTTAATTGGGTCATGTTCCAAACAATATGCTAATAATAACAAGTTAAACCAATAGAACTACATAACTTAGTTATGATCATCGGTGTAGGACATTCCTAAACCACCTTTTTTAATACAGGATCAACTATTATTACATCTTTTGCGAAAATATATCCAGTAAAAGGAACTAATCAAAGAAAGAATTCATACTTCCTAAACATCCCATATAACTCGTTTCTCCTTAGAGTCTTCAAAATAATGAACAAGGTAATATCATGATCTTTGTATCTTTTAGAGTATAATAAGATTCCATCTATAAACACAACATGAAAATTCATCATGATATTCTTTGTAAAATCTATTCATTAGATCCACGAAAATATAGGTTTCACTAGTCAAACAAAAAGGCATTACTATAAACTCATAATGAATATACATGGTAAGAAATTTTGACGTTGGAATATCTTACTTCCTCATTCGGAACTAATGACATTTTGATCTATGTTCAATCTTAGAAAAATACTGGGCTCTAGGAAGTTTTCCAACTAAATCATCCATGTGGGGAAGAGGAAACGTGTTATTTATCATACTAGCTTTGATTTCCCTTCGTCAAAACATTGGCTCATGGATCCTCCATTCTTCTTTACAACGAGAATATGGAGTCTCTATAGAGAGACACTAGATATAATAAATACATTATCACTCAATTCCTCTGTTTTTTTATTTAGCTGAACTGATTTCACTACATTAATTCTATACCAGAAAGATGCAGGCCCAGGCCGAATTCCTGGTCACATGAGAATATATTAAAGAAAAATCAGTACAAAGTACAAAGAAAATGAAATGATATGAAAACACCCCCAACAACAGTTCCAGTCAAAATGTGTCAAAATCTCCAACATCTCCATCCTCCGAATCATCTGGATCCGCTGACTCCAACTCAGATGGAGCATATTGATTGAGCATGTTGAGGTATTGCTCCCTAAGACATAACTCTCTTTCAGTCATAGATTTCCTGATCACTACATTAATTCTATATGCAGTCTTTTATACAGGCCTTTCACCAGGAATTAGGTCAATAGAAAACTCAATTTTCCACTTTGGAATATTTCCAGGTAAATCTTATGGAAATACATCAACATATTCTATTAAAATAGGTACATCCTCAATATGATGATTTTTTATTAACCGATTGAAATTTTTTTCCCTTCCACCCAAGGATTTTAATTCAGAGAGATACATGTGGAGGATCTAGATATGATTCAAATGGCGAGTTTTCTTCACTAAATATAAGGGTCTCTGTATCATTCCTAAAAATTCTAACATCATTATTCTTGAAATATATTTTCACATAAAAATATCAAGTACAATACATACCCAAAATTATATCAATGTCAATAATTGGTATAATGATATGGTTATGAACTGAATAAAATTGATGTTTTATAAAGGGTACTGAATGGCACATCTTTGTTATAATGATACATCCCTTAATATTTTTATCTAAAAATCATTTATCAAATAAAATTGGAATATTATAATATTCATGGAAAAAATGGATGATATAAAATAATGATATGATCCAGAATCAAATAAATAATTGGCTCTAATTGAGGAAATGATAAATTTACCTACCACCACATCATTAGAAACATCGACCTCAATTTTTTTGACTATAGTATCTTGGAATTTCTGCCTTTTCCTTATTTGGAGAGTTTTTCCTTGATGTATAAGAAATTATTGTCCATAAGTTCACATCTATTTTAGTTATAACATTGAAAATTGGACGATTAATTCTTTCCATTATAATCATAGGATTTGGGTCCTTTTTTTCTACAATGTTAATAGACTCACATTCCATTCAGACATGTATGAGGGTGTTTCTTGCCACATTTATTGCAGGGTGTAAATTCATATCTTACCTTATTTACCGTTTCCTTATTTCCTATCATAGAGTGTTCAGATGCCCTATTTTTCTCTTGATTCACATTTATGTCATATGACATAGATAATTATTTTTCTATATTTATGTGACATGATCCGATATCTTCATATGATGATAAATTTTAGGAGACTGGTACCCCTTGGGGTAATGGGTTTAAACCATCAAACAATAGACTAATCATGATCCATGGATTACATATGTATCCTGTAACATTCCTTTATATCTTTATAATGTTTCATTCATACTTTTCAACATTTTCATCCTCATTATATCATTGACTCAATAATTGACTCTACATATCTACCTGTTATTTGTGAGGAAAATATTTTTCTAGTAAAATTTCCTTCAAATCTCCCCATTCCATATTTGATATTTTTTCACCACGATTTTTTTTTTGAATTTGTAGCCGCCATTGATATGAATCTCTTGATAGTTGATAATCTTCCAGACAACCCCCTCCCTTTTGTTATATCCAAAAAGTTATAAATATATTTTCTAAGGAACATATCCATTTCTTCTCTACAAATGGGTTTGTAGTCCAGTTGAATAATGGATGATATTTTCATATAAAGCGGTCTAATATTGATCCTCGCCATTGTGGTTCATGAATCTCTATATAGGATATGTTACTCTTCGTAAGCTGAGCCCACTGTCACAATATATTGATAAGTTTCTTAACACCAGTAACATATCCAATATAGGCATCATTATCTTAAATTAGAGAGAAATCCATACATGGGATACATGCATTGATATAGTTTACTTTCCTTGCACTACGATCCATTTCTAAATAATGGAATTCATTATATCATGTTATGAATCATAATGTATACTCTCAAACTATAATAACATATAACATAAATTAAAATTTTATGCATAGTTATTCTCATAATCATGAACATGGTTTCATTAGGGACACAGTCACTTTCAAGACATTCAAAATGGAATGTAATGAAAATGAGACTTATCCTATGAATCTCCCTGAGGAATTTCAAACTAGGTAAGTAAGGCACATTTTCATGTACCAGGTTACCCATGTCAGGCCCAAGACACCATGTCAGAGTTGTTTCTAGTAGGTATAAGTATGAACAAACCATGTCTACTTATAGTATCCGGGTAGATATTTATTACTAGGAAGCTCCACAAAATATATACCTTGACAAAATTATTGGATGTTATTCTATTCATATCCCCAATTCCTACTTGAGGGTTATATTCCCTAATCTATGTTTTCTAAATCTCCCTTGTTTTCTACTAACCATTCTATAATACCAAATGTGTAGACCCCAATCCCAGTTTCCTAGAGACGGTGACTTACATTATTACAATGGATTATATTCAAGTCTATAATTTAAAAGGACCAATCAGTTTAGAAGTTTTGGATTCTAGAATAAATTGATAAATTTTTTCATTACAACCTGAAAAGAAAAAGAACATTGAAAATCCATTAGAAACTCCCATAACTCCAAGAATATTCTTGAATGTCATTCATAATATACATCAACAAATAATAAATAAAAATAAAACATAAGTAAGGGGTGATATATAATTCATTTTAAGGTAAATAATTAATTGGAAGCTATAAATAAACCTTTAGGAAATATGAATAACTAAAAACAATTTCTATTAAAACAAAAACATTAGAATACTATTTAAGAAATAAAAAATTGATTAAATAATTCCATATAAATGATTATAGGATAATGAGAACTAACCATGGATATTACACTAGATTAATAATCACATGGAAAATAAAATACTACTCTTATAATTGGGGAATGTCTAATGCAAGACATCATAAACATACCATCAAGGATTCATCCAAGACAGTATACATAATCTTGTAAGATGTTTTCCCATACCAATCTAGTTTATCTCACAAGATATATCAATGCACCAAGTGGATATAGAGGACCATATCATAAAATTAATGTGTCTAATGAATTATTTATATAGAAGTGGTGAAACAAAATCAACATATACATTCACATTGTAACTGAAAAATGAAATATAAATAACCTTCCCGAATTAGTAAACATAATCACTAACCATTTATTGTAATATAGTGAATTGTATCAATATATGAAATTCATAGTAAAAATAATAATAAACAATTCAATAAAATATGATAGATAATATAATAAAATATTAATCACAATTAATCATAATTATCAATAAGGGTGTTAAAATAGATGAAAATAATCATACAAAATCATTAGGGAATTCTTGAGATAAATACACTTGTCACTTTGCAAGGAAGATTTATTTTTGAAAACCCTTACTTTAAAACCATAAAGAACTAATATATTTTTTCATGATAAAAGTTGTTATTTTAGAAAAATATTTTTTTCTTAAAATAGATTTTATATTGTTCTTGAAAATGGGTAAGAAATCACGACGTTCCTTATAACCGAGTTTGCATATCGGGGAGAATTGAAAAGGGAACCTAGTAAAAATACTTATTACCCATAAAAAATATGAAATGATCATGATATATGAGTCTGGAAGAAATGAAATGAATATATAAGTGGTAATAAATAAATAATATTTACATTTGGTTAAATATAGTTAATTAAAAACTTGAGTGAAAAATTATTATTCTGGTAGAATCCCTTAATTTATATCTGAATATGTACTTCACGTGACCATAATGTCATAGATAATAAATTAAAATCCTTAAATTAATTAATCATGAACCATTTATACATGTAGTTGGTTTATTTTAATTTTATTATGTTATTTTATAGCCTTTTTGAGTTATATGATCAATTTTTATTGTTCATAAGAATTCATTTCCTTGGTTTTCACGATCAATATACTTATATAAAAATATGGTAGTTTTTGTGGAATGGGTATAATTCTCTAGAATTGAATTTAAATGGAATTGATGAATATATTTATGTTTAAATGGTTATTTATATCATTTTTATATGATATGTGGACGAATCGTTAGACAAGGCATTTGGTGATAATCATTTACATTATTATAGGGGTTATTGATCATAATGAACTCATTTTCTTTTATAATTTAGTATTATGTAAATATGTTACTTATAGGAAATAATAAAGGTTGTAATACATATATTAATTTTTTGAACCCTAAAAATTGTTTTAGTACCTTCCTTGAATGAAAAATGGAAGAAAAAAATCCATCATCCATGAAATTTGTAAATCCGAAAATCACGGTCGATGATTTCATTTCTAAAATAAAAGAGAGAGAAAAATGAGTTTGATGAACGATATTCCATTAACATTGTATAATTACAGTATATATATAATACTGGAGTTTTCAGAATCCTCTAAAAAGAGGAGGTGAGGACCAAAAAATAAAAGATAAATTCCTAAAATGAAAGTAAATGAAAATAAAAGAGGATATTACCTCCTGAACAATCCTCCTTGAGAACCTCAATAAAGGGGTTGGTTTTGGTCATATGAAGTGAAATAATAGATCCTGGAAATGGGGGAGAGTCATGGGGAGAATATTTGGAATAAAGATGACAAGGATCAATGGCTAAGACTTGTGACCAGATTTGGTGGGGAGTGGTGGTATTTATAGTGGAGGAGAGGGGTTATTTTTTAATATTTAATTCATTTGTTCATTATTCTGGATCATGTCTATGAATAGTTTGAGTATTATCCACAAGTATATTAAAATAATTAAGGTATGTTCGAGATTATGGTTCTTACATCATTCCAGACTCATGGAATAGTGTATTTAACTTATAATGTATTTATACTGTGAATTAACATATTTTATTATTCACAAAAAATTCATGCATTTTTTAAATTTTTAAAAAGTTTACCCTTACCAATTTTCGACATGTATAATTCAAAAATGTACCCCATTTTATGAAAAAAGTATTCTAAATATGAGAAAGTTAATTTTTTATTTAAACAATTATTTACTCCAGAAATACAGTTTTTAAATTTGTAACTAATTTTATTACTCTTTAATAAAATAAATGAGGTCTCATAAAATTGCCCTAAAATCAAAATACATAAAAATGTTAATTTTTGAATGCATTTTAGGAAAACAATAATTATATTAAACCATTTTATTTATTATAAAGTTGTAATTAAATATTTAATATTAATAAAAATATGAAAAGTTAATAAATAATTTTTAAAACATTAATATACATACACTATGAGAAAATAATATCATGATTTCAATTATAAGATGCAAAAAATTTATTTATTCATACATGGGTGAGGTTACTGTTCATTAGGTCATTTTACTATTCCTAGGGGTCATATTACTATTCTTAAATTCATGTTACTATTTCTTCGATATAGGTTCCTTGTCTTATAGAAGTAGATATTATTTCATTAATTCTTTTTTTTATAATTTCAGTATTAGGTTCTATAAGTGATTTTATGTCATCTATAATATACAAAATAATAATGGAAGTCTCATTGAAATAATTATGGGTCATTACATGATTTTTCAAAGAGGGGACCTAAACATCTATCTTTATCAAATCATATGAAAGAAATGCATCAGGATTTTAGAAATCTACACTTCAAATAGCCTCCTTTTGCATGGTTTTTGAATTTTGCACCCACACCTCATACATGATGCATAGTTATGGTGCACTGTTAGTTCAAAGTATGTTCCAACCATTCCTTACTCCTAGAATGAACCATTTTCTCCATTTTCATAAATCAAAATCCAAAAATACCCCCAGAGTCACCACATACAATCAGGAATAATTTCATTAATCATTATAACGATAGTTAACTGAAAATTTCAATTAGAATGTACCTTCTCCAAGTGTAGGTATTTTATAACCTCCACATCTTAAAATAACTCATCCTCAAGATGCACTCCCAAGAATCAGTAAGCCTGCATAATTAAAATATTGGGCCAATGGAACCTCATATCAGCTTCTAATTTTCAGGTTACCTCTTAAATTTTATCATGCTATCATAACATAAGGAACAATGGTGGAATCATACACCGTAAATATTTCTCTCTATGAACGAAAACATGATCTATATTCTCCTCCAACGAATTCATCAACCAAAAGATCAATATTATCAATGCACATGATATGTGTATAGCTGGGGTAATACTGATAATGACATAAAATATGGAAAACATCACATATAAAACCATAATATTATTGAAGATCTAACCAGTACACCACCAGTCTTATCCTCTCCACAATTGAAATATACCACATATACTTGGGCACCAACATGACCTATTTTTGAATCAGATGGTGATCAAGTCTTGGAAAACCCTAAAGGAAGACATGATCACCCACTAATAACTCAATAGGTTGAAGATGGCAATCACTTTATGAATTTAATCATCTATAAGAGAAATCCATATTATTTTTAATGAAATGGACAATCTATGACATCTTATACATAAGACATGATCCCATTAACACTGATTACCCTTATTCTATCAAACATAATAGAGATCAATAAGGATTACCATGGATCACCTCGCATGGATCCATCTGAATTTTCACATGATAATTTTTTGTTATAAGAGATTCCATCAAGAACCATTCTTTTCTACCAAGGTCCACCAATTTCTAGGGAACATTCAATAATAATATCCTCTAGCATATAGATATTACATTTTTATTTCCAATCTATCGTCAAGTGAATATTTGTACACATAAAAACATGTTACCAAGCACCGTATGCATCCCGTTCCAGAAGCATGACATTAAATAGATATCACAATTTAAAATAATACTCCAGGGTACCTTGCGAAAACATATGATCTCCCAAAAATATATGTCACCAAACTGGAAAATGGGTAAAGACTCTTGTATTATCATGAAAAAATATACTTTTTCGAATAATCCAAAATTACTCATATAATATCCTTCTTCCAAGTCTTCCTTGGACCTCATACTATAAAATCCATGTTACCCCTGCACAAATTTCATTACAGAATAGGAAATATTTGTAAAAAATCACAAGGATAATGAAAACCAACATTGACCTACTAATAATTATATGCTTTTTCACAAAACCTAATATATCATTATTCATTCCATGTATACAATAATGTCTATGAATATTAAGGAATATTATTTGTAAAACATGGGTGTATATCCAACTTCATGGCATGAAACTCACAAATGATCTCTTACTACATGAATGTGTGTAAAACAACATGGACACAAATGTGGATAATTAAATCATTATTGAAAATATAACAATATGGTGGAAAGCCACCATCAAAACTATCTCTAAAGGCCATAAATTTGGAATCTTCACACTGCCTCCTCGTAACATGGTTCAGAAGACATTATTCAATTGATTATAACATGATCATCACTATAACATGGTCAACTTGAAAATATATATGAATCTTAGGTAACAAGGTAATCATCATTTACTCGGAACTAGACTTCTGAACCACCATAGTATATGTCTTCCAATTAAACAAATTTATAAAACTATTTCCCTTCCTTGACCCATAAACTACCTCAAAATCAAAAGACTTCACATAACTGACCCAAATCAACTAACAAAGATTACAGTCATGTTGGGAAAGGATGTAAATAAGGTAGTTATAGTCAGTATAAACAATAATCTATTCACATAAAGGATAATTACATCAAAATTTCAAGGTATAAACCACTATAAAAAACTCAAGATCCTTTTTAGTGTAATTAATTTCCTATGAACTCAATTATCATGATCTATACATAATGACCAGATCTCCCAACATCAACACTGCCCCATGTCCAATCCTTAATGCATCACAATAAATGCTTTATTCCTTAAATGAATTGGGTAATATCAAGATCAGTTCATTGTTCATGCATTTCTTTATATATTGGAATGTATGAGGATATTCTTCTGGAACAATCAAACATTATACTCTCCCTAGTCAGGCTTGAGTGTAGTTCTTACAAGTGGGAAAAGTGGATGATGATGATTTTGTAGAAACTTGATATACCCAAAAACATTAAAATATAAAAATAATTCATAGAAAAATCCCAATATACAACTTCTTAGAAGTTCTCTTAGTCAATTCAAACACCTTCCTCGAAGATTATGTGACCCATGAAATGTACCTTATCGATACTAAATAGACACATTTATTTCTTGGTGTAATTTTGATGTTATATCTATGTACTCAATATGATCTCAAGTTGTGTGTCCTGATTTTCATGAGTTAGAGAGTACACTATGTTGTAAAAAAAACTATGAAATGATCTAGTCATAGATCAAGTATTAGGTTTTTAAAATCCATGATCATCATAAGATCATTCATAAAAACAAATGATAGTATATGGAACACTTATAAACCATACCTTCTCATGAATGAAGATTGTGGCACACCAAATGGTATCACCCCAAGCTGATGATACCCTAGCCTTTGACAAATATTGGATAACACATAATCACTCCTAGTCAAAAAAACATTGATATGCATAGGATGATATTAGTTATTAAACATCATCTAATTTAGCTTCCAATAATCAACAAATAACAGTAATTTTCCATATACCTTCTTAGATAATAAATTAAGGAAACTAAGGTGACATACTCCGAGATACAAACCCTTTATTATCTAATTTTTAGAAAGAATTTTTCTATTATTGGAGTTCTTATGGATACATTATTTATGGTGGAATAGAAACTAGCACTGCTCAAGGAATTATGACAATCCCAACGGAATCATCTCCACCATGGGGAATCCCTATGAAGTAATCATGAAACATGTCTTGAAACTAATCCACTATAGGAGGTAAGACATCATTTTCCACACCTATTTCATCAAACATAAGAAATTCCACCTGGATTGTAAGGTCACATAGTTCCATATCAATTAGTCCAACATGGAGTTCTTGGATATTCCATTCCCCATAATAAACATAAGTGTTACCATCAAGAGAAGTGAATATCACTCTATAGTGGTAACAATCAATGTGATCCTAGTATGTATTTGACAAACTCATCAGAAAAATTAGGACAAATTGTGTCATCTAAACCATATAATATATCCAAATGAGATTGTACCTATCAATAATGGGGTTACACTCCATATATTGTTGGATATCCTCCAATTGTTACCCTAATGTCTTGCGATCGACATAAACACAAACATATATTACACTACTAGAATAGAAGCATTTATAAACACAAAATCTATTACATAAGGTGAGGCTTTCATATAAATTAATGTGTCACTAAGCATAGATGATACAATAATCGTACATTGACCAGTTGATGGTCTTGCCTCACCATAAACGAGTGCAGGGTAATCTATATGTATGTGGCTTACATATATACCTTGGGATGTAGTATTATTTAATATTTATAAACATTCATAGTAATATAAAAGTTATTTACCCAATTTACAACACCTTCCACCCTAATATCTATGGTCGGTGGAACGCCAACTACATGATAGATACTGGGTAGGTGACCCCCTACCGGTGGTATATACCAGTGTAGATCCTCAACGAATAACCATAAATGGAGGGTTACTATAGAACCTATTTTACACTTACCTTAAAGCCACATTCTTGGAACATGACTAATGGTCAGGAACACTAACTATGCGCGTGCCCCATACTTCTTCACTAACATCAAAGAACATGATCACTAAACTATGATATTGGCCCATCCCCCTAGAAACAATGATTACCACCACCCTAGTGGAAGCCCATGTAATGATGCTTCCTACTATCAGAATACATCATACAAGACATCCAAACTGAAAATGTCAACCCACAACTAGTGCCCTACATTAGCCCCCTTATAAATGAGACTTTGATCCACTGTCTTGGAAAAACTCATTAAAAATTAATATTTACATGGGACATGATCTCTCATCTAATTCCACAATGAAAATTCATTTCCATAGTAGTCTCATATCCTAGAAACATCCTGGATAAATGATATACATCAGTGAAGCATCCATCATAATCCTTCATAATCAAACTTACCTAGAATAGTCACATAAACAATTCAACTTTTCATGCCTTAATTTTTTAATAAAATAGATATTCAAAAATTTATAATGGATTTCTTTACACATCATACCATTTTCATACTCAGTCTGAACCCAAATATCCCACCAGCCATTCATTGATCCTAAATATTATATGATTCCAATTAGAACCTCATATATGAAGGAGTACCTATATGGTCGGGTATCTTGTATATGGACTCAATTGAAAAATCATATACCTTTGATCCACCCTAAATAGGAATGGTTGGAGGGTGATGTAGTTGAAACTCTATAGTCATGTCAAAAAAAACTCAACAAAACCCACCCTAGGGCTCTCTCCATAAACTATATGAAATGAGAAATGATCATGTGAAAATACTCTTCCCCCTATTACCTGAAACTAACAGGGGTTATAATCCCACCATATGAGGATCATTATGGGTAATGTCCTCTTTTCACCAAATGGTAAAAATCATAAAGGTGACATATATCTACATATCTAAATGCACATCTCAAGACAAATAAGTGATAATTTTTACAATATAAAAAAAAGTAGGCTCTCAAATGGTCATAACTAAACCACATCATAGATACTATCCCAATGAGTAAGAATTGAACCCCTTCACTAACTGAAAATATCCATGTCATTTTACCTATTTAACATGGTGTAATCCAAACTAACATAACCAAAAGCCATTAATTTAACACATTTCCCACCATTTAACATTAAAAATTTCTTTCCAGAACTAGTTATAACTCTTTAATATGATACATTTTCTCTAAAACTAACAGAAAATTATTATTTTTTCATTTTCCCTACTTCCCATCCATAACATGTTTTCCCATGTGTACCTAAAATGATGCATCTCACATAAATCATCAGTTCCTAAAACAATGTATTCATTTACAAACCACATATAATTCCATGAAATGAAACATATGTCACCAAATGATTACATAACACGAAATGTTAATCAAACAAATAAAATAGCATCCAACATTAACAACAAATATAATGAAAAAAATCCCACACTGGGGAATTGGGTTTTCACCTACATATGGCTTAGCTAACCCTATGCATGATCTTATTTAAAAGTCTTGAGACCTAATAATATATTATCTACCTTCCACAATATTAGAAATAATATAATGGAAACTCTTCTAAAAAATTATTTTAACATCCTGCCCCAGGTGCTAATAAACCAGTTCCCTAAGCCGGTGGACCACATAACCTTAGGTTTGCATCCCCATACTCCATAGTCTTCTAACTAGTTGAGTGGATCTAATGGAACAAGTGGGGAGACTTTATTCTCTTTACCAACCCAATCCATTATCAAATATAACTATTAATATAAACATACAATAATGATAAATATGAGAAACACATACGACATTCGCAAACAGGGTGTGTGCCAACATTCCAATAAAATAATGTGTTATATCCCATGAGAGTCTACTATAGTAAAGTTAAATAGAAAATAATGTCACACAAACAACCACCCAAGTCAATTATTAACACCAAGTCTACTCACCACACCCATGCTCTACCCTTACTATCATATCCACCATCTGACAATGGGAATTTTCTCTTAACATGACATGAAATCAAGAAGCATGTCTGGTTTCTCAATGAAAACCTAACCAGGTTCTGAGTATTACTCAGTAGTCTATCACCAATTGTTTCTACAACAATATTCAGTCATAATTATTTAAGGAATAATTGTAGTAATTAAAAAAAAATAGATGATAGACCATGAATATTATATAAAATAATTTAAATTTTAAACATTTATTCTCAATCCCAAATAACACCCATTCGCCAAAAAAAATTATTGAGTCATGGTGATCATCTAAACTTTATATCAAAGGGGACTTAGGTTCACATACAAGGATATTTAGTCTAACCATCATGATGTGATTTAGAACACCATGTCTAACTATTCTAACTATGATATGGAATTACATGTGCCTAACCTTGGATTTAGGATCATCAGTAAATACCCTAGAAACAATATTATACAAAGGGGTTCCTTGAACATCGCTCTAGCCTTCCCAAGGGATAAGTGAATCAATCCATCATCTCATAGTCCATTAATCACATTTTCAAATGAAAAAATTAGTTATCTATTATCACACAATAAAAATAAGGGTCCACCTTTCATTTTTACCACATTTCAATTGTTCATTAATATCAACCTTTTATCACATCCCTTAGAAATACCATTTCACCATCTAATCACATTACACCCATTTTATACTCCTTTCATTCCATTTAAACACAAATAAAAGTATTTTTATACATTTATCACATTTACCCATTTACATTTCATGACTCATATAACTTATTCAATTTATTCCAAACAACCCTTTATTCTTTGATTACATGATAAGAAAACATTATCATTGGTTTTACATCTAAAACCCTTAAATTAAACATATATAAAGTCAATTATATGTTCAAGGGAGTAGAACACCCCAACGATGACCATATGCCCATTCAAACTATTATTAATGGATTCCATGAAATTTGGGAGGGATACAAATCATAATTTCATCCCCCAATTTATCGTTCAGTATCAAGGAAATAAAATTCACAACATAAAATAACCAAATGAACAACCAAATACACATAACTATACATTAACACTATAGGATATAATATTTAGACCACCTACCTCTTGGTCATAGATAAGTACTCGCTCAACCTCATCCCTTTAATCAAGACCAAACAACCCTAAAAGTGAAATGATATAATATTTTGAAAAATTATTTTAGAGGCATTGGAAGAAGAAGAAGAAATACAAACTTGGGACATAGAAAATGTTAGTAATATGAGGGATGGACTCACATGAAGCTTTGATTCACAACCAATAATTCTTCAACCAACTCAAAGTTTAGGGGTAACAATTCCTAAAAGAGGGAAGGTATCCTTGTTCATTACTCAAGATACAATAGGTGGATAAGAGAATCAAATTGTTTAATAACCCTATAATCGAGATCAACAAAAATGGGAAATTTCCTACAATTAATTAAGTGCATTGTTTGGATGCATAGTTTTATAAACTATACACCAACTGTATGACACCATATATCCATGAGGGAACCCGGGGTGCACTATTTACAAGGGAGATCACACATTTTTTTCAAAACATAGAGAGGAAATTCATCTGGCTCTTTCAAACACATGATAGTTTTTGGGATCCCTTTTCACATATTATGAACTATACACCCTTCCCCAAGATGTTTCATTATTATTGAGCATGTTTTGTACTAAATGTGAACCAACAGATATCCTTTCATTTTATAGAAACTATTATTCCTTTTTCATTACATGGACACACATGATTCTCCTCAATCTCTCAGGAAATATTTCCTTAACCATTATAATTGGTGTCAGCTAAAAATCTAAACAGGAATATACCTTCTCTAAGGGTAGGTATCTAACAAAGATTTTTTTTGTGTATATATTTATCACACCTCAACAATTTGTTTTCTTATTATTTTATTTATTTGTTTGTTTCTAACATTTCCATTTATATTCCTATTGAATTCCATTAAGGTTTTAAAAACTTTTGGTTATAGTTCTATGGACACGGCTGGTGCACAATCAATGAAGACCATGTGACAATTATGTAAAACATACAATTACATATCCATAGATATTTGAAATGTTGGTTCCTTGTTTTCTATCTATTGGATCAAACTATGAGACATGCCTATGTGCGTACATTATGGTTCATGGTTTGGAACACCATATAGACAACCCATGAAACCTGTCTTTTTCCTAAAAATAATGAAATTCATATATAGTTGGGGTTTTGATTAGTTGTAAGAACCCCGTAATACTACATGAAATATGGGTGTTCAAAACCCAATTGGTGTAGGGACTGTAGCAGTAGAGGTACAGTAGGAACGGTGGGTAATGTAAAGACAGGAGGGCACTTTTGCGGTGGCAGGACACTGTAGTAGCGGAGGGTATTGTATCGTACTATAGCAGTGCGAGTACTGTAGCATTACTATTTAAAGAATGGGCCTTGGGCCATGAATTTGGGCCTGTAAGCCATGTAATGGGATACATGCCCACTAGGCCTTCAGGTTATGTAATGGGTCTCCCTCTACCCAGTTAAAAGATATCATTTCACTGCTTTAATAATAAAATGAGGCTTTGCCCCTAGCCTTTAAAAAAATGAAATTCATAACTTACACTTCTTTGATTTTAACTACATAGATAAAATTTCCCCCTATATCATGTGATTTAACAAATGAGGAGCCGTAGTTATGGCTCCCTGATCTTCCTCTATATGATTCATAACCATTTTCCTTAGTTATAAGAGGATTCATTTGGGTTATTCAGTTCTTCTACCATCATTTTCAACCTTTCATACATTTTTTATCCTTATCTAACCTAGATTCGATGGAGTTTTATAACTATGTATTGATTTTTTATATTCCTATATGATTTGAGTCTAGTACTAATTGAAAATTCAATGAGACCTCTTCCATCGATGTTTATTTAAGGCGAAATTTTATTCCTTATTCTTTTATAGGTTTCTACGGACATATATAATTAAAAATTTATCTACGTTAATTCCCTATTTTTATTTATGTTTTGTATTATATTTATCAAAATTTCAGTAATGGGAATTTATTTATCCTAAAATTTGTGTATTTAATGTCTTTCGAATGTTAATTTGATGGTGCATTGGCCATGTCTAGTTATAAATAATTTCTAAAATTATCAACCTATTAGATAAAATACATTAATCATTTTCATATATATTTGAAGTATTAATAAGTTTGTTTGTGAAACTATAATGACTTTTATAGATTTTAAAGGGTTAACAACAAAATAATTTTACATCATTCTCTAATTGAATTGTTTTTTTTTGAAATTTTTTTATTGGTAATTGGTGTTCTTGGAGATAATTTTATGATATCTCATTTTTTATTTGGATTGCTAGAATGTGTAGTGACAATTTGAATGTTTTTTTGGGTTTTGTATCAAGTCTGTCAATGTTTATTGTGGAATCATCTTCCATTTTTATATTAATAGTGTTGGTGTAAATGTATGGATATGTGTTTTAATTTTAAAAAGTGATTTTTATGTATTAAGAATTAGTTTATTAAATTAACATTTGTTTAGAAAAATATTAATATATATTACCAGAATAGGTTTAACAAACAGTGTTCAAAGTATCATTTGGGAATATATATATAAATATAAACATATATATATATATGTTTTTATTGTTCCCCTTTATTAATCGTATTTTTTTGGTTCCATAACTATATGAGAGGAATTATTATTTTGAAGACAAGGGGTTGTTTGAGAAGGGGGTGTTTTGAGGAGGAACGGGATTATTTTATATGTGATCGATGTTTTATGGTGTTTACTTATGACTTTTGAAATCACCTATATTTATTCAATCATGGGAACCCTAAAAATTATTTATGAAAGTTTGGTGATGTATTTTTTAACATGATGCACAATACATTTCCATAGAGAATGTCACAATAGTAAAAAAAATTGATGTGATAACATTTTTTAGTCATTTTTAGTTGCCTATTATTTTGGTAATTATGAATACCATACCTAGACATTTCATGTTATTGGTATTGATTATCTTGAACATTGATATGGTATCAGGTCACTGGTAATAATGACCTTATTCCTTCACGATCTTCATAAGATGGTGGTTTACCTTTAGTAATTATTATTTTATTGATTCTGATTTGGGTTACTTAATGTCATTCACCTTTTGTATAATATTTTTGTTTTATTCCAATATTATATATTACATTACGTTCCCCATTTTACTTCCTTTATATTTTTTGTTTTATGGTTTTTATCCCGGTATCTGAAATTTAGTAGAGGTTTCATTATAGTTTAAAATTTTGTTTCTCATGTTTGGTTATGTCTTAAATAAAAAATAAAAAACAATTTTTTAAAAAGTGGTTTAATTTTTTATTTGGGTTGAAATAGTTGTATTCATGTTTTTTCCTTAAATTATTTACCTTCATTAAAAACCCTTAACTTATTCAATTATATCAAATATTATTTTTGAATAAATTATGAAAACATTAATTTATTAAATGATAAAAATTAAAAAGTTCAGTATTTGTGAATTATGTTAATTTAAATGTAAATATACTATTATAAGTTTATAATAAAAATATATTAAAATGTTTTTACTTCTAATTATTATTAATATGACATGGGATAGACATCTACTATGCTTTATGACAATTCTGATAAGAATTTAATGTTCTCTGATGGTTTCTATCTATGTATATATTCTACAATGGTATTTTATCTATCTAGACACTCATGATGTGATCATATTGATGATTTTTGTATTTGACCATGGGTTATGAGGATATCTTTATTTATATTGGTATTTAGGGTTCAATTTTATCAATTATATCCTAGAACAATCCATCACCTCTGTTTCATTGTATTTATGGTTTTCTTTTTGTACTATTGTGTTTTTAATTTTTATTTGTTATGGAATACTTATCTATTTATAAATATATTTTTTCCTTTCCTATTTATTAGTTTTTTATTCTAATTTTTTCATTTTTATGTAATTCCTCCTTATGAACGAGTTGTGTAAGATTCTTGATAGGTTTTCACTAAATATTTTATTATGTTTCCTGTGAGAACATGTTCCCATGTGTGATACCTTATTTCCCAAGTGTGATAACTTATTTCCCAAGAAATAGATCCCAACCAAATGAGGATTAGGAAAATCCATTTTTCATGTAATGATATATTTTAGGAGTATGGAATTTAATCATCCTATGTTGGTTCATGACAAATATACCACCCCTTTCTAGACAGTTCACATTAGTGGTCAGTCATATGTACCTATGAGGGAATTGTTTATTGTTTAATTATCATTTTATTAATGGGTGGTTAATATAAAAACATTAAAAATTATAAAATTTTTATTATATATTTTTTTATGATTTATAATTTAGATTTACTAATGCATAAATTATAATTAATTGAGATAATGGGATCCAAACTGAAACAAAATGATTGAAAAAAAAATCAATAAACCATTTTATATTCATAAAAATTTCAATAATTAAATTTTAATGAATAAAATTGATCAATAATAACATTATTTGATTTAATATACTCCAATATATTTTTTATAATTATAATTTTGTTATAATATAGTTTAAAATGTGACAAAACCTAAATGATACATATGGTAAGGGGACACGAGAAACCAATTCATTATTTTGGGATTATCTTATTTTCCTATATTTCTCAAATTATTCATATAAAATCCCCTAAAAATGTATTTTAATTTTCACCTTTTATTATTTTAGACAAATTTGTGTTATTTATTAATTAGTATGAATTATTATCCATCATCATCATTAATGATAATGTGTTTTCTCTGGAATTATATCCTTGATTCCATATTTGTTTATTCTCCTCATTTATATTAAATATAACATATTCTCTACTAATGAAACCATGAAATATCAAAAGTGGTATTATACCATCTTATTTTGAGAACCTATATGTATATTATTTAATATATAAATTACTATATCATTATAAAACCCATAATTTTTCATGGATTTATTTAATGTCAAAATACATTCAAATTCTATGTGGCATGCATGATTATGAGAATATTCTAATGTAGTAGGTTGGACCAAAATTATATACCGCTATAATGAATTTAGTATAGTTACATATCTCATTATATTATTTATTAATGAAATTATTTTAGAATTATTCAGACAATTAATTAGTTTTTATATATAATTATATATTAAAATGATTCAAATATTCATTAAATTTTATGTATGGGTATGATATATTAGGTTTTGATAACAATATTATTATGTTTCATTGTTATGAATGTTCCGAATTTTATGTCACATTTAAATTATTTTAATATTCTACTAATGATTATCCAATGATTATAATTTGATGTGGATCACTTTGATTTCTAGTTTACTCATATTGACTCATTTCCCATGATCCACCCTGTTATTCGTCCACGTACTATGAGTTTTGTTGCCATTTCATTGATGTATGTCCTCAGGTTACTACATGTAATATATATGTAATGAAATATATTAGGAGTAAAATGAATGAGTATTTAAATAATGTTTAATGTTTTATATTGTGTGATCCTATTTTCTAAAGATAGTAAACCTATTGATTTTAATTGTTTTTTATATATGTTTCTTTTAAAAATGATTAAATAATCATGTTTGAATGATGTGCGTTTCTATTGTTGGAATCATGTCATTGTTCATCTAATTATGGTATTAGGTAATAATATTAATCCTATGTTAAACTTATGGATATAATAATTTATAAATTTATTATTTCATTAATATTTTGATTAAATTGTTCATAATTTTTTGAATTATGTTTTATTCTATCGTTTTTTTCATAAACATTGTGGGAAAAATAAGAAACTAATCTAATAAACAATGTGATGGAAAATTTAATTTTTATCTTAATTAAATTACTATTATAATGGTATATGCATTTAAAACCCCCATTACATTACTTATGCACTTATCCCGTGTTATAAATAATAACCTAAAAAATGTAGATCATTCACCTTCTCCAATGTATGTGTAAATGGATATTGAATCATTAAAGTGAAAAACGCCACTAAAATTTATTAGATCTACTAATCGACTAATTATAAAAAAGTAGGTAAAAACCAGGGAAACGATATTTTTTATCCATCATTGTTATGAGAAGTGTAAATTTCTTAGATTTAAAGAGAAAATAGGTTGGTTTTTATGTAATGTATGGGAAAAAATTAAAAATTATTCTATGGTACTCTTCCAGTTTTGTTATTTACCACCATAATTCATTAGACATATTCTTTAGGTTATTAAAACTAAAATTTTAAAATATTTATCAATATTAGACATTGGTATTTTTGAATAATTTATTCATCATTCTCTATAAGATGTGATGAATTTTTTTGAGAATGGTCATATGGGCATGGAGACAAGAAATGCAGGATTGTGTTTCAGACAAAAGGATTAAATGATAAGGCAGAAATCGATATCTAATTCACAACATTTTCAATATATAGAAGGAATCACCTTAGAAAATAAATTAATGTAATGAGTATATGATTCTAGTTTAGAGAATAATGGAATCAAGCTCACCAATATTTAATGAACATGAACAAGATAACCAATATAATAGAGGGATGGAAGAAAGCACCCAATGAAACACTTTTCGTCCATTTAATTAATTTGAAGGAAAATAGGTATTATGAAATTAAATTCACCAAACCTTTGGTATTAAAGTGTAATGATTATAAAAACCGCATGTAGTTATGGATCAAGAGAAATCTTATTACATCAATAACATTGATAAGTATAAACAAAATGAAGTGGTTAAAGTTACTAAAACTATTCACTCAATAATAAGGAAATTTTAATTTGATTAAAGTTATTTTCATTTCATTATAAAATTTAATTTTAATAAATCTGTTAAATTAACTCCCTTATACTGTGAGATTGATATATGTTTGAAAACACATAGAGTTTAAATCAGTGTATCCTAATTGATGTACCCTTCAGAAATTATCATTAGTTCGAACATTCCTTTTGTGAATATCATAATTATTCTTTTAGTGTAATTCAATATTATACAAATCATTGAATGAATTTATTTTTATCAAGGTCATATCAACTACTGATAAAATATAATATCTTTATCAATAAATAATTATCCCTTTCTTATGTAAAAAAAGGAGTATTAAGGGTCCCTGTATAAAATCCTTTAGAGTTATGGGTGTTGATACCCAATTAAGATGCATATATTTTTCAATTATTCTAGAAAAAGGAATGAATTACCCATAAAGGTATTACAAATATAAGTGAATATACTAATTTAATTTATAATGAACTGCACGGCCTTCCCCAAGTTCATGAGGTAGATTTTTCAAATAAACTTATATCCCGTGAAACACATGTTCCCAAGTGACCATATAATATGTCATGATAGAAATATATGAGTTAAAAAAGATATTGAAATAGAATTTCAAATAATGGTCTAAATTATCTACTACATCAATTTAGTAAAACTAGTACACTTTTTTCCAAATAAGTATAATTCAATTTAGATTTTCATTAACAAACGTGAATCAAAAAATATCCCCATAAAGAACTAATATAAACTAGTGAGTAATTATTAATCATTCAATTAACATCAAGTATATTCATACTTATCAAAAATATATCTTCATTATAGATATCATTAACTAATAATGAAGAGATAATATATTCAAAATATAGACTTATATTCATTATATACACACTATTAATTCATAGTGATTCTATTTAGACTGTAATAATTACTCAAAATATTAACATACATTATAAAAATGTTAATATATAAAAAATCAATATATTTTTGTGGGATATACTCCATGGTCATGGAAGAAGGTAAGGAATGCCTAAGAATGGTAATAAAAACATTGAGGAATTAGATATTGTATGATATGTTTAAAATGTGAATGTTTTGGATGTATAAAATAAACTTCTTGGGGAATGTGGTCACATGTTTGGGAATATTGTTTTGATCCATAAACAAAAAAAATTAATTTAGGAAGGACATAGACTATCAATTTTTAAGAGACATCATAATTTTCATATATTAATTAGGTATTATGAACAATTTTTGGGAAATTTCTTATTATTTTATATCCTAATAAATTTATTAAAACTAATGAAAATAATGTTTTTATGGCTGGATGAATGCGAGGAATGATTTATGTAGCTCAAAAATAGGTCAGTCACATCACATGTACTCACACTACCCTCAATTGAAAAAGGTTTGGTAATATACAATGATTCTTTAAATAAGAAAATATATTGTGTACTCATGTGAAATTAAAGAATTATATCTTATGCATCATGATAATTAATTATCCATTAATAGAACTACCTGAAAACTAACCTACATTTAGGAGTTTTGAAATTTTTATTATTGATGTAGATAGATTACCTATGTGGATAAAGGTGTGGCATATATACTAATAAAGATATTTTAACATTTATATTCACATTCAATGAGGTTAACTCATGTTAATAAATATTTTTGGACTTAATAAAGAAATGTGATTAATCAATACACTTACACCATATAATATAACATAAAAAATATATTCTCTTAGAAGATATGAATATTCTCCCATGTCCCTGATAGGATTGGGAAAGACCCAAACTTTATGGATATGAAATGAATGGATCATTAAATAATTATAATATAAATTACATACCATTCTATATAAAATGAATTCACTACTATCTAACCAGAATTAAATCAAGGTGGTCTAAAGGGATGCTATTGACCATCAACATATGGTCAGAGAAACATTGGAATATATTCATCATGTATAAAACATTGAAAATCATAGTTACACTCCAATTTGGAACTAGAGAGTATGTGCCACTATCACATGTGATAATGAGGGAGCTACTAGATGATTCACAAAAATAATCATTCATTATCAACCCTAGAGATTCCAATATGTTCTAAGATCATTGAGAAAATGTTTGGTGCGAAAACATGAAGATTTATATTTTTATGTGCACATGAATGTGTTTAATATATTATGATGTTAGTATATTTAATTATGAGTTTAAGGGGATGAATAAATCATTACCTATACGAATATGGAAATGTGATTACATCGCCACAGACATTATCACCTTTCTTCTAAGGACATGTATATTAAACAACACCATATTGGTTATAATGGATCGACTGACTAATAATTCTCACATAATGACTATTCAATAGATTGTTTTCATTCAATAAACATGAAAATATATATACAAAGTAAGTTGTGGGGTTATAATGGGAATTGATTTTAGTTATACCTATACATGATCTAAGTAACTCCACTAATTTCTAGAGTATTATTTAACATTCATTGATAACATGGTGAATGTTTCAAAAATTGATCACCCCAGACTAATTTTTAATCAAAAAAGTCCTTCAAAAAATCTGAAATCATGATAATATCCTACTTTATGGACATTAAACGTTGATGGTATCAATACCTACGCTTTTCTTAATACTCAACAAATAAATTTTAACTCATGTATTCATATTCATCCATATTAATCTCTATATGGGAAGATATATAAAACTCCTTCGCATTGTGATGAAGTTAGTGAATCAAATATTCTTGGACCAAAACATATTATAGAGATGATAAATATGGTTTAATTGATCTAGAAACACAATAAAGAGTCCAAAAATTTACATAATAGATATGATAATAGTCGTTATAGAGAAATTGAATTTGATGTTGGACACAAGTGTTCCTGTGAATATACACATGGAATAATTTCATGACATTTGAAAAAATCTGAAATCTCATCACTGGGTAGATTTTACCCTTTGGTATCCTAGACCTAATTGGATATGTAAACTATTGAAGAAAAATTATACTAAATCTGGATCTATTTCATGGTGTGTCCTTCATATCCCTTAAAGGGAATAATTTACCTAATCTCTCACATATATTGAATATTAAGGTGATATGACTGGATAACTAATTACCTTATGATGAATAACCATTTAACATCATAGACTATAGTGAGAAATTTTGATGGAAAAAGACAATTGACCATATCAATTTACTTTTGTGAAACCATATATATATGAAGTGAAGACATGGGAACCAAAATATGTGATTAAATTGAAGTACCCCATCTATTATTCTATCAATATTTGAGTTGATATTTTGAGAATGAAATTTCAATATGGGAGAAAATGTAACAACCCATAATTTTCTATATAAATGTTTCCTTATAATTACATATGTCTTATATTATAGAATATGGTATAATACAAACCACATGCACCACATAATAATTTACAAAAATACTTAATTTAATTAGTTTATAACTTTACATATGGGGAATAAATACATTATATAAAATAAAGAAAAATATTATAATGGAATAATAAATGAAAATAAAAAAATATAATAAATTTTTAAAAATCCAATTGGTTATTTTTTTCTTAGAAAAATCGCACACATAAATAATACTGTAAATAGTAGATTGTGAATTTAAAATATGATTTTTATTTTTTAATGGATATTGAGTAACATTAGGGAAAACTAGGTGAATAAGGAATGGATGAAATGACTTTTATTTAATGGAATTATATATTCAATATTACTGTTATAATTGTAATATGCCTATTTGAAAAGTAATATGACCATTCCGACCGTAATGTGTCTTTAATAATAGTATTATGATTGTCAAAATAGTGTATTAACCAATATAATATTGAAATATATTTATATAATATTTAATATGAATAAAATATTTAAATATAAATATTTTAGTTCCATAATTAAAATACACATATTTGGAAACACAAATAAAATATACATATTAATTTTCATTAAAATGAATTTTAAATTATTTAATCAAAATGTTAATTTTTCCATTGATAATTATATATTAGAATTTACAATTATATATAATTATTTTTATAAAAATAATTCTATTTTTTAGAATCCAAAAATGAAAATTTCTTATGAGTTGACTTTTTCATTTTAAAAAATGAAATTAGGTAAATAGAAAGAATATACTTTTCTATGAAACTACATGTTTTAAGACATAATAATAAATAATTAATGAAAAAACAATAAATTATTATCTACACCCCAAATTGTTTTGATATGATAAATAATTCATATAAAAATATGGAACATAATTTTTAAAAAAAAGAATTATGTCCAAAAGTCTTATAATTTCATGTACACAGTTTAAAAACAATTTCCAATTCGTTATTTTTAATAACCGAATAGATTCAGTGAGTAAGCAGCCAAAAAGTTATAAAATCTTTTATTTAATTAAATAATGTTTCAATTCTCAAATAAGACCACTATTACAAGTCTTCTTCCTGAAATAATATTTTATTCAATATTTTAACCAAACAATACATCGTCCATTAAGTTTAAATATGCCCTATTTGTCCCCTAAGAAAATCACCTATAAAGAACATTACATATTATAAATTTTTACAAATCACATTCTCCAAATTCCCCATATATCATTAGATATATTTTGGATTCATCTACCTCTAATCTATAGATACCAAAGCGCCATAGAAAAGGCAAAATATTTATCGAATGGGTAGCCCCACCATCATCATACTTTCAAATTTTCTATTCTCCTAAACTCTATTAAATTTTATAAATACTTAAACTATTTAATTTAAATGTAATTATAATATTATTTTCATTAAAATATGAAAAAACTATACTAGATTATTCAAGGAAAATATTCTCTCCCTGCACATCTTCTTTACATGTATCATTAATGGTCGATTTTATTTTTCTATAAGGACATTTCAAGATATTTAATTATCATTATCTTCAAAAATAGTTATCATGTTCTATTTATAATTTATAAATATTTATTTTTATTTAATTTTAATATTCTATAGGTAAATTGTTTAATTTATCAATAAAATTTACTTGAAAGCTAGAAATGATAATGAAAATTTAATAACTCAAAAACACTATCACTAAACCATTTTATCATCAATGACTTTTCATTGAATAAATTTCATTGACTATGATTGACCATGAATTGGAAGAAGGATGTAATATATTTTTGGAATATTGTTTTTATAATCATTGTTTTTATAGAAGAGGTGAAAATATTATGAAACAAAAATGGGACCTATGAAAATGATACTTTTAAACGCAAACATTTATTTTGTGATTATATTGAATTCCTATATTTTTTAAACATGAATATTATAAAATAACTTTTAAATGTATTTTATATTTCATAAAATTTTATTCTTATAGGGATATGCATGTCAGTACTTCCTTTGATTGAAATATTTTCAACCTTTCTAGTTAATGGTTAAGTGTTTATTATCAAATTACCACATTGATTTTTATTATTTTTATTATTCTATTCAAAAATAACTATATTTTTTTATTATTTAATCCCATTAATTTATAATATAATTATCTATATTTTATTTCAGAAACCTGAATGATAATTCTAGAATGTATTCAATATGATATCTTTATAAAACCCATTCTTTACTCATTAGTTAATTTGATGTATATGTACAGTCATATTCAATTTTTTAAACATGATTATGATAATATTATTTTGTAATTTTTGGTATGTGAATCTTGAAAAAATATATTTTATTAGGTAATGTGATATATCCCTTGAGATTATTAAGCGGGAACATGATTTTTTTTTTTTTTTCAAATGATGTAGTTTCCTTTGTAGGCATATGTTATGAGTGGATAAGATGATAGTTGTTTTTAAATTATATGTGTTTATAAGATAAAATTATCTTTTCTCAAGATGTTACAGTGTTGAATTGCAACACTGGTTTCAAATTATATGTAACTTTAAAATTATTTCCATTTTATTTTTAATATGATATTATGCCTTTGATATTATGGTGACGAATATGATCACCCGTGTACTTATATTGATTCATGTCTCACACTACTCCCTATTTTCCACCAATTTCTAGGATTTTAACACTTACATAATATAATTTTTTATGTTTTTACATATACTAAAGAGATTATGAAATAATTCATATGGACTATGAATAAGGATTTTGATAATGTTTAGTAATAATTATGTATTCATTTTTTATGGACCAAATTTTCCCAAAAAAGTAAGAATAATGTTTTTAATAGTTATATTATTATTGATATTTATCTTAATAATTATTTAATAATTATTTTTTAAAGATGAATTTTTTTATATTCTCCAAGTTAATGAAATCATCTGTCATTTGAACTAATATGTTTTGAAAAAATATTATCAAGAGAGATCTTATAAAAAAATTCCAAGGCTATCCCATTTATTTTAGATGAAGTTGACATTGAAAAAAGGAATTTAACATGGAAAATGTTTAAATGAATTGTTGAACATAATAAACTAATATCTAAAACTATGTTTTAAAATTTGAAAAATACTTTTTAGTTTTTTTAGATTGGATTTTTTAGAGTAGATATATTAAGGAGATAAACACCAACAAAAAAATCACTCTAAAGGATTATGAAGAATGTGAAATATATATTATAAATGGATTTATAATTTTTTATAACACTAATTAATTTACTAGAAATGTTCTTGGGACTCAGTTGATTTTTAATTGCTATCATAGTGAAAAGTTATCCTTCGATGATCCATAATTTAACAGTATTCAATGATGTAATTATTTTTATTAACCATGCATAATTATAACATAGAGAAAAAAATATGATTATTACATTTAATTATAATTCTATTGATACATATTATGAACATATTATTACATATCTTTTATCACATGTTTATGATGTTTTATACATCACCAACACAAGTTTATTTTTTTTCTAAGTAGATATATCTTATATTCAAGTTGATCATATGATTATTGATATACAAGTATAAAATAAAATATAATTAACATATTCACATTCAAGTAAGGGTTTTTTAAACATTATTTTTCTTTTCATTAGAGAAATTTATATAGGAAAATATTAGTGATTTTTGTGGAGGATATATAAGATTTAATGTATAAAATTATCAAATAAGTAATTACTATTTGATGATGGGTGAATGGAGGAGGACATGTCAATTTATTTATTCTTAAAATGTTATAACGAAATGGTTTATAAAATTTTAATATATTGTAAAAACAATGTAATGTGTCAATGGATGATAAAAAATTTCCCAAATGTGTGATAACAAAATATTGTATTTACATAATCCTTCATTCCAAAGAATTAGAATGTGATAGAAAGGGCGGATATGTAAACATTTTTATTTCTATTAATACTTTCCATACCCCTTATAGTTCCTTTATAATGGGAATCATGGTGACTTATATTATAAAATTGGAATAAAAGGATAAATTTAGATACAAATGTATAGATTCAATGTTTATGAGTTTAGTATGGTGTAAAAGGATGTTATGGTGTATTTGGGCCCCGTATATAAGGATATTTAAATTTAATTTTTTTGGATTTCATGAAATTATTATTTCCAATATCCTATGTTTAAGATTTTCTATGTGAGTTTTAGTTTATTTTGTATTATGTTTTATTATTTTTATGAACATGAGTTCATGTGAATATTTTTTGTGCATATTATATTTAATTTATTTTCCCAAAGGCATTTTAATATAAGATATTATTGGATTAAAGGTAGAAAATATGAGATGATTGAAGAGTTTATATTGTTTTAACATAATGAAATGGGGTGATATAGACAAAGTGAGTTGGTATGTTATTTTATTAGTTGATATGTTTTGTGATAATTAAAAATATATAGACATGATTGAATGTTGATAATGATGATGATGATTAAGATGTTATGGTTATAATAAATATACATTTTGGTTGTAACAAATTTTATATGTGTATTTTTTTACTTTTTTTATATACTATTTATCTATGGTATTTGTTGATATAGTTGTATTGATATGAACTTTTAATGGTTTTCTCTCAACAATATATAAATTTAATGAATTATTATTTTGGGAGATAAATATACTGATCAAGTTCATATTAGTTTATGGGATATAATATAACATTTCTATATGATAGTTACTATTTTTAACTTTTGGAGATCATTATTAAAGTGAGTAATGAGGTTAAGATGGTACGATATTCCATAGAGTGATTGGTTGTGATGTTTTACCTATTTCATACATGGATCAACTGTTACCCTATATTCATAGTGATACTTGATGGATTTTGAATTTAATCTAATGGGTTTGTGAATACTCACCACACATTATAAACATTTTTAATGGATATATATCCTAATATTGGAGGAGGATTCAAGAAGGCTTTTTCATGGATATATGGTGATCCAAGAAGTTGGGGTCTTGCTGGGTTAGCCATTTTGATGTATACAATAGGTTATGATTTGTTGTTTTTTACATTATTTTTCTCCCACTTTATTTTATTTCCACAATACATCATTATATTTATTTCATCTTATATGTATTATAAATTTCTATTTTTCTTGTTAAATATTATTATCTTTAAAAGGGACATTACTTATATTTGTGTAATTAAACCTATTGAACAATTCATAAGAAGCTACATTATTATTAGAATGATTAATAGGTAACTCTCAATAACATTATTGGTGAAAGAGTGGCCTAAAAAATCCAATCAAAGAAAACAGTGGTGTCAAAGAGTGTTTTTTAATAATTTTTAGAGTAAGAAATGGTGGGAATTGTATTAATAGAGTAATGAATTAGTAATTATAATGTTTTTTTGAATTGTGTAATTATCAATGTAGTATTTCCAAAGTGACCAAAAAAAACAAAATATTCATAAAAATTATATTGTAAGATATAGAAAAACATGATGTCATATATTGATCAATAAAGAACCTATAAGCCACAAAACATGACCATACGACATCAAAAACTCTTAGTCACTCACAACAGACATATAAAATGGAATAACAAATAGTTTAACTAAAAAATCAGATAATGAATTCATTTATTTATCATTCTTCATAAAAATTATTAATCGCATAAATATGAAAACAATACTTGAAAATTAAACAAGATATTATAATGGAAAAATAACCTAAATATAAAAGAATAAAAAAATTATAGATGTGATAAGTAATAACATATAATAATATCAATTTCTAATGAACCCAAGTCCTTTTATATGAAGCAATATCAGATAATGTCTTACAATCCCTATTCCACTACCATACAAACATAATAGAAAAATTACCACATGACATCAACTACTAGCTAAATTCCACTACCTCAATTGAAATAGCGAGTGAAAAGTGTTTGTTTTTTAAAATACACAGTATCCATTTCCATATTATTAAAAAATAATGGAATGTATAATCAATGATATACACTTAGGAATATATCAAAAATCAATCTATTTAGATTATTACTATAATATTTCCTTTGGGTACCTTATATTAGTCACTCGTGAGTTATTATAATCCCATCAATTAATTTCCATCATTCAGTTTCAACATTACCAATAAAATAGTTGTATACATATATTTTCTCTTCCATATTTCATATGGTACTAGAATAATGTTCTATATGTTACACTTATTTAGAATCTTAATAAATTATAAATAAAATGGATAATGGGTCCAAACCTAAAAATTTCCCACATAAGAATTTTTTTGGATTCATCTTTAATTTTATTGGGTACACTATGTTTTATATGTATCCTATTCATTTCCACTATTATATTCTATGATATCTTCTAAGATCATATGGGAACTATGTTATCCTATTCCCACTAATGTGAAATATGGCTCAATTTTTTCCTAGGTTATAAATTTAAATAGCATATCATACATGTTATAATTCCCCTCTAACATCAATAGTTCAGGATCTTTTTAATACACACACATTTGGGTGAAGTGGTACGTTAGTTGATTCTACATCATCTACGAGTAAAATGAAAAATTCTTGGATAATTTAATTTATCTTTATATACCCCAATAAAAATTTCCAATATCCTTCCTTATTTATATCTCCAAAAACACACCCTTCATCCAAAAAAACATCTTCCTTACTTTAATAATTAAAACATACTAAACTATGATGGATTATAGTGAAACTAGAGGTTATGAAAATGAAAGAAATATTAATATAGTCCCCCCAAACATTAATAGAAATGTAGTGGTACTCTTCTAGGAATCCATATATCCTAGGATCTAAAAATTCATGTAAGGGATAACCCATTCCAGAACAATATTCTAGGACCCCAAAACCAATGAGATATAATAAGATCCACATGAAAGGATCCTAATGCACCGTTAAAAGATATAATATAAGTCTAATGACAACTTATACTGCTTGAGAATATTTAAATGGAATGATTGAGTTGAATCGAAGGAAACCAGTATATCCTTGATATCACACATGAACCCTAATTCGTGTTCCCTCAAACAATATGAAACTAGATCAGTCTATGGATATATTTGAGATAGTTTGGCACACTGTTATATTCTAGCTCTATGCATCTAGAATGATTAGATCAGTTAATTATGCGATAGATCTGTAGACTATTGGTTTAATACAGAACATAGAAGAGGTTATGAAATTATAAATGAATCTATCATTCATAGAATTTAGGATCCATTCTCTTATAAGAGTGATCAAGAAGGTTCACATGAATAATGTGTTCCCTAACTATGATGGTACTGAGGAAAGGTTAAAACAATGATATTTATCTGTCTTTTTGATAGTTATGAGTCCATAAGGTAATTAATTATAGATGTTAATTGATCATTCAAAATTAATCATAATGATATTGGGATTTATTTAATCAAGGACGACTACAATTGGAAAGTTATACAACCATATTGTGTTATCTTTGGAAGAAGGGAAAATGATAGAATATATATTTTGGTTTTTCCCCTAAACCCCTTCCACATGAGGATCCAAGACTATGATCACAATATTTTTTATATTAACTTGAAGAACACATACTCTCTTGTATATATATTTTTTTGTATATTTAATTAAATTTATTACCAGCAAATGAATACATGTGATATTGTAACTTTAGTTGGTTTACCTATCAATATTTATAAGTAGGCTACCAATATATTATGTAGACAATATCATAGAGTGATCTTTTAAGTTACCATGCCCACCACCATGGTAGAATATGTGGTCCATATGACATTGGAGGATACTATCACATTGGAGATTTATTAAAAAATTGACTCAAATTATATTTGAACGGTATCCATTTATATCCTTTCTTTTCTGAATAAAAATGATTAATGGTATTTAATGTTTGTAATCATAGATTACTTGATGATTCCAGCTACCTAAAGAACACAAATAAAGTGCAGTAGAAGGATCCTGATCATTCCACCTCCAATATACCGCCAGATTATCTATAGCCCTCTAAGGCCATGCCGGATAACCTTAATCCAATGACCCCATATCCAATGGTCTCTCTCTAGGACACTATGACTTATAAGTTGAGGGATGATTCTATAAATCATATTTCCATTAAAAAATTAGAGTAATTAGTGGGAAATTAATATTATGTTTTTAATGTCTCTCTAGACCATTCCCCATCAAATCTCCCACCAGTTGTTGCGTTCCCAAAGGTAGCTAAAAATGAAGACCTTAATTCTATGTTTCTGTATAATAACTATATTTTATAGGACCCCAATACTTTTTATGTCATTTCTAATGTCATAAATCCCATTTCTCCTGAGATAATAGATTTAGTTGAAAATACCTTATATATTTTCAATGTGTTTTGGGACATGTGTTTTTAATTGTATGGTATATAGGTCAAACATGGGGACCCCAATCTATGAGTTTTTTCCTGGTGAGGATAGGACTGGAGGACCAGTTGTGATGTCACCCACCCTGCAAACTAAATTTATATGGAAAATTAATGAACCTGATCAAGAAATTATTGTAGTGGATTCATCCCATACTGGAGAGAATGTGGACACACTAGTAATAATCAATTGTTCAGGAAAATAATGGTCTTCCAACCTTTGATCTGGGAGCCCCACTTTTATAGGATAAGTTGTTCACAAAAAAAGGCTCTCCACTCAATAAAATTGTTAATCCACTTTCATAGTAGTTACTGTGGAAAAGATTCCAAAATACTTCACTGAGAGGATACATTTGAAGGAGGTTTATCATCAAAAAAAATTCACTATATTTAGTGTAAAATATTTAGCTAATGATGATGAGTTCATTAAAGATCATGAAGTTGATGATAACTTGGATGAAGAAATTTAATCTTTTTCTTTTCTAAAAACTATTTCTTTTCCAAAAATTACTCGATCAAAAATAAAATAGACATGGAACAAGACGTGTACTGATGTAGTAAATGAGATCCTACCACACACTATGGGATGATAATCATTGAATGAATGAAGATCTTGTATTGAAAATTTAATTATCTTGGGAACACTCTCACAGTGTCTTTACTTAGACACATTACACTTTACAACATTTCAATGTCAGTTGAAATTGGTAAACCTAAGATGATATTTGAGATTTATGAAGCCTTCAACTGGTCCTCTAATATGGAGTCTTTTGTATCTCACGATATTAATTACAATTACATAGAAATAATATGGGTGATAAATCATGAAAAAAATCAAGTCCCCTCTGAATTTAAGAGTCCTAAAATAATATATATGTCAACTTATGTTCATGTACTTATCATTAACATATAATTTTTATGTTCCCCAAACATGTATACTAAAACAGGGGATCATTATTGGGTCATGACTTGGTTAGATGACCAAATAGATTAAAACTATCATATTACACCATACATCAACTCTGTTTTGAGACCCGGTGATAGGATTGGGTAAGAATTCTCAAGAATTACTACTGATAAATTATATTTTTTCATTAATCACTGAAATATTATTGATTCCAACATTGATGGGGATGAATTTTACTAGGAGATATTTACTATTAAAGTAAGGAATTTATGAAAAAACCATTGATGATTCTATCACATCAATGATAGGAGTAATCCAATTGAATTAAATATGTTCACTCTTTTGAAAATTAATTCTGATTATAAACTCATACTTATTTAGATCCCAGTGAGTACTACATGGATAACATCTATACCCTTCATGATAAATAATTCTTGTCCAATGATTATAATATGTTAGGGAGTGATTATTAATGGGTAGAATATAGTTTATAATGATAGTCCTATTATGAATATTTATTCTATGATCAATAAATTAATTCCTTATTGGGAAAATAGCGAAATACATCATTTTATTGGATTGATGGGGACATTAAGGTTACTAATATTCAATATTCCTCAGTTGATGATAGTAATAAATATCTATATTTCATTTTATGAGTGGAAATTTAACTCCACTATAAGTTGGTTAATCTTCTTTCATGTAAATAAATACAAACCCAGAATAAATTTAATGTAATGTGGATTCTATATGAATATAAGAACTTCATTCAACTTCATCAATGATAATGGGTGAGAAATTAAGAACTATATATTCTTCCATTAATATGAATTACCACCTCTTCACATTTGGGAGTGAAATTTCAACTACTATGGTGGAGTACATTGAGAACCATTAAAATAACATTGTAATTGGTGGTAGTATATAGTTGATTGATACCATTTACCAATGTTTTGAAGAGAAACCTAACTAGAGATTAATATACTCTTCTATTTAATATAATGATAAATATACCTTCTTATAATTAATCATAGAATGTGTAGCCGATCCTGATGGATTCATCAAAAAATTCCTCATTTTATACTGGGAAAACATGCATGTTGTGGTAATGAATATAGTTATGTGATTCTACACCTCAACCTCAATTCCTTATGGTATCAACTATAATATCATTTCACTAATACCAATGATTGAAAATTAAATGGACATAGTGGACATTTAATCAATTTACGTTGAAAAAAATCCCTAAAATTATTAGTAAATTAGTACCGTGAGGATGATATGGTTTGTTAGGATATTAATTATTTGTAATTAGTTTGGGGGTTACCCTGGTAGGATTAGTCAGATATACAGCTATACTATCTCTAAAGGTATCAACATTATGAGTAAGAATGTCATGGATTTCTAATTTTCTCTTGATATTGACATCTATAAGGAATTCAATACTATATAGAAGTACATAACCCTTACTGTCCTTATAATTTATGTGATCACTAATTCCATTGTTGATATGAAATCTATTTTCTTGAAAAGATCACAGCTATAGGTACTCATTAATGAATCTATAGTGATGTTCTTAATATTTTCCCAATGTTTCAGATATTTATACCATCTCTCAGGCATCTACATTTCTTTTTCTAATGATTTTCTGAGTTTATGTTTCAATGATCTATCCCAAGGAATATTTCATCGGATGATAAGGGATAGAATATAATTTCATGGGACATCACACATGTTGTATGAAGATGAAATATATCTATTTGGGAAATCCAATAAGAGGAGGTTGATCTCAATAAATGTTATATTACACAACTATGAAAATGTAGAAAGTCAAACAATTAGATTTAATAAGTCTTCCATTATCTTCAGTAATGGAATTCCAATCTCTATTAAAATTAATAATTCTATAAATCATTGTGTGTATAGGAGATCCTTACACTTTGTATTTCACAATATCCCATTATTTTGGGGGAATATAAGGACCTATAATTTAGAATGAATATCTTCCATGATCATTAATAAAATTTTAAAATAGAAATGAAAACTCATTTCCTTGGAGGGGAGAGTATTCCTAGTTAATTAATTTATTAAATCCATCTTTTTCCATTCATACCCTGTTTATAGAATCTCCTCATAACTTATTAAAAATATCGAACAAAAGATAATATTTTTAACTATTGTACCAAATAAATGAAGATGATTTATCTATTTTGGAATGAATGTATTAAACATATTGGGAAGGGTGGATTGGGTATCAAATATCTAAACAATTTCAATAAATCTCACTTTAAGAATTTTACATCTAATCTAATTTCATCACTAGATTATTTAACATACATATTTAATTATAAGTTTGTTCCCTAACAATATAATGGATGTTAATTATAGTTTCTATCTTCTATTTGGTCGGCAATTAAATGAAAATTTAATTATATTTTGTTCTTCTTAAAATGGGTTCTCTATAGATAGTATAGTATGAACTACTATAATACAATATGGTTAGATAGTCTTAATAATGAGACTATGTTGGTTCCACATAATAGACAAAAAATAAATATATTATCTCAATAACAATGTTAGATTGTTTTCTAATTTCATCCTACCTCCCACAATCATGGATATTTAGATGCATTACTTTTTTGATAATAAAAAACTCATTTAGAAATTTATTTTTAATTAAAAAATGACTAAAAGGTACTACTATATATATCAATTCGCTCATTATATGAATTTTCCCATCTGGTTATCGAGATTTTTTAGTCCGTTCATTACAACTAAAAACCAATTTTTTCCGATTATATTGAAGAATCATCAAAAAAATCCAAACAAAGTTGAAAATCACTTTGCTAAAACGTCCCTATAATATCTGTTTTTTCAAGGATGATAAAAATATAAAATAGATATTATTTAACTTAGGGTTTGTGATAATAAAAAATAGGAATATATCCAGAATCTCTTTGGTATTGAGTCTCACATAGAAAACCAAGTTTATGACCAGCTAAAGAACATCCTATAGTTGAAATATCAATGAGTAGGTACGTAATATCCTAATCACGGTATCATATATGGTGACAGACATCACCTGGATCTCCAGTAATGTTGATGCATTTGGTAACTGAACCCACTCAGTGCATACAAGGATTGATTCCACCCATAAGGATATTCATACAATCTTCAATATTCAAAAAGGATTGATGATCAATGAGGTATATAATTTAAATATGTTATGCATGTTTAGTTTTCCAAGAAAAAGTTAAAACCCCATTGTGATGAAATATATTCGATGGACCCCTCAATCCCATTATTGTTAAATTTTAATGTTGAAAGCATGGCCTGACATTCTCCCAACCTCGTATGATGCAGTGGTGTTTTTGACACACACTAGGGATTTGTGAAGTGGTGATTCTATCATTTAATTGGAAATTGATGTGGTTATGAGTTCGAACTATGGTTAATGATAAAGGAAATCAAAGTTTCTATCCAGTATGGATATAAGCTCTAATGGATAGAATGGAACTCCTCACTGGCTGTAGAGGCTATGAGGAATAAATATTGAAGTTCTCCCTAGAAACTGATACCTTCTTGTATTGAATTCTCAAAAACCAATGAAGATATCCTTTTTAATGTATCTCATTCATATATGTTGTAAAATAAGGTGTATGATGTTTCTTTAAAGAAAGTGATTATATAAATTAGAACAACGCATCCCTTTACGACACCACATTTTTTGAGCACCCTTAGTGGACTCAGATACGAGTGGGGAAATCCAAAACCACCTAGGTACACCATACTTGTAATGTGGTGGTTTTACATTTTATTATGTATTTAAAGGAACATCCATATTGTCTTGGTCCTGAAATTTTTTCACTCTTACTACTTGAGAGGCATTCACACTTATACAAACCATGGAATACATCATCAATCCCAAAAATATAATCCTAAAACATATTCCATGTAGCATCACTAGAAATTTTTATTATTTTCTCAATTGGAAGTTTTTTTGTTTCTATTTATGGTAGTTATCAATGTTTTTCACTCACACATTATGAATATTCATTATAAATTTTATATATACTCTAAATTAGAAAGGAATAGGGTTACATATATCATTTCTCCTGTAATCCTCATCCACAATATCCAATTTTTTGTGATAAGTTCGTTCATCCTGAAAATTTTGAATACTTCAAAATTCACATCTTCCACCTTTTCTTCATAGGTTTATCTAAGAGTAAGTCATCAAAATATATGATAATAATGAAGAAACATCCATCGTGAAACATTTTTTGATAAATAATTATCCACATTCTTATTGATGAGAATATATTCCATTATAAATCTCTAAAACATATAATTATATTAACTTTATTCCTTATTAACCATATATATAAATATCATGAGATTGAACCCCAACCCTTGATCCATTTTAGTAAGAAACATTCTGGTTTATCCAATTGAATTTCATCCTCTAATTTTCCATTATGTAATATTGTCTTGGAATGGCGTTTTTTTTGTAAAAAAAGAACATATAATCCCGGATCAACACCATTTCAAAAGATATGTGTTTCAAAACACAGGATAAAATCTTAATAAAATCAAATTCTATCAACTATTGATAACCCTTCACAACTATACACACCATTTACTAGTATATACTCTTCCATTAATATTTTATATGATAAACCATTTGATGTGTAGTTCCATATATACTTTTTAAAGTTATATTTACACTAATGTATAAAAAACAATCAAAGAATACTATTGTTGCTTTATTAATATAACCCACTTTAGAGAGTCATTTCGGTTTTATTTTTCATAATGTATTTTGGTCACTCCACCATCCCTAAATATTAGGAAATTAATTTTAGACTCAAAACTATTAACCAATAATTTAACCGTAGTAGGATTTCTCAATATTTTAGGTTAATATCATTCTATATGTAATGTTTCTAAAAACAAATACGAGACCCATCATTCTTATGATTTTCAACACATCGATATCTGGAACTTATATAATTATAAAATCATCTCTTCATTTAGAACATAGATATTCCTCTCATAAAACATCCAACATGCCCCATTAAAATCCTAACACTACCCAATCTATGATCAATTAAGCACTATATTGCTCAATTATATTTTTATTCCCCCTGAGAATCATCAACCTGGTTTTAAAATTTCTACAATATATTTATAGTGAATTGGAAATTATGAACATTTATTACCTTTAAAGAACTATTTACTTAGGGTTTGAAATCAATATTTTCATCATTTTATCCAACCTTAATATATTTCCTTGACTAAGAACCCAACTTCTCCATATCCTTACTATTAATGATTAAAGAGGGGATTCAACCAAAATCATTTTGGTGAGTTATGTAAACCATTGATTCTAACCATTGTTCATATGGACTATTCTATGCCAAGGGTTTATAAATTCCCTAATCCAGAAGATAATATCCATAGGTAATTAGTTTTTTAAATAAATGTTATAAAGAATTAAACATAATATCATGATACTTGCTCTTTAATTCACAATTTTATTCAGTAATTCCATAAAACTAGACAAATATGGATTTCTAGTCATAATTATATACACTTGGATACTATTCATCTAATAAAATTTATGAAGCTACATATCTTTTTACTCACGACTACTTTTAGACATAAAAATTTTATCTCTATTATGGACTCAGTATCCCCCATGGGTATCTATCTATTGAATTTACATATATCATTAATCTTATGTTTTATGAAAAACATACACACCTTCTATTATTTTTCTACTATCAAGGTACTATTTTAGAGTGTTCCATGTGAGAATGAATCTATTTTGGTACCCATACATCTTTATAAACCATATCATGATTTTTATTCTTTAGCGCCATTCCACTCTTGTTGAATCAACACTGGTTCACATTATTAGATTTATCGTTTCCCTGATATTCCATTCCAATCATTTAGATCATATTTTCATCATACATAATGATAATTATTTTAAATAGTTAATTAAATTAAATATGTTATTATACATAAGAATGATAAAATTTATAATTGGTTAGTTGTTGTTGTTATGATTAGCATGAATAGATATGTTGGTAATAAGGAATTATTTTGGTGTTGTGTTGTTTGATGTTGGAATGTTATTCTCTTGATCCAATTTGTTTTCTTTATTTTTTATAAATAATTGTATTTTCATTATATTATAATAATTTTATAAGTGGTTTATGGTGAGTTTTAATCGTAATGGTAGATATTTTGTTTCATTTCTTATTTTGGTGGTGGATAGGGTGTTTTATTATGTTTTTATTGAATTTTTATGAGGTAGATATAGTATATTGGGTCAATTAAAGTTTAAGTTCATAAGTTAGGGTTTTCTCCCATTAATGGATCATTAATATGGTGGTGTGATAAAGTTTAAATGGTCAGTGTTTGATAGTTTCTTTAGGATATGAAATTACTGAATTAAATTAATGGACCATATAAGTGTGAGATCAATATAAAATGCATTGAATTTTATTTATGGATGAATAATTCAAAAAAAAGTGTATTAATGAAATGTTAAATGAATATAAATGACGATATATAATATTAAATATATTGATTATTATAGAAATAATTGATACTATACGAAATGAGATTAGTGAAATCAATTTATTCACTAAATTATTAATTTATTTTTATAACGAAACATAAAATTTAAAATAATGTATATTTTTATTATAGGGATTGTGTGTGGGGTTTATGTGATTTAAGTTATGGTAGGTTGTGTATTTTTAGAGTATAATGGGTTATGAATTGATATGTGCTTATTCAAATTTTAATTGATATAATTTAAAGTTACGAGGAAATATTGCTAATTAATAATTGGATAGTGATCTTGTTTCAAGATTTTATGGTAGTTATGGTGTTATTTTGGGTTCTAATAGGTTAAAATAGTTTTTTTTTCTATGGTAGTGATAATGTGTAAATGAGGTGTGGGTTTTGAGGTGTTTAATAGGATTTTTATCCTAACATGGGGTGGCATTATTATTATATAAATTCATTTTTGTTTATATCATTTAATTTAACCCCCAACAAATATGGATAATATTGGAGATAGCTATATGTGGTTTTGGGATATCAGTGTACCCTCATTATCTTGGTTATGGGTGTTATAAATGGATTACTGATCCTTATAACGCACTCTCTCTTCCGAATATATTGTTTATATTTTGTGATGAACAAAGGATATGGTTATAGTTTTTGGTATATGGTAGTGATTTGGTTATTTTGATGTTATGTCACAACATTCTACTGATATTGTTATGTGGTTTTGGAAGTTTTATGAGACACGTGTTTATGGTTATAATGTTATATCTAGTATAGGATTTTCTTGATAAGGAAGGGATTATAGTTCTAGGTAATATACAGTATAGACATGATGAATATTAATGTTGTAGGATAAAAGTGTGTGTAACTAATCTGGTATATAATATTTCATTATTTTATTTATATACTTATATTTTGTTTTAGTGATAATGTCATAGTGCGTTTTAGTGGGTAGTTCACCTATAGATAGGTAATTAGTTTTATATTGTAGTTATTCATTGGTGTTTTAGTTTGTTTCTCTATATTTGTGTGTGAGTTTATCATGAGTACCTTATTTTGGTACACGTGTTTTCTCACCTCTATTTATATAGAATATATTCTTATATTTTTTTTGTTATAGTTAGTGTTTGATCAATAAATTACATTCTCATGGTGTGCCAGATTGTTTGGTTTTGGTTTCAGTCATTTCCATATAAGTTAATATTTTTGGTAATGGTTTAGGATACCTTATTTTTTTATATGATATTACATGCTTTGTTCAATATAGATGAGATGTGGTTTTAGTTTATGTTGTTAATTAGTGGTTTAATTCATTATTCTGTGTATTTTTGTGGCTAATCTCTGACATTATGTTTATTTTATATCCTGAGTGTTGGTCACCAACCATTAATCAGTAGGAGGTGGGAACTAGGGGTCATATATATATTCACCACTAGTCCAAGATGGGGTCCATTATAGAGAAATCATGATATAGTGTAATCTAATATTTCATTTATGAGTTAAAATAATGTTCAAAGTCAGTAAATGGTGAGGACTACATTTTTCTAGTAGGTAAACAATATTGTTTGATCATAGCATGAGGCATAGGAAAGGGAGACTAGCTATGATGTAAACATGAAATTTATCATTCAAGGAATATGACATACTATTACTGAATATAATACTTTATGGTTTTGTTAATTACATTGTAGAGACCTAGGAAAGATCCAACTATGATCATTATTTTTGTTTATAAAAAATATATTATGTTTCTAAAATTTGATGTTATAAAGATGTAAGATATTGATTTTGTTTATACTAGTTTTGATTTATATCCAAATTTAATATTGTTTTTCTTGACGAAATTTTTTTTATAACATTTACTAAAACATGACCCAAATCTGTAATAAAAAATATACAATGTAAAAAATTTCCTTAAAAGTAAAAGTCTATTTAAAAATTAAATCCATGAAATTTTCAAAATTGACTAAATAATTAGATTAGAATTTATTAAATGATTCATTATGTATAAACCACAATGATTTTTTAAATAATTATGAAATATGGATTACTAATAATACCTTTAAACTTGATAAAATTAATTTTTTCCCTTATCTACTAATATTTTAAAGAGATATACTTTCCATTTGATATGTTTAATTTCTTGATTTGAATGTTTGATACATTTTGTATAATAGTAAACACATATTTTCTCAAATTATATATTACTATTATCTATCATTTTAAATTGTTTGATGTATTTCTAAAATGTTTTTATCATTACATGAAAGGTGATTTATTAATAAGAAATGTGTAATAGGCCATGTAATGTGGTGTGTAAGAATTCACATTTGGGGGAATGTGTTCCAAAATATTTTTAGATGACTATTGTGAAATAATGTTGAATTTTATGACCTCTTACTTATAATTCCATAATATAACATTTACAAAAAAAATCATATCCTTATTTTTTTCATTATAGGTTGAAAATATATTTATTTATATGTCATTGATATTCCTTAAATTTTGAGATCCTGATACAAATAAACAGATCATTAATGTCATTTATTTATAATATATGTACACTATGTGGTGTTGAATTTAGGTACAATTCTAATTTTGTTGAGAATTTAGTGGATAACATTGACAAAAATACATAAATAGAAAATGAATCATAGCTTCCAGGTTTTTATTTAATTATAAACTAGAGAACATCTACATAAATTTATCATGATTTTGGCATGTTATTGGATTGTTATGTGATAGTTTTTACTAGATTAGTTTAATGATAGTATGTTTGATTGGTAATATGTATCTATATTTAAATTATTTTAGAAAATGTATTATTTAAATAAATATTATATTGATTACCAATGGGGTTTCATAGCAACGACTTTGTATAAATGTTTTGGCACTTATTTTTGGGAAAATGATTAATATTTGTTTATTTCAGACAAATTTATTATAAAAAAGCTTTGAAAAAATCCTGTTTGATTTGAATATTAATTTTTTAATGTATTTTTTTCAAGGTTTTGTTTATGGTATTTAATTGACATTATTCATTTTAAATTAAATTAAATGAAAATTCTAAAAGGATAAAACTAACATGTGAAGGATTTATGTTTTTTATGTTTAATATGATGTAATGTGAATTATTATTATCTTGGAATGGTAATTTTATTATATATTGATGAGAAAATGGTTTTCTTATTGTGTAATATACATTTTGAGTGGAAATAATAAGAGTTTTTCTTTATTATTTTATTGAAAAATGGTTTTTTGGTTGGTTGTTTGGAAGTGTAGTTGCAATTTTGCTGTGAGGGGATAGTGTTAAAAGATTTTCATCTATTAAAATAGTTCATTTATTCTATGAAGTTCTTTTTATTTAGTAAAGTGATATTGTGGCAGTGAATGGAATTCTTATAGTTTGTTATTATCTATTACTACATATATATTGGATTATATTTTAGTTAATTAAGCTTATTGATTTTTAATTTTTAATTAATGATATGTTACATTATTTTCATATAAATATTTTTAATAAAAATAATGATAATGAATTATTTGATAAATTGAAATTATATTTTCAATGAAAAAATTTTAAAAAGTTATTTCGCATAGTACTAATATATGAGGCAAGATAATGGATAAAGGTTGTTAAATATTTCATAGATTGATGAAGTATCTAGACTGATTTGGAGTTATTTTTTTAAAAGGATGTGGCCCAATGGTGATTGGGGACAGAACATGGTTTTCCATGTGATATTTATTGGGAATATTTTCTTATATTACTTGGGAGTGTGTTTATTCCTCAAGTATTAGTGTTTAAAAAAATGAGGGTTGTTAAATGGTTTCAAATGAAGGATCTGGTGTTCAAGGGATTAAAATTTACTTACAGAGTATAGATACCCTTGAATATCATAAATTAACATTACATTGTTTTTGCAGAATACTTAACACATTATAGAAATATATTCCTAAAGACCACATTAGTTTAGTTCCATTGGAATCACAAAAACATAAAAATTGGTACATGAGTGAGATGCATTATCTACAACTAGGATCTCCGTGACTATAAAAATTATTTGACACATCATACATAATATATATACTCATAACTGTTGGATCGAATATGTAGATGTAAAAGTATATTAGATTGGAAAAGACAAGAGGGGGGGTGAATTGTAGGTTAAAAAACATAGAGTTTAAACACATAAAGAGATTAGTTTAAAATATCTTAAACTAATACAATTCAAACAACCACAATTGTATTGAATATAAAGTTATGAAGTAATGTAATACTATTAGATAAGTGAAGTAATTGTATTCAAGATGAATATAATGATAAGAGTAATACATGTGAGAGATTCTACCATAAAGCTTATAGAATCTATTAATACAAAATGTAATAGAATAATTGTAATTAAGACAATTATAATTGAAAGTATAATGAAGAAAGGAAACAATACAAATTCCTTTCTAATACAAACAGTATCTGAAATTTAAAAGTATTACAACTCTTTTGACCCAAAGATAAGGGTTATCCTGTCACCTAGGATAAGAGGTCTGTCTTACCACCACCTTGGTAAGCCCTCGATACGATGATCGGTTCGTCCGTCTGCCTATCCTTAGCAGCCCTCAATACGATGATCGGCATGTCTGTCTGCCTATCCTTGGAAGCCCTCGATTTTGTAGGCAAGCTGCACCTCTGTCTTTCAATTACTTGAAAGCCATTGATACAATGATCAGACACACAAAGCACAAAGCATGAGATAAGTCACAGCATACCTCTCTAGAACTTGACAGAATCAAAGTATCTCAATTGTACACACACGTTCACGATTCTTATCAGTTGTCTGTTGTAGTCTCAGCTTCAAATGACCTTCTATTTATAGGCCTCGGGTTCCAACGGTCACATCTCCTCCAACGGTCATATTTCTCCAAAAAACTCGGAGGGACTTGGACACCTGGCATCATAACGGTCATATTGAAACAGAAAGCACGACATCGTTTTGGTTAGTTTGTAACTAACTCAACGACATCGTATTGGTTAAAACAAGATATATAAAGATGATAAACAATAGTACGATTAATATGAAACAAGTGTTTTTGACTAAGTACCAAAAAAAGTAATGAAAGTATGAATAACAGTGTCAGTACGATAAAATTGACAGAGTCAGTACGATACGATTGACAAGGTCAGTACAATACGATTGACAGAATTAGTATGATACGTTTGACAGAGTCAGTACGATACGATTAATAGATTAAGTACAATATGATTGACAAGGTCAGTATGATACGATTAAAAAGTCATTTGTGATTTCCAAAACAAGATATAGAAGTCAAAATAGAACTTTTGACTCAATAATCTCCCCTTTTTGGAAAGCACAACACACAAAGTAAATATAACAAGAAATACTTATCTCCCCCTGAGTTATTGGAAACTCTTCTGAATATGAAATTGAATACAACTAACTCCCTCTTAGGTGTATACATTCCTAAGGATTGTATTCATAGATTTTCCTTGGTTTTGAAGTATTTTATTAAATCAATCACCCTTTGTAAAACATTCTCCCCCTTTATAAAATATTCTCCCCCTTTGTGGTTTACAAAAATAATGGGGTCACTATGAGTTTCCTGAAAGGGTTAGAGTAAAGAATTTTCAAGACAAAGGAAACAATCATAAAAGTTATTACAAAACAAAGACTGGTTATAAAAGAAAACAAAAACAAAAACAACAATCATTTGTTTTCTCTTTCCTTTTCCTTCTTTATGAGATCATGAAGAACAACTTTAAACTTCTTGATTTCTTTCTTTTCATCAGAAATTGAATCACCCTGAGTTCTGAGAAGCTCTTGTTGGTTCGAAAAATTCTGATCTTGATTCTTGATAGTCTTCTCCTGGACTCTGATTACTTCCTCAAGGGTATCAATTCTGTCTTGCATATTCTTGTTATCTTTGGATAACACAGAATATTGTTTCTTCAACAAAACCATTTCACCCTTGAACGATGAAACCTTTGAGAATTCAGACTGGAAAGCATTCTTTTTCTCTTGCAATTAATTCACTAAAACAATATCGGCTCCATGAGTTATCTGATTCAGCCTTTTAACAGTTTCTTTGTTAATATTATTAAATGAAATAGCTAGAACATTTGAAAACCTCCTTATATCTTAAATTTCTATCTCATGGTCATCCATCGATCTTTCGGTTTTATACAACCACTTGGCCATCCTATTGCAAGCTTTCTTATGAGCAGCCGAGGTTTTAGAAAGAACTTTCAAATCGTCTTCAACTGACTAAACTTTCTTTCTCAACTCTCTTACATAACCAAGCCTCTTTTTCTGATTTTCAGTAATGAAATCAATTTTCCCTTTCAGCATGGGAATGTAAAGAATGGTCTTTTATACCCTTCTTAAAACATGAACAATATAATCACTCTTCTTGAGAGATATTGTATGTTCTGAATCAGTATCCTCATCGTACGAAGGAAATTCATTTGATCGACTTGAGTCAACAACTGACTGTTTTCCTTTTGCTTTTTATTTCTCTTTTCTTTCTTCTTCTACTTTGTCACTGATGACAATAACTTTTTCAGTATTAGAATATGGAGCACCTTGCTTTACTTGAGGGGTTGTTTTATCCGGTGTTTCAGAAGTTTCAAAAGGTGCTTGATTGGCATGAGGGGTTTGTTGAACACCTTCACTATGCTTTTGAACAGATTCCTCCCTACTCTTATTCGAACTCTGAAAGAATTATAAAATAAAATCTTCTTCCTATTCTTCCACTTATTCTATCTTCTATAGTCAAGATTAGAGGAAAAAAGTTCAATGGTTAGGATTAAAATGGAAGAAAAAAAATTTATAAAATGGAAAGTACCTGCCGGAGAATGTAAGGTACCTGTTGGTTTTAGTAGAGTTAAAAAGAAAACACAATTGTATATAAAATAATTATCAAATGACATACCGATGGAAACAAATTCGTTACCATTAACTGACATGCCGATGGAAAATAATCTTGTTACCATGAACTGACAAGTCGATGGAAAATAATCTCGTTACCATAAACTGACAAGCTGATGGAAAACAATCTCGTTACCATGAACTGACAAGGCGATGGAAAACAATCTATTTACCATGAACTGAAAAGCCGATGGAAAAGAAATTCATTACCATGATCGGTCGATATGATGGAAAATAAATTCATTACCATGATCGGTCGATACGATGGAAATGAAATTCATTACCATGATCGATCGATACGATGGAAAAGAAATTTATTACAATGATCGGTCGATACAATGGAAACGAAATTCATTACCATGATCGGTCGATACGATGGAAAATAAATTCATTACCATGATCGGTCGATACGATGGAAAAGAAATTCATTACCACGATCGGTCGATACGATGGAAAAGAAATTTATTACCATGATCTTTCGATACAATGGAAATGAAATTCATTACCATGATCGGTCGATACGATGGAAAAGAAAAATAAAACAATAAAACTGTTGATACGATAAACAGAAAAGTAAAACCACATACCAGGAGAGTAAATAATTAAAGATCATAAGATAAAAAGAAACATAGTAAAAAAACATGGTAAGAAATGTTCTCCCCCTTTCTAAGGGAGTTGTTTGATGTAAGGAGAAAAGTAAAACAGGAAGTGGATATGAATGATTATTTTAATGTAATCATTTCTAGCTTCTGTTTCATAAACTCAAATCTATCGGAAGATAATGGATTTGTAAAAATTCCAACAAGTTGTTCTTGAATTACGATAAATTGTAAAATAATATCTCCTTTTTTTGTGTGATCCCTAATAAAGTGATGCCTAGGATCTATGTGTTTTTCACGAGAATGATGTGTTGGGTTCTTACTAAGAGATATGGCACTAGTATTATCACATATAATTTTATTTTTGGAAAAACTCAATCCATAGTCAGTGAGTGTGTGTTGCATCCACAACACTTGAGCGCAGCAACTTCCAGCTGCTACATATTTAGCTTCAGCAGTGGATAGTGCTACTGAGTGTTGTTTCTTATAGGACCATGAACCCAGAGAATCTCCTAATAAATGACATGTTCCAGATGTACTTTTTCTATCCATTCTACAACCGCCAAAGTCAGCATCTGAATAACTTTTTAAAATGAAATCATTTCCAGAAGAATAAAAGAGACCTAGATCCATAGTGCCTTTTAAATACTGAATGATTCTCTTTACGGCTTTTAAATTAGACTCTTTTGGATTAGATTGGTATCTCACACATAGGAATACAGAAAACATTAAGTCTGGTCAACTAGCTTTCAAGTATAGTAAAATTCCTATCATACCTCTAAAGATTGTTTGATCTACTGGTTTCCCAGTTTCATCAAGATCAAGTGTATTTGAGGTACCAATTGGAGTGCTAATACTTTTAGTTTTGTCATATCCATACTTTTTGAGTAAGATTATAATATACTTATGTTGAGATATATAATTCCCTTCTGGTTTTTGAGAAAGTTGAAAACCTAAAAAGAATGTTATCTCACCCATCATACTCATTTCAAACTCAGACTTCATTAAATTTGAAAAAGAATCAGTTAAATATTTCTGAGTTGATCCAAATATGATGTCAGCAACATAGATTTGAACAATCAAGACATTTTTATTTTCCATTTTTATAAAAAGGGTTGGATCTGTTGTACCTTTTGTATAATTTTTTTTTAAAAGAAACCCTATAAGTCTATCATACCATGCTATAGGGGCTTGTTTAAGACCATATAGAGCCTTGGTAAGTTTGAAAACATGATCAGGATGTTTTAGGTCTTGAAAACCATGAGGTTGTTCAACAAAAACTTTTTCTTGAACAAAACCATTTAGAAAAGAACATTTTACATCCATTTGAAAAAGATTGAAATTAAAGTATGCTGCAAAGGCTAAGAGAATATGAATAGATTCAAGTCTATCTACCGGAGAATATGTTTCTTCATAATATGTTCCCTCTTGTTGATTATATCCCTTAGCAAAAAGTATTTCTTTATTTCGAACAATGATTCCATTTTCATCACATTTGTTTCTGAAAACCCATTTTACACCAATTACAATTGTTTCTTTAGGTCTTTAAACTAAAGTCCAGACTTGATTCCTCTCAAATTCATTTAGTTCATCTTGCATTGATTTGATCCAATCATCGTCAACTAAGGCCTCACTTAGACTTTTAGGATCAAATTGGGAAAGAATAGCAAGATGTTATATTTCATTTCTTAAGGAATTTCTGGTCCTTACAGGTTGTTTTACATCACCAATGATGTTATCACTGGGATGATTCCTAAGAAACAATTGATTTGGGTTTTGTAAAACCTGTTCACCAACATATGGTAGAAAATCTTCAGTGGTAATTGATTCAGAAGTGTCTTCTTGAATATTTTCCTTATCAGAAAGATCTTCTATCAAAGGATGATAGTTAGTATTTGAAAACACATCTGAGGATGTAGGGTGGGATAATTTAAAAACCAAAGGATCAGATTCATCAAATTTAACATGTACTGTTTCTTCAATAGCACAAGTGTTTTTATTGAAAACTCTATAATCCTTAGAAGTTGTGGAGTAACCTAGAAATATCCCTTCATCAGATTTTGGTGTGAATTTGTGTATATTATATTTTGTAGTCAGAATGAATACTTTACACCCAAAAACGTTGAAGTATGAAACATTAGGTTTTCGGCCAGTCCATAACTCATAAGGGGTATTCATAAGAAAAGGTCTAGTTAAAACACGATTTATAGTATAACAGGCAGTACTAACAGCTTCATCCCAGAAGTGCATAGCAATTGAGTATTCACTCAACATGGTTCTAGTCATTTCCTGAATAATACAATTTCTTCTTTCAATAACACCATTTTTCTGAGGAGTTCTTGGAGATGAGAAATTTTGATTAATACCTTTCTTACTACAAAAAGTTTGAAAATCTGAATTTTGAAATTCACCACCATGATCACTATGAATATTTATCAATGGTAGGTTTTTCTCATATTTAACTTGGGCTCTAAAAGTTTTGAAATAAGAAAAGGCTTCAGATTTCTTTGTGAGAAAATAGACCCATGTGAATCTTGTAAAGTCATCAACTAAAATAAATACATAGTATTTTCCTCCAATACATCCATATTGCGAGGGACCAAAATGATCCATATATACTAACTGTAATGCATTAGAAGTTGAATCATCATTAACTGATTTAAAGCTAGTTTTATGTTTTCTTCCAAATTGACAAGGATCGAAGACTTTTGATGAATCATATCTATGGTCCGGTAATACTTTTACAAGTCTTTTCTTTGAGAGTTTACAAAGGTTTCTTATATTACAGTGTCCTATTCTTACATGTCATAGCCATGAATGATCTTCTATTGCACTTAAGCAGGGTATATTTTTGCTCATAAGGTCTTCTAAGTTAATATTGTATACATTCTCTCGCCTATGGGCAGATAGAATGAACTCATCCATGGAATTGTGAACTAGACACTTATCATTACTAAAATTCACAAGGCAAAATTCATCACATAATTGACTTATAATGATGAGATTGTGTCTAAGACCTTTAACAAACAAAACATTTGAGATAAGAACTTTTCCAAGAAAAACAATATTACCTATACCAACAATCTTTCGTTGAGCATTATCTCCGAAGGTAACTTTTCCACCTTTTGTTTTGATAATCTTTTCAAAGAGATATTTGTTTCTGATCATGTGATGAGAACAACCACTATCCATGTACCAAATATTCTTGTTGGTACACTTCTCATTTTCCTGAAAAAGAAATAATTTGTTTTTCGGAATCCAAACTTGTTTGGATCAAGAATGGTTAGATCAAAAAATTTAGGAATCCACATTTGTTTTACAAAGTGAGATTTATGAAATCCTAAAGATTGAGTTTTATTGAGAGAACACTCTTTTCTCCAGCTTCCACCACATTGGCACTTCGAACAAAAAGAGGTTTTTTGTGGAATGAAATAGTTATTACTAAAAATAGGTTTGGAATGGGTATAACCAAGACCAGAACGATTTCTCATAGGACAAATTTGAGAATACGTCTTGTCAATGTTTTACTTTCCATGATTAAAGTTTGAAAAACATTTCTTTAAGAGAAAAATTTATGACGTTAGTTTTAGAACTATGTTTTTATTTTTCAAAATATTTTATTTTAAACTAGATTTAGGCTCTAAAATATTTTTCTTAGAAATCACAGTTTCTAGGTCCTTAGAAAGTTTATCCTTATCAGATTTGACTTTCTCAAGGGTTTTTAAAATACATTCAAAATCATAAGTTTTCACATCAAGATCATTAGAATGATCTGATACTTCTTTAGTTAAAACTGAAATTCTAGAGTTTGAATTCTCAAGTTTCTTCTTGATTTTGAATTTTCATTTTCATGTAATTTAGAAAATATAGATACTTCTTCAAAAGAAGGTAATTTATCATCTTCTAATGATGAATATTCATCATTTGATGATTCATAATATTTATCAACAACATAATTTTCATTTAAATAGACATTTGTAATAGCTTCAGAATTGTGTACCTTAGCCATGAGACAATGATCTTCAATTGGTAATCTGGCTATAAGTCCAATATTCCTTTGTCCTGAGGAATCATAATATGAAGAATCGTCTAAAGAATCACTACAACTAGCACATAAAGTATAAATTGCCTTCAATTGTTTCTTTGTCTTATAAAACATTTTCTTGTTTCTTTCAGAGTGTTTCTCCATTCTGTATTTCCTCTTCAGTAAAGGACAATCAGGCCTTATATGTCCTACTTTTTTACATTCATAACAAGTTAACTCTGAATCATTCTTATCCTTCTTATCTTTCTTGTTGAATATATATTGGAATTCTTTATTTCCCAAAATATTGTTCATCCTTCAAGAAAGATTGCCTAGCTCATTATCCGAAAGATCAAAACCACTTGATTCCGATGAAACAACTTTCATGGATTTGGATCTTGTAAGACTTTCAGGTATTTTAGCGTTAGACGTAAAGTCTACACTCCCATTCCCATTCTTCTTCTTGTTGAAATCCGCATCTCTCTTCATTCTTGTCTCGTGCTGTAGAAGAGTTCAAAAGAGTTCATCAAGAGTAATCTGGGAAACTTTTCTATTTTCATCAATTGCTGCCCTTTTTGACTCCCATTCATTTGGAATTATATCTAGGATCATATCTACTAGAGCTTCATCATCAAGGCCTTTTTCACCCATAGATTTTAAAATATTGACAATGGTCATAAATCTTTGTTGTACTTTACATACTGGATCTCCATAAGGAAAAACAAATACATGATATGTTGCTCGAAGCATTTATCTTCTTGTTTCTATAACCTTGGATGTACCAAAATGAGTGACATCTAATTTCTTCCAAATACAGCTGGCTGCTTCACATGAAGATATCTGACTGTATATATTCCTGTTCATAGAGCATAATAAAGTATTGTGTACCTTGTAATTCAGTTGATATTCCTGCTTCTCTTGGTTAGTAAAATTACTGACTTCTTTGTTAGGAATTTTATAACCTCCAGTAAGCATTATAAAATTTGCTATGCTAGTATTGATCACAAAAGTCTTTATATGATATCTCCAGTACTCACAATCATTCCCATAAAATATAGGTGGTCCAGACAGATTTAGATTGTCTATTGACCCAATATTCATTCCTGCCATCTAAAGAAACAATATCTTTTCCACTCCACACGTTAGTGTAGTAAGTAGTTAAAAAATAGTAATATGAAGGAAATAGAACAAGTAATAAAAATCAGTGGAAAACCTACTCTGATACCAAATGTTGGATCGAATATGTACATGTAAAGTTATATTAGATGGAACAATACAAGAGGGGGGTGAATTTTACATTAAAAAACATAGTGTTTAAACACTTAAAGAGATCAGTTTAAAAGATCTTAAACTAATAAAATTCAAACAACCACAATTGTATAGAATATAAAGGTATGAAGTAATGTAATAATATAAGAGAAGTGAAGTAATTGTATTCAAGATGAATACAATGATCAGAGTAATACAAGTGAGAGATTCTACCATACAGCGTATAGAATCTATTAATACAAGATGTAATAGAATAATTGTAATTGAGACAATTGTAATTGAATGTATAATGAAGAAAGGAAACAATACAAATTCCTTTCTAATACAAACAGAAGCGGAAATGTAAATGTAACAGCCCAAGATTTTATAAAAAAATATTCTTTTTAATTTTATTAAAGTCTTGTGTTGTACGCTACACCAAAAGGAGCTTGCACAACACGCATCCTTGACTTGCCTTGCATTACACGCAATCACGACCTTCCTCGATAGCGTGTGTAATACGCAATACCGAGTTTCACTAAACAACGATATGCTATTAAAATATTATTAAAACTAGCCGTTATGAATAGTAATAACCACTTTTTAAAACTCTGTAAATCTTATTTTTCAAAATGAACTTCATTTTTGGATTCGGAGTATCGAATTTAGCCTAAGGTGAAATTTTGGTACTTTTCGGATAACTTTCATATTCTGATGAATAGTGAAAATTACTAAATTTTAATTAAAACAACTTTTTTAATCGAAATAATTAATAGTGATAAATTATTAATTTGAGTGGTTTTAAAGTATATTTAGAATATATTTTTACAATTTAATACAACGTTGATCATTGGATGTAATTTCACATTTAAACCAGTTATAAACTAGTGTCAAACTTTTGATAGTTATTATCTCTTAAAAACACGCTATTTGTTTTGACGACGAGAATTAATTTTTAAATTAGTTAATGCAACTGATATGTTTTGAATTTGGTAAAATAGACATCATTTTTGAGTTCATAATATCAAATATATCTTAGGCCTAATTTTTGGTATTTTTCTGAAAACTTTCAATTTTCGATGAATAGTGAAATCACTAAGTGGTAGTTAAAAAACGGAATTTTTCATAAAACTTAATTTTACCGCTTCTGTGAATGGAATTTTGAAAATCTGAGAGACACGGTTAATATCAAGGACTAAAATGTGGTTCAATGAGATGAAAATAATTTTTGGTGAATAGTAACTTTTTACTTTTTTTTACCACGGTTAATAGTAAATAGGGTAACTAAGGGTAAATATGATATTATTATTACCCTAACACATGTCCTAATTCTATTGGATAAGTTTAATTCGACAAAAAACAACCTTATGAATAAAATATGACCATTTAGGCCCACTTGGATTATATTAGGACATTTATTATTAATTTATTTAAAGAAGGGTTAAAATAGTTAAAATCAAAGTTTAATAAGTAAATCATTTTTAATATGGGGTTATACATAAGATAAATTCGACTATAAATATTCATTAGAAAGCTAAAACGATTTCCTACATAATGATATTTTATTTATAATTTTTAGACTTTATATAAATTAATTTATTTATGACACAATGATGATGCAGTAATTACCCTTTTAAGGAAATATTAACATAATTGATGTTATAAATGATCACATGAATGTAATTTGAGACTTTTTATGAATTCCACTAATTTTCTAGGTTACTATGATATATTAATGTTGATTTAATCAACTTTTTTCGAACATATAATTCTGTTATGACTTTCACAAAAATCATATATCAAATAGTGTCAAAATTGACACAAAATAGTTTTTAAATCAAATATTATATTATTAATTGTTCTTTTATTCCTAAAAATCTAAGGTTCTGCCAAATGACTTATATAAGGATATATATATTAATAATAAACAATTTGGGGTTCGTTTGGCATGTTATAGTAAGTCTATTAACCATATAGTGAAAGAAACCAAAAAGACACGGTAAAAGTTAAATTATTTAACTTAGAGTTAAATCTAATTGATAAGGATAAAATAATACCCTAAACTTGTCTAAATCATATTGGTTGATAGGATTGCGACCCATCCCCACCTTATCTTCGAAATAAGACCATTTGGAGCCATTATAAACCGATTTTTACTTTAATATAAAATAATAATTTGAGATATTCCTAAGGTGCCCCTCTCCTCCCTTATAAAAGGACACCTCCTCCCCCTCCTCCTCACACCAATTTGAGCACTCAAGCTCGGCCAACCCCTGACATTTTCCCTTATCCACTTCCCTATAATAATCCTAGAGGTCCTGGTCTTCTTCAAAGACCAATATTCGTTCCCTAAGTGAAGGATTCAAAGAGGCGTTTCAAAGAAGAGGTAATAACCATTACCGATCTTTTCAATTTCTTTCTTCTTCAACTTCTTCTTCTTTAGTTGTTTCATGATAAAGTAATAACATCAGTATTACTTACATACTGATATGTTATTATAAATATGAAACAACTCTAATTAACCTTCTATCCATCCTGCGGAAAAAGGAAATCACCGCGCGTGCGTACGTACGGAATACCGTCTCCACGCCGTGGTGTAATCTATTTTCCGCCACCACCTTAATTGGATGGGTATAATGGTTTAATGAGTAACTATATATGATTATTATAAAGTGATGTTGATACTGAAATAGTATAAATACACTTCAACGCAATTCCACGACCATGGAAACGATATCATCGCTCGTGCGTACGTACGGACTACCGTCTCCACGACGCGATGAGATTCATTCTTAATGATTAACCATTCATGAATGATTATAAAGTATATATAATAAGTAGTAATGAAATATATGACATAATAATGATACTGGATTTATGTATATATATATATGTATGTCATCTACTTACTTCCATTCAAGACAATAAGGAAAGAAAAACAGCGTTCATGCGTACATACGGACTATCATCTCCATGAACGGTGTTTTTCATTTTATTTATCTATCTATTATATATATATATATATACTGAATATATATGATATATAAATCATATTTTATATTCTGGAAGTAAGTAAATCATGATATATGTAATAATGATGTCAAGAACAACAAGTCAAAACACCTACGATAAATGAAACGATTTTACCCAAAACGCTTCTTTAACATGGAATTTACAAAAGAACGGGTAATATAATGTCATAAGTGAACCATATATGATATCATAACAATGAATATGATTCTGTAATAAGTCAATGACATTATTTAAATCATTATACAGGAGGTTCGGACACATACGAAGCAAATCGGACCTAAGGTAAGGGAAATATCACAATCTCATTTTTATCCGAGATTGTTTATACTTTAGTATTTACTAGGGTGTATTTTATCATCCAAATCCATGTTTCCTGAATATGTAATATTATTTCCATCCACCTAAAATTGTTTAAATCCAATTTTACCCTTCGGTGAGTTTTTAGTAAAGAATATGAAAGGAATCTTTTGTCGTTTTTCGTACGAAGTACTTTTTGACTTTTCCGACAATAGTTCGAAAAGAATGTTTTTTTAACTTATACGGCATGAATGTATTTTTAAAAAATTATTTCTAAGAATCATCCTTTACAAGTTTTCAAGTTTATTTTTAATCAACTTCTTTTAGTTTAAATTTTTATGACATGTTATGAAAGGAAAAATGTTTTTGAAGAGGAAAGGATATTTTCCTCAAGAATGGAGTTCAAGTGTTTTATCAAAATTATTTTCCATCTAAGATAATAAAGGGTTCTGTTTCTATCCCTATTATTACATTGATTTTATTATGTTGTGATGGAATTATTTTTATGAATTCCTTTATCTTATATGAATTGTTTTATGATGCCATGTTGTTTAGGAATCCCATTTTTACTACATGGGTTATGAAATGATGTATGATTTATGATTTTGTGGCACACTTAAGAATGGTATCATTATGAGATGGGTGGGACCTATATCTCCCTCCAATGCATTGGGTAAAGATTTTATATCTCATGAGATAGACAGGGCTGGAACGGTAGGTTATACTGGTTCAGTGAAACAGGACTGAAATGAGGGTTACTCGATTCAGAAAGGGACTTTGTCCACTAAGATAGTCTTGGCAATGAGTCTTGACTAACAAGAAATGATTCTCTATGATTATGTGTGTATGCCACAAAGTTTCAAGTTTTATGTTATGATTATGGGGATCTCATTCTCACTTCTATGATTTATTCCATGTTAAGATATTATGATCTCTTTTGCAGGTTATGATTTTCAAAAAGATATGATATGATTTTTAGTTCCTTTATTTGACTTGCTGAGCATTTGAGCTCACCCTTTTATGTTTTCTTTTCCCCAGGATATAAAGAATGGTTTTAGGTAAAAAAAAGGGGAAGATCTTTATGGGAGATATTTAAGATCTTTCACCACGATTAGAAGATTACGTTCCGAGTTTCCAAAGACACTAAACTATTACGATCCTTGTGTGTGTGTTTTTGTTATGTACTAAGTATTCCGCAAAAGTAATGTAATGTCCATGTACGTCAAGATACGGGTCTCTACAGTTGGTATCATAGGAAAGGTTTAGTCAACCTTTGGAAACTAGGATGCGAAAACGTTAGTGAGATCCCTAGAGATATTTCTAAGGTATGTCTAGGGATGTCTCTAAGGTTAAGTATACGTATAGGTTATAGTCCTAGAATTGTGCTAACGATCTTCGAATTTAACCTAAGATGTTAGATATTGAGGGTACTACCCCTTTATTATGTTGTTTTCCCTAGCATGATTTTTTCCTCTCATACTATTCTTTTGGGGTTTTAGATGATGGCTGGAACCCGAAGGAACGGTGTTAATGCGGAATGTGATGGGCAATTCAATGATTGTCCCCCTGAGCAACCAAACGATATGGGAGCCGGAATGCAAAATCTTGTAGCCATGCTCACACCACTTTCTCAAGCTATGAATCATGCAGGACTTCCAAACGAGCAAAGGAAGGAGCAACATTCTGTTGAATCCTTCATGAGGGAGCGTCCACCTTCTTTCAGTGGGTCTACTGATCCATTAGTTGCTGAACAATGGATTAGTACTACTGAAAAGATATTTTCAGTTCTTCAATGTTCTGAACATGATAAAGTCATCCTAGCAGTGTATCGTTTGAAAGGAGATGCTGATCAATGGTGGAATCTTATTAAGAATACGAGGCAAAGGGATGAAATTGAGTCTATGGAATGGGACGAGTTCAAGAACTTATTTTTCAATAAGTACTTCCCTCGTATTCTCCGAACAAAGATGGAGAAAGAGTTTCTTGAACTGAAGCAAAGGGATGATGAATCTGTTGGTACCTATGAAGCGAATTTTACAAGACTTGCAAGGTACGCTTCTGGTATTATCATCCAACCTGAATGTAAAGTTGATCGATTTTTCAGTGGCTTAAAACCAAGTCTTCGAAGGGCATTAGCTATAAGAGACTTCAGTAGCTATGAAGAAATTGTGTGTTGTGCTATCAAGGTAGAAATGGAAGTTGGTGTTACATATCCATCTCATGGGTTTGACAAGAAATGAAAGATGGAGTTCAAGGAGAAAACTCAGAATAATGGTGAAAAGAAGATGAATGTTTCCTTATGCACAAAGTGTGGAAAGAAGCATGGTGGAGATTGTCTTAAAGGGACTAGAAAATGTTTTAAGTGTGGAAAAGAAGGTCATCGAGCAGCTGAGTGTCGAAGTAATGGAAAATGGGATTCTAATGAAGTGAATAAAGAAAACACTACAGAGAACGTACAACCAACACTTTAATGCTTCAAGTGCAAGGAGATGGGACATTATGTCAATAAATGCCCTAATCCAAGGGTTGGTTATGATCGACATGAGCAACCGCTTAAGGCAAAGGACAAAGGGAAGTCACATGCGATCACTATTGGCAATGTTGAATATGACAACGATGTGGTGGAATGATTAAGTGTTTATGTAATGGGATTCCAAAATAATTTTTTATCTTGGAATATTGGAATATTTATGTATTGGTCTAATGTGGTATTCAAAGTGATTGAGAAATTATGATCATAATGAAGGGAAAACAAGAAAATGAAATGTTTAACAGTATTCATGAGCTCATGATTGATATAAGGACTAAGTGATATCATGGTTTGAGTATATAGAATTTTGAGGATTTTGGTATGTGGAAAGTGTTAACTTTTAACTGCATTCATGTTTTCACTAAGGTTCAATGGGTATTCAAGAGAATACATGATTAAGGCCTTTGAATGTTTGGAATGTGACCAACAAGATATATCATATGATATATGGGATCAACGATGGTATTTAATCTCTGAGAGTGGACTGTAGTATTATGGATAAGCCTAAAGATTAGAATGGATTACGTTGGACATAAGTTAGTATTGTTTAAGGATAGAAGATTTTCGATATTATTGATGGGATGTTAAAGTAATGTAGTTTTAGAAAAAGGACAACCTGCAGGACGGGCGACAGCCCATCGCTTCGGACAAGGCAATGGGAATCGAACCCACAACCGAAGTGCGACTGGCCTTTATCGCCTACCACTGGCCTACAGGAAGTCCCTGTTTAGTAGAAACTAGTTTTATTATATTAAGCAGCATGATATATGAAGTATAAGTCCATTTTAGGAACCATATATGATTAATCTCACTATAGATCGACTTATGCATATAATTTTTGCTAACCTTTTGTTTGAGACAGATGGAATGGCCCGTCATTCTATCACATGATCTGCTAACACTTCATGAATAACAAATTCAACTTCATTTATTTAAGAGATGAAGTGGAAATTGTTCAAGGCACGAACAACAGTGAGATTGTACCAAAATAAAGTAAGTATTTATTCTAATTCAAATTTTCAACTTTAGGGAAATGATCTTGAAAACCAAAAATGTTGTCCTAGTGATCTTATACCTGATGAATCAGATGGTACCTTATATCATCACAAATCTATGGATTTGTGATTACTGGCTTTTCCATAGCCATGTTCTCTACCACTCTCCATCAGAACATGATGGTTAGATTTCTCTTCCATATCCATATTTTCACCTATGTGGAAACCCAATGATTAGTTTATTTGGGTAACCGTTACGTTTCATACTTTTGTTTTTAAAGATTGGTTTTGATATTCCTTTTTACGATGTGGGTTTCTATTAAAGAAACTTTTGAATAGTAAACCATTTATAACCCCGACGAATTTCGAGGGCGAAATTCATTTTAAGGGGGGTAGAATGTAACAGCCCAAGATTTTATAAAAAAATATTCTTTTTAATTTTATTAAAGTCTTGTGTTGTACGCTACACCAAAAGGAGCTTGCACAACACGCATCCTTGACTTGCCTTGCATTACACGCAATCACGACCTTCCTCGATAGCGTGTGTAATACGCAATACCGAGTTTCACTAAACAACGATATGCTATTAAAATATTATTAAAACTAGCCGTTATGAATAGTAATAAACACTTTTTAAAACTCTGTAAATCTTATTTTTCAAAATGAACTTCATTTTTGGATTCGGAGTATCGAGTTTAGCCTAAGGTGAAATTTTGGTACTTTTCGGATAACTTTCATATTCTGATGAATAGTGAAAATTACTAAATTTTAATTAAAAACATCTTTTTTAATCGAAATAATTAATAGTGATAAATTATTAATTTGAGTGGTTTTAAAGTATATTTAGAATATATTTTTACAATTTAATACAATGTTGATCATTGGATGTAATTTCACATTTAAACCAGTTATAAACTAGTGTCAAACTTTTGATAGTTATTATCTCTTAAAAACACGCTATTTGTTTTGACGACGAGAATTAATTTTTAAATTAGTTAATGAAACTGATATGTTTTGAATTTGGTAAAATAGACATCATTTTTGAGTTCATAATATCAAATATATCTTAGGACTAATATTTGGTATTTTTCTGAAAACTTTCAATTTTCGATGAATAGTGAAATCACTAGGTGGTAGTTAAAAAACTGAATTTTTTATAAAACTTAATTTTACCGCTTCTGGGAATGGAATTTTGAAAATCCGAGAGACACGGTTAATATCAAGGACTAAAATGTGGTTCAATGAGATGAAAATAATTTTTGGTGAATAGTAACTTTTTACTTTTTTTTACCACGGTTAATAGTAAATAGGGTAACTAAGGGTAAATATGATATTATTATTACCCTAACACATGTCCTAATTCTATTGGATAAGTGTAATTCGACCAAAAACAACCTTATGAATAAAATATGACCATTTAGGCCCACATGGATTAGATTCGGACATTTATTATTAATTTATTTAAAGAGGGGTTAAAATAGTTAAAATCAAAGTTTAATAAGTAAATCATTTTTAATATGGGGTTATACATAAGATAAATTAGACTATAAATATTCATTAGAAAGCTAAAACAATTTCCTACATAATGATATTTTATTTATAATTTTTATACTTTAAATAAATTAATATATTTATGACACAACGATGATGCAGTAATTACCCTTTTAAGAAAATATTAACATAATTGATGTTATAAATGCTCAAATGAATGTAATTTGAGACTTTTTATTCATTACACTAATTTTCTAGGTTACTATGATATATTAATGTTGATTTAATCAACTCTTTTCTACCATATAATTCTGTTATGACTTTCACAAAAATCATATATCAAATAGTGTCAAAATTGACACAAAATAGTTTTTAAATAAAATATTATATTATTAATTTTTATTTTATTCCTAAAAATCTAAGGTTCTGCCAAATGACTTAGATAAGGATATATATATTAATAATAAACAATTTGGGGTTCGTTTGGCATGTTATAGTAAGTGTATTAACCATATAGTGAAAAAAACAAAAAGACACGGAAAAAGTTAAATTATTTAACTTAGAGTTAAATCTAATTGATAAGGATACAATAATACCCTAAACTTGTCTAAATCCTATTGGTTGATAGGATTTAGACCCCTCCCCACCTTAGCTTCGAAATAAGACCATTTGGAGCCATTATAAACCGATTTTGACTTTAATATAAAATAATATTTTGAGATATTCCTAAGGTGCCCCTCTCCTCCCTTATAAAAGGACACCTCCTCCCCCTCCTCCTCACACCAATTTGAGCACTCAAGCTCGGCCAAACCCTGCCATTTTCCCTTCTCCACTTCCCTAGAATAATCCTAGAGGTCCTGGTCTTCTTCAAAGACCAATCTTCGTTCCCTAAGTGAAGGATTCAAAGAGGCGTTTCAAAGAAGAGGTAATAACCATTACCGATCTTTTCAATTTCTTTCTTCTTCAACTTCTTCTTCTTTAGTTGTTTCATGATAAAGTAATAACATCAGTATTACTTACATACTGATATGTTATTATAAATATGAAACAACTATAATTAGCCTTCTATCCATCCTGCGGAAAAAGGAAATCACCGCGCGTGCGTACGTACGGAATACCGTCTCCACGCCGTGGTGTAATCTATTTTCCGCCACCACCTTAATTGGATGGGTATAATGGTTTAATGAGTAACTATATATGATTATTATAAAGTGATATTGATACTGAAATAGTATAAATACACTTCAACGCAATTCCACGACCATGGGAACGATATCATCGCTCGTGCGTACGTACGGACTACCGTCTCCACGACGCGATGAGATTCATTCTTAATGATTAACCATTCATGAATGATTATAAAGTATATATAATAAGTACTAATGAAATATAGGACATAATAATGATACTGGATTTATGTATATATATATATATATGTATGTCATCTACTTACTTCCATTCAAGACAATAAGGAAAGAAAAACAGCGTTCATGCGTACGTACGGACTACCGTCTCCATGAACGGTGTTTTTCATTTTATTTATCTATCTATTATATATATATATATACTGAATATATATGATATATAAATCATATTTTATATTCTGGATGTAAGTAAATCATGATATAAGTAATAATGATGTCAAGAACAACAAGTCAAAACACCTACGATAAATGAAACGATTTTACCCAAAACGCTTCTTTAACATGGAATTTACAAAAGAACGGGTAATATAATGTCATAATTGAACCATATATGATATCATAACAATGAATATGATTCTGTAATAAGTCAATGACATTATTTAAATCATTATACAGGAGGTTCGGACACATACGAAGCAAATCGGACCTAAGGTAAGGGAAATATCACAATCTCATTTTTATCCGAGATTGTTTATACTTTAGTATTTACTGGGGTGTATTTTATCATCCAAATCCATGTTTCCTGAATATGTAATATTATTTCCATCAACCTACAATTGTTTAAATCCAATTTTACCCTTCGGTGAGTTTTTAGTAAAGAATATGAAAGGAATCTTTTGTCGTTTTTCGTACGAAGTACTTTTTGACTTTTCCGACAAAAGTTCGAAAAGAATGTTTTTTTAACTTATACGACATGAATGGATTTTTAAAACATTATTTCTAAGAATCATCCTTTACAAGTTTTCAAGTTTATTTTTAATCAACTTCTTTTAGTTTAAATTTTTATGACATGTTAAGAAAGGAAAAATGTTTTTGAAGAGGAAAGGATATTTTCCTCAAGAATGGAGTTCAAGTGTTTTATCAAAATTATTTTCCATCTAAGATAATAAAGGGTTCTGTTTCTATCCCTATTATTACATTGATTTTATTATGTTGTGATGGAATTATTTTTATGAATTCCTTTATCTTATATGAATTGTTTTATGATGCCATGTTGTTTAGAAATCCCATTTTTACTACATGGGTTATGAAATGATGTATGATTTATGATTTTGTGGCACACATAAGAATGGTATCATTATGAGATGGGTGGGACCTATATCTCCCTCCAATGCATTGGGTAAAGATTTTATATCTCATGAGATAGACAGGGCTGGAACGATAGGTTATACCGGTTCAGTGAAACAGGACTGAAATGAGGGTTACTCGATTCAGAAAGGGACTTTGTCCACTAAGATAGTCTTGGCAATGAGTCTTGACTAACAAGAAATGATTCTCTATGATTATGTGTGTATGCCACAAAGTTTCAAGTTTTATGTTATGATTATGGGGATCTCATTCTCACTTCTATGATTTATTCCATGTTAAGATATTATGATCTCTTTTGCAGGTTATGATTTTCAAAAAGATATAATATGATTTTTAGTTCCTTTATTTGCCTTGCTGAGCATTTGAGGTCACCCTTTTATGTTTTCTTTTCCCCAGGATATAAAGAATGGTTTTAGGTAAAAAAAAGGGGAAGATCTTTATGGGAGATATTGAAGATCTTTCACCACGATTAGAAGATTACGTTCCAAGTTTCCAAAGACACTAAACTATTACGATCCTTGTGTGTGTGTTTTTGTTATGTACTAAGTATTCCGCAAAAGTAATGTAATGTCCATGTACGTCAAGATATGGGTCTCTATAGTAAAAGTATTACAACTCTTTTGACCCAATGAGAAGGGTTATCCTTTCAACTAGGATAAGAGTTCTGTCTTACCACCACAGTGGTAAGCCCTCGATACGATGATCAGTCCGTCTGTCTGCCTATCCCTGGCAGCCCTCGATACGATGATCAGTTCGTCCGTCTGCCTATCCCTGGTAGCCCTAGATACGATGATCGGCACGTCTGTCTACCTATCCCCGGAAGCCCTCGATATGATGAGTGGCACGTCTGTCTGCCTATCCCTGACAGCCCTCGATTTTGTAGGTAATCGGCACCTCTGTCATTCAATTACTTGAAATCCCTTGATGCAATGATTGGACGCAAAATGCACAAAGCATTAGAGAAGTCACAGCGTCTCTCTCTAGAACTTGACTGAAACAAAGTATCTCAATTGTACACACATATTCACGCTTTTTCTCAGTTTTCTATTGTACTCTCAGCTTCAAATGACCTCTTATTTATAGGCCTCGGGTTCCAACGGTCACATCTCCTCCAACGATCATATTTCTTCAAAAAACTCGGAGGGACTTTGACACCTGGCATCATAACGGTCATATTGAAACAGAAAGCACGAAATCGTTTTGATTAGTTTCTAACTAACTCAATGACATTGTATTGGTTAAAACAAGATATATGAAGACGATAAAAAATAGTAAGATTAATATGAAACAATTGTTTTTGACTAAGTACCAAAACATGTAATGAAATTATGAATAGTAGAGTCTGTACGATACAATTGACAGAGTTAGTACGATATGATTGACAAGGTAAGTACGATACAATTGACAGAATTAGTATGATATGTTTGACAGAGTCAATACAATATGATTGACAGAGTCAGTACGATATGATTGACAAGGTTAGTACGATACGATTAAAAAGACATGTGTGATTTCCAAAACAAGATATAGAAGTCAGAAGAGAACTTTTGACTCAACAATAACATGGGGAATGAAAACACATAAATGGGTGATATCATATGCTTAATGAGGTTAAACAGGGGAGATATGTAAGCATAAACATGAGAAAAAGGATTTGAGAACATGATCATAACATTATAAGATCATAAAATGTGTATCTAATATCATAAAAAAATAATTATGGAATTATTTATATAGTTTATAAGACCTGAATCATAAGGAAATCAAGGATAATATCCATGAAATCATAATGTAAGAATAATAGATGGAATTTGGGAAGTTACCTAATAATTTAATATCATTCTGTAGAATACAATGATCATTTACAAAATATTATGTAGGAACATTATGGGGAATAAACTTACTAGGAACGACACACCACTATCCTCATTCATAGTCCTTATAATATAAGGGTATTGGATTCCCCATATTCTCAGAGTGGATCAGGTTTCCCATTCATCCCATAATGGATTGGGTTTCCCAATAATCGCATTGTGGTTCAAGCCAGTTGACTTGTTTCCCATCATTATCTCATGGGATATATATATTTGGCCAATGAATTCGAGGAAGATATAGTTCCTACCCATCACTTATTAAAATAATTATTAGATGTTCCACAAGATCATAAATAATCATGATATCATGTCCCTTAAAAAAGACATGTTTCATATACATCATGTCATAACCCATGAAATAAAACGGTCTTCATAAACATGTCATCATATCATAACATGTGGAAAATATTCATGTTTTGATATACTTTCATCAAATAATAACCAATGAAAATATTTGGGTTTTAAAATCTTATAACTCGTTTAAGAGAAACAAGTTTCACAAACATATAACCCATGAATGTGAAATGGGTTTCATAACCATCATTCCATCAAAACACTAAACTACTCATAAAAATAATAAGAATGGAAACTTTGGATCATTTCCCCATATATATATGATTAAAAAAATAATTTCATATTATTTTTGAAAAAAATTTGAATAATTTTTTAATAATAGTTCTTGAGTAAAATATTCATTTTGATTAGAAAAATGATTTTAAAACATTAATCATTTTTGAGAAAAAATATATTTGAAAATAGCTTTAAAATAATATAAAGAAATATTATAATAACATAAAACATTTTTAAAATAAATTATAATTTAATACTATCACAAAATAGTATTTTAAAAACATTTTTGAAACATTTTGGAAATCAATGTTTTTAATAAAACATATTTTTTTACTGAAGAGAGAAATCAATCCAGATTGTCATGAAAACATTTTTATAATGATATTAAGAAATAAATATTGAATATTTTTACTAATACTTGAATATATCATGAATCAAAATATTATAATAAAATTAATTATAGTTTCGGGGATAGGGAACATAAGACTTCATCAATGGAAGAATAGTCGTAAATAATCCTGATAAATGATGAAATTGTAGTAGTAAATGCTTAACACATTGGTAACATTAAATCATAATACCAAATAAATAATAACATCCCAGGAAGAATATAATATCTTTCAATGAATAATATTCATTATATGAAAAGTCAAAGGGTTATTATATAAGCCTTGTAAAATAATATAGGAGTATAGGAAGGCATGTAGTTCAAAGAACGAAAATTTAAACAAAACTACCTTACCGATTGGTAACTTTTGGAATGTAAACCCCATGAAATAGAGATAAGAATATGTATATATAAATATTATTAATTTAGAAAATAATAATAATATAGTAAATTTATGGAAATTATATACACCACACAAAATAAACGAGTGATGAATATGGTATAAGTATCACAGAAATAAAAATGATACAAAAAATACCTTTTCCTTATGTCTCAACTCTCTTCGTACTCGTTCAAACATATTATCCAATAAATAATAGTTTATTATATTAATGAAAAAATTCAAACTATATCATACCATATAATATTTACCTATGAACTTATATTCCCAGTTTACTAACAATACTATATTAAAGATTCATTTTGGGTAACAACATCTTTGTCATTCGTATGTGTTTTGATTTTTTATATATTTTTAAATTTCACATATATCATGATTTAATAAAATAAATAATGACAAAAATTATATAAATATCACATTTATTCAGTATATACATTATTATAATAATCTATAAAAATATAAATATAAAATGAAATACAATAATCATGGAAACATTAGGTCGTACGTACGTATGAATGATGTTTCCCTTTTCTTATCATTTAGAAATAAGGAAATTAAATGATATATGTTGTAAAGAACGGTAAATTTCAAGGGAAATTTTTTTTTAATTTTCATTGAGATTTTATGAGTACGCAGTTTCTGACGGCACCTGATTCCGAGGCCCGGTGTGCCCGGAATCAATTTCCAAATTTTAGCTCAGGTACGTTCAGTGAACGAATGAGCGGCGTTTTTATAACTTTTGAACCGATGATCAGAATTAAATTATGAGGTCACCGATGGAATCAAAATGTCGATAATTGCTTAGGAACACCTTTTCTGGAGTTGTGTTTTCTCGGAGATAGTTGCTAAAAATGCACTAAGTTTAAAGTGATATTAAAATCGTGTTACAATTTTTATTCCACTTCCTTAAGTGGTTTAGCCCATGTGAGGGAGTTGGGGAGGGACCCACTGAAGTTCTAACTCCCCTTGAGAGGATTTAAGATGAGGTGGGGCCCACACGAGCCCCCGCCTTTTCGTTTTTCCTTACCTCCTTTTTTTAAAAACCTCTTTGTCATTAAAGTTTCCAACTTATCACTTTAATTAATTTTGACAAGTTTAGTTTAATTAAATGAAGTGAATTAAATTTTGAATGTTTGAATTTTAAAAGTGTTGAAAAAAGTAATAAAATAAGGATAAGGCCTTATTTTAATTTGGTTGCATCGTTGTGTCGAGAGAGGGAGAGTTCTACCATCGAATAACTTCAGCATCCTCCTTGAAGAACGCGTAGAACACTGACGCGCCTTCATTCATTATTTTTTCCACGTCAAAGGAAGGGGGACGCCGTTTCACCTCGGACAATCTCCATCGATGTGTACGGAGCCACACCCCACGACATTGCTTCCTGTGACGCTCTTCGATTGTCAACTCATTATCGAGGTAGGGGTTAATTTTGTTCGTGAAATAATCTTTCGTGGTCTTCGTCTTTTATTTTGGGCTGCTTGTTATCAACTTAACGGGAGGAGTTCGGACCAGACGAACACGACCGACCCTCCTCCCCCTTTGTTGTTGTGTTTGTTGTGGCTCTAAAGAAGGTGGCGCGGTGCAACGACACCGCGCGGAAACATGGAAGAATGCAGCAAATGAGCGTGGTGCCGTCGCGCCGCGCCGTTGAGGCCGAAAGAAGCCGCGGCCGGAGTTGGGTCGTAGCAAGGGGGCGCGGCGCCGCCGCACCACGCTAGAGAACAATGAAGAGACCGCGGCCGGAGCGGGGCCGTGGCGGAGCAGGCCGCTGGCGCATCGGAGGGGCGGGACCGCGGGGTCCCACGGCGGCGGCACCGGCCGGCCAGCCGGGCCGGCTGCTCGGAAGAGGCCAGGGGTCATAACCCCCTGGCTGGAAAAGGAGCGGCCCCCATGTGAGGGTCGCTGTTTCAAAACAGGGCCCCCCCCCCCCCCCGCGACAACTCAGCCGAGCCGAGCTGTCTGGCCACGCGGGCCGCGCCCGCGCCAGGCCAACCGGTCGCCCAGGCCGGACCGGCCACACCGGGCCGGGCCATGCCCACCGAACAAGGTCGCGCCCTAAGGATCAAGAACTGGACCCAGGTTAGGTCGACCCGGTTCGGGCCGACCCAGGGGGTCTTGGGCCGGGTCGGTCCGGGCCCGAATCTCACTAAAACCGGACAGGTTCGTTTAAATGCCTGTAACATGGGCTACGGATCTCCGATCGATGCACCGTCAGTTGTGATGAAATCATTGGATCAATACTATTGCTTAGGTATATTACATTCAAGATTTCAGACAAATTTGGGTACAGCCGGGTTGGTTCGTACACGAAACCAACCGGGCCCTCAGAGCGGAAACACTTATAACTTGATCTCTGGACGTCCGATTGACGTGCCGTCAACTTTGCTGGATTCCTCTTAGTGAGACAGACCTTTTGGATTACTCCGATCAAGGTTTGTACATAGCTGGAGTGCAGTTGGGTTGGATTTGACTTAAAAACCAACCGGGCCCCGGGAACGAAAAAGCCAATAACTCTCAGACCGGGCGTCCGATTAACGCGCCGTCTGTCGCGTTGAGTCCCGTTTGTCGAGACGGAACTTTGGGATTCATCATCTCCGGACTACGTGTTATTTTATGTATCGACCCCCCTTGGCTGGTGGAGCTGACCCTCCCGGAATCCAGCATGCTATGTGCGGGAACCCTAGAGTTGGCTTCTACTACGACGACGATGACAACTGCATTGAAATCCTCCGTGGGTTCGGCAGTGATGACGACTGCACTGAAATCCTCCATGGGTTCAGTAGCGATGAAGACCGTACTGAAATCCTATGTGGTTTCGACGTCGATGACTACTATTATTGTCTCCTACGTGGGTCTGGCATTATTACTGTTCTTGTATCCTATGTGGGTCTGGCAGTGTTTCACTAAGATCTTATATCATACGTTGGTCTGGCAGAGTAGATGGTATGTATCCTATGTTGGTCCAACAGCTTAACTGGTCTAGTATCCTATGTGGGTCCCAGCTTAGATGAATCAGTGGCTACATCTGATCATCTCTATCACCTTACAAAGAAGTATAACTGTGTAAGATTAGTCTTGATTTTCAATCATTGTCTTCGATATGATTGACTTTCTTTCATTTGTGGATTGGGTTGTGCTTTCCAGTGTGGATTGGGTTGTACTATCCTATGTGAACGTGATTGAACTTTGGATCGAATGTTGGAGCCGAACTAGAATTGATGACTTAGATATATGTATGGGCATATACCTAAGTAGTGTTGGATGTTATTCATGATTGTATCTTTCCTTTGTGGATTATCCTTTGTGGATTTTGGGAGTCCTTCGGGGGTCTCGGGGTCCCTACTGAGTAGCGTATACTCACCCTTCCACGGGATATGCCCACACTATGTTGTGTTGTATGCAGACGACGGACAACACTGATCGTGGTTGAGGCTTGTGGAGCAAGTCGGTACATGGAGGTGGACCACTGGGCGGGACGTACACAGAGAGGACGACTGGACACGAGGAGCTGAGGAGGCTATCTAAACCCACCCTTCAGGTGGGACTTCTAGTGGATGGCTCGACATTTCTGCTTTACTTTCAGTTGCTGAACATTACTTCTAGTTGTACTTTTCATTCAATTTGGGTTTGTATTCTGGCGCATTTACTTTCCGCACATACTATTGTACCCAGATTTACTTAGTGTTAACTTCTGGTTGCTTACTCTGTGGTGTTTGTTTACTTTATAAAGGCAACACCTTCCCCTTTTTGTCAGGATTTACGCCTTGGTTCTAGTCTCTAGTCCCTGGCTTATGGGAGGCGGGCTTGGGGTAGTCACGATAGGGGTCCTGAGGACGGGTCATGACAAATTGGTATCAGAGTAGTTCGGTTCTACAGCAGAACTCAGGACATTGATCTTCCTCCTATGTGAAGCAATAGTGCTAGGGTATTGTGTGTGGTTATTAGTCTAGGGAGTCCAGTGTTGGTGCGTTGGCCGATGTATCCGTACACTAAGACCTTGACTTCTGATTTACGACTCAATGCACGAAAACATTGATTTCATGTGTGTTTCAAAAGTTTTATTTGTGATTTCATTGTGTTAGCACACCAGGTAAACTGTTTTGACCGTGGCACGCCTGTTTCTTTTTAGGATGGCCCCACGATGGCAGCCAGCTAGGGTTCCAGGCTTTGTGAGAGACGACAACCCACCGAGCGACGAGGATTCGGTGCAGGGCCCTTTTTTAGTGGAGGCCCCGGAAGTACCTCTACCCACCGAGCCACCGATGCCACCAGCTCCAACCACTGAGAGTGCACGTCACCTTAGTGCACTTCATGAGTTTCAATGTCAGAGACCGCCAATGTTTCGTGGGGAGATGATCCCTCAGGCAGCCGAGGATTGGCTGGAGGTGGTTGTGAGAGTTTTCAGGTTAGTGGGGACACCACCTGACCTCATAGTGATCCTTGCAGGGAGCCTCCTGTAGAGGCAACAGGCAGATGGTGTAGCTTGATGCTCTAGGTGCACGACGAGGCATATCTCCTCTGGACGGACTTTCAAAGCCTCTTCCTCTCGAAGTTCGTCCCAGCCACCCTCCGTATGATGAGCATTTAGGATCTACTAAAGATGAGGATGGGCACCATGATGGTCTCCCAATACTCACTGATATTTACCGATCTCTCACGCTATTCGACAGACATGGTGTGGGACCCATTCTTCCAGGCCCGGTTCTTCGAGCAGGGACTGAGGCTTGAGATCAAGGAATCGATGAACTCCCTCATCATTCTGACACAGGCTGGAGTACTGAAGAGAGCCCTTCTCGTTGAGAGCTTTCCTGCTGAGCCTACTCCAGTAGTGAGACCTACCGTAGGGCGGCACGTAGCAGAGTCTTCTGCAGTTGGAAGTCGACGGATGTCACTGCGGTCCCGGAGGACCAAACCATCAGGCAGACGACCTAAGGACACTAGCTCAAATGTGCGGGGCACCCGGCGCAGATCCAGTCTTCCGAGGAGTAGACAGTGCTATGCATGAGGCGGGCAGGGCCACTTGGCTCGTGACTGCCTGACCCGCCATGCAGAGGAGCAACAGACGGTTGAGGGGCCACCTAGGCAGGGGCATAGGGTCGACTGTGATGGTCTGCAAAGAGCATGTGGACTAGGCAGGGGAGTTGGACGAGCATCAGGTGGTGGACGACGCATTGAGTCTTTACCACCACCACCACTAGGAGGTCCACCCTGACCACAGGGAGATGGCGGGCAGAGGCTTGATAAGCTTCATGTACCGGAGGCCTACGACCACACCGCACCAGAGATGATTCGAGGTACTATCTGTGTCTACTCCACCTGTGCTGCAGTTATTATAGACATAGGAGCAATTTATTCTTTTATAGTTGCTTCCCTTGTTCGGAGCTTGGAGATTCCGACGGAGTCGTTGGCTCGATCCTTACTGCTAGAGACTCCTACAGGAGTAGACTCAATGATTACGCACTGGTGCCGGAAGTGTGAGCTTACTCTAGGAGGCGAGAGCTTCGGTTGGGATCTTCTTGTAGCAGCGTCGAGGCCTTATGACATCATCTTGGGCATGGATTGGTTAACTCAGTCCATGCTCAGATCGACTGTATTTGGTGCAAGGTGTGGTGTGTTCGCACCGTTGGGAGCAGGTTCACCTTCACTGGAGAGAAAGGAGCCTTTGCAGTGCAGGATGGACTCACGCAGAGGAGAGGAAAGCCCATCACTCATCATTTGGATAGCCTAATCCTAGGAGCAGTTGATGTGCAGAGTCTTGGTTTTTCATATAGTGGTGGATCAGTATACAGACATTTTACCTGACGACGTTCTAGGACTACCTCCTCGCAGAGAGGTAGAATTTTATATTGACCTGTAGCCTGGGACAGCCCCGATATCCACTCCAGCATATCGGATGGCTCCCATTGAGCTTCGAGAGCTACGGGTACAGTTGGAGGACTTGTAGAGAAAGGGATTCATCCGAACTAGTGTTTCACCCTAGGCTTCCCCGATTTTGATCACCAAGAAGGCGGACGAGAGCTTGCGACTATGTGTCGATTACAGTCACCTGAACTAGGTGACTATGAAGAACATGTATCAACTTCCTCAAATTGATGACCTCTTCGATCAGCTCAAGGGTGCACGGTGGTTCTCGAAGATAGACCTCAGGTCAGGCTATCATCAGCTCAGAGTTCGGGACGAGGACGTGCAGAAGAGGGTCTTCAGATATCGGTATGGCCACTATGAGTTCTTGGTTACGCCTTTCAGCATAACCAACACACGAGAAGTGTTCATGGGTCTCATTAATAGGATCTTTCAGCCATACCTCGATCGATTTGTCGTGGTCTTCATCAACGTCATTTTGATTTACTCGACCACTGAGGAGGAGCAGGCCTACCACTTACGGGTTGTACTAGACACACTCCGAGAGAACCAACTTTAAGGTAAGCTCTCAAAGTGTCAGTTCTGGATACGCGAGTTCCACTAGGTACTACCGGAGGTTTGCGCCAGACTTCTCCAGATTTGCGGCACCACTCTCAGCTTTGATGAAGAAGGGGAACCCCTTTGTGTGGTCAGAAATATTTTAGTAGAGCTTCCAGGAACTGAGACAGAAATTGACCAGCATACTTGTTTTGTGGCTATCAGAGGAGGGAGTGGGGTACGTAGTCTACTACGATGCATCAGGGACCGCACTCAAATGTGTCCTGTTGCAGGATCGAGTAGTGATCTCCTATGGATCAAATCAGTTGAGGAATCATAGCAGAACTACGCTACCCATGACCTGGAGTTAGCAGTAGTGGTCTTCACTTTGAAGATGTGGCCACAGTATCGGATGGGCGAGCGCTTTACAGTCTTTTCTAACCAGCAGATTCTCAGGTACATCTTCTTGCAGATGGACCTGAACCTGAGACAGTGGCAATGGATTGAGTTCCTCAAGGACTATAACTTTGAGGTATTCTATACTCCTGGAAAGGGAAACGTAGTAGCCGATGCTCTTAGAAGGAGGATGGCCATTAAGCTACTCGGTGAGGCGACATAGCGGCTAGCCGTTTTGATGATATCCTTCATGGATAGAGATAGAACAGTCTTTCTTCAGTCACTCATAGTCACTCCTCCACTACTGCATTAGGTCAGAGAGGCATAACGTGGGGACACTGATTATGTGACGTGGCGTGCACAGATATCCTCAGGACACGCACCTGATGGATTCTTTGTGAGAGGAGAGCATGTCATGTTTTTTGAAGGACGTACCATGGTACCGGCTGCTTTACAGGAGGAGGTGCTGAGAGATTTTCACACTTCCCCTTTAGCGGTACATCCAGGAGTGGCGAAGCTGTACCAGGATCTCATACGACAACACTGGTGGCCTGGTATGAGGAAGGTTGTAGCTGAGATCATTTCTCGATGCCTCAATTGTCAGCAGGTGAAGGCAGAGCACCAGGTACAAGCAAGCTTAGTGCAACCCTTAGAGGTCCCGGAGTGGAAGTGGGACGGGATATCTATGGATTTCGTGACTGGACTTCCACATACTTCTAGAGGTCACGACTCCATTTGAGTTATTGGTGACCGACTCACCAAGTCGGCCCACTTCATACCCATCAGAGAGCAGGGATCAGTAGAGAGCGTGGGACGTCTCTACGTTCATGAGATTGTACAGTTTCATGTTGTTCCATCATCTATCATCTCTGATCAAAATTCTCTCTTTACTTCCCGGCTTTGGAAGGGGTAATAGGAGGCATTCGGGATGCAGCTACGTTTGATCACAACCTTTCACCCTCATACGGATGGTCAGATGGAGAGGATCATTCAGACTCTCGAGGACATGCTCTGTGCATGTGTCCTCAACTTTGTTCGTAGGTGGGAGGACCACCTACCCTTGGTGGAGTTCGCGTACAAAAACAACTACCACTCCACCATCTGGATGGCACCATATGAGGCATTGTACGACCGACCTTGAAGATCACCTCTGTGCTGGACAGACCCTGGTGAGTCAACACTTGTGGGACTCGAGATAGTCTAGGCCATGACAGAGAAGTTCCAGGTCATCCTGGAGGGAATGAGGACAACTCAGAGCCGATAGAAGACTTATGCTGACAGGAGGTGGAGACCACTAGAGTTCGAGGATGGCGACCACGTTTTCTTGCGGGTCTCACATCGACGTGGATTAGGAAGATTTGGATGTGGTGGAAAGTTATCTCCACGCTTTATCATACCATTCTAGGTTCTCAACAGGATAGGTGAGGTGGATTACCGCCTGGCTCTACCACCTCAGTTGTGTCGGGTGCACAATGTCTTCCATGTATCTCAGCTGAGGAGATACGTGCACGACCCGACGCATATCGTCGACCATAGGGAGCTAGACGTTGACGATGGGGAGACTTTTGGGGAGGTCCTAGTGGAGATTGAGGATCGACAAGAGCAGGTCCTACGTGGGTGGCCGATTCCTCTAGTGCGCATTAGGTGGCAACACGGGAACCTCAAGGAGATCACTTAGGAGTGGGAGGCTCAGATGTATGCTCAGTACCCTCATTTGTTTCCCTATATTGTGATTTATCTTTACGGGGATGTAATGCCTTGATGTGGGAGTAATGTAAAGACCCGTAAATTTCAAGGGCTGTTTTTTCTTAATTTTCTTTTGGATTTTACAAGTACGCAGTTTCTAACGGCACCTGATTCCGAGGCCCGGTGTGCCCGGAATCAATTTCCGATGTTTATCTCAGGTACGTTCAGTGAACGAACGAGCGGGTTTTTATAACTTTTGAACTGGTGCTCGGAATCGAAATCCGAGGGCACCGATGGAATCGCAGCGCCGATAATTTCTTAGGAACACCTTTTCTGGAGTTGTGTTTTCTCATGGATAGTTTCTTAAAATGCATTATGTTTAAAGTGAAATAAAAACCGTGTTGCAATTTTTATTCCACTTCCTTAAGTGGTTTATCCCATGTGAGTGAGATAGGGTGGGACCCCCGGATGTTCTAACTCCCCTTGAGGGGATTTAAGATGATGTGGGGCCCATAAGAGCCCCCACATTTTCATTTTTCCTTAACTCCTTTTTTAAAAACCTCTTTGTCATTAAAGTTGCCAACTTATCACTTTAATTAATTTTGACAACATAAGACTAATTAAATGAAGTGAATTAAATTTTGAATGTTTGAATTTTAAAAGTGTTGGAAAAAGTAATAAAATAAGGCTAAAGCCTAATTTTATTTTGGTTGCATCGTTTTTTTGAGAGTGGGAGAGTTCTACCATCGTAGAACTTCATCATCCTCCTTGAAGAACACAAAGAACATCGACGAGCCTTCCTTCATTCTTTTTTCTGTGTCAAAGGAAGGGGGACGTTGTTTCACCTCGGACAATCTCTGTCAACATGAACGGAGCCACACCCCACGACGCCGCTTTCTGTGACGCTCTTTGATCGTCAACACGTTATCGAGGTAGGGGATAATTTTGTTCGTGAAATAATCTTTTTTGTTCTTCGTCTTTTATTTTGGTCCTCTTGTTATCGACTTAACGGAAGGAGGTTAGACTGCACGAACACGACCGACCCTCCTCCCCCTTTGTTGTTGTGTTTGTTGCAGCTCAAAAGAAGGCGGCGTGGTGCAACAACACTGTACTGAAAATGGAGGAATGCGCCGAAGAAGCGCAGCGCGGTCGCACCACGCCTTTGAGGCCGAAAGAAGCCGCGACCGGAGTTGGGCCACGACGGAGCAGGGAGCGGCGGTCGGAACCGCCGGCCGCTGGCGCATCAGAGGGGCGGGACCGCGGTGTCCTGTGGCAGTGGCACCGGCCGGCCGATCAGAAGAGGCCGGGGGTCGTAACCCCCGGCTGGCAAAAGAGCGTTCCCCATGTGGGGGCCGCGGTTTCAAAACGGGGGGCAGCGCTCCCCCCCCTCCCTTTCCGCGACAACTCGGCCAAGCCGAGCTGTCTGGCCATGCGGGTGGTGCCGTTTGAGCCGGGCCACACCCACCGGGTCGGGCCGCACCCTAAGGGTCCAGACCCGGACCCGGGTCAGGTCGACACGGTTCGGGCCGACACCGGGGGTCTTGGGCCGGGTCGGTCCGGGCCCAAAACCCCCTAAAACCGGACATGTTCGTTTAAATCCCTGTAACATGGGCTACGGACCTCCGATTGTCGCACTGTCAGTTGCGATGTGATCCTTGGATCGAGACGGTCATTTCAGTATATTACACTCAAGGTTTTGGAGAACTTGTGGTATGGCCGGGTTGGTTCGTACACGAAACCAACCGGGCCCTCAGAGCAGAAACGCCTATAACTTGAGCTCCGGACGTCTGATTGACGTGCCGTAGACATTGTTGGATTTCTCTTTGTGAGACGAACCTTTTGGATTACTCCTCTAGAGGTTTGGACGCAGATGGAGTGTTGTCGGGTGGTTTTTGACTTAAAAACCAATCGGGCCCCTGGAATGAAAAAACCAATAACTCTCAGACTGGGCATCCAATTGACGCACCATCTGTCGCATTGAGTTCCTTTTGTCAAGACGGATCTTTGGGATACATCAAATCCGGACTATGTGTCAGTTGATGTATCGACCCCCCTTGGCTCGTGGAGCAGACCCTCCCGGAATCGAGCATGGTGTGTGCAGGAACCCTTGAGCTGGCTGCTACTACGAAGACGATGACGACTGCACTGAAATCCTCTGTGGGTTCGGCAGCGATGACAACTGCCCTGAAATCCTCTGTGGGTTTGGAAGCGATGACGACCGTACTGAAATCCTCCATGGGTTCGACGGTGATGACTATTGTTCCTGTATCCTACGTGGGCCAGACAGTACTACTGTTCTTGTATCCTTTGTGGGTCCGGTAGTGTTTTACTCTGTTTTTGTATCCTATGTGGGCCTGGCAGAGTATTTGGTATGTATCCTATGTGGGTATGACAGCTTAGCTGGTCTAGTATCCTATGTGGGTCCCATATTAGATGAATCAGTGGATACATCTGATCATCTCTATCACCTTACAAAGAAGTATACCTGTGTGAGCTGAGTCTTGATTTTCAATTATTATCTTCAATATGATTTAATTACTTTCCTTTATGGATTGGGTTGTGATTTCCTATGTGGATTGGGTTGTACTATCCTGTGTGGACGTGATTGAACTTGGGCTCAGATGTTGGAGCTGAACTGGAATTGATGACTTAGATATATGTATGTGCATATACCTAAGTAGTGTTGGATGTTACTTCTTGATTGTATCTTTCCTTTGAGGATTATCCTTTGTGGATCCTGGGAGTCCTTCAGGGGTCTCAGGGTCCCTACTGAGTATCGTATACTCACCCCTGCACGGGCTATGCCCGCACTATGTTGTATTGGATGCAGACGATGGACATCACTAATCATGGTTGAGGCTTGTGGAGAAAGTCGGTACCTGGAGGTGGACCACTGGGTGGGACGTACACGGAGCGGATGGCTGGACCCAAGAAGCTGAGGAGGCTATCTGTACCCACCCTTCAGGTGGGACTTCTAGTGGACGGCTCCACGTTGCCAGTTTACATTCAGTTGCTGAACTTTCCTTCCATTTGTACTTTACTTTCAGTTTGGGTTTTTATTCTGGACCATTTACTTTCTGCACTTACTATTGTACCCTGTTTTACTTAGTGTGTACTTCTGCTTGCTTACTCTGTAGTGTTTGTTTACTTTATAAAGGCAATTTCTTCTCCTTTTTTTGGATTTACACCTTAGTGCTAGTCGCCAGCCCCTAGCCTATGGGAGGAGAGTTTGGGGTAGTCATGGCACGTGTCCCGAGGACGGTTCATGACATATATATATATATATATATTATAATTAATATATAATTATTATATAATTTATTTCATATAATTTCAATAAAATAATCCTTAATTCATTCCATGTATATTTTGAATGATCCACATCGCTTTGAGGTGGCAGTAGTGCACACATCCCAAAACGAAGCTATCATATTTACAAAAATGGAAATTATTATGGAATGTGTTATATAATAATTATATAAGAATAAATAAATAAAAATTCTCACATATATCATATAAAAATAAATATTACATATTTATTACCAACATTCAATGGTGGGAATGGAATAATGAATGACAATAGTTTGTGAGTCGGTATTTTTTCATAGACATGAATGACGATTGTGTATCTCATTTGATAGGATTTACTATCAAGGATGGTATAAACAATAGTATAAAATTATATCATAATATATAGGATATTAAGGTTATTATTTATGAGTTGAATTATAATATATTATTTGGTGGAGAATGAAATAAATATAGTTGTTTGTTGTATGATGTTACCAGTTCTTTGGGTAAATCCTTTTGGATTGGACCAATGAGATACATTATGTAGAATAATTTACAATGGGAAACTTATAGGACGGTGGAGGGGAGTTTTGAGGATGTTTTTTAGGGTTTGGCCTATATAAAAGTCTTTAGGTGTGCGAATGGAGGGGGGTAAAGGAGGTATTTTGTAAGTGGGGGAAAGAACACATTTGGTATTCCTGAAAATATTTGTGTGCTCCAAACGTTTAATTGTCCCCAGGGTTAACAATTGAAAATCATAGATACATATAGGATTAATTGTAGATATATATACATAAAGTAATTTTTAAACATGTGTATGGTCATTTTTAAACATTATAATCCTTTCCTATTCATTAATTAGGTTTGTTTTTACCTCTTTCAATGTAACTAATTTTCATTAAACACACTAATATTTTTGGAAACAAAATATGTTGAACACAGTAGAAATTATAAATTATGCTAATTAAAAACACGGAATCCATTTTTAGAAATTATAATTGCCACATAAGCATAAATTAATTTAAAATTAGTCGTACGAACAAGATGAGATGAAGAGTTTTTAAAGATATAATGTCCAAATGATTGAATTGTTTTTATATAAAATTCCAAATTTAAATTGATTCCAATGCCCTATATTAGATAAATTGTTGTATATTTGATATAATCACACTTCAAAACCAAATAGAAATATAATTTATAAATATAAATAACATAGATAAAAAAGTAGTTTGAATTAAAATTCTACATTTTCCACTATTCATACAAATGTGATGCTTTTCGGAAAAATGTCTAAAATTCACCCCAAAATAATATTGAAATTTTGAAATACTAAATGAGTTTAATTTTATTAAATTACATTTCTAAAATTTTCTAAAATTTATTTTATTATTTTTTACCTAAATACAAAAGAAGCATTTATTTATAAAAAAATAGTATTTATAGACATATAAAGACTTAACCAAATAAATATATGTTTTATTATCAATAATTTAAATTTATATATGACAATTTTAAATTAAATTTTAAAAATAATTATTAATATTAATATTTATATGTTTACAGTCTATGTTATATCCATATCGTTTAAATAATTATTATACTAAAATGTAGTTTCGTAGAAACTCAGTGCTGTGAGTAACATAAGATAAGACAATGTTTCGTGTAGTCAAAAATTAACATTGTGTAGAGTATAAATAATGTTTGAGTTAATTTTAAATGAAATAAAAAGCATTAAGTAAATTCAATTTATATAAATAGGGTTCATAAAACTCAGGGTGTAACATTCTACCTCCCATAAAATGAAATTAATCAATGAAATTTATCATTCTAACAAAAAATGTGTATAATTGTGTATCATCATATCCTCAACATCCAAAATAGATTCCTTTAACTAGGGATTTCTGAAAAAAAACGTTGACAATGTTAGTGGTGTTGTTTCATATAACCTTCTCTATATGAATGAATATTTTGACTAGATATTCGTCATAAGAATGATGATAATCTAGTGGTATGACCTCTTAGTTCAGTACATGTGAAGGGCCAGGTATGTACTTCATCAAGATAGATACTTGGAACACATCATGGACTTGATATATATTTATAGGAAAGTTATAGGCTACCATCCTGATATGATCAAGAATATCAAAGGGACCAACATACCTTGGGCTTTGTTTCCTTTTCTTCCCAAGCTTCTTGACCTTCTTCCATGTAGAAGTTTGTAGAAAAATATCTCACCAACATCAAATTATATATCATTATTTCATTTATCAGTATAATTGTTCGGTTGAATTTGAGTTGTCTTGATGTGTTTCTGAATGGTTCTTACGTTATTTATAATTTCTTCAGCAATCTCATGTCTAATTATCTTTCTTTATCTAACATCATTCTAGCATGTTTGATATCAAAATATATATTCACATATGGCTTAATAAGGATCCATATGAATTATTTAGTGAAATATATTGTTTTAAGAGAACTCAAATAGAAGAAGGTGTTGATCCCAATAAATTTTTAAATCCAATGAACAAGTTTTCAACATATCCTCTAAGGTGTAAATTATTCCTTTAGACTGACTATTCATTTTAGGATGATATGTATTGTTGAAACATAATTATTTATCAACTTCTTCTTGAAGGCCTCATAAAAACATCATGTTAGACAGTGGATCCTGATTAGATGCAATGTAATTTGGTAATCCATGAAGCATTTCCACTTCCTTAATGTATACCATGGAATGATTGTCTATAGAAAAGTCTTCTGTTATATTGATGAAGTGTTCTAACATAGTAAGGTTTTTTAATATCACCCATATATAATTATTCCATTTAGATGTTTTGGGGGTCCAATGAAAAAATCCATACTAATGTTCTCCCATTTCCATGCAACTGTGGGTAATGGATACAACATCCCCTTATAATCTTGGTATTCATCCTTTACTTGTTGGAATACCAATCATTGATATACAATCTTTGTGATATCCCAATTCATTCCAACCCACATGATGTATTCCATAAAATATATATTCGTCTTCATACTTCCAATATGAATAGAGAATGTAGAGATATGAGATTCCCCTAACATCTCTTTCTTTAAATCTATAATGGAAGGAATGAATACAAGTTTTCTAAACCTTATCATGCTATCATGATCAGGATTCAACTCAGGAAAATTTCAAACCTTCTTTAGTATCTCTATATATTATTTTTATTCCTCTTTAATAATCACATATATATATGTTTTAACATTTAATTTACCAAGATAATATTTACTCCCTTCATTCATGATTTTATAAATCTATCATTCTCAAATTCAAAAATACTATATTTTATTGTGATCTACTTCATGGAAAATCCAGCATCATATTTCTGAATCAAAGCATTGTCCACCTCGTTTGCCTTCCAAGGGTGGTAATATATTGATAATTCATAATCCTTTTTTAGGTATAGAAACATATTTGGAACATGTTCAAAACCTTATGTATGAATATATATTTCAATCCTTTAACATTAGTATATATATCATAATTTTATCAATAAATATAATGCCTCAATTACATTAATGAAAAGATTACTTCTTCTAACACCAAATAACATGTTGGTAAATTTTTAACTTAGATCTAAAACTTTTTCAGGGAATAAGATACCATAATGTTATTCAGCGTAATAAGACACCCCAATAACTTCATAAACACATCACAATAGATTACATACCATTATCCATTACATGGTAATGTAAGCATAGGTATTTTGAACAACCTTCCCATTAGTTCCTTGAAATATTCCTCACATTCGTATTCCTTGAGAAACAAGGCATCCTTATGTGTTAACTTGGTTAGAGGATTAGATAGATGTGAGAAATTATCCACAAACCATCTATAATATCTATCTAAACCACAAAAAATTTGGTTCCCATTCAACATATTTTTTCTAGTCCATTATTAAAAAGCCTATATAATTGATGTGTCTACTCCTACATGTTTTTTTGATATTATTTGACCAAAAAATGGAACCATTTTTTAAGAAAATTACGAATTTTATGTTTTTGATATACTTTACAATTCCTTGGGGTATTTAGTAATATTCTCGAGTGGTGTTAACCCTATTCCTAACACGTTGAATATATAATTTTACCATCTATAATTACTACCACAAAATGATTGTGGTAGTCTCTAAAGACTATTCATCAAAACCATTAATATAATAAGGGATTTTGTATGTCTAAAAGGCATCATTATATATTCATAGTGCCCATACCTAGTGTAAAATGTCATCTAGCGTATATCCTTATTCTTGAACCTCAATTCATGATATTCATAATGAAGGTCAATCATGGAAAATTATTGAGATCTGTGTAGTTGATTAAACAAGTCATCAATATGGGGAATAGGATACTTGTTATTGATTCAGATATTGTTCAAATCCTGATTATCAATGTTGATCCCCATTGATCCATATTTCATTCACAAAAAAGAAATTGTGAACCAAAATGAGAAACACTAGGCCAATGAAATCCCTCCTAAATGTTTTATTGGAGATTCATTTTCAATTCCAACCAATCAATTAAGTACATTCTGTAGGGATTCGTTGAAATTTTTTTGCTGCTCGGTATGAGTTATATTGAGAACTCGACTTCATTTTTCGGTGTAATTTTAGGAAAATCTTCGATAAAAATGTCCAAAAAACTCATAAATAATAGGGATATCATTATTGTCAAGTTCCTCCCAAACTATTTGATAAAAACATGCCTTCTGAATGGGAATTAAGAACCTTAAACTTGATGTAATATACATAGTATGTTCATAAATGTTGTCATATTGATATATGATCAGGGGTTTAAAATATCATACATAAATTACTTTTACAAAAAGATATGTTGGATTTATTAAGGTAAATATAATCCATGCCTAAGATGACATAAAATTATACCAACGAATGAATGACATGATTTTTAAGAAACAAATTCCCACAGACATTAATCCGAGAGGAATCATAGACATGCGATGAAATCATTATACAAATAAGGGTTAATTTTTTTTATCTCTAATTTAATAATTTTGTAGGAACCATAATACCCGTAGTAAATTCATTGCATATGAAAAAAGTGGGTATCTATAGATTCAAATAATACATTAGCAGTTCCAGAGTTAATGGTAGGTGCACCATTAATCATGTCGTCATCACACCCCTCATCCAAAATTATGATGGCATGAGAATTCCCCTTGTCCATCCGCTTAAGAGTTTGTTGTAGCTAGTCTTTATCAATAACCCTACCATTTGAGTACTAGTTAGTATAAGGGCCATTCTCATTACACATGAAGAACTATTGTGTGGGTGTGCATTCTTTGTAGCATTTTCCCTATTCATATCATTATATATCTTCTTCCCATTATTTAGGAAATCAATTGTCCGATGGCCATCCATTCCACACAAAAATAGTTATTAGACTGCATATGAAAATTTCATCTATGATTCTCTACACAAGTAGGGAATAAATTATGGTTCATCATCTCCTCTTCATTTTTTAGATTTTCCATCAAACTTCATCTTCCTTTTCATGTTAAAACCATGATATTAATATGTAACTCAATTTTCCATTGAAAACATGACTGCACAATACACAATCTATTCATCACTACTAATTTCTATCCTAGATGGTTCCCTTATGAGGCTTGTTTTTAAGAAACTGAAGATTCAATGAAACTAAATATCTATTTGGATGATAATACAAATAGAATATCACAAAATTCTTATAAAACTATCATCAAAGGTACTAAGATATTCATCAACATTTTTTTTCATCTGAAGGAAATACTTTTCCATCTACAAATGAATAACTAGTGGAAATTACATGATGAATAATTAGTTATTTAAATAATCCAAATCAATGGAATCAATTTCATCTTACTTCCTCAAATTATTTATTAAATCCCAACACTATTATGCTTGACCAACTAAACAATAAATAATAAGAATTATTTTTTCTTGGACTGAACACTAGAGGGTGGAAAATATATTTCCAATGGTACTAATCCATTTTTTAGCCGCATGTGGATCACAATCCCCACTAAAACAAGGGTGAATTTTCTGATGAAGAAATCAACAAAATTTTGTGTCCTCCATTATTCATTTAGAAGTCCAACATTATTCATAGATTGAGAAATTTGGGTGATCAAATTAATGATTTTTTTATTCCATCATCCATAGCATTCAGTTTATTAGGAAGAAAATAATTACATTATCTATCAATATCACCATTAACGTAGTTCCTCCTGGTTCTTTGAATTGACTAAAACAGAAAATCATAGATTAAGAAATAATTATCATATTGAGTAACCACATAATCATGAAAACTAACTTACATAATGTATAAATTATGACACCTTCTTTAATCTTGGAAACTGTAGGTTTATCTTAGTTCATTTATATCCAATATATAATTATATCCTTCATGATGGTTTTTGAAGAGTTTGTGGAATACTAATTAATATCCCCTAAGACTGTCAAACCAAGTTTCAAGCAAGGCCCATTATTGTGCATCAATTACAAATTGATATGTATTTTCGGGAAACCACATGTGTTGTCCATTAAATAACATTCCATGATATATTTCAATACTTTTTTTATCGTTATAATAATCCTTTTTCATGTCCTTAGGGTTCTCACTATGTTTTTCAAATCAAAGATCCCATATGTTAAGTAATACTTTTCTCTGATACCAACTATACCGACCCTCACATAACATACATTATAATTACATCATTTTTCATAATAATTAATACATTACATAAACAAACACTAAAAGACTGTATAAGGCTAGTACCAAGGGAAACATGGAATCATCAACACTAGTACATAATTGAGAAACCATATCTCCCTATAGGATCTCTGTGACTATAAATCATCTACGAAACATCATACATAATTAATACCATCATAACTAGGGTATAGGAAACCTAAAAATGGAAGAGATCATATGCCCAGTAACAATGATCAATGGAGATATGTAAGCATACACATGACCATAAGGGTATGAGATTGTGATCTTGACATTCAACGATAATACCCTGCATATCCAATATCATAAACATGAATCATGGAATGAATATTTTTCGTTCACAATACATGAATAATAAGGGAATCCTGATGATTATCTATGAATGAAGAACAAATTAATAAGACATGGAATTTTTTAATTCACCTAATCATTTAATATCATTCCTGATAATTCAAGGCTCATTTCCAATAACGTTTTAGAGAAATTAATGGGCACTACACTTACTAGGTGGGACACCCCCCATCCATATTCTTAGTCATTTCATTATAAGGGACTGGGTTTCGTATCTTCCCATAGTGTATTAGGTCTCCCCTTCTTCCCATAGTGGACTGGGTTTCTCCTTATTCAAATAGTAGATCAATCCCCCAACTTGTTTCCCATCATTATCTAATGAGATATGAATCATTACCAAACTATTTGGAGGTCGATATCGGTCAAACCTATCACATTATAAAATAATATATACTTGTTCCATATGATCATAAACAATCATAATTTAATGAACCATTAATGGTTATGGTTTTCACAAAAATCATATCACAACCCATGAAATGAAATGTGTATCATAAAAATCTCATCATATCCTTACATGTGAAAAAAATATAGGTTTCATAATCATTTAATCAAAGTATAATTTGTTAAAATTTGTGGTTTTCAAAATCATAAAACCAATGGAAGATAAATGAGTTCCACATGTATATAACCCGTGAAAGAGAAATAAGTTTTATAACCATATTTCCATCAAAACATAAATAATTCATAGAAATAATATGAATGGATGATTTTGATCATTTCCCCAAAAATGAATGAGTTACCTAAAAATATTTCATCTTAGAAGGAAAATAATTTTGAAAGATCTTTTGAAAATATATCAGGTAGAAAATATCCTTCCAAAATTAAAAAATGGTTCTTGAAATAATTTTTTTGAAATGTTTCTATTTGAAAATATATATGAAAACTTATAATGAAATATTTGAAAGAATAAATAAATTTAAAATAAATTTTATTTGAAATTTATCGGATAATATAATTTTAAAAATAGTTTTTGTTTTTTTTAACATGGTTTTATTAATATAACATATTTTTGAACGAATAGAGAAATAAGGCAAGATTTTCTTAAAATAAATTTATTAATTATACTAAGTACCAATGAGTGTAAAAATGTTTATAATACATGGATATATCACGAATAAATATATGGGGATAAATTTCATCAGGATTCCTAGGATATGGATCATAATATTTAATTGATGGAAACATACGTGTAAAAAATCCTGATAAATAATGAGATTTTAACAATAAACTCTTACCACTTGTGTAACATTAAATCAAAATACCCAATGGAGAATAAAATTACATTAAAATTTTTATAGAATTAAATTAATAATATTCATGATATAACATGTCCAATGTACATTATATACACCTCATAATAGAATATAGGTGTATTAAAAACATGTGTCTCAAAGAATTTTAATTGAGAAACAAATTATGTTTTTTAGTTGGTAAATTATTAAATGTGAACCCCATGAATGAGATATCATAAAATGGATATTTAAATATCTATAAGTTTATATATAATTATCAAATTATTCATTTTTCATAAGTATATAAAACACACAAATGAAACTAGTGGTGAATATGGTATAAGTATCATCAAAATAAAAGTGACACTAGAAATCCCTTTACCTTATTTCATGAAACTTTTAATACTTATTCAAATATCTTGTATAATAAATACATTTTAATTATAAATACATTCAGGAACCAAATTAAATTTATATCATACCATATATTATTTTCTTATGACAATATATTTTTTTGTTTGCTTATAATTCAATGGTAATGTTATTTTTCTAGTAATAATTGTGTTGTCTTTCACAGGTGATTTCATTTGTTATATTTTTTATCCATTTAATTATATCCTGATATTATTATATCCAAAATTATTACCATTATAAAATTATCATATGTACTTAGTATATTTGTATTTACAATAATCTATAAAATATATAAATAGAAATTGAAATACACCGTTCATGGAGACAGTAGGTCGTACATACGCATGAATGTTGTTTATGTTTTATTATCGTATTGAATGAATGATAGTAAATGACACATATATATATTATAATTCATGTTAAATAATTATTTCATATATGTTAAATAATTTCACTAAAACCATCCTTAATACATTCTACATAATGTGTGAACGAATCGTATCTCTTTGAGGTGGCGGTAATCAACATTTCATCAAAAAATGTTATCATATTTAAAAACAATATAAATTATGAAGGTATGTGTTATATAATAATTAATTAAGTACAAATAGATCATATATATCTTATAAAAAAATTATCATTATTCCCAACCATTGAAAGTGTAAATGGAACAACAATTAACATTGGTTCGCAAGATGGTAGTCCACCGTATACAGAAATGATTATTGTTTATCCCATTTGATGGAAGTGTGTGTGAGTGTAGATCGAACACAAAATATATAAAAACTATAAGTATATTTATGACACTTATGTTAATAAGTAATCACAAAATAAGACTATTTTAGGGGTGGAGAATGAAATATTGACAATGTTCTTATTGAAGGATGTCACCTCTTGTTTGGGAAACACATTTTGGTTTGCACAAAAGGGATTACTGGATTGGATTTAAGAAAAAAGGGGGGATTCTAGAAAGAAGGTATTGGAGTTGGGAGGATATTTGGGTTTGTTTTTTCCGTCAACAATGGAATGAGGGGTGTGAATATAGGGGGTGGGAATAAGAGTCCTTTTATAAGTGTGGTAAAGGACACATTGGGCTTTCTTAAAAATATTTCAGTGCTCGCCACATTTTACTTATCCACAAATAGGTTTAAAATGGACCATTCTATATACATATATCATTAATTGCATAAATATGGCCATCTAATGATTTTTTTTACATGTGTAGGTTTATTTTTACACCATATATTCTATGTTTTGTGATTAATTATGCTCATTTTCACCTTAATCACTATTAATTATTTTAATTACATTCACTAATGTTTATAGAAAAAACTAAATTGGACATATTAGAAATTATAATTTGTTATTATTAAAAATATTTAATACAGGTTTTTAAATTATAATCAATGAAGTTGCATAAATTTATAAAATGTTATTCATGTATATGGGATGAGTGGATGAGTTTTAAAGTGAAAAGGTCATAATGTTTGAAATGTTTTATGTCCAATTTCAATGTGAAATTGGTTTCAATTAGCTAAATTGGGTAAATTAATGTATATTATATCTAATTATACTTTAAAATAAAATTAATATTTAATTTAAATATATAAATAAAATAGATATAAATTAAGTTTAAATTTAAATTATTTATTTTTCACTATTCAACCAAGATTGATGTTTTTTTGAAATATCCATAAAACTCACCCTTATATAATTTTGACATTATGAACAAAAAAAATATCTTATAAAATTAAATTTCGAACAGTGTCTTGAATTTATTTTATTGATGTTCAATGAAGTCTTAAAAAGAATTTCTATTAAAAAATAAAATTGGTAAACAATAAAAACATTAACACAAATTTATAATTTTTATTATCAATAATATTTTTATATAAAACCATAGTAAATGTTATTTAAAAATTATTAACTAATATTAACATTTCTACTTTTATCGACTATCTTATAACCATCTAATTTATATAATTACAATAATAAAATGTAGTTTCATAAAAAATCAGTGATACATGTAACATAATCTAAGCTATTACTATGTGTTCCACAAGATTAAATTGGTGTAGTGTACAATGAATGTTTGACATAGTGTATAATGAAACATAAGAAAAAAATAAATTTAATTTTATAAAAATCACTAAAAACTCGGGTTGTTATATTCTACCCACCTCAAAATGAATTTCACCCCTAGAATTCATCATTCTGGTACACTGAAATTATTATGCATATTCCACATAATATATTAAAGTTCCCACATATCTTCCTCAAACTGTTGATCCCACCCAAACATTGAGTAGGATAGTGGTTTTATTTGTTGAACGTTCGCTATATGATCCATAATCACCACTAGTTGTTCCCCATATGAAAGATCATAATCCAGTGTTATGTGATCCAAGTTGAGTACATGTGAAGAAAAATATATTTACTTCCTTGTGATAGATACATGGAACACATCGTGGAATTTACAGTGAAATTTATTATATTACAAGTGATAAGATATCATCCCTATATGAATAAGAATCTAAAAGGGATCGTTATACATACGGTGTAGTTTCCCTTTCATTCCAAACCTCATAAACATCCTCAATGGAAACATTCATAGAAAAACCTATCATGGATATCAAATTTTAAATCATTCCATTGATTATCATCAAATTTTTTCTACTTAATTTAAGATTCCTTGATGTGATACAAAATGGATCTTACCATCTTTTCATTTTATTTACTAAACTCATGTCCCAATAGCTTTCTTTCTCCAATTTCATTCACGATGGTTGGAGCTCTACATATATTTCCATAGAGGACTTCATAAGGGGCCATATGAATTATTGAGTGAAATATATTATTGTAAAAAAAATCAACTAGAGGAAGATGTTGATCCCAACAACCTTTGAAATATATTGAATAAGATCTAAAAATATCCCCTAGGATTTGAATTGTTTTTTAAGACTAACTATCCATCTAAAGATTATAAGCAATTCTCAAACATAATTTTGTATCAACTTCTTACTGAATTCAACACCAAGACATCAAGTTAATACTTGGATTCCCCTTAGATATTGTCCAATTTGGTACTCTATACAACCATACAACTTATTTAATGTATATACTAAAAATATATTGCATAAAGATGTATTATCCAATAGAGATCAAGTGTTCTGACATAGTAAGGTGACCGACTAACACCCATATAATATTATTTCATTTATATTTTTTGGGGAGTCGAATGAAAAAATAAATTGTGATGTTCATCAATTTCCATTCTGGTATGGGTAATATATGAAATATCACCTTAGAGTTTTTCCATTCTTCCATAACATGAAGGTATTGCAAGCACTGAGATACAAACTCTACGACATGCCTCTTCATACCATCCCACCAAATGTATACCATCCAATCATTATACATTTTCTTAATTCAAGTTTGAAAAGAGAATGGGGAAATTTTATCTTCCTCTATCAACTCCTTCTTCAAATTTGGTATGTAAGGATCACATACCCAGTTTCAAATCCTTATAATTATATCATGATCAATGTTAAACTCAAGAACATTTCTAACCTTATTTTCTATATCAGCATCTTCCTTTTGTGCCTCTTTAATCTTCACTTGGATAGAATGTGAAACATTCAATTAGGAAAGATAATTTTTTTATATTTCATCCATTATTTCTAGGTACATACACTATAAATATAGAAACATTGGAATTTTTCCGCATCATAGATAAGATAGTATGATCATTACAACACAATGAATTAGAAACATTGTTCACCTTCTTAGAGTTATAATGTATTGAGCATTCATAATTCCTTATCATCTCTAACCATCTTCTCTGGAACATGTCCAGCTCATTATATGTGAATATATATTTCAAAATTTGATGATATTTGTATTTATAACTCTTTTCTCTGTAAATATAATGCATCAATATCTTTAATGAAAACAGTACTTTTGTTAACTTCAAATCATGATATGAATAATGTTTCTTGTGGATCATCAAATATCATGAGGCATAAGTGATAAACATGATATTATAAACAATAACACATACCAATAACTTCTTGTATGAATCAAATTGAATTAAAAACCGATTTATACTATAGAAAAATATAACGAACAATGCATAGACAACCCTTCTCTTTAGTTCCTTGAAGCTTTTTCACATTCAACATTACAGAGGAACTTCGATCCCTTCCTAGTTGACATGGAAAAATGATTATTTCACTATGAAATTCTCTCCAAAATCCATCAATATTATCTATCTAAACAAATAATTTGAAGGATCTCATTCACTATGGATAGTCTAGGAAAACATTCAAAATCATTCGTCTTAGATAGATCTACTACTACAACATCTCTTCAGATTAAGTTACCCAAAAATGAATCTTTTTGAATCTATAATTCCAAATTTCTAAATTTTAAAAACAAATTTTCCCCCCTTACGGTATTTATTACAATTATTATATGATATTCATTCACTTCAATTATATTTCAAGATATAATAATATAATCTATATAGACTACCAAAAACATATTCTTGTAATCTCTAAAGATTCTATTCATAAAATATATAAAGATATATGGGGAATTAGTAAGGCCCAAAAAATCACCATATATTCATAGTGAACATACCATGTAGGGAATTCCATATTGGGTAAATTCTCCTTATTTTCCCTAATTTGATAATATATATAATGAAGGTCAATCTAAGAAATATAAAAGGCTATGTACAGTTGATCAAAATGGTTACCAATATAAGGAAGATAATACTTGTTCCTAATTTTAATATTTTTCAAATCCTGATAATCAATTAATAGTTTAATTGATCTATCATTAGTTTACACAAACAAGAATAGGTTTACCCCAAGGGGGGACACTTTTTAATATGAATCCTTTATCAAGAATTTCATGAATTTTCTTCATCATTTACTACAAGTCAATTGGATCCATTCCGATATAGAATCTTTGAAATTTGTGTTAAACTTGGTATGAGTTATATTGAGAACTCAACATCACATTTTTGTAGAATTAGAGGGAAACCTTCTAGAAAGAAATCCACAAACTCCCAAAAAATATTCAAATAATTGATAACAGGTTTGAAACCAACTGTTTGTGATAAATACACATTCTAAATGGGAATTAAAACCCATACACCAGAAGCAATATACTTAAGAGGTCTATATTTATCATCACATTAATATAAAATCATAGGTTGGTTTTAAATATAAAACATAAATTCCATTTATTGAAAAATAATTTGGTCTTTATGAAGATAATACCAATCCATTTATTTTATGAAATCAAATTCCAACAATAGAATATTGAAAATATTTGTAGGAAGCACATTCCCACAAACATCACCAATAGAAGAATCTTATAAATGAGATGTAATCATCATACCATTAGGGGTATGAACTTCTAATTCCAAATATAATAATTTGGGTGGAATATTAATAACCTTATCAAATTAATTAGATATGAAATAGTATGTAGATATAAAATCGAATAAGACATTAGTAGTTTTATAGAGGATATTAGGTGTATGTTTAACCACCTCTCTATCTCATCCCTCATCAAAAAATTTGATCACGTGATATTTACACTTTAACCTTTACTTTAAAGGTTTCTAACACTGGTCTCTATCACTAACACACTAAATTGGGCACTAGATAACATAGTTCCAGTCCTCATTAATCTTGAACCGCTACTATGTTGGAGGTACATTATGTTCATCCTTCCTTTTATTCACTTCATTATCTATATTCTTACCGTTAACTTTGAAATAAATTGATCTATGGACTTCCCATACCCAAATAAAACATTTATTATACCCCATAAGACAACTTCCACTATTTTTATTTATGCATGTATAGAATAATGCAAGCTTCTTTTTCTTCTGTCCATGTTTTTAATATTTGTTTTGAAAACCATCTTAATTTTCATTATAAACCCATTATATTGATACATAATTATAACCTCTATTTCAACCTCAATCACATAATGAACAATCGACTCATTGATACTAATATATCTCAAAGATATATCCATTTGGAGATTTAGATTTGAGCCACAGAATAATTAGTTATCAGTACTCTATAGTTGGATGATAATAGAACAAATTTAACTCACAGGTCTTGTAAAATTAGACTCTTATTTACTGATAGATTCATCATCCTTTTTCATTAACTCCATGACATCTTATTCCATCATTGTACAAAGAATAAGAGGAATCTATATATTTATGAATAAGTTATTGAATGAATTACAATCCATTGATTAAATTTCATCTTCCCTCATCATATTATTGATTATAGTAAAATAGTGGTACACATAACCTTCTAAATAAAAAATAAGTACAATGGATTTTTAATATTCCAAATACACCGGGAAAGAAAATACATTTTCATCGGTACTGATCGATTATTCTGAAATATGTCGATCAAGAGACCTGCTAAAATATGGAGGGTGTTTCCTCATGAATGACCCAACCAAATGTTATTTCCTCCTTTTTTCATTTATAATTATAGCATGACTTATATAATGAGAAACTTGAGTTAGAATCGAAATGAGGATTCCATAACATTCAGTTTCTAATGGGGAAAATAGTGGAATTTTTCATCATAATCAATATTAACGTGGTTCATTCGGGGTCAATCCATTGACTAAAACCAAAAAACATAGAGTAATAAATATTTATCACAACAAGTAAAAACATAAACCCAGAAACCCAATTATATGATGTCTAAATTATAAAACCATCATTAATTTATGACTCCTTATTTTATCATAGTTTTTTCATAACCCACTTGTATTTAGATAACTCATGATGGTTCGTAATCATATTTAAATTCATGAAGCATATCGTCTGGGAGTGTCAAACCAAGTGTACATCAAGGCCTATTGCCATGAAGTAGTTCTTGATAATGTATGGCTCAATAAAGTGTTTTAGGGGTTGTTTCCCCTATGCACATATGTGCGAAATGCATATCCACATGTAGTATCCAGAAAGGGAAGTACTTCTAGGAAACCACTTACTCAATCCTTTACCAAAATTCACAGACATTATCCTGTGATTTTCCTCATTCTAGGATTTATCGTTGGACATGAATTTATGGTTCTCAGAAATGTTTTATAATCATAGTTTCCAAAATTAAATTATTATTTTTCTTTGATACCAACTATAGAGACCCTCAATATACATACATTAACATTACATCAATTTTGTGGAATACTTAACACATTACACAAATAGATTCCCAAATCCCTTATTATTATTTCCTTTAGAAACATGGAAGCATAAACATTGGTAAATAAGTGAGATATATTATATTAAACAAGGTTTTAAATGAATAAAACCCTCTTTATACACATCATACATAGTATATAACTTTATCTTTTGGGAGGGAAACATATAAATCATTGAGCTGAGAGCTCGGTATGGGTAAACAAGGGGGATATGTAAGAGAAAACATTATCATAAGGGTATGATAACTTGATTATACCATTATAAGATCATACTCTACATATAAAATACCTTAATAGGAATCATGGAATAAATATTGGTAGTTAATAAAAGACACATGAAAATGTAATCAAGAGCATAATCCCTAAAATAAAATCATAAGAATAAGACATGGAATTGTGGAATTCACATAAACATCAAATATAAACTAGTATAAGTCAATGATAACTGCCAAAAGATTATTAGGGAACATAATGGGGACTACCCCTTCTGGGTGGGAGAAACCAACATCCCAATTCATAGTCCATTTCATAAAAGGGATCATGTTTCCCCATCTTCCTATAGTGGATCCGGTTTCCCCTTCTTCCCAAAGTAGATCGGGTTTACCCTTGTTCCCATCGGGTATAAAGCATGTCAACTTGATTCCCATCACTATATCATGAGATATAAATATTTATCCAATTAAATGAAGGGAGATATTTTTTTCCACAATTCACATAATATAATCAATAATACATGTTCCCTAGGATCATAAGAAATCATAGTCTCATGACCCATAAAAATATATGGGGTTCAGAAACATCCTATCATAGTCCATGAAAAGGAAATGGTCATCATACAAATTCCATCATATCAAAATGGTGAAAAATATGTAGGTCTCATTATAACTTTTTCAATTAATGACCCATGAGAATAAATATGTTTCAAAATCATATAACCCATGAAATATAAATGAGTTTCACAACCACATAACCTCTGAAAGTCAAACGGGTTTCATAAGCATCATGCCATAAAAAAATATACCATTCAGGGATATAATATGAATATAAAAATTGGATAAATTCCCTAAATGGAATGAGTAACACTAATATAATAAATATTATATGTAAAATAAATTGTAAACATATTTTAAAAAACATTTATTGGGTAAAATATCATTTCTTCTTTAAACAATTCTTTTAAAAAAATAATTTTAAAAATATATATATTCGAAAATAGATTTGAAAACATATAATGGAATCATTAAAAATCCTAAAATTTTCATAAAATATATTTTACATGAAAATTTACTCAAATGATAATTTTAAAATAATTTTTGGAAACATTTGTTTTCGAATAAAATTGTTTTCTGACTGATGAAATATATTAGATCCTATTTTCGTAGAAAAATTATTTATCATATTAAGTACCAAACCCTGGAATGATGGTACTAATAAATGAATATATCAATAATAATAAGAGTAAAATAAGGTTCATTATATTTCTAAGAATATGGATCAGAATATCTTATCAATCGAATCATAATTATAAACAATCCCAATAAATGATAAGATTGTATCAAAACAATCATACCACATAATTAACATTAAATCATAAGAACCCATATATAATGAAAATATATGAAGCTTATAATATCACTAATATAAAAATATTGCTTATATAACATTTTAAATGGATAGTATATACACCTCACAAAAGAATATAGGTGTATAGAAAAACCTGTGTCTCAAAGAAGGAAAATTGAGACAAGACTACATTACATATTTTGTAAATTTTAAAACATAAAAACCATGAAAGAGATATCATTAAATAGATATTTAAATTACCATATTTTTAATTATTATAATATTATAATATATTCAGGGTAACTATATAACCCACACAAATGAATGAAGTGGGGGCTGTGGTTTAAGTATCACGTAAATTAAAGAGATACTTTAAATCCCCTTACCTTATGTCTTCAATCGATTCATACTTAGTAAAACTTGATATATAATAAATATAATGTTATTATAAATATATTTCAATAATACAAATTATATAATACCACATATGATTTTATTTTGACCTTATATTACCTTTTTTACAATTCAATGTAAAAGTTATGTTTTAGGTAATAATCGCTTAATCTTTCGCATGTGTTTTGATTTTTTATATTACTGGTAGTTTTACTTATATCATTAATTTTTTATATAAATAATTGTTTACATGATATAAATTTCATATGTAATCATGATATATTTATTTATAATAATCTATAAAATATTTAAGAGGAAAATAAAATACACTGTTCTTGGAGACGGTAGGTCGTACATATGCATGAAAGTTTTTTGTATTTTTTTATTCTATTTAAGGAATGAAATTAAATGATATATATATAGTAATATTAAATTATAATTATAATACCATATATATCATATAAATTCACTAAATTAACCATAATACATTCCATGTAATGTTTGAACAAATGACATCACTTTGAGGAGGTGGGAGACCACTAGTCTATAGACGAATTTATCATATTTACAAAAAATGGAATGTATGAAATTATCTGTAATATAATAATTAATGGATCCAAAATAAACAATATAATGCATATAAATAATATAAAAATGTAAATTAAAACTTTATTTATTACCATGAAAGGTGTAAAGGGAAGAACAAACAACATCGGTTCACGAGGCAGTAATCTAACATACACATGAACGATGGTTTAATATCCTAATTGATGGAAGTTTGTGTGAGTGTCGGTCACACACCTAATATAATAAAATATAATAATATTTTGGATACTGAATTTATTATTTAAACATTTAATTACATTATTTTAGAGGTGGATAAATAAATAAAGACAAAGTTCCTGTGGGAGGATGTTACGTCCTCTTGGGGTAACTTTATTTGGTTTTCACAAAAGGACATCCTTGATTAGATTTCATCATAATGTTAGGATTATAGGATGAAGGGATTGGATTTTATTGAATTTTGAATCATGGGTTGGATAATACCAAGTCCATTAGAGGTGTGAAGAAAGGGGGAGGAGAGGAGGCTGTTTGTAAGGGGGAAAATGAAACATTAGGTAATCATGAAAAGATATGAGTGCTTCCCACAATTTACTTGTCTTAAAAAAAGGATTAAAAATGACCATTATATATCGATAGAGATGTAATAGTAAAATAATGTAAGGAATATAATTTTTTTACAAGTATATTCTCACAATTATAACTTCAATTCAATGTTATGTCATTAATTAGTCTGATTTTTACCATAATCTTAGTAATTAATTTTAATTAAATACACTAGTTTTTTGGAAAACAAATTTTGAATGTATTAGTCATTATAAATTATTCTTATTATAAATACTCAATTAAATTTTCCAAATTCAAAATAAAAAAGTGGAATAAATTAATTTGAAATTAATCCCACATATCGAACGAGACAACGAGTTTTTAAAGTGAAAATGCACAAAAGATTAACATGTTTTTATATCAAATTTGAAATTGAAATTATTTACAAAGACATAAATTTTATTATTTATTTATATTTGATCTAATTATACTATCAATCCAAATTTAAATAATATTTAAATATATAAATAATAAAAAAAAGATTTCATTTGAAATTCAGTATTTTTCTCAATTCATCCAAAAGGGATGTTTTTCAAAACAAAATACCTAAAATTTACCATAATAAAATTTTGAATTTATGAACTAAAAAATGAATTTTATTATATCATATTATATTTATAAATGTTTTTGAAATTGGTATCATTGTAGTCCACTGAATGACCTTAAAGACCATTTCTTTAAGAAATTATTATATTCCAACATGTAAGGATATTACCAAAAATATTATATGTTTCACTATAAATATATTGTACATATATTAAAAAATGTAAATTTTATTTAAAAATTAGTTACTAATATTTATATTTCTTTGTTTAATTGCTAAGATATAACAATATCTTATAAATAATTATTATATAAAATGTAGTTTAATAGAAACTTAGAGTTTTTTGTAATGTAAGGTAAGTCAGTATTGTATATAGAAAAATAATTACTTGGTGAAGAATATAATTAATGTTTTACTCACAGTTTCATGAAACTCAATACGTATAATAAATTTGTTTTATACAAAAAATTGTTCATAAAAACTCGGAGTGTGACATGTCTATTTGTTAATAAGTTTTTATATTTCCTAACTAATGATGGAGTGAGAGTGTTCAATTTTGAATATTTTTTTAAGATAAATATTCAAATATTGGTGATTAATCAATGACTAAGGACTTGAAAGATATTAAATATCACACAAAAATAAATAAAAGGAATAATATTTAGGGTAGGTAGTATCAAAATGAGTCTCATTAATGGGTTTGGAAATGACAAATTGAGTATTATAAATCATAGTTATTATGGTTGAATAAGGTGAAGGGTGAGGAGAAAACATGTAAAGATTATTTCTCTATGAGATTTTGGTGTCGGTAGATTAGAATTTTCATTGAATGGGGAGTTATAATATTTTGTTTTACATGTTAAAGGAAATCTGCAATATGAATGTCTCATGATTCATAGAACACTTTGACTGTATGGAAACATTTATTTTGAAAACTAGTATTGTGAGAACCTAGTGAGTGGTTGGTTATAATAATGTAGGATTTTATTAAGTTTTTGAGTATTCTATAATTACGTGACCGTATTAATTTCATATGAAACCATTAAAAATAAAATTTATAATTTTATTCTATAGTGTATATGCATAGAAATTTTGTACCCTATTTTCCCGAATTTCATTTTTGAATTCAATTATCATTTTGGTAAATAAATTTTTTTCCTCAATGATAGCTAGTTTCATAATTAAAAGTGCAAGTTAAAATAGATTTCATGTTCTATTAAATATTATTAATTTTTTATAAAATTTATAACAAACATTTAGGCAATAATTTTAATTTTGGATAGGGGTGAACTGTGTTAATGACTAATTCCATTTTTTTAGATATTTAAGGTTTATTTATTTACTTATTTAAATTATTTTTGATATTTTTATATTATTTTGGGATGTTGAATAAAAATGGAAAAAATATTTGAATTGTGGAGTTTTTGTATTCAGGGAAAAATTAGAAATGTAATCATTAAATAGACTAATAACAAGTAGGATATCTAGTCGAGAACCATATAAGGTCATACATTCCCCATGAGTTAGCCATCCAATCCCATCAATTAAAAAGGGATTATGTCATGAGGATTGAATGTGAGGCTACCACATGCACTCTATAGGTGTGTGAAAAGAGGGAATATTAGTCCTCACTAGATAGGGAGGCCATAAAAGACTAGTTGAAGTTGATTATTTCAAATTTTATTCGATAATGGTCCCCCCCCCCTTGTGGAATATTTAATGTTGAATATCAGTCACTATTATATTTGACAAAACCCAATAATTTTTTATGTTGTGGGCTATATATACTCGCTCAGATAGAAATCATCCACAATTCACTACATATTTTTGAAGTCCGTAGGAGATCCCTTGTTACCGATGGATGGGGAGATCATGCTTGACACACTTAACCACTTGGAAGGTTCAGACTACCATAAAAACACCACCGAATCTCTGATGACCAATTTTAACCCACTACACAACTAAAATTTTCCATGTATAAAATAAAGAATATTGAAATAATTAATAATTTCAATGATGTTTTAAGGTAATAAATGAGTCTCTCCTGGACGGAAAACATTCAATATGAGAGGGTTTTTGTTAGGATGAAAATTAAAAGATGATTTCATAGTGATGTTCTTAAGGATGACCAGATGATTTTGTAAGGATGATATATGGGTTTTTTAGCATTAATTCCTTTTTCACATTATGAGGATGCTAGTAACACTAGTACTGATGTTTTCTCACCATAATATTCATAAACAAGTAAGATGTTCTTAGAACATGATAATAGAGATCCATGTAAAATAAATGAATTTGGTTGTTCCACAAAAGATAAGTTTAAATATTTAATTAATCTCTATGAAGTTACATGACATTCTGTTCATTCATATATTGTGAATGATGGATGCAGTTACAGTACAATGTTAGTGGGGATTTAGGTTCATGACCTGATTAGCCTACACAACATGAATCTAATATCTAAATATGAACATAACACAATATCTACTAAGATTTTTCAAGTTAGTTCATATATGTTTAACTATTCTAATATATGATTAGAATTAAGTGATCTTTTTGAATTACTTCTACCCTTATGATGTTCTATGATTATAAAAAATTGTTTTATCCACTATTGCGGATGATACGATGTCTATTATGTGGAGTCTCCATCGAATTCTAGGGTTTTTATGGAACTTATTTTATTTGGGATCAATTTTTTACTACCACATCCCCTTGTTAATAGAATAAGTGGGAATTGTTTCTTATGACATGTGATATAAAAAAGGTGCTTGTGGATAGTGATGCAACTTTTATTTTTCTCCATTAGTGGGTTAGAACAAACACCATTATTCCTAAATATTATTCTCTTTGTCATTACATGGATATTATTAAACTGATTATGAAATTAATTTTTAATGAACTAGCTAATCATCTTGAATTATTCATTTCAATGACATTATTTTTGATGATTTTTATTAAATATATAATTATGTAACATAACCCATTAATGAATTGATGTATAAGATCATAAAAAAGGGGAGTTATTGAGTTATATTGTTGGAACCAAGACCAAGGATTCACTTATAATCAAATCCAACAAAAAACTCTAATAATTTTATCTCTCTACATCAATTATGAATATATATGAAATTATTAAATACGTAATAGTCTAACTAATGGTTATTTTCAATCCAATTATTCCATTATTATCCACTCACTTATTTTTATTTTCATTATCTTATATATCCTTACAGCTTCAACCTTAAAAATTCCATATCTAACACTTGTTAGATAGTATTTAGGTTAGGAATTTATAAATGTATAAATATGTTTACCATATAAGAATCCATGGATCCCTATAGATGAATTGATTTTTGGAATCATTTCAAAGGATGGTTTCCAATTAATCATAGGAAAACATGATACTTTTCATTATACATTTCAATTTTTATTTTCTTTATTATGATTTTTTTGGTCATGATGTGTTTTCAAGATTATTTTTTGATTCCTGGTTACTCTTCTTGGGGGGGAGAAAAATAACTTATTAAGTACTATATCATACTAGTAAGGATAACTAAGGAAGAACCAGAATAACATTGAAGACAAGACTGAAACTACTTAAGAAAAATAATTAGCTGGAATTGTGAAAACATTAGATCCATAGTTGAGGATGGCGGTATATAATGGAAAACCCTCAAACATGGTTGTGAAACCATGTAATCAAGTAGATCTGGTAGCACCAAACTATTTTGAGAAAGATCATTTATCCTTCATATGATTTGAAATTATATTCAACTTTTTGAAATTACATATAATTATCAAAACTCACACCACGGTAGTTTTCTCAATATTGGTGATTCATTTCAATTAAATAATGTATCCATCTATTCAATGAGTTTGAGATTTTTAATATTTTCCTTATGAGAAAATGTCAAAGTGAAATTTAAAATCTTTTATCCTCTTTCTATAACAACTTGGGATGATTTGGTTAGTAATTTATTAACCAAGATCTTTTGTCCCTTAAAATACATGATTATTTTTGTAGACAAGATTAATTTTATTAAATTTTATGATAAAACAACTTAAATATATTTGGATAGGTTTAATGATTTTATAATAAAATGATAAAACAATGGAATTGAATTTTTTTATATTTCAAACATTTTATAAGGTAATATCATATATAAATATGTCAACTATTGATGTCACAACTAGAAAAAAATACATAATTAAGTTTCATGACAAAAGGTAGGTGGTTTTAAATGAAATAAAAATAAATATGTTTCAATAGAAATCAGATGATGTTAAAAGATGAAAAATACACATTGTAGATAATAATAGTGGATAGATGACTACCCAACCAGAATCATTGAAAAATGAGATGGATTCAATGATATACTTGCACCATAAAAAAGGGTATTAAGACTAATGAAGTCAATTATACTGATTATAATCACAATAAAATGTTTTTTTATTAAAAATTGATGATATTAAGGTCATGGTTTTGAACAAAGAGCATTAGTATGTCAACCAACAATTGTTTCCTCACATAAAAGAAAACATAGAACTTTAGATGTGTCCATAGCGACCTTCATAACCACAACCACAATATCCATCAAAGAATTGGAATCTCACTCAAAGTATCAAAAGAAATTTCAGAAAAATTTGGAATTCATGGTTTTTAAAATTTATAAAAAACTCATGCGGAGGCATGTTGGGAAATTTCCAGTTGGCATAGAGGTCACACCATTATTAGAACATGAGTCCATCACCTAGACTAGTTAAATGGAAATTTCAATCCCTAAAGTAAGAAGAAAAAAAGGGGGAATGAATTGGAAAATATATGAAAATTAATAGAATACTAAATTCAAGGGTCTGGATACTATATAAGTAGAAAAGGAATAAGACATGTCATTTTATAAGGCACACTACTCTTTATGGAAAGGTTAAAGCTAATAAAATTTTAATCACAACATGGTATGATTCTTACTTTTTTTATAAGTACATATTGACATCCCTTTTATAGTAGCTCTGATCCAAATGACTACCTATGGAAAATTTATGTAACAAAATGTTTTCAATAAAAGGAGGGTGGTTTAAATATACACAATCCCATTTATAATGTACTATAGTCGTATAATGTCAAGGGAGTTACCAATGAATAAATAAGATCCTATAATTTTTCAACACCCATAAATAACTGTTCTAATGAGTTTTGAGGGCATTTGTGTGATTTAGGATATAATTTTAATATCATGTTTTAAACTAATTTAAAAGGATTAATATAATAAATGAAGGGCACATGAGTTAATATTATATTGGTGGATTTAATAGTGATGTTTCAATGAGGAATGAATAGGGATATCTTGGAATATTATATAATTTCAACTATACTATTGATTTCCATGTATGGTAATGTGGTGAATAAAGGAAACCACTAAACTATAAAAGGTCATTTTTTCCATGTGGATAGATCAAATTGAGGAAAAAATTGAAAGAAAAAACAATATAGTTTCATGTGAGCAGGATGAATTGAATATTCAGTGGACCATAAAAATTCATTTAGAAAAGTGTATGAGCTATAAAATGATAACAATATAGATTTATAAGATGTTTTTGTTATTAAATAATTTATGGAATTTTATACTCTCTATAATCAAGAAAATATATAAATGAATTTAAGAAGGAAATTAGTCTTTTGGATATGATTACTAATGATATGGTAGATAATGAAATAGAAAGTATTGAGGAAATACAAAAAGTTTGTTTTTATCATGAATTTATTTATGAGTTTTAGTAATAGAAAACTATTAGTGGATAAAATTAATATAATTAGATAAAGTGTTATATCAAAAAATTATTCCACTATTTTTAGGGAAAGGAAGAGAACCAATCTATATAGATGAAACTCAACCTCTACTATATATCGATCTACATCACATCAATAGTTTCTTGCCTTCAATAACTTGAGTAAATAATAGGTAAGGTCTTTTTAATATAAAAAATGAAATATATTTTTATATCCAAACCTATTTTTATGTTTTTCTCTTATGACATTAATTTTCTGATTTAAGAAGTAGTATCACTTCTCCAATCTCACATTGCTCATTAATATATAGACCCATTTCTCTGAACTAGTTTTTTTATTTGTAACTCTCTGAATAAGAACAAATAAGAAGTGGAAGTATGGTGTATTCATTTAATTGTGATAATTATGTGAATTTATTTATTCTCTTTACTACTCATTTTTTATTCATATTTTTATTTATTATAGAAAACTTTTATTCACTACTTGAATTCAATTATTTATATTATGATATAGGAAACACAAAATTATTTGTAATTCCATGAAATCCTATTTGCTATTTCATTTTTAATAGTTTTATATGAGTAAATTGTTAGATTAATGAATAAACATAACAATGAGGGCTTCTATTTAATGAATCATGATTTTAGGGGACTAGTTTATGTGTGAAAATTATATTTCCCTTCTCTTTTTCATGCACTCATTTTCAATATTAAATGTGGATTAATTTATTATTAAGATTCATTACATGAGAGATTTTATCAAATTCACCTTTTCCCATTCCTTATTGGATTTCAAAGAAAAATTTTCCATTAATTATTATTTATTTCAAGAGAGATATCCAAGAATGTTTTTCCTTGAAAAATTTCATTTCATATTCTCAATAATATGACTAGTCAATGTCACATTAATTTTTTATGTAATTTTATGTTATGACCTTATATTTTGGATCCACCCATTAATTTAATCCTTATTTTATGCCTATAGAATCCATGAATAATGTTTTTATGAAAGATAACCTTTATAAAAAATTTATACCCTTTCTACTATTTCTCATTGTATTTTCCATTTTGTTAAATTGTTCATGTTTGGAGGAGAGGTTTTCCATTGTGTGGAAGTATTAATATTTATTAAAAATATGGTGTCGAGTTTTTCATGGAATTTTTTGTAAAGGATCAAGGGTTAAATATTATTTTATTAAATTGATCATCCCCCTAAAAAGGAAAATAAAAGAAAAAAATGAAAAACTGAAAAAGTGAATCAGTTTTGAAAAGTGGGTTGTGTATTGGGTGGGTAAAAATCACATAACAAATAATCTATGCTCATATTATGACTATTCACATCACGAGGAGGTCAAAATGGATTGTTTGATTATTTTAGTATTTTGTCCAACTGAGACTTTAGAAATGTCAGAACAATATCAGGTTCAACATTATGTACAACCATTATTTCTAAGACATTTTTTTAGATGGGGAAGTGGGGTTATTTCACTCTTAGGATATTTTCATTGAGATATACCAATCATTATCATAAATAGTTCCTCATAGTTAACCACATTTTCAAGACATAAATCATATAACATCAATTCCTACACACAATAATATTCGGATAAATTTCATCCTATATGGTAATATCCTATGATTAATGAATATAATTAGATTTCCAGGGTAGATAATTTCTATTAAATGGAAGAATATCACTAGGTTGAATGTACTTGACATATGAACATACATAAAATAAAATTCTTTTCAATGAGAAATTATTATAAGTATTCAATGTGAGGTAGATAAAAATTTGAATATATGGTAATAATTAATTGAGAAACATAAATGGTGGTTTGGAGAGTCGTGGACATTTCAAAATGGGAAACTATAAAATAATTATTTTCTTGTTTTTTCAAAATGATAATAAATGAAGAATATTGTTTCTGACACTTTCGTCAGGGTGCGCGCATCCGTTTTTAGAGGACAAAAGGCGTGGTTTTGTTGCCCTGCATTCCCTCTTTCCAAAGGTGGGAAGAATCCATTAGTTTTTCAAGGAATTTTGCTCCTCGATCAAAATGGGTTTATGGTATGTCAGTTCATCCTTTCATACATTCCTGCTCGGATCTCGTCACCATGTTCGAGTCTCCCTTATAGATTTAATACGTTGTGTGTGAAACTCTTCCTATCACCATATCTTCATGGACACCCGTTAATTACACTACTTATGTCAGTACATTCCAAGGGGTCCGGTCACGACAAAAACCATCGGTTATGGGACTAGTCATGTTGGGAATCACTCACGTGGTGCAGGCCCAGATTACTGCCAATGAATTGTGCCCCATCACTGCTAAGGAGGAGCATGATCTGAATAGGCAACCACAACTTCTGGACACCACCTGCTAGAGGGTGGCTGAGTTTCTACGCTCTTTTGATGAGGTTTACCCGTCCATGGGGGGAAACGAACCTTGGGTATTGTAATGATTACTAACCATTAAACGTAATTTCATGCTTTGATTGTTTGATTCCACAACCTGCATGCGTTTTGTTATGTGTATTGTTTTTACATGCATCTGTTATATTCGCGAAAACACCCAGTGATCAATCCCTAAGCACACGCGGGCCGCACCCAACATGAGAAACAAAGGATGACCACTATTTTATTTTTCCTAAACATAAGAGTGTTGAAAAAGTTTCAGGCATCTTGGTTTTCAACAACCGACCTTGATTCTTGGGAAGAGAAGGGAGATACCTTACTGGAGAGTGAAGCTCTTAGAATAGCTGAATTACAATTTTTCTAGGGTGCTCTTGTGCACGAATGGGGTAATTCCAAGGGCGCTGGAATAAATCTGACCATATGTAAATGGAAGGTGTGAATCATAATACCCAGGATTCGGAACACTATGTGGGTGGAGTGACAATAAAGAATAAATGTTGAACACATTCGAAATTCTATATCCTTATCGTGATATCCTCGAATGGGGATAGCAAGTGAGGGCCGACCACTTAACATGTTCGAAACATGGGGCCAGACTCAAAATGTCACTAATGAGTCTTCCAGAACGTTGGCCCAGGATAATAGGCAGGCCATAGACCGAACAACCATACAGTTAGAGGGTTCCCTTAGTTGTGAAAGATGACAAGGGTCTGTATAACGGTTACGCAAAGCGTGGAATATGGAGTGATGGTTTGTTCGAAAAGAATCAAAAAATCTGGAAATTATGCCATCATGGTGGAAGCACATTGGATAGGTGAATTAGTCTGATCATGGATCATTCCTTCCTTAAGATATGACCTCTCTAGAGAGGAAGCCGTCGCTTCCCAATGTCATCGTGGGGCATCCCGAACTTGTTCAGGGAAAAGATGCAGTTACATGGTTCCTGACAAGGGGTCATGCCAGGGGTCCATAAATGAGGGGGGATGGGATTTATGATTCCTCGGGCTTGAACAAAGGTGAAATGACTTGGCATCTCTATGTATCCCATGAGGATGGGAATCAAGCCATACATTGTTCTTAGAGGTTTAATGCAGTTTAACGTCTTGCAGCAAGGATCTGTTGTGGTCATTGTGTATGGTCATAGAGCTCAGACCATTGATCAGTAAAGAGTGTAGGGGACACATGGTAATGTGATTATGAAACCCGACATGAATGTGGACCCAGAGTCTAGATTACCATGTGTTCCTTGAGGAAGTGTATAGGTCAAGGGAACGAACAAGAAAGTTAGGCTGGGCCCATGGGGAAGTGCACGGGCATTCCTACGTATCTCATGAGAATTGGAATCAAGCCGTACGTAGTTCTAAAAGGTGTAACGGTAAGGTACCAGTGCTAGGGAGAAAAGGGGTGTGCGGGTGTGGCCCTCACACCAAAATAAGTGGTACATGATGTATATTGTTTGTCCATTCAGGTGAATGGTTTATTTTTGTTAAGTAACATGCCCAGGATAGCTTTTCCCGGCATCACCACAAGAATAAATTTGTATGCAAGCGTTAAAAAATGGAATGGAATGTGACTGATAGCAAACGTGTTGTCCCCATGAGTGAGGACATCATGATGCAATGTTGTTTTTTTGTCGTGTTTCCAAGACGATAATGTCACAGTTTAGGGTCATGTGATGGGAACATGCATGCATTTTAACATCATGCGACACAAATGTAGTAGAGATGAGGCTAAAGGGGGAATGTTCACGATTCAGTAAATCATACCTGACATGAATGAGGACATAATACCATACCAATCTGTACATGATTCCAAGAAAAAACCTCAAGATAAGAGGCCAAAATAGATGTAAGAGGGTAAGGAGAAGGAGAAACTAGCCCTCAATTGAGTTGGGCATGAAAATGAGACATCTGGGTGTTCCTACGTATCCCATGAAAATGGGAATCAAGACACACATAGTTATAAAAGAGATCTCATTTTAGGTCTTAGAGACCGGACCATGGAGAAGTAAGTCGGCGCAGAGCCCCGAATGACACTTTTACCGCGGCTTTGTTCTCATAACATGAAAATGCGCACTGAGAGATAGTGTCAGGAGTGTCAAAATTACACTTGGTCATAATGAGGAGGAAAATGATGTGAATCATGTAACCAACATTCCAGGAATAAAGGGGCTATCGTGATGATGGAGGATGATTTTTGACCATGTTCTAAACATAGCATCCATATCACGTTATCCGGTAATGATGAAAAACAAAAGAGTGTTAGCTGCTAACCATATTCGCAAAACTGGACTTGTATCAATTTGTTGCCTAAAACCCTCTAGAACGTTGGAAAGTGATTGTAGTAGAGACATTAAGGATAGAATCCATTCCATTTGGTGGTCCCTTTGGGCGTGGACGATTATGGAAGCCCAAATGAAGGGTAACACGAATCCAAAAAAATGGGCAAAAGCATGTGCACGTAAAATCTGACACTCCAAACGCTGATCCAGAGTACTCTTAAACAGATTGGTGAATCACCAAAGAGAGTCTAGGAGGGTGCTCAACTTGAGAATAACCAATTTTAATGGATGAGTATAGTGTAAGGGGATAGATAACTCTCAGGAGGGAGAGGTACGTGGCCTGGTCATTACAAACCAAACGTGAATGAAAACATAGTCCCATACCACACCATATACTCCCCTCCCAGGAAAGGGTTGGCCAAGCGGCCAACGTCAAAAGGATATTAATGGGAGATGGGGCTAGACCTGAAGTCTAGATGTTCAAGGGGTCCTATATATCCCATGAGGATGGGAATCAAGCCACACATTGTTCTTGAAGGGATTAATGTTCACTTTATTGTCATACAGTAAGAACGCAAATGGGTAAGATACCCCACATACCAGAGGCGTACGACGTGGATAATAAACCTATGTGAATGAGGAAATAATCCCATACCACACTTTAAAATCCCATAAGAACTTGGGTCGGGGCCTAAGAAGGCCAGGGGGATGGAAAAGGCTAGGGCCTGAGGATGGGCTTTTGTCGGAAAGGCCCGACCAGTTTTCAGTTTAACATCATGCAGTAAGGATGAGTATGGATAAATTATCTCATCCGTGGATGTGTAAGTCTTGGAGAGTAACCCGACGTGAATGAGGACATTATACCATACCACACTGTACAATCACATAAGAACTTGAGTCGGGACCTGAGAAGGACAAGGGTCCATAAAAGGTCGGGGGCCTGAGGCTGGGCCTCTGTCGGAAAGGCCCGAGCAGTTTGCAGTTTAACAACATACAGTGAGGATGAAGAAAGGGGAAAGATACCCCAAACTGGTGAGGTGTACGACACAGTGAGAAACCTGACGTGAATGAGGAAATAATCCCATACCACACCATACATTCCTCTCTCTGGGGGAATGAGGGCCACGGGGCCAAGATGGGGCTGGACCTGAAGATGAGATGCTCGGGTGGTCATACGAATCCCATGAGGATGGGAGTCAAGCCACACATAGTTATGGAAATGACGCACAAAGGGGTAAGGTGCCCCAAACAAGGGAGTTGTAGGGAGCGACATGTAACCCGACGTGAATGATGACATAATCCTATACCACACTTTATAATACTCTAAGAGTTAAGACATGGGTCTAGGGCCCGAAACAGGTCACATGAATCACGATAGGGCTTGTGCTCGTGGTATGGATGATAAATGAAGGTAAGGATGTCTCAAGGGGATATTGTTGGCATGGAAAAGCAGCCCTATGTGAATGACGCCATAAGTTTGCTCTATACTACACAACCCTAAAATGAGAACTTGGGCAAGGGGCCAGAAAGGGCCAAGGGGCCGGAAAAGGCCAAGGGGTCTGAGGTCGGGGGTATGAAACAATGGTATCCATACAACCTCTTTTGCAATTACTGCCTCATCACAACTCCTAAGCCCACGTGGGCTGTGCTCAGTGTGTGAAAAATGGAGACAGATTCGGTTCTCCCTGCCATATGGGGGTCTAGTAGATGGCATCGCCCGAGGGAAGTTCATTGATTGGATAAACAATGGGGCATAATGAACCATTGTAATCGATGTTTGGGACAACTTGGGGTGGCCTGGATGACAAAGGATAGCTGTTGACCATGTTTGAAACACAACGTCCTTACAGTGACCTAGAATGGGAACAACAAATTAGCATCGATCGATGACCATATTCGCAACACGGGACTTGTATGGATTTTTTTCTCAACATCCTCGAGGGCATTGGACCGAAGTGGAAGGAAAGACCTTGGGCCTTGAATTCCTGTCGTTTGGGGGCCATTCTGGATGTGAAGGATGGTGTAGTCCCAATCAATAAAGTTGGTGATGAATTATTGTACCCACACGTTTTAAAGTCAAGCAGGGCAGTGAAAGAGGAGGACACCTCTTGGGAGTGGAAATTACAGCATAATCGAGATGACCACGACATATATTGAGGGAAAAACCTATACCACACCATGTTTCTTGACCCTATGGGAGATTCTGGTGTTTGTGTTGGGCCAAAAGATGAATTTTCCGAGCGTTCCTATGTATCCCATAAGGATGGGAATCATGCCATACATTGTTCTTTATGTACATGCAATTTAACGTCTTGTGGTGAGGACGTGGGAGGATAGAAGAATAGGGAGTGGGAACATAGTGAGACCATTATAATCCTAGCATGATTGGGGTAAGGAATCCTACACCCTATCATGCATGGATCCTCCGAGAGAACTATACTCATGGTGGATAGTCAAAGAGAAGATTTTGGGGATAGGATCATGACAAAACACTTGAGTGTTCCTACGTATCCCATGCGGATGGGAATCAAGACACACGTAGTTCTAAGGGTGAAGTTCAATGTCTTAGGGTATGATGCAAAGTTTAATGTCTTGTAGGACTGAACAGTTTAAGGTCATGCTGGACCAGCTTGCTCAAGAAAAGTATTTCTTGAGAAACTTGGCATTGGTGAGAGGAGTCATAGGCTCATCAACCATGGTCATCGGGGAGTATTCTCCATTGGGGTAAACCCCGTGAATTATGTAAGGTCCATCCCATTTGGGCTCCAACTTGGGTTGTTTTTTTTTCAGGGATTATTGGTGTCCAGAGGGCCAATACCAAGTTGTCTTGCAGAAAATATCGGAGGCGAGCCTTCTTGTTAAAGGATCTAGCTATCTTATTCTGATGCCTTTATAGATTGTGCAGGGCACGAAGCCTATTTTCATCATGTTATTCCAATTCATCCAGAGGAATTTCATGTACCTTATCTGGAACCTGATGGTCATAGACTACTATGCGTAACAAAGGAACTTGGATCTCGATGGGCATGGCGACTTCTGCTCCATACACCAGGGAATTTGGGGACACCGGTGTTGAATTACATGTCGTCTTCCGATAAGCCCTTAGGGAATTGGAGAGCTTCTCCAGCCAACTCTTCTTATTCTGACCAACCATTTTCTGCATGATTTTAGAGAGTGTTTTGTTGAACTCCTTGATCTTCCCATTTTCCTGCGCGTGATAGCAGGAGGTATGGTTCGAACAGATTTTGTACTTGGCGTACAATTTCATCAACTCGACTACTCAAAAGTGGGTACCGTAATCGGTGAGGACAACATTGGAGACTCCAAAATGGTAGATTATATTAGAGCTCATGAAGTCGACAATAGAATGGGCCTTGACCTCCTTGAGAGAAACTGATTATGCCCACTTAGAAAAGAAATCAGTGGCGGTCATGAGGAACCTGCACTAGAGATCTGTCACAAATGGATTTGGTCCCATGATGTCGAGTCCTCATACCTAAAATGACAAAGAGTAATTGGTGGAGTGGAGAGGTTCTGGAGGATGATGCTTTAAGTTAGCATGATTTTGGAATTGGTGACATCTTTTGGAAAACTGAATGCAACCATGGATCCTAGAAGGCCAAAAATACCCCAATCTCCAGATCTTGTGAGACAGCTTCGGCCCAGTTAGGTGGGCGCCGTAGGATCCCGCGTGAACATCCTACATGACCTGATAAATCTTGACTCATTGGATACAATAGATCATAACACCATCAATCCTGAGCTTATAAGGGATCTTCTCAAGACTGGGAACACTATGGAGGGTAAACTGTAGCTTGCGGCATCAAATTCGCTCGTGCTAGGCCCAATCAGCTGGAAGGAAACCATTTTGTAGAAACTTGTCAAAGGGATCAATCCAGTCGAAAGTCACTTCAAATAATGCATCTGAGGAACCTGGGGGTCCTGAGGTGGAGGCCCCAGTGGTGATATGGCTTATCTGCATGCTATAGTAATCATCATAGGTGATGGGAGAAATGACTCTCTGATGTGTCACGTGTATAATTAGATCATCCTTCTCGGGTTCTGCAAGTGATGCAGCCATGCTGTCCAGGGCATGAGCTCAACTGTTCTGAGATCATGGGACATGTGTAACTTCCGGATGAGATGGAAACTGGTCCATTAGCTGGAGGTTGCACTCAATCAATGGTACAGGATATTGTTTCCTAACGATATAGTCACCCTTGATCTTCTTTATGGATAGTTTAGAATCCCCTTTCACATGAAAATGGGGCACATCGATCTGGACGGCCAGATCGAGGCCAGTGATAAGAGCCTGATACTCTGCCTCATTGTTAGTGCAGCCTTTCAACAAAAGGAATGAGTATGGAAGAATTTCATGTGCCTGGGTAATAAAGACAATACCCAGGCCATTCTTGTAGATCATGGCATCATTGAGCCTCCTTCTGGGGGGATTCCGGAAGCACCATCAAAGTGCATTTTCCAACATGGTATGGCATGATCTACCAAGAGGATTTCCTCATCCATACAATCCAGGTCCAGGGACTAGTTGGTGGGGGTTGGATGGGTAGTTAGAATATCATCCAATGCTTGTCCCTTGATAACCTTATGAGGCACGAACCTAATGTCGAACTACTGGAGGATTAATTCCCACCGTACTAGACGTCCATTCAACATGGGGCAGTTCAGAATGTATTTTAGCGGGTCTAACCAAGAATCCAACTGTACCTCATTGTGTTGTAGGTAGTGTCACAATTTTTTTACTATGAATACTAGTGCAAGACATCTCTTTTTGAATGGGGAGTATCTGGTCTCTGTATCGAGGAGCATACATCTGATGTAGTAGAGGCAGTTTTCCGTCCCTTCATTGTTCTGCTGGGAGAGGATGGCACCAAGATATTGTTCTAGGGTAGTCACGTATAAAATCAGTGGTTTTCCAGAGATGGGTGGAATCAAGACCGGAGGCTGGAGTAGATACCACTCGATTTCCACGAACACGGTCCGACACTCTTCATCTCATTCGTAGTCAGAGCCATTCTTCATGATCTGAGAAAATGGCTTTCACTTGCCGAATAGATTCACAATGAATTGGCGTATGTAGGCTAAGTTGCCCTGGAAACCTTGACGCTCCCGAATATTTCTCGATGGAGGCATCTTACTGATAGACTTGATCTTCTCTGGGTCGATCTCGATGCCCTAATACCTGACAACAAATCCTAGAAACTTCCCATAGGTGACCCCGAAGCCACACTTCAACGTGTTCATATTTAGGTAGTGGGAACAAAGGAATCCAAACACTTTATCAAGTTCCTTGAGATGGTTCTGGAACTAGAGATATTTGACCAATAGATGGTCCACAAATAATTCCACCAATGCCCCAGGGATTGGATAGATTAGGCGGTGCATGGCCCACTGATAGGTGGAACCTGCATTCCGAAAGGCATAACATGTTAGCAGACAGCACCTTGGGGTGCCCTGAAAGCTGTCTACTCCTCATCCTCGGGGGCCATCTGGATCTAGTTGAATCCAGAGTTCCCATCCATGAATGAAAGGGCTTGGATCCTAGTCGTATCATAAATAAAAAATCCAGTTACTCGAAGGGGAAAATTATCCTTCGGACAGTGACAATTGAGATCTTGGAAGTCGATGCAGACCATGATCTGTCTATTCTTCTTCCTGAATGGCACAATGTTGGCTAGACACTTGGGGTACTAGACCTCTTTGATGAATTCCACTCTGATATGCTTCTCAACATTCACCTTGACCAATGTTCCGTGAGAAGGGTGCATCTTTCTGGGAGGCTCCTTGAACCGGCAATGATTTGTAGGGAGACCAAGGCGGTGGACGGCTACCTAATGATCTAGTCCTGGAATATGGTCATTTCTCCAAGAGAATATATCACAATTCTGATTCAAGAAATCTATGCACCACTGTTGTTCCTGGAGGGACATGGTAGCACAGATCAATGTGGGTCTCCTGTCTACCTCTCTACCAAGGTTCACCTGTACTAGTTCATCAACCATGGTGGAGACACCTTCTTTGAAGGTGGGGGGAGCGTCCTCCAAATCCTCTTCTTCACTTGCAGAGGTGGAATCCCCAGTGGGAGAAGCTTCCTCTGGGTCAGCATATCCTGATGGGAGGCTTGTACCAGCCTGGTAAGAATTGTACAACATATCGAGAGATTCAGGTGCTGCCGAAACCATAGCAATGAAGGCAGTCGATCAGATCCCATCTTGTATTCGGCCCAAGTGTCCATGCATGATGATATCAAAGGAACATTGGCACATTGTCTTGAGCCGGTTAATTCTATCCTAGTGAAACAGACACATATGATGTAGTGTCATTTCCATGGGGCAAACATCCCGATACTGTACGGGGGTAGGAGGCTCCGGGATCACCTGAGCTTGGTTTGTGTAGGAGTACGAGGTGATCTTCTGTCATCTCTTGGACTTGGGAATATGCTTCCCTTTTGTTCCAGAAAAATCAAAACATTTCCCCATGTCGGGGGTCGTGGCGTCCAATTGATGGATCGAGAAGATGTAGGCATCATCAAGACCTACCCATGGGTCTTTAGCGACAATGACAGGTTCAACCTCACTGGCATGAATCAGCTTATCCTTGATCTTGTAATAGTCGACACCCAATTAGTGGTCTTCACAAGAGGAAAAAAGAGAAGCTTCACCATGGAGTATGTCTACTCGACAATTATGGGAGTACTTGAGGCATTGGGGATACGATGAGTGGACCACCGCATGCAGGTGGAGCCATGGTCTGCACATCAATTCATTGTTCGCGGTGTCCTGTGAGACAACCATAAACTCAGTGCTAGAAACAAGGCCACTGAACTGGGTCATTGAATGAATATTTCTGACTGGGATCTACTATGTCATGTTGTATCCTTGGATCCTTAAATTGGAGGGAGTCAGTTCTTAATCGAATAATCACAGCTTCCACATTGTCTGCGTCGGGATAAGGTTAATCTCATAGCCGATGTCAACAAGATAGGGGCGAACCTTCACGCTGTTAAATTGGTCGGTGATGTATAGTGGGAAGATATTCCCCTGTATGGGAGTGCCTTAATCCTCTCCAGAAAACAAAATTATGTCCGGACATTCAGCGTTCTTGACTGCTTCAGCATGAAAGGCTTCTGCAACTGCTACATCTGTCTCAAACTAGAGTGGGATTATAAATGCCTTAGCGAGGGCCTCAACAATATATGATAACATTTTAAGGGCCTAGGGGATGGAAAGCCTCACTGGGATGCTGGAAAGGTTCTTGATTACATCATATTTCTGTGCTAGGCATGAACTTCTTCTTGTAGGAGGCCGCTCTGTGATAGGAGGCATTGTGGGCCTCGTCGGCTAGACCGACGGCTGGCTGGTGCTGGGCATGTCCCACCATTCACTAGTCGAAGCCCAGAGATTAGCTTCTAGATGAGGACCAGATGACTGAGATCAGCCTATAGTAGGGAGAGTATGGACGCAGCATGACCGAGGTTGCTTTTCCTGATCTAGTAGCACAAACGGTGGTGGAGGGGGCTTGACGACACCAGATGAAAAGGATGTGAGTGCTAAGTTATATGTTGGGTCTGTTGTCTGGTCTCAGTGGAATGTACGTCCTGGATGGAGTTTCCAACTGATGTGCCCAGCAACCCATATTACAACAGCTCTGCTGACGTTGCCGTCAGCTAGGGAGGTTGGGGAGGTTCGTCGGGCGCTCCCCGTCGTCTGGAGTCATATAGGGGTTTACCAACTCCATGGAATTAACTGAAGTGTACCATTGACTATCACTGGAAGAGTCATCAACTATTGGGTGGATTCTGGGAGGAATCCCCGTCATAGGGGGCATGAAGTTGCTAAGAGTTCGGGATGACGATGGAATGTGTGGGGCACATAGCATTCCCCTGCATCACCATTGGTTGTTCTTCTGGGAAGAGGTTGGCTGAAATGATGATGCTGAACTGGTAGTTGTAACTTTCGAAGATTCTGCCTGATTCAGGAACACACGAATGATAACATGGGACTGGGAAACCGTTTTTTAGCCATCCAATCATCATACTTTTGGTACCTATGATTAGAAACCTTCTTCCACTCACCTTCATCCTCGCATTAATTATCCATCCTTACGAAGACAACCACCAATTATAATGGGGTTGGGCCAAGCCTGACTATGTTGTTATCAACCTGGTCTTGAATCCAGTCATTAAACATAGAGCACTGGTTGAGGGTTTTCTCCAAGATCTGATGATAGGGGTAGTAGTTGGAGCGATCAGTGAGGTTCACCTCCTCTGGCCTTCTTCACTATGGAAAACTAATGATCCCTTGATTCAAGGGACTTCTGAAATAGTCGGGAACCTGATTCTCGTTGAATGAGTAGGTCCAGTTTCTTCTATCTGAGAAGGGGGTCCTTGGATCCATGGCCCTGACGAGGATATGGAGGAGCCTATCGAAGAGGCGGACCCTGATTATCATGCCTCTGCGTTGGCGGTGCATTATGTGGGGGCCCCATCCGATTCGGAGGCAGATGCTACTGAGCTGGATGCTGCTCCTGAGGTGGAGGGCCTTTGTGAGGCTGTAGAGGCGGTTGAAATGGTAATAACTCCTGCTTCATGGGGGCCTCTATTTGGGCCACCGTGGGGGGCTCAGCTCTGAAAACCCTTCTCGTGGGAATTGTCGGAGGCACCAGACATGCCAGGTTGGTTTGTCGTAGAGCTTCCTCCAGGCCTTGGGCCTCATTAGGGAAGTCTCAAAACCCTCCAACGTAGTTCTGGGTGATCAGAGAGGGAACCAGTTCTATCTTGACCTTCCCCATGAACATAGTCAATAATTTCTCCTAAGTCAGTGGCATGTCAATGGATTATGTGAGCTCTTTCCATATGGAGATAAAGTTAGCGAATCACTCATTAGGCCTTTGTTTTCACTTGAAGAGGTATTTGATGCTGGGTTTCCGCATGGTGGAGCTAAAATGGTAGAGGAATTGCCTATAAAGGTCTTGTAGCGCTGGAGTCCCTAACATGGGCCCACACCTAGAGTTGAAGTGGGTCAGGTGCTGCAGCGGGTCCCCCGTCCCATTAAGGGGGGAGAAGGTGGGATTACCAATACCCGGAGGTGCATGAATATCATCCACCCATGCCAGATATGGCTTGCCATCAGGTGGGATCGCCAACTATCATGTTTCTAACGCCTCTATGAGACCGATGAGTGCTGCTATTGGACCATCAGGGCGGGGTTCTCTGTCTTGATAGGGATACCAAACCACAAGTGCATTGGAGGGTCCTTCAACGTGGTAAGGTGGCTCAGTGGCTCGTGGAGCGGCTGGTGGGGTGACCTGCGTGGCAGCTAGGGGAACCAGAGGTGGGTTCCATGGATTACCGCGTCGTTCCGGAGGGTTTGGCTTGACATATCGCGCCCTCTTTTCATGAGATCCATTTTCAACTCTATCTGCAGGAGCAGTATGATCAGGGTTTCTAGGGGGTAGCTCACCGAGGGGAAGTTGTTCATGCCCATGCTGTACTGGCCAAGGATTATCGTAGTCGGCCCTTCGCTCTACAATGCATCCAGCAAGGAGTTTGTTGACCAACTTATTCTTATCAGCAAGTTCTTGGCACAACGTGTCCTTATCAGGGTCCTCCTCTATCTTCTACACTGAGGCGGACGAGACGTAGTGTTTGGAAGTTCTGACATTCTATTTTCCCTTACCGGAACTCTGGCTGAGTATCAATGCCTCAGTGGGTACAAGGAGACCTAGTAGGTTCATCTATTTGTGAGTAATCCTCTCTGATGGGTCCAATAGTGGTGAAATTCCCTAGTGGGTTATGTCACCATCAACAAGTTCTAGTTCATCCTCCTTGTCCACTATGTTTCCCATTTTGACCGTGGCTCTTCCTGGGGGAATGTAGACTATATCACCTAGTGAGTTAGGATGCCTCCTAATATGACTGAATAGGAGGGAATCATACTAACCACAACCATGTATTTTCACATTGGGGTAGCTTCCTTGATAATTTTGTGGAGTACCTTGATACTCTGAACGCATTGCTGTTGGAGGGCCTCAAGGCGGCCTAGTGACCCGGGGTACTGCGCCAGAGGGGGTGCAGCCAAATCGACCATACAACATTTCTTACTATTGTCTTAGAAATGAGCTTGGATCCTAAGATAAACCACTTTTCGATGATGAATAATAAAATGTGATGCCCATAGTGTGTGGAGAAAACACTCAACTTCATCGTGGGAGAGGGATTCCTGTATGCAGAAATTCGTTGTTGCCATGAGACAAAACATCTCATCGAAGTGGTATGTTGTGAGGTTGTTCCAGAAGTTCATCAGCTCATATTCATGGTCTGGACCTTGACTTCCCCACTCGTTAAATGGGGCTGGGGGAGGAATCAGTAGCAGTACTGAGGCTGACTACTGGGACGATAGGCTGAACGGTTGAGAGTACGGTGAACAGGCTGACTGGCTGCTGAATCTTGGGTTGTCCTCGGAAAATTGTAGTGAACTGGCCACCACATCACCGTAATACGGGCTAACGGCCACAGTTCCTGGCCCAGGGGTTAGGGCTACCTGCGATAGGCCGCGATGCTGCTCGCCCACCATCGGTCCTCAGAATAGTTCTTCAGGATCTCTTGTCGAGGTAGAGAGCTCTTCTAGTAACGATGGTGGTGATTGCACACCCGTAACCTACAGGGCTGCCATATTTTCATACTGCTTAATATACCAATTGAGGGAGTTGTTAATCCTATGTACCTCGCATTCCAAAAGTTCTAGGCTAATGCACCTTGTCCCTACCCCAACCCTTGACTCGGATGAGCGAGGGGAGGGTTTCCATGCTGAGTCGTACTCCACCTCAGATTCTGAAAAGCAGACTTGATTGATCTCTATCCAGACCATCCCAAAATTCTTCTTATGGTGGCAACGACCCACCTACTTGAACTTGGGTGGCTATTCGGGATAAAACATATTTCTGACATGAGGTCCTTTGGCCGTACTGGTGATGGGGCGGAGAGGGTATCCATCTGAGAAAGTCGGGGTATGAGGAGCACCTGGAAAAATGTTAAAGGGGACATGGGTAGGACCACCATTGGTAGCACAGGAGTGGGAAAGACCTCTGTTGAAACTGGAAGTAGCATGGGGGGACTTCCATGCTTGTTTTCCCTGGAGACCTCAGTATGAGGAGGGTCCATGTACTAGTCTAGAAAAACACAGGTAGTACTTTCGTGCTGGGTGCGGGTGGAGCGAGGCTGGCCTTCACCCCTCTAGTTGATGAGGAGAGTAAGACCTTCACCATTTACTGAGAGGACATGGGGATGATCCCCACATTAAAGAGATACTGAATGGGAAATGTCCCTACACCGGCAGTCGGGGCTGGAGGAATGACTCCATACCCAGTGTAATGGCCACAAGAGAGGCTTCCATGCCGAGTATCACTGCTGCGGGGGAGACCTTCATCCAAATTGGGGGTGTCAAGGGGTGGACCTCCATGACAACCCTCGAAGCAGGGGAGGCATGCGTTCTCTGTGGTATTGGTATGGGGATGACCTTCGTATTGGTTGGTATCGCTGCGGGTTAGCCCACATCGACCATTGCTCATGCCAGTGACCAAGAGAGTCGACCCAGCCAGCCTGTGGGGTGGTTGGGGCCTCGATCCTAGTCAGGAGTATACGTTCCCCTTCTCAGTGTATGCAGGGAACCGATGATATGCGTCAGTGGTGGATCAGACCATAGTAGCTTCCGATGTTGATGCCCCTTGGCAGGCATCCTCAGCTTGTATTTGATGCTGGCATCGGGTCGGACGAACCGAGGCAGATAGTACAGGTACGTAGCTTACTAGATCCTCATCCAATAAGAACAGGTGGCGGTGCTAACACGGCCTAGTGGGATCCTTCGCTGGGTGCCCCTAAAATGGGACTCTGACTGGGCTGGGTCCGATGTCACCTACCACATCAGCGTAAGGAGGGAGTCATCAAAGCCTTATGGGGAGAAGCACCGGAAATGGTTATATGTCAGCGTGGGGAGTAACGGCTCCCTGCGCGGCTCACGGGGGCAGTGTTGGAGATGAGGTGCAGACACCTACAGATCCAGGCGGGCCATATCCCAGGTCAGGATTATAACCTCCTCCTCTTAATGGTGCACGAGGTCGTTGATTACCCTCCATTTAATGACCTATGACGGGGAGAGGGAGCATGGGCACCCCCTGGTCGTAGATATGGAGGCCATCGTGGAATAGGTGAAGCCACATGGAATGACCATGTGGGCACTGCCCTTGCCCCTAAGTTAATGGGTAGGTGTTGATCGCATCCCTGGAGCAGCATCATGATTCCTGAGAAGTATGGAGATTGACTCATCAGTGCTTAAAAAAAGGAATCGATGACCAATGCCCCAGTGCCATCCTGTCTTCCATGGATGGTAAGACGGATCCACGCTGACAACATCACAGAACAGAATTCCCAATGTCCTACTGCCCCAAAATAGGGTTATTTTTACGCAAGGCCCGCTATTTGCATAGCGGGACCCGTTTCTAGATAACTATATCTGGTGACACGTCAATCCATTGATTCCTCAAGCACTACTAATCTCCATTTTGGGGAGAATAACTTCACATTAGGTTCACCATTTCTATTTCCGACACTTTCACTAGGGCATGGGCATCCGTTTTTGGAGGATGAAAGGCACATCTTTTTCCCCCAATTCCCGATTTCCAAAGGCGGGCGGCATCCGTCACATTTTCAGGTACGTTTTCTCCTTGATCGAAACAGGATGATGGGATGTCAGTTCTTCCTTACTTGGATTCCTCCTTAGAAAACATCACCTAGTCTGTGTATCCCTTATAGATTTAATATATTGTTCGTGAAACTCTTCCTAGCGCCATATATTCATGGACACTGATTAATTACAGTTCTTCTGTCGGGACATTCCAAGGGGTTCGGTCAGTGTAGAAACCTTCAGTCAGGGGAGTAGTCATGTTGGGCATCACTAGCATGTCTGGGAACTGTTACACTAGCGCTTCTGTCTTCTGTCCATTATTATAGGGCTTCTCGAGGGCACTGAAGCCCAAGGTATCCCACATCGAACACGGGGAATCATATTCCATGGACATGTATCTATGGTTTTCCTCAGATTCCCATGTTTAACACAAGGTATGCCACATGTTTAACGTCCATCGGAGAAGGATCAAACTAATCAGAACACTGACTGGAGTGGATCAAATGGGTGTAACCCCGAGAGGGAACACCGACATTGGAGCCAATATATGGTTAACTTACTCGTCACTATTGAGAGGAATGGGGAATGAGGCGGAATGATCCCACTGGGATGTGGCTTCCTGTGTAAGAATCAGCATGGATGATAGAGTGGTTGAATGAAGTGAATGGTAAATGGGATGGAACTGTCATGAGGATGACGATGGTTTTGGTCTTGAGCCTCAAAGAGGCTTCCAAGATATCCCCGTGGTAGGGAATACAAGTCTATGTTGTTTATCTGATGGAGAATTATGGCCGATTGGGGTGCCAACAGATTACTGCTGAATGAGGATGACAACAGCTTACTACTGAATGGAGTGACAATGACATACCGCTAAAAGAGGATGACAACGTCTTAACTCTGAATGGAGTGACAATGGCTTTCTGTTGAATGAGGAAAAAAAGTGGAATACAGTTTATCATCATACAGGATGAGGTTGGACTGACATGAATTGGTCGAGACCATTGGTTGTTGGGCTTGAACCTCAGGGAGGCTTCCTATGTACCCTACCTTCTAAAGGATCAAAGACCTCATAGTTCGTGATGGTGTGTGAACCAATGTGAAGGGGGTCAATTCCAATAGATGCTGGACTTTAACCTTAGGGAGGCTTCTTACATACCTTGCCTTGGAAAAAATCAAAGACCATGTAGTTTAAGAGAAGTGTTTTGTGAACCGACGTGATGGGGGTCGGAACGACTGAGTGTTGGGCTTGAACTTCAAGGAGGCTTGCAACGTACCTTGCCTTGGCAATGATCAAAGTACACATAGTTCGGGTGGGCTGTGGGTCTTATACTCAAGTATGCCCGAGGTGTTGGTGAACTGACATGAATGGGGTCGGAGCAACCAATGGTTGGTGGGATTGAACCTCCGTGAGGCTTCCTACGTACCCTGTCATGGAAAAGATCAAAGTCCTCGTAGATTGGAAGGGGCGGGGATTATACTCTAGGCTTCCCAGGGTGTTGGTGAACTGATGTGAAGGGGGTCGAAACCAATGGTTGTTGGCCAGGAACCTTAGGGAGGCTTCCTACATACCTTTCCTTGGAAAGGATCAATGACCATGTAGTTCATGATTATGGGGGGCATGGTGCACCGATGTTAAGATGGTTAGGACCAATGGTTATAGGGCTTGAACCTCAGGGAGGATTCCTATATACCTTGCCTTGGAAAGGATCAAAGACATCATAGTTCATGTTTGTTTGGGACTTACACTCTAGGATTCTCAAATAGGATGTCACAATCTATGCTTACTCTAAGCCCATATGAGTCATGCTCTTTGTGAGAAACAAGAGGCAGCAAAGGCATGACGATCACGTCACTAAAGGTGTGTCCGTCGGAGGTGAAGTGGGGATTAAACGTAGTTGGTGGCCCAAAGAGGAAACATGGGATTACGTGTGGTTCGCATCCCGGAGAGAAAACAGGGGCATACGCATGGGTTGCAGCCTAGTGAGAGAAATATTGGGACTTAATCCAAGATGGATGTCCAATGGCGACAAAGACCAGTGGGATCTGGATTTGGTACCGATGAATGGAGGGGTCCAATGTATATCCCCCCCCTCCCGTGTTCCTTGGGACCGAAGAAGAGAGGAGAAGTAGTGATGCTGCCTCCTACAAGAAAAGATAGGGGCTTACACCAAGATGGGTTTCCTTTCCCCACGGACAGACACCGCTCCGATAAATAGGATCTCATTCATTGTGAGGAATTATCTCACACCTGTGGAGACTAGTGGGTGGGAAGAATGTCCAAGGTGGGGGAAACCCACATACAAGGCACAAGGAGAGGTTACAGTTTAACGTCATGTGTTGAGGACGATGGTTCATCGTAGTGTGACATCCTTCAGGTCAGACGAGGTGGGTTTACTCCGCACCTCTAAGACTTACATAACTGGTACCCTCTGCACCTTAGTGAAATAGGGGACATGTAACACCATGGCGAGGGGGTGTCATGGAGCGAACCATTGGGGGGGTCCACATTAGCATGGCGATGTGGAGAAGCAATATCCATTAGCGTGCCTATGAAAAAAATCATGAGGTGAAGAAACTCAACATGCAGTATCGTCCAAGGGAATTTGATGTTACTTCGTGCGAACATCAAGGGCCGCATGGGAAAAGGAGTAAAAAGGCAATAGGGGCCATAGGTAAAAGCCTTGTCAAGCTCTAGTGCTCCTTGAAATGGAGCGGCTTAATGAAGGGTTTTGCTTTACGAAGTGAAGTTTCTTAGGCTGGGCATAGGGCATGAGTGCATAGGGGAGGAGCTTCGCGATGTGGAAATACATTCGCAAAGAAATGCCCCGTGAAACAGGTCCTTGGAAATCCATGTGCTTCATGATGCACAATGACCTGACCTTGGAACTTGGGTTACCTCTACATGGGGGTGATTCAATAAGTGGAAAGACATTTCCAAAGCAATTCCCCATGAATCAGTGCCTTTGGATGCCTTGTGCTTCGCGATGAACAGTGACCCGGATTTGGTACTTCAGTTACATGAGCATGGGGGGTACTTCGGGAAGCCTATGTGCTCCATGATGACCCAAATCCCCTTGAGGATGTCCTTCCTTCATGAAGACACACAGACTTCATGAAAGGCATCCCTCTCGAAAGAGGGGCTCAATTAACACCAAGGGGAAGGTACTTCATGGAGCAGAAGGTACCTTGAGAAGCTCATGTTTCGCAGAGCACAGGTGCTTCGTGATTTGGGAGCTAAGAAGAGGAAAGGTCGGAAAGTCCATATAGAGGGAGTGAGGGGAGCCCTATATTTACAGGCACGAGGTTCCGTGAAGTAGTACGCTGCGAGCTTCACAGAGGGTTGCGAAAGTCATCTGCCTTCGCAGAGAGTAACCACCTTGTTGCATCGTGAGGGCTGGCGAATGTCAGAAGTCTATGTAGAGAAGTATCACCTCACTTCTTCGCGCCGGCTCGACAACGCCAGAGGGCGTCGCGGAGCGGTACCACCTCCTTGCTTCGTGTTGGCTCGCGAATGTCAGAAGGCATCGCAGATCGTTACCGCCTCCTTGCTTTGTAATGGCTCGTGAACGTCAGAGGGCTTCGCGTAGAGTTTCCGGCTCCTTGGTTTGTGATGGCTCGGGAACGTCAAAGGGCGTCGCAGAGAGGTCTCGCCACCTTGCTTCGCGACGTCTCGTAAACGTCAGAGGGCTTCGCAGAGCGGTCCTGCCTCCTTGCTTCGTGAAGACTGATGAACATCAGAGGGATTCGATGAGAGTTCCCGCCTCCTTTCTTCAGGAGGGATCGCGGTGGGGCTCTGGTGCATTGGCCATCGGGCTCTGAGTGCTTCGTGATCTGTCATTGTGAAGTAGGCCTTAATTCTTGAGTATATATCATCCGCCTCTTATTTTTCCATCAAAAATTATTTTTTTATGGTTGGAATTTTGTTTTTTATTGATAATCATAGGATTTATTAAAATTGATATTTAAATATTGTAGAATGATATTTTTTTGAATATTTTTAGATATCAGTGATTAATGAAAAAGACGGGTCTATGTGTGGTGGGATTTTGTATCTATAATTTATGGAAACAATTTATTGATTGTTTCCATTATTTTTAGTGATTTATTGATTATTTATTATCTAATTTAACTTATTTGATATATTTATGATATGATACATTTGATTTCAATGTTGAATGAAAAATAAATAAATAAATATATATATTTATATATATATAACGGGTATTTGGGAAAATTTGAAACCTAATAAGAGGAAAGGGTAATGAGAATGATAAAAAATAGTCCATCCAGTTGAGTATTATATGAGATTAGGCTAGATGCAAAAGGTATCCAAATAATACTAACCATGGTGTAGGTCTAATGGTAGAGTGATGTGAAATTGATCCTAGAGTAATTATGCACTAGGTATGTGTAGAGAGGTAAGAAAAATGCTCTCTATGTAGGGAGTCTCTAAGAGACTTGTTCAGGTGGTTTCTACTATATAAAATTTGATGATGGTCCCCCACCACATAGAATCATCCATGTGGGACTCTTAAATTACAAATACTATTCCATGTGAAAAAACGATGTTTTAGGGTGAGTGATTCATCTAAAAACTCAGATATAAATCAGTAATCAATCACGTTGTATACCAGTGGTCCATGTCATGCTTATTATGTGTAGATACACCATTTCCACATACTAGGGAGCTCTGATCCACTTCACCAATGGGAATACTGAGACCATTATTAATACATAAATGACTCTCAAATGAACCATTAAATACCACTATGACTCTAAATTATTTATTTCATGTAGTAAAAATTACGAAATAAGTGCCAGTGATTTTAGAGTACTGATGTAATAGAATTTAATTTCACAACTTGTCTATTCATATCATGATATGTGTTTTTGTAAGGATGAAAATATCATAAGTATATCTAAGAAGAATTATGTACGAATAATATATTTAGTTTTTTAGGATTAAAGGGATTTTTATAAACATCAAATCATTTTCCACATTTTGAAGAAGCCACTCCTGTCACTACTAATGTCTATTTTATTTTGAGTATAAAAATTTCTAATAAGATTTATAATGGTATAATTTTTCTATAGTTGAATCTATGTCTGTTGTGAGGGAGATGATAAGATGAGATCGATCCAGGGAAACACTTGCATAGAAACTGACTTTTTGGGGACAATTGGTCACACCGTTTTGGAGGAGAAAAAAAAAGACAGTGCAACTCAGATTTTTAAGAGAGGTGGTTTGCATCATAGGGGACCACTATTGTGGATCGATAAATATCCATTAAATATTTTATATTTTTATTGGAAGTTACACATAATATGGCTTTTTTCTATAATGTGAAGGATTCTTGTGGATATAATATAGTGTGACTGGGAGTTCATGTTCACATCATGAGAATCCTAAAGCCATGTGAATATTTTGGTCAAATGAGAACATAAAACTGTACCACTATTTATTTTTAACTATTATTCATATTTATTTTCATTTTATTAAATATGATTATGAATTGGAGGTATTTATTAAATGATAAATCTGTCATTGGGGATTTATATGCTGATAAATACAAGGGTATATAATCTTTTGTGGAAAAATATACTTCTGGGACCAAGAGTCTACATTAGCTGGTTGGGGTATATTGCTACTTCATTTCATTTAGATTTTAATTCTCTATATCCCCTCAAGAGTATCATGAGGATGTAATTTTCTCCAATTTCAGGTGATATAATGAATGATAAGTGTTATAGTTAAGTTATTTTAATATATTTTCTATAAATATGTTGTTTCATACTTATTTATTTCTAAATTTATTTTTATTAATCATTTCAGGACCATTGAAATAATGAATAAGAAAATTTATTTTAAATCAGAAAGTACTCCTCTTGAATAATACATGATCATTTCAATATTTAGGATGATTATTCTTAAATATCTTATTTATTCACTTTACCCACGAATGACCTAAACTGACTGATCATAGGAAAAGATGAATTTGTTAGTTTTAGAGGGGGGACAAGATCATTGACTCTTGTTGACTAATCTATTACTATAAAAATGGCTAATAAATTCATATATTCACATCACTAACATATAAACATAGATTTTTTTAACATGAAAAATATCTCTTAAAGTGTGAATTCAAGCCCAATTTCTTCATTATGATATGTTCACCAATTCTAATTATTAGTTTGACAACTATACTGATTATTCCAACCAAGAAATTTCAAAATCATAATATTGATATTTATTAATTATATTTATTTTTAAAAAATTATAATGGCTCTACCCTATATGAATTTTCAGTTCCCTATGGGTGTAATGGTAATTCATGTTTTCCTTTCCCAGATTGATCATTCTTGAGACATTCAATTTATAAATTATCTTTTTAGACATATCACTAATATTTTTCAGTCGTATGAAATCTCTTATTGGGGAATAATAATTTTTATGGAATATTTTTAAATTCATGGTGTGTGGTTAATATACCATTGTAAATTTTGTATAAACTAATATAATTTAGTGTACGAGTTGAATGTGGATATTTTTTTAGAATAATAAAACATTGGATGAAATAGTTTTTCTAATAAAACATACCTTTTAGGTGATATATTTGATTATATTAAAATATTTAGTCTTGTTTGAGAGAAACCCCCCTTAGTTATTATATTTTTGATTTTTTTTTGTTTTTTTATGATTCCATAGAAAAAGAGTAATTTGAGTGGTATTTAATATAGAGTTCAATATTTTTTCATTCTTCTATTTTGTTTTTTTTAATTGGATGACTTGAAAGTATATTTAAATGTGTATTTGTGGTGGGCGATTTGTTTTAAACCATTATTGGAGACCAAAAAATGGTCTAATCACTATTATATAGTGAATATTTCATGGTTTGTTTTGGATTATCTTTGTATTTAATGTCCTATAATTTTTTTAGTTTATTCATGTTTGAGATGAATTTTGTGAATTTTTAAGGGATTTAATTCTACATGCCATGTTTATGTTGTGGATTTCATTGTTTTGATGGGCTTGGACTATGATGATATTTCTATATTTTCCAATTTTATATGTGGAAGTATGAGATTTTTATTTTTTTGTTGGTATATTATGACATGGTTTATATAACATTATACCATGACATCATTGTGGATATCTAAGGATTAATGGTCAAAACATCAAGGATGGTGGGTGCAATGTTATTATGGTCTTTGGTATGAGTTGGGAGGAAAAGTGGCCACGATTTAGTCAAAGAAAATTTTTCCATACTCTAGAAAAAAGATCAATTTTCTAAAGGAACAGTGGGTGAAATTAATGGACATGTCTGTTTTTGTGGCCCAAGGATTATGGGTCTTGGATTATTGAGTAACAACATAGTGTGGTGATGTTCTACTAAATAATTTTATTGTACGATGAATTTTATTTAAATATGGGGTATCTCTCTCTGTTGGTATGATTCTTTTATTATTCTTCAAACCTTATACACCTTATAGTCATCGTTTTTGTATATTTGGACTTTATTGGTGGTCCTATAATCCCATGGATTCATATGATAATGAGCTTGTAAACAATAGTTCTCATCATTTCTATTTTCTTATGTTCATTATTTTCTTTATTAATCAAGTAGGTATAACATGGATTTTTATCCAATTTTAATGGTTTTAGGTTGATGGATTGTTGATATAGGATAAATTACTTGTTGTTGAAGGTTTTTCAATATATTTTTACAATTCATCAATTCATTTCACCCATTTCAGCATTGTGTTATTGAAGCCTTGGTATTGGTAAGTGATTCAAATTATATATTTTTATTTATTTATTCATGAAGAATTGTGATGATTTATTTTTATTTATTTAATGAGAAGATATTTGACTAATTAGTTCAATAATTGAATAAGTTATATAAATAATTAGGTGACCTAAGAATGTATTTATGGATTTATCATTTATCTGTTTATTTTTTCTTGATTGTGTAGTCGTTTTGTTTTGATATAACGTGGTTTTGATGTTCTAATACATATTTAAATGGGGAAAACAAATTAATGATTGTAATGTAACCAAATATGTAAAAAAAATTCAAATTGGTCGGTTATTATTGTTATAATGTACATGAAATGAAATGTTTCTGATGATGAAATATTTAAGATGATCAATTATTTCTTCTGTGGATGAATTATATTATTTTCTTAAGTTATTTTTTTTTTCTAATTTAGTAGCATAATTTATTGATATAGGTGTAGGAAAATATTTCCACGTGTTCTGTATGAAATTGTTCTAGTAGTGGTCGACATTCAACATGTATTTCTATTAAGGACTTTGAAGAATTATATTTAGCTTGTATTTATGTGGTGGAATTGTGAAGTGGGTTTTGATTATTATGGGATATTACTGTGTCATTATAGTTGGTGGTGTCCTTGGAAGTTAATAGATTGTTGACAAAATGATGTGATAATGTTGAAATTTGTAGGGTGTGTTAGATTCCTTGAGATTTAATGTAATATAATAATTAATTTGTTAGTGTATCTATTATATGGGTATGGAATGTGTTAAATTATGTTTATGGATGGATATCTTGATAATGATTTCTGATTGATTATTTGTTAAATGATCTTAAATGATGAAATGTGTGGTAGATAAAATTGGTTATTGTTGAAGGAATTGATATTATAAAGGATTTGGTTAATATAATTAATGATTATAGTTAATTGTTAAAGTTTTTTATTAATTAAAAAAATTAAATAAAATATATTTTTGTTGGTTATTATAGGTTTAGTGTATGAATTTTTTTGAGAATAAAGTACTTAGAGGTTAGGTTACATTGACATAGATTGTGAAATGATAAGAGATTAGTCTTGTTATTATTGTTCTAAATGTATATTTTTTTAAATAATGAATAATAAATAAGTGGAAGGTGAACAAGTTTCATGATTGTTTGGTTGGTATAGGGTTATTTTATTCATCATAAGTAGAAATGATTCATATTATGTGGAAATGATGTTTTAGCGATGAGGTATGGTTTTAAAGGTGTTTGACATGAATTTCTCCCTGATTTGGGATTGGGTGATTACAATGTATGTCATTATAAGCTATTTTTACTATTATGAACCACCACCTTTGTTGTGTGACATAAACGATGCCTATATATGGCTTTAGGTTGTAGGTTTACCACAATATTTATGATATGGGTGACACATTTGGATAAAAACATCACATATCTTGCTCTTTTCATTATATGTAGTGTGGAAATATTATAGTGTCTAAAGGTTGTGGTTGTGGTATGTGGGATATGGTAGTGACTTTTTCTTGTGTGGAGGTGATGTGATGATGAGGTAGTGATGTTTTTATGATGGTTTTTTGGTTCTATGTGGTATCTTAATTTTGATATTGGGCAGTTTCTATGATATGGTTGTGTGTATATGAATGATATGGTAGCACAAGGATGCATGTTGATGTTAATGAGGGAGACAAGAGAAGTGGGTAAATATGAATGAGGTTTATAAACTGATATATAATCATAATACTACTATATTTATCTAATTACATGTGTTCTGTTGAGAAATATTTAGTGTGTATTGGATGGTAGTTGACCCAGTTACATGTAACAAGTATCATGCAATTTTTATTTTGTGAGGATTTACAATGATTCTTCCACATTTTCACGAGAGTTTCTATAGAGGAACCTATTGACTATAATTTTATTCTCACATTAATTTCTATATTCAATTTTGAAAGATCTTTAGGTTGGTGTTAGAGATTACGCTTCACATTTTTAGCTTGTTCTGTTAATGATATTTTAGTTCAGGGATATTTTTTATTATTTGAATTATTATATTTAGTTTTACTTTAGGTGATATTCTAATTATATGAAAATACATTTATTTCTCATCATAGAATGTATTTAGTATTATTTCATAGACATGCATTGAATTTTATTTAATTGTTCTTATAATTTCTATGGTAATTCATTCCGTCGGGTTCATTCCATGCCCTCGATGCTAGTCACCATCCTATGGGATTTAGACTATGGGATTACGGGGTCACATTTTTCTTCACCACCATCCCATATGGGGTTACAGTGGGGACATTACATGACATTATATTTCATATGATATTCATATATAGAAAGTGATGTTACATTTTGGTATTATATGTTCAATTGTTATATTTCCAGAAAATCTGATTGGAAAATTCTATATGTAAATATAACATAATAAAACTACATGAGGACATTTTATTGCCCTATTTTATGTAAAAAATACAATAATTCATCATTATGATCTACTCACATTGATAGATAATTGTTTTTGGAATGAACTTACTGGCTTTCTTATTAATCGTAAATAATTTATCTACACTTCTTATAAATCTCTAAGATTGGATTGGAGGTGGTCTTGGTATAACATAGCATAGTTATAGAGACCATATCCTTTGACGTATATTATTTCATGATATTGAAAACATATATATCTTAAATAAAAACCAAAGATGGAGAATTGTAGTGTCTCTGGATGTCTAGGTATATAAGAATTAAAATCATTCAACTAGAAAAGAAATATTTTTATTAATCTCCTTAATGATCTACTAACTTCATCTAAGCTCCTACTTCTTTATTGGACATATTGGGGAATACATAGACAAAAGAGTTGAGTAAGTAAGTAAACATTGAAATTAAGCACAAAAAATGATTTTGAATACATAAAATTATAACATAAAGTCCAACAATCATGAATAAAATATGGAAGAATAAAATGAAGAACAAAGAATAATATGATCAGGAGAAATTTAAAAATTTGGAAAAAAATATAACATTACATAAACAATAGTCAATGCTAACTGTTCGCACTATAACACATTATAGACCGAGTCCAATAATGGATTAGGTACACTCCATAATCCCTTACGTATTGTCTCAGGATAACAAAACATTACTCAATGCATTGGATCAGTAGCTGGGTGCACCCATCGTAACACGATCATTAATATGTGTACCACATGAGTAATAGAACATGTGGTATAAACAAAAAGGTTACCCATGGAACAAAATGGGTTTTGTAATGATGTCATTAGACATACATAAAGGGAAAATCATAAATTTATACATAGAAAATGAATTTAAATCTTTATTGGTCAATAATAAATAAAATACAAGATTATTTCATGACTAATTATTTCTAATAACTGTGAAAATATTAAAAATTGTGTTTAGGAGACTTTAGAAATGTGTTACAAAAGCATAGTTTTACAGAAAATAATGAAGATTCATTGAATAAGGTAAATTAAATATTATTTCCATAATACCAGAATAGAAATAAAATTGTTTTCCATAACAAAATGAGTGTCTTTATAAATAATATTATGGATTAAAATAGTATATTTAGTGTACTTGAATATGGGTAAGAGATTGAGAAGTTTCTATTAATCAGGATTTCTTATCAATAGTAACTAAGAAGGGAGCCAGTTAAAATATTTATTTAACAATCAAATAACGTTGAATTGATTTATATACACTTTTGTGGAACATAATAAAATAAATTTTGATAATTATATATTAATAATTTAGAATTAAAAGGGATTATAGAGTGAGAAAGAAGAACCTAAAAGAAAAAACGGATGTTTGAGGAGATCCCTTGCCTTATGTTTTAATGTGTTCTTCACTTTCACCTAAGGTCCAGGATAATAAAATTGGATTCATTAATTATATAATTCATAACATTTTATTCTTTATTTTTTTATTTTAATTTTATTAAGTTTATTTGAGGCCTTTTTTATGTGTTATTATGTTTAATTTCATCATTCTGCGAGTATTCGTTTCTTAGATTCATGGTTCGTTAGGTTGTGAATATTTAAGGATGTTCTTGTAAAATGGCAATAGTACTCCAGATGTGAAATTATATGGTATTCATGAACTTCCAGATGTCTAAATGGTCCCATATATCATTTTTTCTGAAATTCAGATGATTCATTTGATTAAATGTTAATGAAAAATGTTTAGTTTATTTTTGATGTATTTAAGACCATTATGAACTATTTTAATTTTATTAAATATTATGTTTATATATTACATAAATAACATTAAATAAGATATAATTTAAATATAAAAACATTATTTAACTATAAAAATGAATTTATGACCATCCGTGAAGGTCGTAATGGAAAACAAAAACTCGTCATCCATGATGGTGGGGAACCAACATATTACAGAAAATGTTTTCATTTTTACCGTAAAATGAGGATTGATAGAATTTTGCGATGGATATTCCATTAATATAATAAAATATTGTATATATATAATACTAGAGTAATCATATTACTTGTGATATGGGGGGATGATATGGTTGACTAAATAAAGCATTTCAACGAAAAAGATAGAGGATTTTACATCCCAAATGTTGCCTCTTCGAGAACCTCCTTAAGGCGGTTGGGTATGGTCTTTAGGTGATAAAAAAAACACTAATACATGACGAAATGTATTGTGAAGAGAGTTTAGAATAATGCTGGGAAGATCCAAATCATAGAAGGTGTATGGAGAAAGGGTTGTGATGGTTCATATTTATAAGGGGAGGTGATGGGTGATTTTGATTATTATTGGAGCTCAATAATATAACAAATATTTATTATTATGACTATATAGATTATATAATAAACATGAGATCAGCCTAATGAATTATTACACCATCCTTGACTCTAAAACACATGAATTTTTATTATAATGTTAAATACAATAAATTATCATAATTCATTATTCACGAAAAATAAAAATATTTCAAACAAATCCCTTAAAAACAATCCATTAATTTATATATGTTTGTATTTCAAATAAGAAATCTATTTTGTTAAAATAAATTTCTAAATTTCTAAATTTTATATTTAAATATAATAATTATTTATTAGAAAATACCAATTTTAATATTATATTTGATTTTATGAGATTTTGAAAAATTAATTATGGTCTCATGAAATTATATAATAATTATAATGCAATATAATATTAATTTATGAAATAATTTTATGAAAAATAATAATATTCATTATCAATTTTCAATTAAATTTTTTACATTTTAAAAACTACCAAAACAAAATTTATCATTTTTAAAACATTTATTTACTTTACCATGACATACATATGTCATATTTTAATTTAAACACACCAAAATGTTTTTCTAAAATTTCAATGGAAATATTACTATTTTAATAGTTAAATTACAATTCATAACAGTATGAATACTATTCCAAATAGTGTTATTTATATTCCAATTGTTGGGTTACTATTCTTAAAGTTAGGTTAATATTATAAAAGTTAAATTTATAACATTTATATGGTTTATTTAATTTCATTAAATACCTCTTCTTTAATTCTTTATTATTTCACTTCTATTTTCACCCATGTTCAAATAATGTCATCTTATAAATGAATACTTTATTATTAAAAAATATGTTCTATTTATATACCTTTTCTCATGAGTGAGGTTATTCCGGTTGATCTAGCATATCCAAATTATAATATTATAATTATCTTATTTTCTATTTATTATACTGTTATAATGTTTTTCATTCTTATTTTTTTAGTGGATGAATACTGTATCATTTTTCATTTTTTGAGAATAACATTTATATTGGTTCCTCTATGTGATGTTTGTGGTTTATACCGCATGAAATAATTATAAAATGGGAAATTCCAATGATAGAATTCGATGTTATTACGTTATTCCACTATTATGAAATTTCACCCTTGAAATATTGATTTAAATACTAAGATGAAAATAGGTGAGTGTACATTTACTTTATCGCTTCCCCTAGTTCCCCTGTCACGTCTTCGTATTTATTCTTCCTCCATAGCACTTTGACCCAATTAGTTGTCTTATTTCAAAGAACATTATATCTATGGTCCAAGATTATACTCGACTACTCCCCATAAGAGAGATCATTTTCTAGTTGTACCACCTATTAATTAGGTATCTGTGATGGATATGATGTATACATACTCAAGAGAGATACGTGGAATACAAAATATACTTGAGACATTGTTGGTGAAAGATCAAGTCAATAGGCTACATCATTGATGTGATCAAGAATTTAATTTTTTTTACATCAGACTTAGTTGACCCATCTTATAAAATATCATTACACTCTTCCAATGGGATATGAAAAAAATATCATGTCTCCAACATTAAAATCCATGTTCTGTCGACAATTTTATGTATAGTTCTTCTATCAGCTTTTGGAAGCCCTTATGTGCTATTGAATGGTCTCCACCTTTTATAACTCTTCGTTAACCTTTCCAGGTCCCATCATCTTGACTTTACAAAATTCATCCAAACATATAGGATTTATATATATTTACTAACACACACCTATCATGTGGTGTGGAAAACAAATTCAATTACCTAAGTATAGTATGTCAATTGATCATAGGTAGTCTCTCGAAGAGGAGTTCACAGCAAATAAATTTTTCACTTTTTTAGGTTTTCTGAAAAGGTTTGGCTTTAACTAATATGAATGACTATGAGAGAAAAAAAAATTCAATTTATTTTTTTTAAAAATGATATAGATGGTGATCATATTGGGTTCAGCTTGACCTAATGTTGTGCCATCATGGTTTCCAAATTTTATCTCTCCTTATTCTTTTAACTGGTAAGAGAGGGATTCATCTGCAGAGTCCTCTCTCTCCCTTGGTAAGATAGATGTGACGAGAATTATCTTATCTAAAACCATAGATTGGTCTATCCTCTTTCCAATGTTTTTGGGGTTGTATAAAGTTTTTTGATTAATTAGAGAAATCCCTGGCCCGAAATTGTTGTTCCCTAATAAACCATTATTCTGACAAACAATCTTAAACACGTGATTGACTACCGCTGAGAACTCACCACCCAACCCTTATCTTGTTCCACTATATACTGATTATAATTTGGTGGAGGGAGATGTGATCATCGGCCAAATAAATTTATAATAACAGAAACAATTCTTAACACAAACACATTCATAATTTAAAACTGAATTAAGAATTGAAACTAAAATAAGAAAGAAGATGAAATTTGATTCATTTAAATCACATGAACTCAAGTACACACAAAGGTCTATCATCCCCTCTTCCCGATCACACAAACGAAACTACCCCTCCAGGGATGGGGTAAGTGAGATGATGCAGGAGAAGAGAGACAATTTTGAAGTAAAGAAAATAAAATAAAATAAACAAAATGATGCTGAAGGAGATGGTCCATCAGTGTCCCCGGGCTTACTCCCATATCCAAGTGTGGTGTCCATCTATCCCCTCAAGATTTCTGAAATCCACTTTATATAGGCCAAGGTAGTGCCATCCTCTGATCTTCAAATTTATGATGTTTAGAATCTCTCTTTAAGATTTCATTCCAATTCTTTGGACAGAATGATTGACCAATTTAGGCCAATTAAATAGCCTAATTTTTGAATAGTTTCTTCTTAAAAGATCATGAAAAATATTATTTACTTTTTATTCCAAAAGGTCAAATCTATCCTCTCTTCGTAGCATGAGATATAGCCAATACAATATGATCATTTATTCTATATGAATCTTTAATTTTTCATTCCCCATAATTTGAGCTTCCATGGTCCTCCTTAATGAAGGTAAATCTTATTAATATTAAATGTCTGAAACCCCCAATTAATTCTATTTCCATTAGAATTTGAATCACCCCAATTGGATTCGTTTAGACCTATTTATGACCAATTCATTAAGGCAGGGTCCATGTGGTCATCGAGAGTAATTTTCCAACTTCATTGAATTTTTTTCACCCTTGGATTGCCGAAATAAATCATAGTTTAGACACAAAAGATGAAGATAATAAATATATTAACCCAATAAAAAGTTAAACACATCAATTGTATTTATATTTTAAATTATAAGCATGAAATACCAATGTGATTAAAATCTGTCAATATTTCCAAATTAACCATTTTTCATATTTATGTTCAAACAACCTATTAATCCAAAATTGATGTAAATAACTCAAATGGATAAATTATTGGTAGTTAAATAATTTAATTAAATAAAAAAATGATTAAAATATTATCTATATCAATTCCCCCACACTTAACCTATGATTTTCCTCAAGAATAAAATTTCAACATTGAATTCTAAGGGCACCAATGTTACCAATATTTAAATTTCAATGCAATAAAATCATACAGTTATCAATGTCCAGTCATATTTTCAAGTTCCACAAAAATATCAATTTAATTTACCATTTTTCAATGAAATAGTCAATTAATTCATTTTACTTTTACCTTTTTTAATATAATGGCAGTTTTCCTTTCACTCATTCAATCTTATCAATTTATTATTTTTAAACATTCCTAATCATGATCTACCTATCATTTGAATATTTTCTCTCATCACTCAGGATAAAATTAAAGTGGAGTTATTCTAATATCAAGATAATATGCTCTTTATCCACAGGATCATAGAGGAACTACTTTATACACATTGTAAAGGAAAAAAGAACATAAAATCATTAGGACATGAAATAAAGGATCAAATGACTCTGTGCTTTAGGGTTGGTGGGTAAATGATTGAAATAATTTAAGGCTAGAAGTAGGATGTTTGAATCTTATGTACAATGCATGATTAATCAAGTGAAATCATAGGATAAACTCACTCAAATCCCCTTGATAATGTAAAACACAACACCATCCCTTTTTTATGAAATGGTTCATGGGTCAATAAATGATTACAAAGAATGATATCATCCAAGTTATCCCCCTTTATAAAGAAGCTATAGAAAGGAACAGCTTAATGTAAATATTTTTTTTCTTTTTTTCTTTTTTTCCTTTTTTGATTTTTTTGTAAATGTCATGAAAAGGCGCATATTTAGTTTTATTATTTTTATAGAGAACCAGATGAAGTGAAATAAGAATAAATAAATGATGAATCATGCACAATTTTTAAATAATTCACTGCCCAAAATTATGACACACACATCACAACACCCACAAATGATACAAATCCCAATAAACGCGCACGAAAGGCCCTTCCCCCACAATCAAACATGAATTACCATGAAACAAATACTAAAATTTTGGGTAGGTAAGGAAATATCATCTTGTAATGTGGATTAAACCTATAAGGAAATTCATGGTTTCTATGGGATAATGATGGATTATTGTAAGGGTGGGTCTTAGGAAAATATGTGGCTAGACAAAATAGTGCCCCAATTATTTTAAATGTGTTTTTTCACATTCATAGATTTGAAATGTTTCAATACAAGTTCTGGTAGATTTAATGTCCTAAGATCACTCAATAAATATTCTCAAGTTAAAATAAGAAACATTAGGTCTATAAATCATCCCAGGAATGGGAATATGAAATTATACAATCACTCATGGCATGATTAATAATATCAAATTAATTCACATTATTTTTTGGAAATTAAAGCATGAAAGATGGTAGGGAAATTTCATTTACATGAATCACTTAATCCCATAAAATCATAAGTACTTTTTTCAATATACATGCTTCACATTACTCATCCAATTATCTTTTTCACTCTTTCAATCTCATAACGCTGAAATATAAAACATGGCATCACTGGATTGCTAAGAAACTCATGTCTCTTAGATAAGTCAAGTAAAACAAGAATTCAGGCATGGGAATGCATTTTTTTAGTTAATGATTTAAAATTCTAAAAATGTATGGAATATTGTTGGATAATATAGAATTGAAACTCTTACTGCCCTTTCAAATGGATGTATATCTCCACGATGGGTAATCACACTATATCTTCGTTTCCTACTTTCGACCTGTCTTGAGGGTTCGTCATTGGCTTGAAATTTTTCAGCCCTGAAACATCTTCATTAATGGACCTGAAATATAAGAATGAAAACAACTGATTGTGAATGACTATTGAATCATGCCAGTATATGATCAAGAGGACAAGTGGACATTGGGGGAAATGCGGGTTTCCTCCTAGTATCACCATTGTTTAATGTCTTTGGTTCGACCATATTTTTTTGAAAATTACTATACTAAAAGATTCTCTCCCCCAAAATTAATTGATGCATTGTCCTCAATACATTTAAATTGATTTATTATGTAAGAAAATTTTGAAATGAATAATAGAAAGCAATAAATTAAACAGATTTGTACGACCAGATGTATTTTATTGACAAACATGTTGGAGGTGTCTAATATCCCACATTGGATATTTTATATTTCCTAATGAAGACAATTTATACCCAAAAGAGTATTATGTGTGTCCATGGATACCACAACACTGAAAAAACCCTTTAAATCATTTTATTCTAAAATGGTTTCCAATCGTTCCTAATATTTGTTGCTTCTTTTTCACAATGTGAGCATAACTATTTTTAAGGGGTTGTGGTGTCCTTTAAAAATTCATCACTTCTCATTATCTGGGATATTGTCCCCCAATTTAATTTACCCATACTAAAATGGATTTGGTTTTTTTACTCTGAACATCTAAATAACACAGGTCTCTTTTCAAATTGATTGAGTACAGATTTACCTTTTTCTTGGGATCCAATATTTTCATTGGTTCGAGAATGTCTTTTACATTCCTCTTCAGTTTTAATGGGGTTTTCCCTAACTATGTTCAGCTCATGTTACATTATAATGCATAAGGAATTATTCTCAGCGAGTTCTTCTTCCTTCTCTGCAAGTTCCTTCTGGAGATCTATGACAATTTTTTCATGTTCATCCTCTTTGAGTTTATACTTCTTGATCTCAACATCTTCTCCTGATTTTGATTCACTAGCCTCTTATAACAAAAAATCCATGAATTCTAAGGTAGTATCTAGTAAATTTTTAGTTGTTTCTTTTCATTCATTATGGAATATTTCATTTAGTGAATGAACATAGGAGAGATTCTTAATGGATTCGACTATATTGAAATTCACTCGACTATCTCTGAGCTCCATTGAGGGTGTTCCCACGTTCAAATTGATGATGGTCTCCACAGTCTTTAAGAATGGTATCCCCAAGATGATGGGTGAGCATGATGAAATCCTATCTTCTTCCATTGACAGCACATAAAAGTTAGTTGGGAATAATAGACCTTTGACATTTACAAGAACATCTTCCAGAACACATGATGGATAAACTATGGATCTGTTTGAGAGATGGACCACCACTCTAGTAGGCTTGAATATTACAATATAAAAATATGTAAGTATTGTGTGAGGAATAACATTTATTGATGCTCCTAGATCACAGAGTGCATCATAACAATTTAAACAACCAATGGTGTAAGAAATAGAGAATATCCCTAGTTCTTGACATTTATGTGGTATCGGTGGTGTGATCAGGGCTGAAACTCTTCTTCCTAAGTTGATTATTTCATTTTCATCCAGCCTTCTTTTATTTCACAACTCATTCAGAAATTTTTCATATTTAGGGATTTGACTAATTGCATCCAGTAGTGGGATGTTAATCCCAACTTTTCAGAATGTTTACATAATTTCCCATTGGAGTCATTCTTCTTCACCCTTCTTTGACTCAACCAATGCTGATGGTAATGGTGATGGGATATCATGTTTCTCCCTTTCTTGTTTTTTCAAAGGTGTTTCCATTATTTCCTTTCGGAACTTTGTTCTTTCTACTTTTTTTGTTGTCTCCATCTTTTGGTTGGACATGATGAGCTTTAGGAGATTCCCTAGAATCATCTTCCCTAAATTTTTCTAGCAGTGTGAGTTCCTTCCCTCTTCGGGTGGTGATTAATCGAACATTCTTCATAAAATTGATAATTAGTTGAATGGGAAGCTTAACATGGTTCTTGGTGAGAGCATCCATAAAGCTTGAAAATTGATCATTTAGCTTGTCCATCTTATCTTCTATTCTGGAAACTCTTGTCTGAAGCTGTTGATTTTCAGTTGTTGGTGCACCTGTGGATGGTTGCTTGTAATTCTTCTACTAGAAAGGTGGGGGTAGGAATGTTTGTTTTTGTTTAAAAGGCTGGATATAAAGTTGTTTTTATTGCTATCAGGTTCTAATATTGCTGCTAAAAGGGATTCTGGCTTGGTTCTGTTGAAACCCATACCCTAGTTGGGTTTGTGGTTGGTATTGCCTTTGTTGATAGGCGGCACCACAACATTCTACCCCCTTCACTTCTGGACATTGATCAGTTTAATGGAAATTCGAATAGCATAAACCACATACTGGATTCAGTCCTTGTTGTTCCTTTACAAGGTTCATATCTATTTGTCGTACTAACCTAGTGACTTAATCCATTTCATTTCTAAATAAATCTATCTAATGAGATTTTCTTACCTCTTGGATTCCTATGGTTATCGTATCTTGAGGGCCAAAATACTATGAATTTTTTGCAATCTATTCAATCAGAACTCGGATATCTATAATTGATTTGTTAATGAGGGCTCCTCTTGATGAGGTATCTAGTAGATTCCAATCAATTTTGTGCAATCCTTGGTAAAATAACACAAGGAATTTTTCCTTTTCAATTTCATGGTGTGAGAATCTTGCACAAATCTTCTTAAAATGTTCCCAATATTCGTAGATGGTTTCACCAGCTGATTGATATATGATATAAATACCCTTTTTTATTGTAGTGCTCCTGGATGATGGGAATAATTTTTGAAGAAAGAATTTTTTCAGATCTTCCCAGTCACTCATCTCCCTCGTTTGCAGATTGTACAATCATTCCTTCGTTGATCCCTCTAGTGATAAGGGGAATTACCTCCACTTCACATTCTCTTCTATGACTCCTAGATGTTTAAAGCTATAGCAGACATAGGTGAAGTATTGAATATGTTGATTCAGGGTCTTAATTTTCAAGACCATGAAATTTAGGAAGCACTTAAATCATGTTAATTCACAGTTCAAAATAATTTTCTAAGGGAGGAACCTCAAGTTGATTATTTTGATTGAAAACTTGCGGTGTGAAGATTTCACACTAGGTTCGGTTGGGATTTATAGTCATTATTACAGGTTCAAAGTCTTCACTCATTGTATCTCTTTAATTGTTGAGATTAATTTCTTGAAAACTATTTGGAATTTTTTTTATTTCACAATTCTATAATTTTGCATACAATTTATGGATCAAATTCAAATAAATTTCTATTTGAACTAAGATTCATTTAAATGAGTTTATTTTAAAAAAAAAAGGTTTGTGAGGCACTGAATCCATGGAAACAGCTCCAAGTTTGATGCATTCCTATCATGGTGCGTGGAAAAACAATATTTTAATCACCAATGTATAGTACAGCAACTGATCCAAGGTCGTCTCCCGAAGAAGAGTGAACACAAAACAAGGTTGTCAATTTTTGTAGGTTTTCTAAAAATGTCTGGATTTTATTAATATGAATGACTATGAGAGAAATATACAACTTAAATTTATTGGTTTTAACAAAGGATAAAGATGGTGATCGGATTGGGTTCGGCTAGACCTAGTGTTGTGCCATTATAGTTTAAATTTTATATCTTCTTCTTCTTTTAACTAGTAAGAGAAAGATTCATCTACTGAGTCCTCTCTCTACCTTGAATGGATAGATGTGATGAGAGCTTTCCTATCAAAAATCATAGATTATTCTATCCTCCTTCGAATGTGATTAGGGTTGTAGATGGTTTCTTGATTAATTAGAGCAATCTCTGACCTAGAATTATTATTCCCTAATAAACCAATATTCCGACATACAATCTGACACATGTGATTGACTACCACAGAGCACTCACCACCCAAACCTAATCTTGTTCCACCGTAAACAGATTATAATTGGTTGGAGGGAGATGTAATCATCTACAAAATAATTTTAAAATAACAGAATCAAATCCTAACAAAACCGCATTTGGAATTTAGAACTGAATTTTGAATTGGAACTAAAAAAAGAAAGAATGTGAAATTTGATTCATTTAAAGCACAATAACTCAATCCCAAACATAGGTCCATCCTCCCCTCTTCCTGATCACTCAAATGAAACCATCACCCCATGTATGGGGTAAGAGAGATGATATAGGAGAAGAGATACATTTTTGATGTATAGAAAATAAAAGAAAAGAAACAGAATGCTGCTGAAGAAGATGGTCCCCAAGTGTCCCCTGGATTCCTCCCATCTCTGAGTGTGGTGTCCAACTCTCCCCATATAATGGGTGAACTCCTATTTATATAGTCCAAGGGGGTGCCATCCTCAGGTCATCAAATTTATGATCTTTAGAAACTATCTTTATGATTTCCTTTATATTATTTCAACAGAAAGTTTTACCATTTATGGACAATTAAATTGACTAATTTTGGAATAGTTTATTCTTGAAAGATCTTACAAAACATATTTTACGTTTTATCCCAAAATTTCATATTCAAAATCTCTTTGAATTATGAGATATGGATAATTAAAGCTGATCATTTATTATGGATGCATGTTTCCTTTTTCCTTATCCATAATTTTAGCATCCATGGACCGACTTTATGATAGTAAATCTTTCTAATACTCAGCTTCCGAACTCCCCAATTAAATATATTTCCATTCCAATTGGAATCACCTCAATGGGATGCGTTTTGACCAATTTATTTCTAATTCATTGAGGTGGGGTCAACATGGTCGTCTAGAGTAATTTTCCAATTTTATTGAATTTTTCTGACCCTTGGATGGCCGAATTAAATCATACTTCAGAAACAAAATATGAAGAAAATAAACATATAAACTCCATAAAAAACAAATCACATAAAATATATTTATATTTTAATATATATATGTGAATTAAAAATGTGATTAGAATCTGTCAATATTTCCAAATTAAGTAGTTTTCATATTTAAGCTCAAAAACCATATAAATTCAAAATTGATGTAAATTAAAAAAAATTAGTGATTAAATTGTTTAATTAAATATAAAGAATGTTGAAAATATTATCTCTATCATTTACCCATTAAGGGATTCATATGGATTCCTTTGGATGCTTGAGTGGAAGCTTTTGTAGTAAGAAAAATAAACTATAGGAATATGGCGATCCCATCCTCCATTGAAGTAGATAGAGCATGATATCAACATATCATATAGTGACTAAATAGTCCACTCATATTATACATAAGTTTTAGGGTGATAACCTGTCCTGAACTTCACCTAAGTGTTTAGGCCATGTTGGAGACTTTTCCAAAACATAAATCTTCAATCTTAATCGAATACAGTAGATAATGATACTCCATGATGCCTCTCAAATACGTTGATATATATCAATGAATTTTTATTATGTTAGAAGTACTATATAATTGTGATAACGTGTGAAAAAAAATTAATACAATCAACAACAATTCATATTGATTTATTTCCAATGGATGTATTCAGAATTCTAGTGAGAAAATCATTGGTGATGTTATCTAGTTTCCATGTAGGTGTGGGTAATGGCATCATCATCAACTTAGAATTTTTCCCCTTTAGCCTTCACATTATGAAATTCTAGGAACATTTTTTTATATTCAGTGGTCACCTTTTTCATATTATTCCACCAATAGAACCCAAGTAGATATTGATATAACTTTTTTCTCCCTAGGTGGATACAGAAAGTAAAGCTAGGTGAATCATTGCAAATTTCACACCTTATCTTAGGATTTTATATTAGATATAGTTGAGTAACAAATTATATGACTCATTCCCCCCATCGATTTTTAACTATGAGGATTTCATTTCCCTGATAGCATCGATTTTGTTTTCTGAAGATCCACATCATCTATATGGGAATCCTTTATCTACTTGAAATCGTATGATTGATCAATAATTTGATAATATATTTATGAAGTTCCTTCAATTATGATTACCATTTCCATTATTTTATTGTCTATGAAATTTTGATCATTCTCAATTTTCTTCATTATTAAAGTTGATGGGTCCTTTCTACTTAGAGCATCTTCCCCATTATTCTATTTACAGGGATGTTAGTGGATTGGGGAGTTATAATCTTTGATGAGTTATTTCCATATTTAATAGAACAAATTAATCAAATTATATGTGAATATGTATTTGAGGATATCGTGATTGGTATATATCTCACACATATCCCAATAAAGATAATGCTGCCAAATATTGATTGTGAAGATTATGGCCTATTACAACACATTATTCACGAGATAGTGTTTCTCATGAACATTCAAATTCCTTGACGAGTAGGATTTCACATTCTAATTTTTCATTAGTAAAGACCTAATATATTATTTTAATAATAATTATATGGCACAATATTTTCGACACTTATCGGTAGTGTAAATACTGGGGAAGTGATAAGTATATTTTTAAACTCTTTAATGGAGTCTTCACATTCACATGTCCAGAAAAACATTACTCCCTTCTACGTCTTCTTAGATACTGGGTTCGACCATCATGAGAAGATCATAAAAAATCATCAGTAATACACATCTAGAAAAAGGAAACAATAGATCTATGTTTCATATGTGGTCCTAGGACACAGTTCACATTACATTATTTTAGATGGGTCTAATGATATGAATTTTTTTATCATAGAATTCCCCAATAATGATAATTTCACTAAACAAAACATGAATTTATTATACATTTCATATACCTTATCCTTCCATAAAGTCTTCATCACTATTTTGAAATTCCCATCATTCTCTACCTTTCCCTTTTATTATATCACAATATCATCAATAAATAATATGAACTTTTCTAGGTAATATTGAAATAATATACTCTTTAATTATATGAATATACAAGATCATTAGTGAGTCCAACGTTAATATCAATGAACTTAGGATGTCCATGACTTGTTTGAAAGAAATTATTGGGAATATTTTCCGTATTCACCTTTAGTTGGTGATATCCAGACTTATGGTCCACCTTTGAGAAATGCGTGGACCCATGTATTTGATAAAACAAATCAATGATCATTAGAAGGTGATAATTTTTCTTTATCATGATTTTTTAGAGTTCAAAATAATCCTTGTACAGGTGCATTGATTCATCCTTCATCTTGATGAAGAGGAATGGTTCACCCCTTACTGAATACCTCCGACATATGAAACCCTTTTTGAAATATTCTTGTAATGGCATCATTAATTTTACCAACACAATTATGGCCATTCTAGAAGGATTGTTTTGATATGGGTGGTGTTCAATGTATGAGATCAATTGATAAATAAACCTCTTGGGCAGGAGAAAGATCATGAACATTTTTAGGGAACAAATTGGTGTAATTTCTCAAAATGGATATGTCTTAATGCATGATTCTCTCCATTATCTCAATAATTTGAGTTAGGAATGCTTGATCATAAGGGAATAATATTTGTTATTGTGAATCATATTCATCCCCCACCTTAAAATTGTATAGAATTGGAGGATTCCTTCGGATCTGTCGAGTTATATCCCTCCCTCGACATTTGATGTTGGTTTTATTGAATGTTATCCTATCCATTCCCAATTTGGAATCAAACTAATCTAAATTAATTAATATGAGATTTTCATGGAGGTTTAGTTGAACAACATTGACTGGGGAGGAGTTATATACATTAGATAAATATATCATATTCAGTTTTATCATAGATAACTCACTATATATATTTTTAGTTGGGTTTTGAATAGTTCTACTAAACATGTAATATATGAAATAATTTGTAGAGACATAATCAAATAGTATATTCACTATACGTAAATGGATAAATAATGTACCATTCATCATAAAATTGTCAGGATTTACCCTTTCACCAGTGATAATAGATTACCTTCCATGCTACCATGGAGGTTGTTTTCATTCATTATCTATGATATCCATTGGCCTTGGTCATTGGATTTCATAATTTCCATCTACCTTGAAGTTGAAACACTATAATCTATGATGGGTTGTTGATCTGGATATTATTTTATTCTTCTCAATTTGGCGGATTCTTCATATCCCTTTGACAACAATTATCCTGATGATCCACTTTTCCACAATTTAGGCATTCCATGGTTCCCTATATATAGTTCCTAGGATACTTCTTCCCAATCATTTGACATGTGGGATGATTGTAATGCCCCGACCCTAGTTACCCAGAGTCGGTGCATTATTACATAACATTGGCATGATCACAAGAAAGATCAAATCTCGAAAGACTGATTGGTTTAGTAGCCTTGGAAACACTAGATATATTCATAAAGTTTTACATTACATCATAAAGTGAAAAACTACTACACCAACATAGTCTCTATATTCCACACTCATATCCCCACATAAAATCCATGTAGGTCATTCATAAATTACTTCTTCACATCCTGGGAAAAATAAAACATAGAAAAGGGGTGAGCTCAAATGCCCTGTAAGGATAACAATATAGCGGAAATTTCAAAAAAAAAGCATAAACATTTAAGGCAATGCATTACTAAAACAAAAGCCTTTTAAAATTGAACTTCAACATAGTATGGAAAAATTAAAATGTAATAATGCCATTTACTTATTCACATGGATATTCTACTAATCGAATAATCACATGCAATATCAATAACAACTTTCATAATGATGGAATGCATAATGCCAGAATATCATAACCACATAGCCAAGGCCTCGTGCCAAGACTACAAATACGATTTTTTCATGGCCTTGTTCCAAGACACTAGTTTGTCTCATGAGACCTACCGATGCATCGAGGAGATATAGCGGGCTCCACCCGTCACATATTAAGTCCAATGCATTCCCATATGAAAAGGTTTAAACATAACATAAACATTCATATTAAAACTAGCATACGAAATGTCAATACTATCACCATAAACCATGAATGGTATAAAAATAGCACATCCATATTCAAACAAATCACAAAACCTTCAATATAATATAAAAGTTTTGTATCATAATAAATCAACTTTAAATAACCGTAAAATCCATCAAAGGATGTTGACATAGATGAAATCAAAATACTTTTAAAGAAATATCTCTTTTTATTTTGAAATCATTTAAGATCAATATAAAATAAAACATTTGATTTGATTTTTTTTTATAAGCTTGTATGGGAAGCAATGAAGATTTTATAATGGCGGAAAATAGCCGCACCCGCTGTATAATTTAAAAAAACATTCTTACCTTAATTCTGTCAAAAAGGTTAAAAAGGACTTTGTTTTGAAAATGGCGGAAATATTCCTTTATAAACCACTTATAAAAGTCAAAAAGGGTATAAATGACTTGAACTCATATTCTAGTAAATAGTAAAAATGTTTTGAAATACATTTTTAAGAAACTTGGATGTGGATGATAAAGAGATCCTAGTAGATTATTACGTATAAACAACCTCGGATAATGAAGAGATTGTGAAATAACCCTTACCTTGTACTTTTCCCTGGTTGGGGTAGGTTAACATACTGTATAATGGTGAAATAATTGTTATTAAATTATAAAAGAATCATATACATTCATATGATATCATATATGATCTTTTAACATTGCTTTGTTAATAATATCTTAGTATTATCGTCGTTTCGGGTGTTAACTTACTCGTTTTCTTTTATATGTTTTGTTACATAAGCCATGTTTTTCATGGATAGGTTGTATATTATTAATATACAAAATGATATCAAGTCCTTAGAAATTATTTTTAAATCATCAAATGATAATTATACTTGAATGGATACGATGGAGAATGAATCCCATCGCGTTCGTGGAGACGGTAGTCCGTACGTACGCACGAGCGACAAACAATTATCATTCTTTTGATATTAAAATAATATATAAATGGATGGTATATCATATATAAAGAATGATTAACATGTTATATTTATTATTTACATGAGTTACACATCATTATTATACCCATCCAAATAATAATATATTGAATAACAATTACACCACGACGTGGAGACGGTATGCCGTACGTACGCACGTACGCACGTATGGTGAATGTTATTCAAAGGGTCGATAGAATAATGAATATGGTTGTACCATATTTATAATAACATCAAAGTATATATATGATACTGGAGTTATTATTTTAGAATGGTAACAACAAAGGAATAAGAAGTGGAAGAAGAAAGGAACTTGGAAAAGGGTGGTGAAATCATTACCTCTTCTTCGGTTTCTTCCTTTTGATTTGATCAAAAGAGCTCCTTAGGATGACTTTCGGATCAAACTAAGGCTCTAGGTTGTAGTGAGGAAAGTTGGGAGAGTATTTGGGTAGAGGCTTTCCGAACCAAAAGGCTTTTAAGGTGTGAAGAAATGGGAAGGAGGAGTTCCCCTTTTATAAGAGGGGGTGAGGGGCACCTTTGGAAAAGCTAGAAATATTAATTTATAATAAATTCATATTCGGTTTCTAATGGCTCCAAAGTTGATTATTTAAATGCTAAGGTGAGTATGGGTTGAAAAAACTCAACCAATAGAATTTAGACAGGTTTGGGTACTTATATTAACCTTATCGTTAAGTATTAACTCTAAGTTAATTAGTTTCACTTTTAAAATGTCTCTTTGTATTTTTATATTATATGGTTAATAAACATACTATATAACATCCAAGAGACCCCCAAGTGGTCCATTAATGATGAAACTATCATGATATAAGTCTCTTGGCCGAACCGTATATTTTTAGGAATTTAATATCAATTAATAATATAATATTTGTTTTAAAGAACTCTTTTATGTCAATTTTGACACTATTCAATAGTTGATTTTTGTGAAACTCATAACAGATTGATTACTTCGAAAAAAGTCAATTAAATAAATCCTAATATATCATATTATCCTATAAAATAAGTTTAATTCATTAAAAGTTTCATATTATATTTATTTGGGTATTTATAATATCAATTATTTAATTTTTCACTATTATAGTAATTACTTCATTATCATTGTGTCATAAATAAATTAAATTATTTAAAGTCTAAAAATTATAAATAAAATATATTTATGTAGGAAATCTGGTTAGACTTATAATGAATATTTATAATCTAAAATCAAACATATATAACCTTATGTAAAAAATGTTTTTCTAAAAGATATATGCTTGTGTCATTTTTGTATTCATTTTAACTTAATTAAAATAAAATGACGCTATCACCTACAAGTGGTACCATGGGGTCCCAAAATCGACCCAAAGATGCCTATGGTCGAACATGTATCAACCAATAAGTCTAGGACACGTTTTAGGGTAATTTTGTATTATTATAATATTATATTTTAACCCTTATTTACCAGATTTACCCTTAACCATGGTAAATAAAATATTTACCGCAGTAATTATTCAAAATGTCTAAAAATAAAAGTTACCTATTTACACTATTTGGACATCCTGATTCCAAATATGGAATCAATTTTTCTATATTCAAAACACTAGAAGTGGCAGAAATGAATTTAAAATTAATTACCGCTGTCAAAACAAAAAGCGTGTTTTAAGAGATAATAACTATCAAAATATTGACACTTGTGTTTATGTTCGGATTAATTGTAAAATTATGTCCAATGACCAACATTATATTAAATGGTAAAAATATATTCTAAATATACTTTAAAACCACTCAAATTCAAAATTTATCACAATTAATTATTTTGATTAAAAAATTTGTTTTTAATTAAAATTTAGTAATTTTCACTATTCATCAAAATATTAAAGTTATCCAAAAAGTACCAAAATTTCACCTTAGGCTAAATTCGATATTCCGAATCCAAAAATGAAGTCCATTTTGAAATATAAAATATATATAATTTAAAAAATTAGGTATTACTATTCATAATGGCTAGTTTGATTGGTTATGGTGTGTTAGAACTCGGTGTTGCGTACAACACACGCTATCACATTATTCAAAGAGAAGCCTACCGTAGAAGTTTGGGGGGTTACATTCTCCCCTCCTTCAAATAATTTCGTTCTCGAAATTTCTTGAATACTTATCACATGAAAAGACTCGGGTGGTTCTTCATCATAAAGATCCTCGGGTTCCCACGTTGCCTCCTCCATCTTATGGTTTCTCCACAAAACATTTACCAGACGTGTCGTCCGGTTTCTATGTACTTGATCTCTCGTATCAAGAATCCTGACGGGCTCTTTCGCAATAAGAAAGATCGGGTTCCAGTTCTAATCTTCTCATAGGTGAGTGCATGCGTTGGGTCAGGCATGTATTTCATCAACAGAGATACGTGGAACACATCGTGAACTTTAAAGAGACTTGGCGGCATTTCCAATCGGTAAGCTACAGCCCCAATTCGTTCTAGAATTTCGAAAGGTCCGATGTGCCTGGGACTCAATTTACCTTTCTTACAAACACGTATGACTCCCTTCCATGGAGATAACTTCAGGAAAACATGATCACCGACTTGAAATTCCAAATCCTTCCTTCGATTATCGGTATAGCCTCTTCTGCCTACTTTGAGATGATTTGATGTGATTTTGGATTACATTCACCTTTTCCATCGTTTCCTCCACCATTTCTTGGGCCTACAAGTTTTCTTTCACCAACTTCATCACAACATGTTGGTGTATGAAATCTCTTTCCGTATAACGCTTCATATGGTGCCATCTGAATACTTGAATGGAAGCTATTGTTATAGGAAAAATTCTACCAAAGGTAAATTCCTGATCCCACATACCCTGAAAGTCAAGTCAGCTGGATCTCAACATATCTTATAAGGTTTAAATAGTCTGTTATGATTGTTCGTCCGTCTGAGGGTGGTACACAGTTCTCAAATGAGGTTCAGTATCTAGGTATTTATGAAGACTCTTCCAGAATCATGAAGTAAAACGGGGATCACGATCAGAAACAATCGATAGGGGTACTCCATGAAGTCTCACAAATTCATTAATATATAGTCTTTCTAGATGTTCCAGGGGTAGATCTTCTCTTATAACGAGAAAATGTGATGAATTGGTAAGACGATCAACAAAAACCCATATTGCATCGTTCCTTCTAGGAGTCTTTGGTGGCCCCATGACAAAGTCCATAGTAATATTGTCCCATTTCCACTCCGGCATGGGAAGAGGTTGCATGACTCCTCCAGGCTGATGCCTTCCAGCTTTCACTTGCTGAAAAACCATACATCTTTACACAAAATCAGCAATCTCCCTCTCCATGTTGTCCCACCAAAAATGTTCCTTCAAATATCTATACATTTTGGTGCTCCCAGGGTGTATAGAGAAATTTGAACTATGAGAATCATCCAGCAATTACCTTTTTAGATCAGGTATATCGGGAACACAAAGTCTCTTCCCAAATTTCAAACTTTCATCTTCATACACAAAGTCTTTCAATCTCCCATCATTCACAGCTTTAATCTTCTTTTGAAATTCTTCATCATCGGTCTGATAACTCTTAATCCTTTCTAGTAAAGATGGTTTGGAAACCATTTGAAAAAGCATTGATGTTTCACATTCCCTGGTTATTCCCATGTCCATCTTCACTAGATCCATGAAAATTGGATCCCTTTCAATTCTCATATTGTTCAAAACTCCATGGTCTTTTCTACTCAAAGCATCTTCCACCTTGTTTGCTTTCCCCGGGTGGTAGTGTATCGTGCAATCATAATCCTTGAGTAATTCAAGCCATCTCCTTTGCCTCATGTTGAGTTCTTTTTGTGAGAAAATATACTTCAAACTCTTGTGATTAGTATAAATATCACATTTTTCACCATAGAGGTAGTGCCTCCATATCTTCAAATAAAAGAACACATCAGCTAACTCGAGATCATGAGTAGGATAGTTTTGTTCATGAATTTTCAACTGTCGTGATGCATAGGCAATAACTCTATCATTCTTCATAAGGAAACAACCAAGTCCATTCTTTGATGCATCACTATAAATAACGAACCCATCATTCCCCGATGGTAGAGTCAATATAGGAGTATTGACTAATCTTCCCTTCAGTTCTTCGAAACATTCTTCACACTCCTTTGTACAAACAAATTTAACCCCTTTACGTGAGCTTCGTTAATGGGTTAGCCAATCGGGCAAAATTCTGGACGAAACGTCGATAATAACCAGCCAAACCAATAAAACTGCGTACCTCAGTTATACTCGTAGGTGCTGGCCATTCTTGGATTTCCTTGGTCGTAGAAGGATCAAAAAGGATTCCATCTTTAGAGACAATATGGCCAAGAAAAGAAATCTCCTGAATCCAGAATTCACACTTGCTAAACTTCCCATATAATTCATGCCTCCTCAGAGTCTTCAAGATAATGCGCAAGTGATTTTCATGATCTTCGTAGGTTTTGGAGTATACCAAGATATCATCAATAAATACCACCACAAATTCATCGAGATACTCCTTGAAAACTCTATTCATCAGATCCATGAATACAGAGGGTGCATTAGTCAATCCAAAAGGCATTATAGTAAACTCGTAATGCCCGTACCTAGTTCAAAATGCTGTATTCGGAATGTCTTCCTTCTTTACACAAAACTGATGGTATCCAGATCGAAGGTCAATCTTTGAAACGTATTGAGATCCATGCAGTTGGTCAAATAAATCATCAATACGAGGTAGGGGATACTTGTTCTTTATTGTTATAGCATTGATCTCCCTCTAGTCGATACATAACCTCATAGATCCATCATTCTTTTTCACAAAAATAACAGGGGCTCCCCATGGAGAAACACTAGGGCGAATAAATCCCTTATTACTAAATTCCCCTAGTTGTTTCTTTACTTCAACTAATTCTACAGTGGACATTCTATAAGGGGTCTTTGATATAGGCCTTGATCCAGGAATTAAATCAATGGAAAACTCAACTTCTCGTTCTGGAGGATGTCCAGGTAAATCTTCTGGAAATACATCTACAAATTCTTTCACAACAGGTACATTCTCTATTTGAACATTACTTTCCTCACCCAAAGTCATTTCATTCTCTTCCTCCCCAATAATTGAATTATGTTGAGCTACTAGGGGTGGATCTAAAAAAGAATTAGGTGGTGACGATTCTTCTCTAAAGATATGGTGTTCCTTATCATTATCATCAAGAATCGTAACCTCTTTCTTCTTACAATAAATCTTCACATCATAGTCCGAAAGCCAGTCCATACCGAGGATTATATCAAACTCAATCATAGGTATGACGATGAGATCTGCATATAATGAAAATTTATGTGCTCTAATGGGGACTGATTCGCAAAACATTGTTGCAATGATACTTCCCTTAGGAGTTTTAACTGACAACTCCCTTGTTAAATCAAATTGTAAATATCTAATTTTCTTAGCAAACTGGGAAGATATGAAACAATGCGATGATCCAGAATCAAATAATGCATTTGCTAAACTTGAGGAAACCATTAAATTACCTGCCACCACGTCTTTCGAAGCATCTACCTCAGCAGTAGTGATAGCATAAGCTTGGCCTTGATCCCTTGGCCTTTTCTGAGGTAAGTTCTCCTGACACTTAGGACATTCATTTCCATAATGCCCCATCTCCCTGCAATTGTAGCACTGAATATTTGTAGATTCCTTCTTCCCTTTTCAATCACGAGCTTGGTGACCTTTTTCACCACACTTGTAACAGACTCCCATTCCCTTCAAGCAAGTACCAGGGTGATTCTTCCTGCATTTACCACGGGATGGATATTCAACCTTTCTCTTCTTCCCCTTATTTCCATTCCCAGATTGATCAATAGGTCTCTTCCTCTCTTGCTTTGCATTAAAGTCATATGACTTAGAGAATTCCTTTTCGGTCTTGATAGCACATGAGACAATGTCTTCGTATGACAAAAAGGATTGTGAGACTAATGATCGACGGAGAAATGATTTTAACCCATCAAAGAAATCATCAATCTTACTTCTTGGGTTGCGTATATAATCTCCAGCATACCTTGCTAACCTTGTAAAGTTAGCCTCATACATTGTGACATTCTCATCCTCCTTTTGTCTCAGACTCATAAATTGCCTTTCCATATCTGCTCGATGGTCGCGAGGAAAGTATTTTTCTAAAAACAGATCTTTTAACACCCTCCATTCCATATTTGATACTTCATAATCTTCTTTCATGTTTTGAATCAATGACCACCATTGATCAGCATCTCCAGTGAGGCGGTAAACTGCCATGATAACTTTTTCCCTTTCATTGCTCCCCAAAGCCTGAAATATTTTCTCTAGGGAATTTATCCATTGCTCAGCTACTAAGGGATTTGTACTCCCATTGAACGTTGGTGGTTGTTGCCTCATGAATCGATCTAGCATTGATCCTCCACGTTGTGGATTAGGGTGCTCCATACGGGTAAGGTTATTATTCATAACCTGAGTAAGTTGTCCCAGTATGGTGATTAGCTGATCGGCACCAGTTGCATCACCAGCTCCACTATAATTATCTTGAACAGGAGGGAAATCCCTACATGGAGTGCGTGCATTGATACGGTTTCCATTTCTTCCACTAGGCGCCATTTCTAAATAATGGCATAAACTAGATCAGTTTATGAATCAAAATACATAATCCCATACTTCTAAAACACTTAACATAAATTGAACTATTTATGGATATAATCCATAATCATAAAAATGTTTTCATTTAGGAAGTATATACTCATAAACCCTTCATAATGATTTGTAATGAAAATGAGAGTTATCCTAAGCATATCCCCCGGGAGTGTCATAACCAAGAGTGCAGCAAGGCCCGTTGTCGTGCACCAGTTCCCGTTCGAGTCTAGCTCAAAGTGGTGTTTTCGGGTTTTACCCCTAGGTACATCTGTTCCAGAGTCGCCTCTACCTGCTCGTATCCAGACAGGGATTTATTGCTCGGAAAACTCACAAAATCTCTACAATACCAAAATTCTAGGAAGTTCATCTATACTAATCCTCAAAGTTCCTATTAGGTCTACGTGCTCTAATCAGAGTTTATCTAAATATAGCTTCCAAGGTTTGTAGTAAACTTCCTCTGATACCAACTGTAACGTCCCGACCCTAGTTACCCAGAGTCGGTGCATTATTACATAACATTGGCATGAACACAAGAAAGATCAAATCTCGAAAGACAGATTGGTTTAGTAGCCTTGGAAACACTAGATATATTCATAAAGTTTTATATTACATCATAAACTGAAAAACAACTACAACAACATATTCTCCATATTCCAAACTCATATCCCAACATAAAATCCTTGTAGGTCATTCATAACTTACTTCTTCACATCCTGGAAAAAATAAAACATAGAAAAGGGGTGATCTCAAATGCCCAGTAAGGATAACAATATAGCGGAACTTTCAAAAATAAGCATAAACATTTAAGGAAATGCATTACTAAAACAAAAGTCTTTTAAAATTGAACTTCAACATATAATGGAAAAAGTAAAATGTAATAATGTCATTTACTTATTCACATGGATATTCTACTAATCTAATAATCACATGCAATATCAATAAACACTTTCATAATGATGGAATGCATAATGCCAGACTATCATAACCACATATCCAAGGCCTCGTGCCAAGACTACAAATAAGATTTTGTCAAGGACTTGTTCCAAGACACTAGTTTGTCTCATGAGACCTACCGATGCATCGAGGAGCTATAACGGGCTTTACCCATCACATATTAAGTCCAATGCATTCCCATATGAAAAATTTTAAACATAACATAAACATTCGTATTAAAACTAGCATACGAAATGTCAATACATTCACCATAAACCATGAATGGTATAAAAATAGCACATCCACAGTAAAACAAATCACAAAACCTTCAATATAATATAGAAGTTTTGTATCATAATAAATCAACTTTAAATAAGCGTAAAATCCATCAAAGGATGTTGACATAGATGAAATCAAAATTCTTTTTAAAGAAATATCTCTTTTTATTTTGAAATCATTTAAGATCCATTAAAAACCACTTTCTTTGAAAATATTCTTATAATCTTGTAAGGGAAGCTTTGAAGAATTTATTACGGCGTAAAATAGCCGCACCCACCGTATAAGTTAAAAAAACATTCTTACCTTAATTCTGTCGAAAAGGTAAAAAAGGACCTTGTTTTGAAAATGACGGAAATATTACTTTATAATCCACATATAAAAGTCAAAAAGGGTATAAATGACCTTAAATCATATTCTAGTAAATAGTAAAAAAAATTGAAATGCAGTTTTAAGAAACATGGATGTGGATGATAAAGAGATCCCAGTAGATTATTACGTATAAACAACCTCGGATAATGAAGAGATAGCGAAATAATCCTTACCTTGTACTTTTCCTTGGTTGGGGTAGGTTAACCTCCTGTATAATGGTGAAATAATTGTTATTAAATTATACAAGAATCATATACATTCATATGATATCATATATGATCTTTTAACATTGCTTTGTTAATAATATCTAAGTATTATCGTCATTTCGGGTGTTAACTTAATCGTTGTATTTTATATGTTTTGTTACATAAGCCATGTTTTTCATGGATAGGTTGTATATTAATCATATACATAATGATATCAAGTCCTTAAACATTATTTTTAAATAATCAAATGATAATTATACTTGAATGGATACGATGGAGAATGAATCTCATCGCATTCGTGGAGACGGTAGTCCGTACGTACGCACGAGCGACAATATCATTCTTTTGATATTAAAATAATATATAAATGGATGGTATATCATATATAAATAATCATTAACATGTTATATTTATTATTTACATGAGTTACACATCATTATTATACCCATCCAAATAATAATATATTGAATAACAATTACACCACGACGTGGAGACGGTAAGTCATACGTACGCACGTATGGTGACATGTTATTCAAAGGGTGGATAGAATAATGAATATGGTTGTACCATATTTATAATAACATCACAGTATATATATTATACTGGAGTTATTATTTTATAATGGTAACAACAAAGGAAGAAGAAGTGGAAGAAGAAAGGAACTTGGAAAAGGGTGGTGAAATCATTACCTCTTCTTCGGTTTCTTCCTTTTGATTTGATCAAAAGGGCTCATTAGGTTGGCTTTAGGATCAAACTAAGGCCTCTAGGATGTAGTGAGGGAAGTTGTGAGAGTATTTGGGCAGAGTTGGCCGAACCAAAAGGCTTTTAAGGTGTGAAGAAATTGGAAGGAGGAGTTCCCTTTTATAAGAGGGGTGAGGGGCACCTTTGGAAAAGCTAGAAATATTAATTTATAATAAATTCATATTCTGTTTCTAATGGCTCCAAAGTATATTATTTAAATTTTAAGGTGGGGATGGGTTGAAAACAACTCAACCAATAGAATTTAGACAGGTTTGGGTACTTATACTGACCTTATCTTTAAGAATTAACTCTAAGTTAATTAGTTTCACTTTTAAAATGACTCTTTGTATTTTTATATAATATGGTTAATAAACTTACTATATACATCCAAGAGACAACCAAGTGGTCCATTAATGATGAACCTATCATTATATAAGTTTCTTGGCTGAAACTTAGATTTTTAGGAATTTAATATCAATTAATAATATAATATTTGTTTTAAGAACTATTTTATGTCAATTTTGACACTATTCAATAGTTGATTTTTCTGAAACTCATAACAGATTGATTACTTCGAAAAAAATCAATTAAATCAATTATAATATATCATATTATCCTAGAAAATTAGTTTAATTCATTAAATGTTTCATATTATATTTATTTGGGTATTTATAATATCAATTATTTTAATTTTTCAATATTATAGTAATTACTTCATCATCATTGTGTCATAAATAAATTAAATTATTTAAAGTCTAAAAATTATAAATAAAATATTCCTATGTAGGAAATCTTGTTATATTTCTAATGAATATTTATAATTTAAAATCCAACATATATAACCCTATGTAAAAATTGTTTTCCTAAAAGATATATGTTTGTGTCATTTTTGTATTCATTTTAACTTATTTAAAATAAAATGTCCCTATCACCTAAAAGTGGCACCATGGGGTCCCAAAATCGACCCCAATATTCCTATGGTCTAACATGTATCAATAAATAAGGCTAGGACACGTTTTAGGGTAATTTAGTATTATTATAATATTATTTTGTAACTCTTATTTACCGAATTTACCCTTAACCATGGTAAATAAAATATTTACCGCAGTAATAATTCAAAATGTCTAAAAATAAAAGTTATCTATTTACACAATTTAAACATCCTGATTCCAAATATGGAATCCATTTTTCTGAATTCAAAACACATAAGTGGCAGAAATTAATTTAAAATTAATTCCCGCTGTCAAAACAAAAAGCGTGTTTTTAAGAGATAATAACTATCAAAAGATTGACACTTGTTTGTGTTCGGTTTAATTGTAAAATTATGTCCAATGACCAACATTATATTAAATGGTAAAAATATATTCTAAATATACATTAAAACCACTCAAATTCATAATTTATCACTATTAATTATTTTGATTAAAAAAGTTGTTTTTAATTAAAATTTAGTAATTTTCACTATTCATCGAAATATTAAAGTTATCCGAAAAGTACCCAAATTTCACCATAGGCTAAATTATATATTCCTAATCCAAAAATGATGTCCATTTTGAAATATAAAATATATATAATTTCAAAAATTAGGTATTACTATTCATAACGGCTAGTTTGATTGGTTATGGTGTGTTAGAACTCGGTGTTGCATACAACACATGCTATCACATTATTCAAAGAGAAGCGTACCATAGAAGATTGGGGTGATAAAATGATGTAATGTCAATAATACATAATATTAGTACATTGAACCTCTCAAAATAAATGAATTTTTCTAATTTTTACCATCAGTAACACGAGACCATTGAGAGTCAAAAATATCCATCACAAACTTAGGGGCTCATTAGAAAATCTTATCATGGCTTTAAAATTCATGAATTTTAAAGGATTATCTTATACAATGCCATAAATAACTAAATAAGTGGTCTACCATGGATTTAGTGTACCTGAAGAATAAATAGGAATTTCTTGAAAGACATGTAATGTTTTACTTGTATTCCCTATTAGACTCATCTTCCATTTTTATCAATATGAGGAAATCCCTCTCAATTTTAATATAGAGAGTTATTGGAAAATATTTTTTGGAAAATATTTTATTGATTTATTCTCATTCAATGGAATCATTTTTATCCTTATACATGGTTTTTTTTATTAGTTTACACCACTTATAGTCTTCCAAATTTAAATGATATACCTCCATCAAAACTTTATATTCTTCTAAACATTGTAGGACGTAGAATATCTTCTCCAAAATATTAATATATCGTTCCTCATAGAGGAGATAAAAATATCAACTAAATATATGAGGTATGTTTCTCCTAAAAGATTCTACCAGAACATTCTATTTCTTAAGGGAAGAGGGGATTTTTACATGATTTTATTATATTATTCACAACATTACCATGTGGAGACAGTATATTCATGAGATTTTTATCTCCAATTTCCATTAGTTTTGGAATATCATTAGGGAAATCATCAGATTTCCCATCATAGATGTTATTTGTAAGGGTTATCTTATTTTTATCCATTAACTAAAAAATTATGTTAGGGGGATTTAAATATTATACTATGATCATAGGAAATGTAAAATATGAATATATAAGGCTAAACATATATATGAAAAGTATAATATAATTTATGATTCATGTAGTTTCAATCTAGGATATCCATGGTGATAAATTGATCCCTATGAATATTAATAATTCATTGAATTCAAAAAAAAATAATGTTCTATAATAACAAATCTTAGACCTTAACCTTTTATTCATTTCATTTCATGATTTTCAGTATAAATATCTATTAAATAGAATTATATCTTCCAAATCTATACTATCGTTAGACAATTAGGTATATAAAAATTAAAAAATAGAACTAAAATAAATCAAACTTTATTAATCGTCAAAATGGAATCATAACAATATATGAACCCCTATATCTACATAAGATAATCTAGGGAATAATTAGGAAAAGGTAATGTGGTAAAAATCGCAGTAATGGAATAACCATGGGAATCAAGTATAACAAAAGAGTTAGAAGCAATAACATGATAACATAAAATAAATTATTCATGATTAATGATATGGATGGATAATATATAGAACATGGAATAATATGGTTATGGAAACATAGGATTGTGGAAACAACACATAACATGACATAAACGTGAGTCAAGTCCAACAATGAACACTATATCAGATGGTGGACACATTACCATAATGGATTAGGATTACATCCTAATACCATTCATAATGTATCTTGAAACTAAATAATTACCAAATTAATTGGAGTGCTATATATGTGATGATATCATAAAATTTTGAGACCCACGTGTTCGACAAGAAAAATCAAACATAAGGGAAACAAATAATGGTTATGCATGGAATGAAATTGAGTTTTTAATCCAATCATTATGCATAATCAAAGGGCATATCATAATGGTATCCATCATATAAGGGATTTAAATAATTTTTGGACATAAATGAACGAATTATAATGATATGAAATGAATAATTTTGTCCAAATGATATGAAATCATTTAAAAGAGTGGTCATAAATATTTAGTCTTAGGCCACTTAAGCATAGTTTTAGGGGTGAAAAATAATTGTCTTTGAATAAGGTAGTGGAATATATATTTACATAAAACCTGAATTGAAATAAAATTGTTTTAAATGATAAAAATTGTAACTTCATAAAAATAATTATTCAATCAAATTGTTTATGGTGTGTACTTGAAAATGTGTAAGAAACAAATATTTTCTTTTTTAATTAGGCTTGCTAATCAATAGTAATTGAGAGTGGAACATTTTAAAACACGTATTTCCAAAACAATTAATTTTAAATTGTGTTATTTAAACATTTTTTTAACATATAATATGTATTTAGGAAAATTATATTAGAATAATGAGATAATAAATTTTTCTAAATAGACAGAAAGTGTGACCTATAGGGAAAATGGGTGTTTATAGAGATACCTAACCTTATGTCTGGATTTGATTGTCACTGTCACATAATGTCCTAGATATTAATATTATATTATATAATTAAATAATTCATATAGTTTTCATCTATATTTTATTTATTATAATTTTATTAGGTTCATTTATGTCTATTTTGATGAGTTATAAATTTGAATTCCATTTTTCTGAGAGCATTCATTTCATAGTTTTAAGGTCGGTTAACATGAGTGTATTTATGGATATTTATTTCAAATGGTAATAGTCCTAAATAAGTTAAATTATACTATATTGATGAAAATAAAGAATTTTAAATGGTACCATATATCATTTTCTCAAAAATGATGACAATTCATTTGATAAAACTTTAAGGGAAAATGTTTAGTTTATTTGGGTGGTTTTTAGGTCAAACATGAACTATTATATTTTCCTTTTATATTATGTATATATATTCATCATAGAACAAGAAATAAGTTATAATATACATATTAAAATCATATTTAATGATAATAACTGTTGAATTGCAGATATTTAAGGGGGTAAATTTAAAACAAAAACTGGTGGTCCACAAAGGGGGTGAAATGACATATGACAGAAAATGTTTTCATTGTTAAACTAAAAGGAGGATACAAAGGATTTTATGATAGTTATTAAATTAAAAATGGTAATAACATTATATAAATGATACAAGATTCATCATTTCTCTTTAGATAGGGGTTAGGATATGGTAGAATAAATAAATTATTTAATAGATAAAGATAAATGATTTTACATTTTGAAAGTCCATTCCTTGGGAACCTCCTTATGGAACTTGGGATTGGACTTTTGGGGAGACAAAAAACAATTGGACTTGGGGTGGATTATTTAAAATTAAATTGTTAATAATAATTGAATGTTATAAATCTTATAATGTGTGATGAGAAAGGGTTGGGAGGGGTGGTATATATAAGGGGAGGAGAGGTGTGTTTTGATTATTATATTCATTTGTATATTATTTCATCTCAATAATATTATGTTTTTTGATTCTTGTGACAATATGTAATAACTAATTCATTTTATATCACACTAATGGCTTCTTACATCAACCATGACTCAAAAATGAATGTAAATTTCATATAATGTCAAATACCGTAAATTACCGTATTTCATTATTTTCCTAAAATTCGACTATATTTGAAAAATTCCTAAAATTCACCATAACCATTTTTAGATGTGTTGAATTAAACAAGGTAAAACATTTTATGAAAAGAAGTTTTTATATTTTATTGATTTATATTTTATCTAAAATCAATATTTATTAAAAAACATATAGATTTAAAATTATAATATATTTTATGACCCTTTGGAAAAATAATTATGGCCTCGTAAAATTATCTAATAATTATAATCAATCATAATATTAATTTGTGTAGAAATTTTATGAAACATAATTATATTCATTATAAAAAATTCAAATAAAATATTTACCTTTTACAAAATTAACAAAACACAATTTATCATATTTGAACATTTATTTATTTATACCCAGATATAAATATATCTTACGTTCATTTTTGATATATCTAAATGTCATTTTTCACTTTTATATGTGAAATTACTATTCTAATGGCTATATTACTATGCCTAATAGTCCAATTATTATTCTTAATGGATGGATAACTATTTCAATATTTATGTTACAATTCCAACTGTTATATTACTATTCTAATACTAAACTTTATATTGGTCATATAATTTCTTTAATAACAATTAACACCTTTTATTTTATTAATTATTTATTCACCTCTCCTTTATCCCATGTTTATATAATTCCATCATAGAAAGGGAAAATTTATTATTAGCCTTATGTTTCAATTCTATAGCCCTTTTCTTAAGGGCGACCATTCTGGTGGATCGATCATATCAAATTTTCCTATTGCTATTCTCTTATTTCATATTTATTATCCTACAATAATACTTCTCATTCATATTGGTTTATTGTTTGAGTAATTTATCAGTCATCATTTTTTAAAATAATTTATTATTGGTTTCTCTATGTGATGTACATGTTTTATACCAAATTGAAAAATTATAATATAGTAACATTAAATGATAAAATTCTAGGTCATCACATCAGTCATGTGGCGATGTTACATATTTTATTTAATTCTTATTTAATTTGATGTTGATGAGTTTTATCATTAATGTGTGAAAAGCATTCTATTTTTGTATTTATACCCTTTACCTTAGATATCAACAACTTCTCCATTTATTGGGGGTTTTGGCTATCACACATGACATCATTTCTATCTTAACTTGGATGTCGATGTTGTTAGATCGTTATAATAATAAATTTAATATTGATAAATTTAAACAATTTTTATTTGAAATTGATAATATTAAAACAATTTTATCATGTATTTGTAAACAATGAAAATTTTTGTGAACTACAGCTGAAACAAAATAAAAATTATTTTGACAGGAATTTTAATATCAAAGAAAAAAAAATTAATTAAAATTGATATTTAGATTAATAAATTTTCAATTGGATTTTTTCGTTAAAAAATTAATCATATATGAAATTTTGTATAGTAAATAAAAGATTTACAAATTAAACAGGAAATTATATTTTTAATAATTAATCTAAAATTTTGAGAAAAATTATAAGTTGAATAGATTTTATATAAATTCTACAAAACAACCAACATGGTATATTTGACAGAATTTTTTTTGTGATATTTACAAAAAAAACTAATTTAAATGGTAAATCTATAAATTAAACTAATTTTATAAGGTAAAATAAAAATATAACATGTACAATATTAATTTAAAATTTAACAATAAAACTATCATATTAAATAATTATTTTAACAAAACAAATATAATTTTATAAAATTATAAATAAAAAATTAGTAGGTAAATTTCACAATTAAAAAAAATTGATATAAAATTTCTATAAAACCAATATAAGTAATTTTGTAGAATCATTTCGATTAATATTAAAAAAAATTATCTAGTAGTCATTAGAAATGTAAAAAAATACTAAACTTATAATATAAACTTATTTTCTATTTAAAAATAACATTATTGGTGAAGAAAATCCATTTCAAATTAAATAATAATATTTCATAGTCAATAGTATAATTTATAAGAAAATAAAAAAATACTTTTTATAGAGAAATTATGTTTCATATGAATTTTAAAAAATAAGCATAATTTACAGAGATTCCAAAACAATCAATAAAATAATTTTTATAAAATCAATAATGAGTAAACTAATAAAATGAAATCATCCATAAAAGATTTTTAAAATATAAATATGATATTTATAATATGAACAAAAAATAAAAAGAAATATGAAATTCACTATGTGAACCATATAATTTTCAATGACAACTAATATTGAGGTGAAATTTTAAATATAAAAATATCAATATTTATGACGGTAGGATTAATTTTAAATGAAACATAAAATTTATTAATATATTTAAAAATTCATCATAGTTTTTTATATAATTTATATAAAATAAAACATAAAAATAGTTTATTGATTTTTTAATGAAATATAACAAAATAGATGGATTAGAAAATATTTTTGAAAAATAGAGTAAATTTATATTATAAACACAAAATCATAAAAATTAATTTTAAATATTAATTTAAAATTCAAACTCATCAATATATAATTAGTAAAATTAAATTAAAAATTAAAATATATATATATATATATTATTTTTATAATATAAAAACATTTATAAAACATTAATATAGGATAAAATTTTATGGGAAGTTTTATGATTGAAATTTATATTGTTGACTAATTTATAGAGTAATCATAAAAATGGTACAAGGATTTTTTTTGTAATAAATTGATATATCATTATTTCAAAATATAGTCGAGAATAAAAATGAAAATATATTATATAAAAAAATAATGAAAACGTAACCATTGACAACCTGGAAATCCCCAAAAAATAAAGGGAATAAAATCACCCCTCCATGATTATATTGTGAGTAAAATATTTCAGGTATTATATATCATCAATGTTGAATAAAAGATAAATGTATTTTTTCATCCAGACTAATTGAATATCCTTGTATAAGATTTTTAAAATGATGAAAATATTCCTTAGATAAACGTTAAATGGACATTGTTCTTCAAATATTGGGAAAATCATTACGTTTACTAGCTCAATTTGTTTTGGAAAAGGAAACTCCAATTGTTTCAATCAGATTCTTTTTTAATTTTTTATTACTTGATAAATAAATATTATCTTCAATAATTTCTTCTTTGGAGTAGTAATGAGTAAAATCATCTTAAAAATCCTTCATTTTATGAGTATGGAGTAGAATTCCCAAATTTCTCCACATTATCATTTGTCATATCATCAAAAAAAGAATGTAAGAAAACAAATTTGTGTGTCCTTATAAACCTTATCCACCAAATCAATTTTATTGTATCTCCACCCCAAAAATCAAAAATGGCGTAGCATTAAAAAAATGTAGAATCTAATATTTAACCATCTCAAACCCATTACTATATTTTTTTAGTAAAATTAAAGTCATACGGATATTTATATTATTTTTCATGAAATATTACCATTTTAACCAAAATAAACAAATAATTTTTTTATAATATAATAAAATAAGAATTTTTTATTCTATGATAAAAAATATGTCACCCCTATATAATACCACCAGAAATAGAACTTGTTAGTGGGGAATTTCAAAACAAAATACTAATTAAACAATATTTTGTGGAGTATTAGAGATTTCCATACTTAAAACATCACAAGTTGTATCCAATTGACTGTGAAAAACAATATAGACATTTATGTGAGATTTAAGAACCACTTCCAACTACAAATCTAAGAGAATAGTAGAATTATGAAATTCTCACTACCACTTAATCTTTTCAAGAAATAATTTTGGTTGTAATTGCACCGGGCTCATCCCTTGTGCTAGAATTTACCATCTACTATGTGATTTCACTCTGAATGAACTCTATAATTATAACCTCATGATATCCAGAAAACATGAAAACATAGGAGATAATGTAAAATGTTATTTAATTACATCAGTTTCATCCTTATAATGCATATAAAAACCCAAATAATGTTTCATATGAAAATGAATATTATATATAACCAATTGTAGACACTCAATATGGTAGTCGAGTACCGAGTTTCCAAAAAAAATTATTTTTCACCAGTCTCTAACCCATGTGTCTCTAGGATTAGGATGATAAAAAAATCATTGTGGGATAGTCTCTCAACTAGAATATATAATTATTATTTGGTATATCTTGTATGGATTAAAAATAACATGAATGGATATTGCACATGTTATTGGGAACTTAAGAAAGTATAGATGCAATTTATGTAATTCATAATGAGATACTGTTAATGTAGTACTCAAATATCAAAATTGTATTATTGATTACAATTGTGATTCCCTGAACCTGTACTCCTGAATTTAATTCCATAATCATCTTATTTGAAAGATTTTTTTCATAATAGTTGTAAATTCCTAAATAAAACCAGTGAAACTTACAATATAAAAAATGATTAATATTATTTTCTACATATGAAGAATAATTTTAGATTTAGAACATTATTTAATTTGGACACATAATAAACTAATAAATCACATTTATTTCACAATTTATTAGTATTTTATTCCTCTATATATGAAACTGCTTAATTAATAATAACTATTCAAAATCTCCATTGAATTAATCCACACATTCTATCCTTCTATACAAGTCACATGTGCTAAATTTCATTATAATCCAAGGTAATAGAATCATAAAAAGGGGAGATTTGAAACAAAATATATGAAGAAATATAAACCTCTAATTATCGTGGCATAAACATGGAATAAATATTATGAAGGGAATAGGTAAAAAAATGATTCCATAATCAATATGATATATCCATAAAAATAAGTGAAAAGAAGGATATCAATAATATTGATCTCATAGTGATGGAATTTATAATGTCACACATTAAAAACAAACTGTGAAGGACTTGTGGAAAGGCATTTAAGTTTCATTAGGACTACAGTCAATACATCTTTTATAATTGGGAAGGCATAACCCAAACACCCAATACAGGTTTTCTCAAGAAACCTATTGATATAGAAATGGGGTATGTAATTATGGTCCCCATTTGAATCTTGATTCAATTAGGTGTATTACCAATAATATTCAACCAATAGATTCATACATTTTCCCAAGTAACACCTTATAGAATAAAACACGGCTATCTATATAACGAATGATATGAAATATCAATACATGATAAACTTGGTTGGTAGTTAATAATCCTAATTAATATCAATAATTTTCCACATATCAATAAAATATATAATGTAATCATAACCAATATAGATTAATTAGGTTGATGGTTAAATAATACATAGAAAACATGTATGTAAACATACATACTAGAATGAAAAAATATGATATAACAATTATTTTACCGATATAAATATGATAAGAAATAATTATAGTTTAACATAATACAATCTAAATTATTTAAAATGTTGTGTTCTCAATAATATATCATTGAGTATATATTTAAGTCAATACTAGAATAACATGATCATAACCCATTCAAAGAATGAAGTCCCTCATTTCAAAATAACATATCCTAAGAAGTGAGAATATTCCTCAAAGGCTTTATGTGGTGTGAATATATATCCAATGTTAAAAATGAGATAATTACACATAATAATATCAAAGGTAATAATGAACCCATCTTATAATAAATGATGTCAAAGAACGATCATAAATCAATGAATGAGAAGTGAGTTACCTAAATCATCTATATCAGGGAAACAAATAAATCATTTTCCACATGAATAAGGGAACATGATTGGGCTATTAAAACCCATGAAAGGTAATGAGTATGTTAGAAATACTTAAATTGGAATTAAATACCCTATAAAAAGAAATAATGGTGAAAGAAAATGTATTATGTCCTAATATATACGAACTATGAAATTTGAAACCCTTATGACTTTATAAAGAGTCAAATCAATTAAAATTGAAATATTTGTCTTATAATTGAACAAAAAATATAATTTGTATATTTTAATTCAGGATATCATATATTAGGTATTTAGTATGTACACCATATAAATAAAATTTGGTGAATAATACCAATCTTGTATCTAAGAGAGTAATTTGACATGAAAACACTAACCTGGACCTAATCCCTTATCCACGTTCACTACATTTCCTGAATAATAAAATTATTTTCATTAAATACATTCCCAAAAAACATTTTCTTATTTATAACCTTTTATACTCATAATTTATAATCATTCTCTACATATAAATATGAGTTAGTCTTTACATTTAACACTGGGTGTATGTATTCATTATATATTTCAACAAGTTTCATAAAATAATTGTTGATATATATTATTTATCAATATAAAAATACTATTAAATCATATAAAATACTAAAATAGACGTTGAAAGCTTTTTTATAAAGATATATTCCAATTTCTTGTCAGTTTTGGTTACAAATCATGAAGTTGAAATCAATGATGATCATATTTTAATGATTCTTAATAAACAGAAGTCTTTTCCATAATTAATGTGTTGAATTTATATTTAACAGGTCAAAAAAATTATTTACATATTTATATTATACTAAACCAATAAATATATTTACATTTTCATCCATGACCTAAATTTATATCAATGTTCATGTATGTGGTAAAACCGACCGAAACATGACCATGCCATGATTAATAGATCATTATGAGAAGGTTTAGTTGTAATATACATATAACAGAAGTAAAATTATCTATTTTAGTTTTTATTAATTTGATATATCTAAATATTAAAGAACTATATATATATGTTAATTTATATAAAGTCATTTCACAGAATGAAGAGATTATTTTCCTCGTAGTTCACTCCTTTAAAATGATTGAAATAAAAAATATTTGGTTGATCATATTAGTAATAGATTCTATAGTTTTTCAATCTAGAAAATTTATGATACAATAATAAAAATCGTAATTATATTTTTTACCATTTTTATATCCATCCTTGTATGGCAGTGATGTAAAACGAAGCATATTGTATCATGGAGGTTGTAGTCCACTCAACACTTGGACAACGGTTTTTTTATGAATGCATGGGATTTAAGAATAAATAATGATAACAAACATAATATTGTAAAATTTCATTATATAGATGATTCTAACATAATTATATTATTTTTTCTAAATTAAAATTAAATAATATAATTAAGGATCAAAGATAAGTAGTTTATAATACTGATGTCAGAGAGGGATATGTTCCATGGAAGTATCCCTGGAAATTAAGTCCTTATATTAAAAAATGATACCAAAAGGATTTTAAATTGGGATGGTGTTTTAGGATGAAAACATTGGAATATTTATAAGATAAAATAAAATTTAAAGGCATTTATTTATTTGTAGGAAGAAATACCATTTTCTAAGTTACAAGAATTGTAGTTTTGGGAGCACCCTTAACATTATTAATAATGTCATTTTACAATTACATGTTTAATAAACCAATAAGAAAATAATATGTAGGAAAAGTGATTGTAGAATTATACCCACCTCAACATATTATTTCAAAGACAAATATGATTTTAAGGCATTTATTATTACTTTTTCCCCTTTTTCCAAAACTATCTTTTATTTTGTTAATAAATTTTCAAACCATTGTAATCAATTCTAATGAAAAATAATAATTATTTCTAAATTTAGATAATTCTATCATTTTTACTTATTATATTAATATAATTTTATAAAATAAAATATTCAAATGTTTGAAATATTACATTTAATATAATTTCACATTATCGTGAGAAATGTACTTTTAGGAAATTGAAATTGTTCAGATATATATATATATATATATATAATTATCTTTAATATTTATTGTGATGAAATAAAGTTATTTATTATTAAATAAGAAAATGGTATGATGATTTCCTGGAAATCCAGAAAAGAGTGAGGCTTGAAATAACTTGATTCAAAGAAAAAACTGATAGTTGTATTTCTAATAAATTTTCATTTTAAGTTAATCTAGAAATGATGGAAATGGGTATATAAGTTCAAATTTTCATTCCAAATAATGAAAATATTATTCATTAAATTAATATTTTTTTACTTAAATGGTTTTTTATACTTCTAGTTTATTATTTAATAATGGTAGAGTAAAAAAATTACGTGCTTCATGGAAACCATATTTTTCAATTAAAACTAATCATTTTCATAAAAAGTTCAATGTATTTTACTACGTCAATTTTAATATGAGGAATTAAAAATTTATTTTCTATTTAATAATTTCAAATTAAAAAAGTGTATTAATTTCATTTTATCATTAAATAATAAAATATAACCAAACCTATTTTTTATTGGAAAATGGATTTTTTAAATATTAATTATTATTATTCATATTTCATATCATTTTCCATATATAATTGTTTTAAATAATTAATAATTTCAATTATAATTTAGAATATTTATTGATATGTTTCTTTAAGTATAAATGTATATCACATAAAAAGAAAAACTTTTATGAAAACATGTTTAAAAAAAATATATAATCTTGTTGGTAATTTCACGTAATATAATTGAATTTCAATAATATTAAATTTAAGAATTGTTTTATTTATTTATATATTTCATAATTCAATTACTCTTCTTCAATATTGATATTTCTATTGCTATATTTTTTCATCATTCTTAAATATTTATATTAATCTAAATATATCATAGTTTCATTTAGTTTCAATGTTTGTTCTAGAGAAACCTATCATACTAATTAAATTTTCTAACGGTAATAATATGATGATAATTTATAGTGTCACATTCAACCCACATACATATATTTCAATAACTAATTTTGACTGACCATAATTTCTATAAGGAACCAGTAATTAACCATACACAATTAGATGATAATTATATTATTTAGGATGCATAATGAAATTTATCAATCTGAAAAATTAATACAATAATTCTATAGATATAAATCCCCCATACCAAATTTTTTATAGTATCATAAAATGGTAAGAATACATATATATCACTAAGTAATAACTTCCCAAAACATTGAAATTTATTCATTTCATAATTATTATACTTAATATCCAATAGTTTGTTAAATGTAACACCCCAAGATTCTACGGTACGTTTTCCTTCGAATAATGCGATAGCGTGTGTTGTACGCAACCTCGAGTTCTAACACACACCACAACTAATTAAACTAGCCGTTGTGAATAGTAATACCTACTTTTTGAAATCATATATATTTTATATTTCAAAATGGACTTCATTTTTAGATTCGGAATATCAAAATTAGCCTAGGGTGAAATTTTGGTACTTTTCGGATAACTTTTATATTTTGATGAATACTGAAAATTACTAAATTTTAATTAAAAACAACTTTTTTAATCAAAATAATTAATAGTGATAAATTGTGAATTTGAGTGGTTTTAAAGTATATTTAGAATATATTTTTACCATTTAATATAATGTTGGTCATTGGACATAATTTTACAATTAAACCGAACATAAACAAGTGTCAATCTTTTGATAGTTATTACCTCTTAAAAACACGCTTTTTGTTTTGACAGCGGGAATTAATTTTAAATTAATTTCTGCCACTTCTGTGTTTTAAATTTAGGAAAATGGATTCCATATTTGGAATCAGGATGTTCAAATTGTGTAAATATGTAACTTTTATTTTTAGACATTTTGAATAGTTACTGTGGTAAATATTTTATTTACCATGGTTAAAGGGTAAATCCGGTAAATAAGGGTTAAAAAATAATATTATAATAATACAAAATTATCCTAAAACGTGTCCTAACCTTATTAGTGGACACATACCCGACCATGGGCATCCTTGGGTCAATTTGGGGACCCCTTGGATCCACTTGTATGTGGTAGGGACACATTATATTAATAAAGTTAAAATAAAAATAAAAATGGCATAAGCTTACATCTTTTAGAAGAACAATTTTTACATAGGGTTATACATGTTGAATTTTCGATTATAAATATTCATTAGAAAGCTAAAAAGATTTCCTACATAATGATATTTTATTTATAATTTTTATACATCAAATAATTTAAATTATTAATGACACAATAATGATGCAATGTTTACCTCATTAATAAATCATTTAAATAAATAAGATTATAATGATTAAAATATTATCTAAAACCTGTCCAATTATTATTGGTTGATGTTATTTAGAATATGAGTCATCTTATCTTCGACCTCAATGATTTTTGGACCATTATAAACCGAATATAATTATATTATAAAGTAATACTTTCACTCTTTCCTAAAGAGCCCCTCCTCCCCCTTATAAAAGGAGACCACTTCTACTCATTCCTCACACCTCTCAAGCCACTTGGCTCGTCCAAAATATGCCCAACTAAGCTCCCCACATCCCTCTCCTCCTCCTTGAAGCTTCCCCTTAGGCAGAAAGCATTTCAACAAGTCCTTTGGTTCCAACCAAAGTGAGTTACCTAAATTAAAGGTAACGATTTCTCTTAAATTATTTTCATTTATTTTGCTTCTTCAACCCCCAAAATCTTTTTATTTCCTTTCTTTTGTAACAACACCAGTATCCTCAATATACTAGGATGTTGTTATAAGAAGGATTAAAACTACACATACACACAACTCCATCTAATGGATGATGAACATAATGTTTCTGTGGATGGCAAACTAACGCCTCACGAAACGATGATTGTTCAAATACATCTTACCGCCTCTCATGGTGGCCATTATGATGGCACTGTAATTAAATATGATGTTAATGATATATATTTTATATATAAGCTTCTGTAATTCCATTTTATTTCATACCATTATTCGTTTCATGTTGTATATACATACGATAATTTCATTTGAGGAAGTGTGGACTACCGCCCCCTTAAAATGATATGACTCGTTCATACCACACATGGAACGTATAAAGGATGGTGTTAATGAACTTAAGTAACATATATAAAATATTATATTATACTGGAATAGTAATATACCTATGTATCATTTGTATTCGATTCTTTTAAAATAAAAATTAAATGGAAGTAGCGTTCGTGCGTACGTACGGACTACCGTCTCCACGAACGCGATGAGATTCATTTTCCATCGTATCCATTCAAGTATAATTATCATTTGATGATTTAAAAATGATGTTTAAGGACTTGATACCATTCTGGATTTGAATAATATATAACTTATCCTTTACAAACATGTCTTACGTAACAAAACATACAAAAGCAAACAAGTAAGTTCACACCCGAAACAGCGATAATACTAAGATATTATTATCAAATCAATATTAAAAGATCATATATGATATCATATTAATGTATATGATTCTTGTATAATTTAGTAACAATTATTTCACTATTATACAGGAGGTTAACCTACCCCAACCAAGGAAAAGTACAAGGTAAGGGTTATTTCACAATCTCTTCATTATCTGAGGTTGTTTATACGTAATAATCTACTGGGATATCTTTATCATACACATCCATGTTTCTTAAAAATGTATTTCAAAACATTTTTACTATTTACAAGAATATGGGTTAAAGCCATTTATACCCTTGTTTGACTTTTTATAAGAGTTTTATAAAGGAATCTTTCCGTCGTTTTCAAAACAAGGTCCTTTTTAACCTTTTCGACAGAATTGAGGTAAGAATGTTTTTTTAACTTATACGGCGGGTGCGGTTATTTTACGCCGTTATAAAATCTTCAAAGCTTTCCTTACAAGCTTATAAGAATATTTTCAAAGAAAATGTTTTATTTTATATGTATCTTAAATGATTTCAAAATAAAAAGAGATATTTCATTAAAAAAAATTTTGATTTCATCTATGTCAACATCCTTTGATGGATTTTAAGATTATTTGAAGTTGATTTATTATGATACAAAACTTCTATATTGTATTGAAGGTTTTGTGATATGTTTGACTGTGGATGTGCTATTTTTATACCATTCATAGTTTATGGTGAAATTATTGACATTTCGTATGCTAGTTTTAATACGAATGTTTATGTTATGTTTAAACCTTTTCATATGGGAATGCATTGGACTTAATAAGTGACAGGTGGAGCCCGCTATAGCTCCTCGATGCATCGGTAGGTCTCATGAGACAAACTAGTGTCTTGGCACAAGGCCTTGACAAAATCTTATTTGTAGTCTTGGCACGAGGCCTTGGCTATGTGGTTATGATAGTCTGGCATTATGCATTCCAACATTATGAAAGTGGTTATTGATTTTTGCAAGTGATTATTCGATTAGTAGAATATCCATGTGAATAATTAAATGGCATTATTTCATTTTATTTATGCCATACCATGTTGAAAGTTCATATTTAAAAGGCTTTTGTTTTAGTTATACATTGCCTTAAATGTTTATTCTTTCCGCTATATTGTTATCCTTACTGGGCATTTGAGCTCACCCCTTTTCTATGTTTTATTTTTCCCAGGATGTGAAGAAGTAAGTTATGAATGACCTACAGGGATTTTATGAGGGGATAATAGTGTGGTCTATTGAGACATTATGTTGTTGTAGTAGTTTTTCATTTTATAATGTAATGTAAAACTTATGAATATATCTGGCATTTTCCAAGGCTACTAAACTAATCGGTATTTCGGGATTTGATCTTTCTTGTGATCATGCCAATGTTACGAATTAATGCACCGACTCTGGGTAGCTGGGGTCGGGGCGTTACAGTTGGTATCAGAGGAAGTTTAGTACAAACCTTGGAAGCTAGATTTAGATAAACTCTGATTAGAGCACATAGACCTAAGATGAACTTTGAGGATTAGTATAGAAGAACTTCCTAGAATTTTGGTATTGTAGAGACTTTGTGAGTTTTCCGAGAAATACATCCATGTCTGGATACGATCAGGTAGAGGCGGCTCTGGCACAGATGTACCTAGGGGTAAAACCCGAAAACACCGCTTTGAGCTAGACTCGAACGGGAACTGGTGCACGACAACGGGCCTTGATGCACTCTTGGTTACGACACTCCCGGGGGATATGCTTAGGATAACTCTCACTTTCTTTACAAATCATTATGAAGGGTTTATGAGTATATACTTCCTCAAAGAAAACATATTTATGATTATGGATTATATCCATAGATAGTTCAATTTATGTTTAGTGTTTTATAAGTATGGGATTATGTATTTTGATTCATAAACTGATCTAGTTTATGCCATTGTTTAGAAATGGCGCCTAGTGGAAGAAATGGAAACCGTATCAATGCACGCACTCCATGTAGGGATTGCCCTCCTGCTCAAGATAATTATAGTGGGGCTGGTGATGCAACTGGTGCTGATCAGCTAATCACCGTACTGGGACAACTTACTCAGGTTATGAATAATAACCTTACCCGTATGGAGCACCCTGATCCGCAGCGTGGAGGATCAATGTTAGATCGATTCATGAGACAACAAACACCAACGTTCAATGGGAGTACAAATCCCTTAGTAGCTGAGCAATGGATATTTTCCCTAGAGAAAATATTTCAGGCTTTGGGGAGTAGTGAAAGGGAAAAAGTTACCATGGCAGTTTACCGCCTCACTGGAGATGCTGATCAATGGTGGTCATTGATTAAAAACATGAAGGAAGATGATGATGTATCAAACATGGAATGGAGGGAGTTCAGAGATCTGTTTTTAGAAAAATACTTTCCTCGCGACCATCGAGCAGATATGGAAAGGCAATTTCTGAGTCTGAGACAAAAGGAGGATGATAATGTCACAAAGTATGAGGCTAACTTTACAAGGTTAGCGAGGTATGCTGGAGATTATATTCGCAACCCAAGAAGTAAGATTGATCGTTTCTTTGATGGGTTAAAACCATTTCTCCGTCGAGCATTAGTCTCACAATCCTTTTCATCGTACGAAGACATTGTCTCATGTGCTATCAAGACCGAAAAGGAATTCTCTAAGTCTTATGACTTTAAAGCAAAGCAAGAGAAGAAGAGACCTGCTGATCAATCTGGGAATGGAAATAAGGGGAAGAAGGGAAAGGTTGAATATCCATCTTGTGGTAAATGCGGGAAGAAACATCCTGGTACTTGCTTGAAGGGAATGGGAGTCTGTTACAAGTGTGGTGAAAAAGGCCACCAAGCTCATGATTGCAAGGGGAAGAAGGAAGCTACCAACGTTCAGTGCTACAATTGCAGGGAGATGGGGCATTATGCAAATGCATGCCCTAAGAGTCAGGAGAACTTACCTCAGAAAAGGCCAAGGGATCAAGGCCAGGCTTATTCTATCACTACTGCTGAGGTAGAAGCTCCGAAAGACGTGGTGGCAGGTAATTTAATGGTTTCCTCAAGTTTAGAAAATGCATTATTTGATTCTGGATCATCGCATTGTTTCATATCTTCCCAGTTTGCTAAGAAAATTAGATATTTCCAATTTGATTTAATAAGGGAGTTGTCTGTTAAAACTCCTAAGGGAAGTATCGTTGCAACAAAGTTTTGTGAATCAGTCCCCATTAGAGCACATAAATTTTCTTTATCTGCTGATTTCATCGTCATACCTATGATTGAGTTTGATATAATCCTCGGTATGGACTGGCTTTCGGACTATGATGCGAAGATTTATTGTAATAAGAAAGAGGTTACGATTCTTGATGATAATGATAAGGAGCACCTTATTTTTAGAGCAGAATCGTCACCACCTAATTCTTATTTAGATCCACCCCCAACAGCTCAACTTAATTCAATTATTGGGGAGGAAGAGAATGAAATAACTGTCGGTGAGGAAAGGAATGTTCAAATAGAGGATGTACCTGTTGTGAAAGAATTTGTAGATGTATTTCCGGAAGATTTACCTGGACATCCTCCAGAACGAGAAGTTGAGTTTTCTATTAATTTGATTCCTGGATCAAGGCCTATATCGAAGACCCCTTATAGAATGGCCACTGTAGAGTTAGTCGAACTAAAGAAACAACTAGAGGAATTGAGTAATAAGGGATTTATTCGCCCTAGTGTTTCTCCATGGGGAGCCCCTGTTCTTTTTGTTAAAAAGAAAGATGGATCTATGAGGTTATGTATCGACTACAGGGAGATCAATGCTATAACAATAAAGAACAAGTATCCCCTACCTCGTATTGATGATTTATTTGACCAACTGCATGGAGCTCAATACTTTTCAAAGATTGACCTTCGATCTGGATACCATCAGTTGTGTGTGAAGAAGGAAGACATTCCGAAGACAGCATTTCGAACCAGGTACGGGCATTACGAGTTTACTGTAATGCCGTTTGGATTGACTAATGCACCCTCTGTGTTCATGGATCTGATGAATAGAGTTTTCAAGGAGTATCTCGATGAATTTGTGGTGGTATTTATTGATGATATCTTGGTATACTCCAAAACCTACGAAGATCATGAAAATCACTTGCGCATTATCTTGAAGACTCTGAGGAGGCATGAATTATATGGGAAGTTTAGCAAGTGCGAATTCTGGCTTCAGGAGATTTCTTTTCTTGGCCATATTGTCTCTAAATATGGAATCTCTGTTGATCCTTCTATGACCAAAGCAATCCAAGAATGGCCAGCACCTACGAGTATAACCGAGGTACGCAGTTTTATTGGTTTGGCAGGTTATTATCGACGTTTCGTCCAGAATTTTGCCCGATTGGCTAACCCATTAACGAAGCTCACACGTAAAGGGGTTAAATTTGTTTGGACAAAAGAGTGTGAAGAATGTTTCTAAGAACTGAAGAGAAGATTAGTCAATGCTCCTATATTGACTTTACCATCGGGGAATGATGGGTTCGTTATTTATAGTGATGCATCGAAGAAAGGACTTGGCTGTGTCCTTATGCAAAATGATAGAGTTATTGCCTATGCATCACGACAGTTGAAAATTCATGAACAAAACTATCCTACTCATGATCTCGAGTTAGCAGCAGTGATCTTTGCTTTGAAGATATGGAGGCACTACCTCTATGGTGAAAAATGTGAGATTTATACTGATCACAAGAGTTTGAAGTATATTTTCTCACAAAAAGAACTCAACATGAGGCAAAGGAGATGGCTTGAATTACTCAAGGATTATGATTGCACGATACACTACCACCCGGGGAAAGCAAAAAAAGTAGCAGATGCTTTGAGCAGAAAAGACCAAGGAGTTCTGAACATGATGAGAATTGAAAGGGATCCAATTTTCATGGATCTAGTGAAGATGGACATGGGAATAACCAGGGAAGGTGAAACATCAATGCTTTTTCAAATGGTTGCCAAACCATATTTACTAGAAAGGATTAAGAGTTCTCAGAACGATGATGAAGAATTTCAGAAGAAGATTAAAGCTGTGAATGATGGGAGATTGAGAGAATTTGTGTATGAAGATGGAATTTTGAAATTCGGGAAGAGACATTGTGTTCCCAATATACCTGATCTAAAAAGGGAATTGCTGGATGATGCTCATAGTTCCAATTTCTCTATACACCCTGGGAGCACCAAAATCTATAGAGATTTGAAAGAACATTTTTGGTGGGACAATATGAAGAGGGAGATTGCTGATTTTGTGTCAAGATATATGGTTTGTCAACAAGTGAAAGCTGGAAGGCAACAGCCTGGAGGAGTCATGCAACCGCTTCCCAAACCGGAGTGGAAATGGGACAATATTACGATGGACTTTGTCATGGGGCTACCAAAGACTCCTAAAAGGAACGATGCAATATGGGTGATTGTTGATCGTCTTACCAAGTCAGCACATTTTCTTGCTATAAGAGAAGATCTACCCCTGGAACGTCTAGCAAGACTATATATTAATGAAGTTGTGAGACTTCATGGAGTACCCCTATCGATTGTTTCTGATCGTGACCCCCGTTTTACTTCAAGATTTTGGAAAAGTCTTCAGAAATCCCTGGATACTGAACTTCATTTGAGCACTGCTTACCACCCTCAGACAGACGGACAATCAGAACGGACTATTCAAACCTTAGAAGACATGTTGAGATCTTGCTCACTTGACTTTCAGGGTATGTGGGATCAATATTTACCTCTGGTAGAATTTTCCTATAACAATAGCTTCCATTCGAGTATTCAGATGGCACCATATGAAGCGTTATACGGAAAGAGATGTCGTACACCAACCTGTTGGGATGACGTTGGTGAAAGAAAACTTGTAGGCCCAGAACTGGTGGAGGAAACGGTGGAAAAGGTGAAAGTAATCCAAAATCACATCAAAGCAGCTCAAAGTAGGCAGAAGAGCTATGCCGATAATCGAAGGAAGGATTTGGAATTTCAAGTCGGTGATCATGTTTTCCTAAAGGTATCTCCATGGAAGGGAGTCATACGTTTTGGTAAGAAAGGTAAATTGAGTCCCAGGTACATCGGACCTTTCGAAATTCTAGAACGAATTGGGGCTGTAGCTTACCGATTGGCAATGCCGCCAAGTCTCTCCAAAGTTCACGATGTGTTCCACGTATCTCTGTTGAGAAAATACATGCCTGACCCAACGCATGTACTCACCTATGAGGAATTAGAAATGGAACCCGATCTGTCTTATTGCGAAGAGCCCGTCAAGATTCTTGATACGAGAGAACAAGTACTGAGAAACCGGACGACGCGTCTGGTAAAGGTTTTGTGGAGAAATCATAAGATGGAAGAGGCAACGTGGGAACCCGAGGAACTTATGATGAAAAACCACCCGTGTCTTTTTATGCAGTAATACCCTAGAAATTGCGAGGACGCAATTATTTGAAGGAGGGGAGAATGTAACACCCCAAGCTTCTACGGTACGTTTCCCTTCGAATAATGCGATAGCGTGTGTTGTACGCAACCTCGAGTTCTAACACACACCACAACTAATTAAACTAGCCGTTGTGAATAGTAATACCTACTTTTTGAAATCATATATATTTTATATTTCAAAATGGACTTCATTTTTAGATTCGAAATATCAAAATTAGCCTAGGGTGAAATTTTGGTACTTTTCGGATAACTTTTATATTTTGATGAATAGTGAAAATTACTAAATTTTAATTAAAAACAAATTTTTTAATCAAAATAATTAATAGTGATAAATTGTGAATTTGAGTGGTTTTAAAGTATATTTAGAATATATTTTTACCATTTAATATAATGTTGGTCATTGGACATAATTTTACAATTAAACCGAACATAAACAAGTGTCAATCTTTTGATAGTTATTACCTCTTAAAAACACGCTTTTTGTTTTGACAGCGGGAATTAATTTTAAATTAATTTCTGCCACTTCTGTGTTTTGAATTTAGGAAAATGGATTCCATATTTGGAATCAGGATGTTCAAATTGTGTAAATAGGTAACTTTTATTTTTAGACATTTTGAATAGTTACTGTGGTAAATATTTTATTTACCATGGTTAAAGGGTAAATCCGGTAAATAAGGGTTAAAAAATAATATTATAATAATAAAAAATTACCCTAAAACGTGTCCTAACCTTATTAGTGGACACATACCCGACCATGGGCATCCTTGGGTCAATTTGGGGACCCCTTGGATCCACTTGTATGTGGTAGGGACACATTATATTAATAAAGTTAAAATAAAAATAAAAATGGCATAAGCTTACATCCTTTAGAAGAACAATTTTTACATAGGGTTATACATGTTGAATTTTCGATTATAAATATTCATTAGAAAGCTAAAGAGATTTCCTACATAATGATATTTTATTTATAATTTTTAGACATCAAATAATTTAAATTATTAATGACACAATAATGATGCAATGGTTACCTCATTAATAAATCATTTAAATAAATAAGATTATAATGATTAAATTATTATCTAAAACCTGTCCAATTCTTATTGGTTGATGTTATTTAGAATATTAGTCATCTTATCTTAGACCTCAATGATTTTTGGACCATTATAAACCGAATATAATTATATTATAAAGTAATACTTTCACTCTTTCCTAAAGAGCCCCTCCTCCCCCTTATAAAAGGAGACCACTTCTACTCATTCCTCACACCTCTCAAGCCACTTGGCTCGTCCAAACTCTGCCCAACTAAGCTCCCCACATCCCTCTCCTCCTCCTTGAAGCTTCCCCTTAGGCAGAAAGCATTTCAACAAGTCCTTTGGTTCCAACCAAAGTGAGTTACCTAAATTAAAGGTAACGATTTCTCTTAAATTATTTTCATTTATTTTGCTTCTTCAACCCCCAAACTCTTTTTATTTCCTTTCTTTTGTAACAACACCAGTATCCTCAATATACTAGGATGTTGTTATAAGAATGATTAAAACTACACATACACACAACTCCATCTAATGGATGATGAACATAATGTTTCTGTGGATGGCAAACTAACGCCTCACGAAACGATGATTGTTCAAATACATCTTACCGCCTCTCATGGTGGCCATTATGATGGCACTGTAATTAAATATGATGTTAATGATATATATTTTATATATAAGCTTCTGTAATTCCATTTTATTTCATACCATTATTCGTTTCATGTTGTATATACATACGATAATTTAATTTGAGGAAGTGCGGACTACCGCCCCCTTAAAATGATATGACTCGTTCATACCACACATGGAACGTATAAAGGATGATGTTAATGAACTTAAGTAACATATATAAAATATTATATTATACTGGAATAGTAATATACTTATGTATCATTTGTATTCGATTCTTTTAAAATAAAAATTAAATGGAAGTAGCGTTCGTGCGTACGTACGGACTACCGTCTCCACGAACGCGATGAGATTCATTTTCCATCGTATCCATTCAAGTATAATTATCATTTGATGATTTGAAAATGATGTTTAAGGACTTGATACCATTCTGGATTTTAATAATATACAACTTATCCTTTACAAACATGTCTTACGTAACAAAACATACAAAAGCAAACAAGTAAGTTCACACCCGAAACAGCGATAATACTAAGATATTATTATCAAATCAATATTAAAAGATCATATATGATATCATATTAATGTATATGATTCTTGTATAATTTAGTAACAATTATTTCACTATTATACAGGAGGTTAACCTACCCCAACCAAGGAAAAGTACAAGGTAAGGGTTATTTCACAATCTCTTCATTATCCGAGGTTGTTTATACGTAATAATCTACTGGGATATCTTTATCATCCACATCCATGTTTCTTAAAAATGTATTTCAAAACATTTTTACTATTTACAAGAATATGGGTTAAAGTCATTTATACCCTTGTTTGACTTTTTATAAGAGGTTTATAAAGGAATCTTTCCGTCGTTTTCAAAACAAGGTCCTTTTTAACCTTTTCGACAGAATTGAGGTAAGAATGTTTTTTTAACTTATACGGCGGGTGCGGTTATTTTACGCCGTTATAAAATCTTCAAAGCTTTCCTTACAAGCTTATAAGAATATTTTCAAAGAAAATGTTTTATTTTATATGGATCTAAAATGATTTCAAAATAAAAGGAGATATTTCATTAAAAAGAATTTTGATTTCATCTATGTCAACATCCTTTGATGGATTTTAAGATTATTTGAAGTTGATTTATTATGATACAAAACTTCTATATTGTATTGAAGGTTTTGTGATATGTTTGACTGTGGATGTGCTATTTTTATACCATTCATAGTTTATGGTGAAATTATTGACATTTCGTATGCTAGTTTTAATACGAATGTTTATGTTATGTTTAAACCTTTTCATATGGGAATGCATTGGACTTAATAAGTGACGGGTGGAGCCCGCTATAGCTCCTCGATGCATCGGTAGGTCTCATGAGACAAACTAGTGTCTTGGCACAAGGCCTTGACAAAATCTTATTTGTAGTCTTGGCACGAGGCCTTGGCTATGTGGTTATGATAGTCTGGCATTATGCATTCCAACATTATGAAAGTGGTTATTGATTTTTGCATGTGATTATTCGATTAGTAGAATATCCATGTGAATAATTAAATGGCATTATTTCATTTTATTTATGCCATACCATGTTGAAAGTTCATATTTAAAAGGCTTTTGTTTTAGTTATACATTGCCTTAAATGTTTATTCTTTCCGCTATATTGTTATCCTTACTGGGAATTTGAGCTCACCCCTTTTCTATGTTTTATTTTCCCAGGATGTGAAGAAGTAAGTTATGAATGACCTGCAGGGATTTTATGAGGGGATAATAGTGTGGTCTATTGAGACATTATGTTGTTATAGTAGTTTTTCATTTTATAATGTAATGTAAAACTTATGAATATATCTGGCATTTTCCAAGGCTACTAAACTAATCGGTCTTTCGGGATTTGATCTTTCTTATGATCATGCCAATGTTATGTAATAATGCACCGACTCTGGGTAGCTGGGGTCGGGGCGTTACATTAAATCATACAAGTCATTGGTGACTTAGAAAACTAGAGTGAAAACTAACAATCTAATACATTTTTATTAGTTTCATTGGATTTTATTCATTTTCATGATTTTTGGGGAATATATCTTTTATTTTCCCTTATATTGGGAGATTGATCTGTATATGTCCCAACACTATTTTAATTGAAGAATCCGATTTTTGTAGATTATTTTTTTCCCTTAATGTAATATCCTGAATTTTTAGTATGATACTAACCAATTTAATTTTAGTTTTAAATTTTTTATGATAATGTATTTTCTTATGGGATTAATGGATGAATTAGGAGTTTCTAGGGATTTTTGAAAGGCTCAAAAACCGTATTGGGAGAATCATATGATACACACGATTAGAACATGGTTAGTGAAAACAATGAACCTCAACCATGGGTAATTGGAGGGTGTCACATTGCATGTAAAACTATGACACAAAGGACACACATACTTGTGAGGAGTTTCATGGAAACAATATAGTGTATCAACATGAGTTCACATGGGTTTTCAAACTTTGCACCTAGCCATATTCGCATTTCCACATAGGCAGTGAGCCTACAAGGTTTGATAAACCGTGAAAACAACCGTTATAGGAGTAAATCCTATGGGAAAAATATGGATCATGATTGGAACATGGTTTGGAAGACCTTGATCTCAAATCATTCACCTCTTAAAATTGATTAATTTTCCAAAATAACCCCATCCCTTTATATTTTTTCTATCATTATTTTATTTTCACCCACACAAAAACCCCCTATTCACATTAAATATCTCCTCCTCCATGCTAGGATTTAGGATAACCCCGCCAATAGAAGTATAATTAAATATACATTTGTTATGATAGATATTATCTAATAATATATTAAACCCACTTAAATATTTTCTACGATTATCATTCAATTTGGAATGGATAATCCGTGTGAGCTAATATGCACTATTTAGTGGGCATTGGTCTATTTCATTTATTGCACCCATTCTAGACCATATTAGAGAACCATAATGAATGTGTAATCAACTACCCATCTAAGGTAGCTAGTATTTACATTTTCCTTAAATGTTTGGGTGTTTTATAAGTTGTTTTCATTGTGCTGTATGCCAAACTTCTATATAGTATCTCCATTTATGGATAATCTATTTGACTGGTTATTAAATAATTTATTTATACATGTTATGATATCAATTTTCAGTGATTTAATTTTTCAATATAAACCTTCACACCCTTGGGGTGGGTTCTATTATATTCCAAAATATATTATGTTCTTTTATGACTATAACAACCCTAAGGTGTATTTATATGGGTGTTGGTTAGTGAAGTGAATTATAACAAATTTAATTTTACATTTCTCAGTCACAATAATTAAATGGTCAAATGAAATAGATTAAATGGAAATTTTTGAATGAGATTGAAAATTCTTTAATTTATGCATTATTAAGAAAATATTTTATAAATGGCGAATGGACAATAACATGGACCTTCGTGTATCACTTATAAGTGGACTAAAAGGTTTATTAAATTTGATAAAGGAAATTTATTCATGTAATGGAAACTAACATATTCCATCAATCACTTATAATTATTACATTATAATGAAATTGATAAAAAATAGGGGACTCGAACATGTACCTTTTAACCTTTAATTATTGTGAAATATTATGGATGATACGGTATGACACCAATGTGGTATCTCATGGTCTAACATGAATAAACATATTCATATTTTATATTGGTTTCCGTGTATTATTACCTTGAATATATATTTGTCGGACTACTTCATACATGCTCTGTGGGCTCCACCCAAGACCATATCATGTTTTTGATGTATGAGCTCTATGTAATTGATGAGGACACATCATCTATGGTCATTGGGGTAATGTATTATATTGGTTTATATTACACTGAGTGACCTTGGGATAGTTTCCTTATTCATGATGATAATTAGTTGTTCAATTACCCTAGGTTCAAGACCTCAATGGTATGATACATCATTTTCCAGCATATGTCATAAATGCATAATACATGATATTCCTATATAGTACATAGAAGATGCTTACATATGTTCTCAAATGTTTTTTATGTATTGATTTCCCCTTCATAGCATGTATTGTTGACTATATTGTATTTATTATACATGTATTGCCTTAAATCTTGTTATAACAGCATAAAAATTTGATTATATGCACAAAATTGATTATTTATAGAAACCATTGCATGTGACCTACTGAATATATTTCCCACCCTATTGTGGATTCCATTTGGTTCATGATTAGAATTCATAGATGTAGGCATGGATAAGGGAAATCATCCTATTGTAGACACATTATTTATGTACTATGTTTTATTGTGTAAGAAGAGAACTATGCCTATTCTCTCTATGATAGTGGATATAGCTTGTTTATTTTACTTCATTTTGACATGGAAGGTTTTATATGTCTAATTACATGTAACCCATGTCTCCTCATTTTTTCTATCATTATAGGATCATTCATTTTGTGTATGATATTGAGTATTCGATGCGATTTATGCCGGTTATGAACTATCTAGATGTTAATCTATTTCCACTTCTTTTTTATTATTATTCTGCCCCTATTTATTAATATCATATTTATTTGTTCTACACTATAATCATTAGGGAATAATATCCCCCCTTGTATAATCACATTCCCTCATATCAAGTCAGAAACCTATGATGTACATAGAGGCATCCTTAAGGATATGTGGCCAAGTAGTTCGGTTACTTTTTATTGATTGAATCGATATAGGATTCTAAAATGTGGTATCAGAGTTTAATTTCCATTCCATATAATATTGTGGATTTTGAAAGGATAGTGGTATGTGTCAGGATTTAGTAATGAATCTTTTATTTCTAGTATCTAACATAAGTGCCAGGAAAATCCATATACCTATGATGGTATACATTATTCTGGATTATGATTATTATATTCATCCTAATTTTACTGTTGGGTGACACAAATGATATGAGACATACATTATTATTATTACTATTCCGGATTCATTTATGCAATTTTCCTGGTATGACAGGGATGTGGCATCTCATGCATCATTATTGGAACCTATGTATTTATATGTCATGCATATGTGTTTCCAAAAAAATGTTCAAGCCATTTATAGTTGATTGTAGGGGGTTGAATCATGAAATGTCATCGATATCATTCCCACAATATTCAAACAGATTCCAATGGGTTTTGTTCGTGTAGCCAGAAACACACTAACGCCCCATTATTAAGAAGGATTTATGTACCTATAATCTAAAGGTAAGTAGTTGTTAGTAAATCGACCAATGTTGCTTAAGGACTCATATTGGTCAATATGAGTTTAGATTTTTCTCTTCACACCCTTTTATAGGGAATTATTACATACTCCAAGTCTATTTGAAATATTAAATACATAGTCATGAATCCTTTATTCTTTCCCATGAATGAGTTGGTTTTCCCTTAGGCTATCAATCAATGATTAGTATGAAAGGAATTTAGAATCATCTACATGGATCCATGGTTCTTCATCGATAGAGATATCTGTATGTGTCCTAGATTCTCCATCAATGGTACCCTTTTGTTAGAGAATTTGAGATTATTTTGTTGTTTATTATCACAATTATGGTTTCAAGACACATTATGAGTGTCACTAGAATTTATCATCATCCAAGGAAAATGTTGTTTTTTTATATTGGGATTGGACCCATAAGGCGGACATCCTATTTATCATTGTGAAAGGAATTTGAACACACATTGTTTAATTCTACTTAATGGGATATTTAATTCTTTTTAATGTCATGTGATGAGGACAAAACCATGCAGTTTAATGTTATGTGTCATGGACATCTAGGCGAAAGGTTCCTGGTCCATGTTTCTTTGGTACGTATGTCGAGGAATCCCAAGGGACACAGAAGTGATATAACCTCCTAGGTTAGATGTGAACCTACATAGAATATTGCCCATAGATGATTACTGTGATTTTGGGGTATTGGACTTGGCCCTCTAGGATACGTCCTATGTAACCAATTTGGACACGAATGAAATCAAATTCAGCTATAATGGGGTTGAGGACCCACACATATGGAGGTCATTGGATGGTTTTTCTTATTGGTAATGTATCCATTTGGTTTTATTGAGTTATGGATTATAATAAATTGGATTACCTTTTTATTATTTCATTGGTAATATTTCCCTTTTAACGATTAAGTCATTATTATAAGACTTAAACCATATAGGAAGATTTGGTGGTGGTCAGGTACATGGTTTCTATGAGCTATTCTTATGGAGGTCCTCTAAATTAAGGAAATAGAAAGATCCAGAAACTAATTGTTTACTGACACATGAATCATACAAAGAAGATTATGGGATCATAGCTGACATTTATTCCCACATGACTTATTCTCTAATGTGAGAAAAAAGTGGAAGAATAAGATCTTGAAAAATAAATAGTCCTTTTTCTACTATAGGAAGTGGTCAATGCTATGGAAAAATAATAAAGGGCTTTAATTTTCCAATCTAATCTCTTGTTTTCATAACCAAGATATTCATATATACCTACCTGTACAGATACGCCACATTAGAAATGTAATGGAATTACTCATAGTTATATTCTCTAATCCTAGTTCTAGATTATAAATGGGGATAATACAGTAATCCCCATCAAATGGTATAATAACCATGATACCCTCCCATACTATCTGATGCTAAACTTTTGTGGTCCAAAAACCATAATCCGTGGACATGGCCATAGACCATATTCTTAATACTGCAGATCCTATCAGTACCCCCTGGTTTGGATCCACATGAAATAATAAATTCAATAATTCATTCACCCAGATGACCCTAATCATTGGGTAGGACATGTGTGGGAAACCCATAATTGAAAAAATTAATAACAAAATGGGATACACGTTGGTATGTCTCCCAACATGGTTGTGAAAGTCTACCAGATTCTACTAATGTTTTAATTTGGTCTACCTGAAAAGGTAATCATATGAAATGATGTTCCATTACATTGGTGGAATGAAAGTGGTCCTAAATTTGGATCGTAGAGCTAATGTCTGCGTAATCTACATGTGTATCGTATAGTGTAAAACCTACACAAATCATAAGTTCCACATATAGGGTAGGACTGTGTGGGATGGAGGTGAAATATGGATGATGAAAAAACTCAGAAAAACAGTTGGTCAAGGCCTTACCTCAGGTTCTAAGGGATTCTTCATGTGTCCCTAGAGGGGTCACAAATAGCTCCTCTGATTGGGAATCGACCTTCATGCCAATATATATTGATTAGGTAGGTTGTGTCTCCTCTTATAGGTGTTTTTATTTCACACCATGGAGGGAATTGGATCCCACTATCTACCACAATTACCTCTACTCTTGGGTTTTGGAGACCATCCTGGGTGGTTTTGATGGTATGGATGAGGGAATAGGGATAGAAGAGCAACAAGGATTCTCTAGGGTTTTTCATAATTTAAATTCAGGATACCTAGGGTACTATTTATAAGAATGTTCCAGAACCTTAATGAAGGAGATTTATTGCACTAGTTATTATGTTTGATAGAATGTGCATGTGTGACATTGGAGTTCCTCCTTTGTTTGGTTATCTCGAGCCTTCAAAAGGCCTCTGAGGCCTACGCACTATAGCGTACACACAATTGGGACCTGATTAATGACACTACTTTTTGACCTAGGTGATATGCCATTGGAGAATCATTTACCCCTTGTAATTATTTACATATCATTTCCCTGAAGTATTAAACTTGGTATCTTCTTGTTTTATTAAATCAATGGTTTCGACAAAAAACCCTATAGCATTGGATCTGATCAGATGAAGAGGTTATGATCCTAAGGTAAAGTAGAAGGATATTGATACATCCTACATTTCTTTATTTTTTTTGTTGATGCACCAGTTTTATAATGGATTGAAAAACATAATGACATGTATGACACATAAGGGAGAAGGGAGAGGTAATTAAATTTAGGCAAGATGCACTTGTATAATGCACATTCCAATCATGTAGGTACTCCTTGTGGGACTCCCAAGAAGGGGTCCCTATGTCTATAAATAGAGTTGGGGTTCCCAACGGTTCTTCCATACACTACACTTTATTACTATCCCCATGCTAGTTGGTCTTCTGAAGCTATTTCAATTCAAACTCATGAACATGGGAATGATACTTTCATGATGTCACCTTGTTTAATGACATGTGAAAGGTTACCTTTGTGTATAAATTGAATGAGTTCACCAAGGAGTGTAACCTATGAGAGTCCATGACTTTTCCATTTTTTTGAATTTACAATCTTTTTTGAAACCATGAATTACCCTTAATAAAATATTCATATTCATTGCATATTCCCAATGGATTCATAGAAGGCTAATGATTCTGATGAAAATGTTTGAAATCATATCGAGGAGATGATAAGTGTCATTGGAATTTATTACTATTTCACATGGGACACTACATTTTTGAATATGGACAAACACATCAAGAAGAACTACCATAAATATTCATAGATTAGCTAACTTCCACGTTATTTTCAATGAAATATAAACGACATATTTATCTCAATTATGATGGCCTATGAAATCCATTCATAGTTTCAGGAGTACAAGAACTTATCCACAAACAATATCTCATCCCAAGCTGCATACATCAATGTAGGAACATGTTCCATAGCCTATTTCACGCAACATTGTAGTTGTACCCCCGATTTAATGTCTCATACACCTGAGTTGTTTCTGGATTTCTACTCATCCATATAACATGATTATGAGAGAGATCAATCAAAAGGATAGAAGGAATACATGGAACTCTGACAAGGAGGGTAATTAGACCCAAGTTTTTGTGATCATATTGGGTACATCAGACTTGTGCTGAATTTACAACTGCGCTTAACATGGTTAGAATTTATATTGCTTTTCTGGGTGGCCCAGATGTTTGTATACAATAATCCAGATATGATTGATGAACTGTTGAGTTGATGGATCCCAAAGACCAATTCCATCTATATTATGGACGGAGAAGTCATTATCCATCTATCAGATGTTTATAAAATCCCTAGATATCCCATCATTAGAGGTATTATGGATGAATTATTTCAAACAAAAATAAATTAGAAATATTAAAAATGGACTAATGTTAGAGCATGTGAGTTGTTAAAGATATATCAGGATATCATGAATGAATACCCTCGCCTAAGGGGTGAAATTAATTTTGAAGATGGGATTATCTCCTTCCTGAAACCCAAGGGGTATGGCCCCAAATTAAAGCAGCATATGGGTGTTGACGATACAAGACGAGAAAAAATAGAGGAATAAAAATGGTACAAACAAACACCACAAGACATTCAAGATTTATTTCCAATTCTCACTATTGTTATTCATCAGATTACAATTTCCCATATTTATAGGATCTTCCAAAATAAATTAAAATACTCTATAAAGTCTTGTAGCATTAATAGATGGAACAAGAAACAATAAAGTAATATTAAATGAAATGATAGGGAAAATAAACGGACACATGGGGAGAGTAAATGAGCCGCATGGGGAAGCGCCGCAAAAGAATGTGCTGCATGGGGAAGAGCAGTAGCCTGCTTGGAATAAACCAACAGGTTTTGGGTTTTCTAATTCCAACACTCCCCTTCAATCCAAAACTGACCTCATTCTGAGCATCGTTCATAGCCATTTGAATTCATCTATCGGTAGTGCCTTTGTGAAAATATCTTCCACCTATTTAGTGGTATGAAAATTTACCAATTTTATCATTTTTTATTTCACATGATCCCTGAGAAAATGAAAACGAGTATCAATGTGTTTGCTTCTCCCATGTTGTACTATATTTTTGGCTAGTTCAATAGACAACTTGTTATCCACATATATCACCATGGATCCATACTATGGGTGTTTCATTTACTTCAACAAATATTTCAACCATATTCTCTCACAAACAGTAGAGGATGTTGTCATGTACTCTGCTTCACATGTGGATAAAGCAACAACACTATGATTTCTTGAATTCCATGTAAAAGTAGTGGATCCAAGAAAAAATATGTACCTAGTAGTGATTTTCCTTTCATCCTGGTCACCTCCCCGATCACTATCTGAGTATCCATATAGCTTTTATTCTTTATTGTATGGATACAATAGACCAAAATCCAGCTTCCCTTTAACGTACATGAGGATACATTTTGCTGCTAGCCAGTGTGACTCCTTCGGTGCCTCCATATACCTGCTTAGATTCCCAATACAATAGAAAATATCAGCCATTGTGATCGTGATATAACTCTGGCTTCCAATCAGACTCTTGAACAGAGTCGAGTCAACACTTCTTCCTTCTCCATCTTTTTTAAGTTTCAAGCTTGTTGCTATAGGTGTGTATATAGCATTGCAATAGGCCATCTTGAATTTTTCAAGCAACTCCTTAAGATACCTCTTTTGAGATATAGAGATTCTTCCATGTTGTTGCTTTACTTATATTCCCAAAATGAAGGACATGAGACCCCCATTGGTCATCTCGAACTCCTTGAACATGGCCTCTTTGAAATAATCGAACATCAGTCGACAATTCCTTGTAAACAACAAATCATCAACACAAAAGAATGAAATAAGTATATCACCATGATAATTCATCTTGAGGTAAACCAAATTCTCATATGGATATTGAGCGATTCCATTCCCTAGAATATAGATATCTATGCATTCATTCCAAGCACGAGGAGCATGCTTCAACCCGTAAAGAGCTTTCTTCCATCGACACACTTTGTCTTTCTCCCCTTGCAGAACAAATCCTTCAGGCTAGTCAACATAGACCTCATCTTCTAGAATTCCATTTAGTAACACAGATTTCAAATCCGGTCGGTAGATCATCCAAATGTGATAGAAATCAAGAGATATGACCATCCTTATAGTGTCAAGGCAAGTAACATGAGTGAATAATTCTTTGTAGTCTACCCTGTACTTCGGTTTGTGCCCCTTTGCTATGATCCATGCCTTGTATCGATTGATCTCACCATCAGCATTTCGATTTATTTTTTACACCCATTTTACACTAATGATCTTCTGCATTTTTGGGAGTGTAGTCAGCTTCCACATGTCATTTCACTCTATGGCACTAATTTCTTCTTCTATAGCCATTCTCCAACATTCGTCCCTCATAGCTTCTTGAATGATCAGAGGATCATGATCTGCATAAATGAAAAAAAATATTTACTTCTTCGGTCTACTCATAAATATCAAACATATTTTTCATCTTCATTAGAGCCATAGGCGAGGATGAGCTGGCCAAATTTTTATTTGCTGGAGTTCTTTCAAGTGCGATGAAATGTACTCCTAGACTTCTTCCAACTGATGATGCGCCCGATGAAGGTTTTATGGGTGTTTTCTCATGATAATAATGCCTTTCTTCAGGATCCTTTGTCTCGACTGGATCTTCCTTTTTAGATTCTTCATCATTCCACTTCCACGCTTCTTCCTCACTAAAGACCACATCTCTACTCACCACTAATTTATTGGTTAGTGTATTGTAAAGATTGTAGGCTTTAAAGGCTTCACAATAACCTATGAAGATGCACTTGTCACAATGATCATCAAGATTCCTTCTTATCGCTTATGGAACATGAGCGTAGGCGACACACCTGAAGATTCTTAGGTGCGCCACGCTCGGTTTTTAGCTGCTCCACGCCTCTTGTGGTATAAAGTTAATGACGCTCTTCATTGGACACTGATTGACCAAGTAGGCAGTACATGCCACTGCCTCTTCCCAAGAACTCTTTGGCATCACTTTCTCCTTCAGCATAGTCGTTGTCATACCGATAATAGTGTGGTTATTCCTTTTAGTGATGCCATTATATTGTAGATTATATGATGTAGTATATTGTTATTTGATTCCATGTTCCCTGTATAAATATTGAAATGGATTTGAGGTGTATTCTCCACCTCTATCAGATCTATGTACTTTTATTTTTTGGCCACTTTCAGTTTCAACACGAGCATTGAATGTTTTAAAGACAGTGAAAGTAGATGATTTTTCGTTAATGCAATACACCCACAACTTTCTGCTGAAATCATCAATAAAGGTAATAAAATACCTATTACCTCCAAGTGATGGTATTTCAAGTGGCCCACATATATCAGTGTGAACCACCTGAATTTGTTCCATTGCCCTTATGGACACTCCACTGGGGAAGGAGTTCATTTGTTTTTTTCACAGTGTACATGCCTCACACACATTATTTGGAACATCAATCGTCAGTATGACACACATCATGCTTGATGATGATAAGAGTTTAAGACCGATAAAATGGAGACTCCCAAAGAGGAGATTATATCTCCATGAATCATTCTTCATGAACCCAAAGAGGCACTCATCAGCTTTTGTGATGATATGCAGCGGAAACATGTGATTCATCACCATTTGTACTTGAGCGACAAGTCTCATGTGAGCATCCCTTAAAGACAATGAAGAATTTTCCATGTGTAAAACATACCCCTTATTAAGGAGTTGGCCAAGACTAATGATATTGTTTTTCATGCTTGGTATGTAATTCACATTAGAACTATAATTCGACTCAACATTCTTCAAAAAGATTTTTATTTTACCTTTTCCAAGAATGGGAACCTTCGATGAGTCACCAAAACTCACATCACCATGAATTTCTTCAGTCAGTTCCTCGAACATCTCTTTGTTACCACTCATGTGGTTACTTGCACCAGTGTCTAGATACCTAACATCGGGGCATTAACACGCCCTTTCTTGTGCCAAGAGGAGTGTTGTAACTTCTTCTTCATGATGAGATGCTTCAGCGTAGTTGGATCTCTCATCATGATCCTCTTTGCTTTAACAATGATAGGTATATGGCCGAATTTCTTACAGATGTGGCATTGAACATTCCTTGCATTTCCATGACCATCCGTGAATCGGCCTCCACCGTGTCCTCTTCCATGGAAGCTAGTGAAAATTTGTTGCTTCTTTTGATATCTTGGATGGTATCGACGCCCTCTGCCTCTTGCACAATAACCACCTCGTTGTTCTTGTACATTCTTTGGTTCTTTCATAGTCAAATTGGACTCTAGGGCATGTTCTATTGTTGAACCCGCATTCTTCTACATTCGCTGCTCATGTACTTGTAATGACCCCATCAATTGTTCAATAGATAATTTTTCTAAATCATTCGATTCTTTGACTTCCACAACCACATGCTCAAATTTTTTTGTGAGAGAACGAATTGCTTTCTGAATGACATGAATGTCCTCAATTTTTTCACCATTTCTCTTCAAATTGTTAACAATGAGAATTAGGCGTGAAAAGTAATCAAAGATACTTTCACCATATGTCATGTGTGCCGCTTCAAACTCCACTCTTAGATTTTGAAGACGAACCCGCATCACTCGATCAACACCTTTGACGATGATGGAAAGGGTATCCCAAACTTGCTTGCTCGATGTCGCTTCGAAAATCTTTTCGAACGTCGATTCATCCAACCTTATATAGAGAAAAAATAATGCCTTGTTGTGTTTCATCCTTTGATTTTTGACGACTTCATTTTCTTCATTCGTGAAGGCGGCTTCTTCCTCCGTAGTGAATATGATATACCTGTTGGTGACGATCTCCCATTATTCTTTCATCCCAAAAAACACCTTCATTTGAATGAATCAGCTTTTGTAGTTGTCCATAGAAAGCATTGGAACTTGCGGATGAATTGCGGTGGCCATCTACAAAAATTGGAGGATGCTTTGGTACATCGCTCTGACACCAATTTTTTTGTTATACAAGTCGGGAAGATAGAGGAATAAAAATGGGACAAACAAACACCGCACGGATTTCATGCTTTATTACCAATTCTCACTATTGTTATTCAACAGTTTACAATTTCCATATATATAGGCTCTTCCAAAATAAATTTAAGGACTCCATAAAGTCCCATAGCATTAATAGATGGAACAAAAAACAATTAAGTAATATTAAATGAAATGCTAGGGAAAATAAACAGAGCCATGGGGAGAGTAAATGAGCCGCATGGGGAAGTGCCACATAGGAAAGCGTTGCATGGGGAAGAGCAACAGAATGCTAGGAAAAAACAAACATGTTTTGGGTTTGCTAATTCCAACAATGGGATGTCCCGTAACGGGAAAGTGGTGCATTCTCGGCAAAATTTTCCCCACATCGAAGTAGTGAATGTACAATTAGTTTGGATACACAACCAAGTAAAATGATCAGATCATGACATGTCTTGTCGTTTTCATATTAATGTGGATAAGTATATTCATATTTTTATTTTTCAAATGAAAAGGATGTGTGAGGATGGGGACATTTTCTATTGTGTCCATACTAGTATCGAGGAAGCATATATGGTTGGAAACCCCAATCATAGAAATGATCGGTCAGTTCATGCTATATATACAGATGGGTACGGACCCCTTCAAAATATCGGGGGCATTTTATGTGTTGTGGGGATGGATCACATAATATATCACATATTATACCATGTTGAGTGGATTCAATGTCCATGAGACCAATTCTAGACATCTTTTCAGGTCCATTCCGTTATACAGCTCATGTCTGTGAAGCATGGAAGACCAAAATAATACTGATTCTGCATAAAGACTTGAATTTATATTAGCGTAGGGATATAAAAACTAATAATTTCACCAATTCCTATAAATCTAGTGATATTATGAGGTCAAATTTTATCTCCTACAGCATTTGTGAGCTAGTGGAATGATTTGATGGAGAGATTATATTTTAGGCCTATTCTTTATATAAATCATCACACAAATTAAAATTACAAATAAACAACCCCATTACATACAATGTATATTTCACCAAAAGGAATCTAATAGTGTTTTGGAATCTATAGATTATCACAGCAATGGTAGTGACTCTAGCAGTTCCTAATTTTCCTTTCACAAATAAATCCACTAGTTTAACCATCGCGTATACTAAGACTTCGATTTGAACATATTCCCATGGGGTGTTGATAGATGTTTTTCCTCGAGTCATTGTTATAATGACTGATAGATGGGGAATGAATGACAAAATGGCTCCATACTATCCAGAGAATGATATTAGTGAGACCCCAATATCTCCAAAATGACCCATTACAAGTTTAAGCCCACCATTTAGGGTCAAATGTTCTACACTATCTAATATTATCATTACATGTTCTGTTCTCCATCATCTCAACGAAACCCATGATCCATTTTCCTACCATTAAATTGTAATTTGAGGGATCCATGAAGCTAATTAAATCAAATTGTATCAGTTATTCTTCCTAGAAGGATGTAAGTACCTTGCATTGTGTGTGGCTAGAGGTGGTTCAATCATGGAAAAAATGCATTATGAAAACAAAGACTTATGAAAAATCCTTCATGTCGGGTTTTGAATCTCACAAATTGTGTATATTCTAGGTTCACATGACCTCCACATTGATGTTGACCATATCGATGTGGGAATATATATATTGGAGTTGGATATTATTTTTTACTCCATTGATGATAGATTTTTTCCATATGCTAGATAAATTACGTCCTATAATGGGAGGAACAGAAGCGGTTGATGAGCTATATACTAATGAATGTTAAGAATTTTTCAATCCTTATGTTGTTAGTTTTCCCTACTCTTGTTTTCCCCGTTCTTTTAGTTGTTACATATTTTGAAAAAAATATAATTTTTTATGAAATGGTGAACCTAATTATTAGTGGGCAGAGGGGGAAACAAACATGAACCATTCTCTAAAATATGGCATGACAAGATCCCATGTGGGGCAATGTAATTATCTCATGGTTCGGGGGAGCTATCCTCATTCCAGTGGATGATAATGGAGGGTATGGTGGAAGACCCTTCTAAACTGCCAACTATAGTACCTGTATTTGAGGAGGAATGTTCCATCCTTCCTCTATCTAAGGTTAAGGAATGAAAGAGTGTGGATCCGTTGTCCAAGAAAATAATTATCCAGAGTATGCTTCTTTATACAACCGAAAATTTCCATGTTAAATTTCTTTAATTATATGAGAATTTTACGAGTCTCCGAAAATTGACGACACGTGATTCTGAGGCTCGGTGTGCCCGAAATGAATTTCAAAACATTTTTTAAGTATGCTCTGTAAACGTGAGAGTGGGATTTTGTATATTTTGAACCGGTTCTCAGAATTGATATTTGAGGTTACTGTTGAACTTGTAGGGCCAATTTTCACTAATTTTTACATTCACCTCAACCGAAGTAGGACAAGGGTGAAATTTAGTTATAGTGTATTTTGATTAAATAAAAATAAAATATAGAACAAAATTTTATTTTATTTTTGAAACCTCCCTTTTAGAGTTATGGAGGTGGGGACCACCCGGTCTAGAAAACCCCTATTTTGAATCATGGTGGTGGGGACCACCCAAACACCTTTTAGTGGTGGAATACCTTTCAACTCTCCATTTAATTAATTGATCCAACTACAATTAATTAATTGTGTATGATTTAATTTTTCCATCGAGGAATTAAATTGATAGTCTTATTTATTTTATATAGGCTCTTATTTACCTTTGAGAGGTTTGGTTGGAAAAGTATAATTCGGAGAGAGCCTTGGAAGACTTTGGAGAAACATTCCCCTATCCAACGAACAATGCCCTCTCCAAGGAAGAACGTACTCCTAAATCGACGAACGAAGAACCGACCTCGAGCCTGAATCGAAAGTGTGTTGTGGAAGAAACAAAGGCCGAATCATTAATGACTTGTTATTCATCCTCATGCCTCCTCCAATGGAACCTTCAAGGTAGGTATTGTTGTTTTGATTACACCTTACCCGTTCTTGATGTTATTTATGATTCAAGAACAAATAAGCCGATTGATGTCGTTCTATCACAGAGAGAGTGGGCCAAATGAACACGAACATACCTCTCTGAAGCCTTTGGGATTTTTTTCAATGTCTTGAAATGATGAAGCTGTCCCGAGACATGTGAGGAAATATCCAGAATGAAGAAGGGGCCAACGGTGGGACTCGGGAACGGCGGTCGGCACTCCGGCCGACTGCGGCGAAGGCGGAGGCTCGACTGTTCCACTGGAGAAGGGTCATGGCCCATCGGCCAAAGAGAAACAAGGAAGGCGCTCGACACTCCTGTTGGCCATGCGAATGAGATGGTGGCGCGCGTCCGTGCCGCCTGGCATGCAGGAGCCAGGGCCTTGTGCTGCTGCGGCGAGGGGAGGGCGACCGGCTCCCTGTCGGCCGCTAGTGAAGGCGCGTCGTGTGACAGTGCCACACAGAGTAGTCTGGCCATCCAGCCATCCATGAGACCAACGGGCTTGGACAGACCCAGCAGGTCGGGCCAAGCCAGACCTAGTCAGCCGGGCCAGACCTGGAGGGCTGGGTCGGACCCGGGTCCGTCCGACTGGGTTTGACTAGACCCAGACCAACTTTGACCTCTTTTCATTATTTCTTCCATATCTTGAGCTACAGGTATCCGTTTGACAAACCATTATCAGGGAAAAAAACCTTGGATCGAGATTTTCTTTTTGGTATACACCACATGAGTTTCGAATAAAGTTGGGGTATGGCCTGGTTGGATCATGCACGAAGCCAACTAGGCCCTCAGGACTAAAAGTACAATAACATACAGACCGTGCATCTGATTGATGCACCATCTATTGTGTCGAAACCAATTTTATGTGGTGGTACACCGGGATAATTTTCGTGGGACTTCATGTTAGTTGGAGTATTTGACCTGTGGCTTGAGGAGTGGACCTTCCTCGAATCAAGCGACCATAGTGCGGGAACCCTGTAGTTGAATGTAACATGAGAAACAGATCTTATGTGGGTCTGTACTCTGGGATCCTATGTGGTTATATGCATTGGGATCATATGTGGGTCTGTGTTCAAGAGTTCCACTTGGTTCCACTCTAGGAATCCATGTGGGACTACCCTAGGATCCTACATGGGTCTGCTTTACTATGATCCTATGTGGGTCTACTGTATTGGGATCCTACATGGGTCTGATTATTTAGGATCATATGTGGGTCTTCCTCTTAATAGAATAAGATGATTCAGTAGCTATATCTAATCATCTTTACTACCGTACATATGATATACTTGGTGTGAGTTTAGTCTTTACCTTTGTGGTAATCTTCTGTGTGGCGTACCTTTGTGGTACTTACCTTCATGGTGATACCTTTGTGGTATTCGTCTGTGGGGAATTACCAATGTGGTACTTACCTTTGTGGGGTTAACTTTGTGGTACTTACCATTGTGGTGATACCCTTGAGATCTTCTTTTTTTCGTGTTACCTTTGTGGTACTTACCTTTGTGGTGTTACCTTCGTGGCATTATTTCCTTCATGGAACAATTGTACTTTAACTAAGGATTTGGGCCTTGTGTTTCCTCATGAATGAGATGGATATACTTGATAATTGAGGTATATGTATGGTCATATTCCTGAGTAGCGTTGTCAGTTTCATTCATGCATTGTGGTTTATCTTTTGTATATTTTTTGAGACCTTTGAGTGTCACGGGGTCCTTACTGAGTATTGTTATACTCAACCCTACACGGGATATGCTCGCACCTTATTTTTTCTGGTGTAGAAGATGGACAACACTGACTGAGGACGAGTGTACCAAGACTGGAGGTAGCTCAAAGGTGGACCTTAGACAAGACGTACCACATAGAAGACCATTCGAGAGTTGTACCTACCCTTCAGGTAGGATCATTGGGAGGATTTCACATGTGTTGTTCAGTTTACTTGTACTTCCCAATTTTCTTGTACTTTTTAGTTGGGCATGTATTCTGTCCCCTTTTTCGAAATGTACACACCCTTTTTACTATACATTTTACTTCTATTCTTATCTTTTTGTGTTCTTGGTTGAGTGTGTTTATAGGATATAAAGGAAATGTCTTCCTAGTTGTATGGAATATGCCTTTCAGTTCTAGTCACCATACCCTGGCCTATGGAAGGTGGGATTGGTGTAGTCATGACATGGGCCCGGGGGACATGTTGTGAAAAATCGTTATCAAAGAAGTCGGTTCTATCGTAGAACATTTGACTATGATCTTTTAACAAAAATTGTTTTATGTTTTATGAGTTTGGTTATTAGTTTAGGGAATCCAGTTTGGGTGCGGCGGTCGATGTATCCATACACTAGGACCCTTACTTCTGATGTCTGACTCAGTGCATAGAAACCCTGATTGCATGTGTTCTTCGAAATGTTTTCTTTATGATCTTTTGAGTCAGCTCACCAGTTATAAATTATTGGCCTTGGAACAACAGTTTCATTTCCGGATGCCTCCATGCAGACAGCCAGCTAGGGTTTCGGGTATAGTATGCGATGATATCCCACCGAGTGACGAGGCCTTGGTGCAAGGCCCTCTTTCAGTAGGGGCACTAGCGGAGGAACCAATGGTTCTATTACCTGTTGGGCCACCGATGACACCAGCCCCAATAGCAGAGGGTAGATGCCGCTTGAGTGCGTTGCATGAGTTCTAGTGACGGAGGCCACCCAGGTTAATGGGAGAGATGGACCCATTGGCTGCTGTGGATTTCTTGGAGGCTTTGGTGAGAGTCTTCTAACTGTTATGGAAAATATCTATTCTCATGTTGATCCTTTCCGCCAGTCTTCTACAGGCAGCATCAGGAAGATGTTGGAGCTTGATGCTCTAGGTTCACGAGGAGGTGTCACCTCTATGGAAGATTTTGAGGGCCTATTTCAGGAATTGTTTGTTCTAGTGACCCTTCACATAGTTTTCTTACATTAGCTTCTTCGTCTGCAGCAGGGCATCATGATTGTGAATCATTACTGAGTGAGGTTCAGCAAACTCTCATGCTACGCCAATGATATGGTGCAGGACCCATTCTTTCGGGCTCGGACCTTTGATCTGAGACTCAGGTGGAATATCAAGGCTTCGATGGTTTTTATCAGCATCCCGATGCAGGAGGGGAGTTAGAGAGAGAACTAATAGTGGAGAGTTTTCTTGCTGAGCAGTCACCAATAGTGTGACCCACCATCGGGTTTCTTGTTGCGGAGTCTTATGTAGCTCGCATCAGACAGGTGTCACAGAGTTCCAAGAGGACCATATCTACTGGTGCACAACCACATGATGTAGGGTCAGTTGTGTGGGGCACTGGAGAAAGAGACAATCTTGCAAGGAGTAGACATTATTACAAATGAGGCGGCAGGGTCACATGGCTAGTGACGATCTGACCCATCGTACGAAGGATCAGCAGACAATCGAAAGACTGTCGTGGAAGTGACATAGGTTCGACCGAGGAGGTATGCAGTGAGCAGGAAGATGTGATAGAGGAGATGGTCATACAGCTGGCAGTGGGCGACGATTCTAGGTTTTACCGCCACCACTGCCAGGTGGTCCACCCCGACCATAGGGAGCAGGTGGACAGGGGAGAGCTCAGCTCCAGGAATTTGAGGCCTACAACCACGGTGCTCCAGAGATGATACGAGATATGATCTGTGTCTACTCTACTTTAGATGAAATACTTATGGACATAGGTACCAGTCATTATTTTATTACCACTACCCTCGTTCAGAGCTCAGAGATTCTGGTGGAGCCGTTGGCTTCATCCTTACAGCTAGAGACTCCTATGTGAGAGGATTCAATGATTACACACTAGTTCTGGTAGTGTGATATATCTCTAGGAGGCAAGAGCTTTGGCTATAATCTCTTAGTAGCTACATCGAGGCCTTACGAAGTCATCTTTGGTAAGGACTGGTTATCTACATTCCATGCTCAGATTTATTGTATTAGGTGCAATGTATTGTGTGTCTGCACGGATGGGACTAGGTTTACCCTCACCGGCGAGAAGGGAGCCTTTGGAGAACAGGATGGACTTACCCAGAGGAGAGTGCAGCCAATCACTCATCAGTTGGCTTGCCTTACCCTCGGAGTGTTTGATGTGGAGAGTCCAAGCAATCCTGTAGTGGTGGACCAGTACGCAGATGTCTTCCATGATGATGTTTCGGGTCTACCTCCTCATAGATAGGTCTACATTTACATTGACTTGTACCTCGAGACGACACCGATATCTACACCATCATATCGGACGGCTACCATGGATCTTCGTGATCTGCGAGTATAGATAGAGTAATTATAGGGGAAGGGGTTCATTCAGCCTGGTGTTTCTCCATGGACACCCTTGATTTTGTTCTCCAAGAAGGTGTATCGGATCTTGAGACACTTTTTTGACTATCGGGGACTGAACATGGTGACCGTGAAGAACATATACCATATTCCGAGGATTGAAAACCTCTTTTATCAGTTGAAGGGAGCACGATGGTTCTGGAAGATATACCTCATGTCAAGCTATCACCATCTTAGATTATGAGACAAGGATGTGCATAAGATGGCTTTTAGATGTCAGTACAACCATTTTTAGTATTTGGTCATGCTGTTCGGCATGACTAATGCTCCATCACTGTTCATGGGACTCATGAACATGATCTTTCATCCATACCTTGATCTCATTGTAGTAGTCTTCGTCAAATAGATTATGATCTACATGGATACTGAGGAGAAGCATGACTATCATTTGCAGATAGTGTTGGACACAATACGAGAGCACCAGCATTATGATATGCTCTCGAACTTCCAGTTCTCGATCCAAGAGGTTTACTTTCTGGGACATGTCATCTCAGAGGTTAGAGTAGCGGTGTATCCAGCAAAGATTGAGGTTGTACATTATTGGGAGCCACCCAAGAGTGTGACGGAGGTATAGAGTTTCCTGGATTTGGGAGGATAGTAATGGATATTTGTGCCAGATTTGTCTAGAGTTGCAGCACCTTTATCAGTGTTGAATAATAAGGGGAAACCCTTCGTGTGCTCGAAGAGATGTTAGCAGAGTTTTCAAGAGCTGAAGAAGAAGCTATCTAGTGCCCCCATCTTGAGGCTTCCAGAGGAGGCCGTTGGATACATAGTCTACTGTGACTCATCAGGGACCAGGCTCAGATCTGTCATGATGCAAGAGTGAGCAGTTATCACATATGTTTCTCTAAAGATGAGGCAAAATGAGAAGAACAATGCTATCCATGACATGGAGTTGGAAACAGTGGTATTCACCTTGAAGATGTGGTGAAATTACTTGATGGGAGAACGTTTTACAGTCTACTCTGATCACAAGAGTCTCAAGTATATCTTATCATAGAAGGACTTAAACCTAAGGCATCGAAGTTGGCATGAGTTCCTTTAGGACTATGAATTCGCGATAGTCTATACTCATGGGAATGGGAATGTTGTAGCAGATGCACTCAACAGGAGATCTGATATACAGCTGCTAGGTGAGGCGACAGAGCAGTTGGCCACTTTGCAGATATCATTTGCGGATCAAGATAGAGAAACTTTTCCTTAGTCTCTTATAGTCACTCCCTCAATTCTTCAGCGAGTCAGGGAGGCACAACATGGGGAAACTGACTGTGAGGCATGACATGTTCAGATATCCTCAGGGTAGGGACCTGATGGATTTTTTGAAGTTGGGGAGCATGTCATACTATTTAGAGGATGTACTATCATGCCAGAGTCTCTTTGGGAGAATGATTTGACAGAATTACACACATCCCTTCTAGAGGTATATCCAGGAGTGGTGAGGATGTACCAAGATCTTCGATGACAGCACTGGTGGCCGGAAATAGAGAAAGCACTAGCATAGTTTTTCTCTCGGTGCCTCAATTGTCAAAATGTGAAGGTGGAGCACCATGTACCAGCATGCTTAGTTCTTCCTTTAGTGGTCCCAGAGTGGTTATGGGATCGGATATCCATGGATATCATGATAGGACTTCAACATACATCTGAGGGTCATGAATATATCTGGGTGATCATCGACCAACTCACCAAGTCAGCCCACGTCCTCCCGATCAGAGAGTAGCGTTCAGTAGAGAGAATGTAACGCCTCTATGTGCAAGAGATTGTGTGGATACATGGAGTACCCACGATGATTGTATTTTATCATCATGAACGTTTCACTTCCAGGCAATTTAATGGGTTACAGGAGGCTTTCGGGACACAGCTTCATTTGAGAAAAGCCTTCCAACCTCAGACAGATGGCCAGACTGAGTGGACCATTCAGACCCTCGAGTACATGCTATGTGATTATGTCCTCGACCTCAGTCGTAGCTTGGATGATCACTTTCCCTTGGTGGAGGTTGCTTACAACAACAGCTATCACTCCACCATTAGGATGAAACCTTTTGAGGCGTTGTATAGCTAACCCTGCATATCACCTTTATGTCGGACTGACCCATGGGAGTCAGCACTCATGGGACCAATGATGGTATGGGATACCACAGAGAAGGTGCATATCATCCAGGAGCATATGAAGACAGCACAGAGCAGACAGAAGTCTTATGCCAATAAGAGACGAAGAACTTTGGAGTTTGAGGATGGCGATTACATCTTTCTACGGGTCTCGCCTCGACGAGGTTTGCGGAGATTTGGTCGGGGCAGAAAGTTATCTCTGAGGTACATAGGACCCTTTCAGGTCGTCAGCAGAGTTTGCGAGGTGGCTTACCACTTAGCGCTTCCACCTCAGTTGCACCGGGTGCAAGATGTTATCCACATATCCAAGCAGAGAAGATACATTCATGGCCCATCTCACGTCATCGACTATGGTGAGATGGATATCGATGATAGGGAAACGTTTATAGAGGTTCTAGTAAAGATTGAGGATCCACAAGAGAGGGTCCTTTATGGGTGTTCGATACCTTTGGTGTGTGTACGTTGGAAGCACGGGAACCTACAGGAGAGAAAAAGGGAGAGGGAGGCTCAGATTCATACCCAGTACCGCCACATTTTTTCCTATTTTTTCTGATGTGGATTTCAAGGATGCAATATCTAAATTTGGGAAGAATTTAAAGACTGATAAATTTCTGTTTTTTTAATTATATGGGAATTTTACAAGTCTGTGAAAATTGACGGTATGTGATTGAGAGGCCGGTGTGCCCAGAATTAATTTCTGAAATTTATTTAAGTTCGTTCAGTAAACATGCGAGCAGATTTTTTTAAATTTTAACTGGTGCTTGGAATCAAAATATGATGGAACCGTTGAACTCACATCGCTGATTTTTACATAAGGAGACTTTCACCACGACCACAGTAGGACGATGGTGAAACTCAGTTTTCAAGTTTTCTATGGAAATAAAATTAAAATAAAGATTAAACCTTTTTTTATTTTTGAAACCTATATTTTAGAGTTATTTAGGTGGGGACCACCAGGTCTAGAAAACCCCCATTTTGAATCTTGTTGGGGAGACCACCCAAACCCCTCTTAATAGGGGAAAACATTTCAACTCTACATTTAATTAATTGAGCCAACTAAAATTAATTAAACGTGTCAGCCTTAACTATGCCAATGAGGAATTGAATTGATAGACTTATTTCTATTATATTGGCTCCTATTTACCTTTCAGAGGATAGGTTGGCAAAGGAGAATTGGGGGAGAGCCGTGTAGGACATTGAAGAAACATTTCCATCACCAACGAAGAACACCCTCTCCAATGAAGAACGTACTCCAGAATCGAAGAACAAATAACCGCCCCCGAGACAAGAACGGAACCACCTTGTGGAAGCAAGTAACGATGACTCTTCAATGACTTCATATTCTTCCTCGAGACTTCTCTTAAGGAACCTTCAAGGAAGGGATTGTTTTTTTGATTACCCCTAACCCGTTCTTGACGTTCTTCATGATTCAAGAACAGATAAGCTGATTGCTATCATTCTATCACGGAGAGATCGGGCATAATGAACATCTCCCAACCACTCCAAAACTTTTTTGAATTTATTTAATGATCTTGAAATGATGGAGATATCCTAAGACAAGTTTGGAAATCATTGGAAGGAAGAATGGGCCACCAGGGCGCGACCGATGACCAGAGGAATGTCTCTAGTGCGACTTGGGAGTAGCGGTCGGCACTCCATCTAGCTGTGACGAAGGCGGCGGTGCGACTGTGCCACTGGGGAAGGGCCGCGGCCCATCGGCCGCGGAAGACCAAGGGCATTGGCCAGCACTCTACCCAGGCGAATGAAGGGGATGGCATCATGCGTCCGCGCCGCTCGTCGTGCAGGAATCGAGGCCTTATGTCGTAGTGGAGAGGGGAGGGCAGACGACTCGATGCTAGACACCAGTGAATGTGTGGCGCATGACCATGCTTCATTGAGGAGGTAGGCCATCTCTCCACCCGTGATCCCAGTGGGTCTCGTCGGTGGTCAGGGTTGGGCCAGGTCGGTCTCACTGGGTTGGACCGAACCCAGACCAACTTCGACACCTTTTTGTTATTTTGGCCATATCTTGAGCTACGAACATCAATTTGACCAACCGTCTACGGATATAGAATCCTATGATCTAGTAGGACCTTTTGGTATACCCCACTTTAGTTTTGGATAATGTTTTGGTACATCCAGTTTCATCGAGCACGAATCCAACAGGGCCCTCAGGACTAAAATACGAATAACATACAGACCGAGAAACTGATTGACACACTGGTTGTTGTGTTGAGACCCCTTTTATGTGGTGGTCCCTTGGGATACATCTTTGTGGGACTTCGTGGATGTTGGAGTATTCCACCTGTGTCTTGAAGAGAGGACCCTCCCAGAATCAATCGAGCTTAGTGAAAGAACCCTATAGCTGGCCGTAACAAGAGAAAAGGATTTTTTGTGGGTCTGTCTTTTGGGATCTTATGTGGGTGTGTTATTTGGGATCCTACGTGGGTCTGTGATCAGGTGTTGCACTTGGATTCACTCTAGGAATCCACGTGTGACTACTATAGGATTCTACAAGGACCATCTTTACTAGGATCCTATGTGGGTTTGCTGTATTAGGATCCTATGTGGGTCTAATGATTTAGGATCCTACGTGGGTCTTCCTCATAACAGATTAAGATGATTCAGTAGTTACATATGATCATCTATACGAGAGTACCTATGTTATACCTGGTGTGAACTGAGTCTTTACCTTTGTGGTAATCTTCTGTGTGGCGTACCATTGTGTCACTTACCGTCGTGGGGATACCCTTTTGGTATTCTTCTGTGTGGTGTTACATATGTGGTACTTACCTTTGTGGCGTTACCTTCTTGGTACATACCTCTGTTTTAATACACTTGTTTCAATATTCTGTGTGACGTTGCCTCTGTGATACTTACCTTTGTGGTGTTACCATGGTGGCATTCTTTCCTTTGTGGAACAATTGTACATTGGCTAAGGATTTGGGCCTTGAGTTTCCTCATGAATGACATGGGCATACTGGATAACATTGGTATATGTATGGGAATATACCTATGCAGGGTTGTCAATTGTTTTCATTATTTTTGTTCTATCCTTTGACTATTTTGTGAGACCTTTTAGGGTCTCAGGGTCCCTACTGAGTATTGTTAATCTCACCATTTCACGGGCTACACCGACACCTTGTTGTGTTTGGTATAGACGACGGACAACAATGACTGAGGAAGAGGGTAACAGGACTAGAGGTAGCTCAGAGGCGGACCTTAGACGAGGCATACCACAGAGATGACCTTTTGATATCTATACATACCCTTCAGGTAGAATCCCTAGTCTCTGTTCCCAAGAGCTTCTCAGTTTACTTGTACTTTCCAGTTCTCTTGTAATTTCTAGTTGGGCTTGTATTTTGGCCCCATTTTCTTACTATAAACACTCTTTTTTACTATACAGTTTACTTTTGTTAGTTTCTTATTGTTTTCTTGGCTGAGTGTGTTTACCGATCATAAAGGCAATGCCTTCCTAGTTTTAGGGAATACGCCTTTTGGTACTACTCGCTAGCCCCTGGCCTATGGAAGGCGGGCATGGGGTAGTCACGACATGAGCCCCGGGGGGACAGGTCATGACATCATTATTTAAACTATGTATTATGTATTTGTATAGAATAATTTCTTACTATTTTTCATGGGTTATATGATCAAATTCTATTTCCTCTCCCAAGGGGCTTAGAGATAGACCGATGATAACTGGGTAGGATGTTCTGGATGGGGCATGAGTCCCAACTAGCATATAGATTCCATTGATAGGATATGTATATATGGTCAAGGTTTCATCTACTCCCATTACTATTGAGAGAGAAGAGAATCATGATAATCACAAATACTCATCATAAGGTGTCATGTTAAAATTATCAACTTTTGTTCCTCATGATATTTCATATTCTCCACACACACTCTAGAGGACCCTATGACCACTAATGTTGGTCTATTAGATGATCCTTGAGAAGATAAAATGGACCCTAGAACATCGATCAATGGTGGTGGTGTTGATGAAGATTTGGTGGGAATTGAGAGGGTAAAGAATACTAAAATAATGGTGAATATATCTTATGACAGCTCCAATTTGTGTGTTGAGCCTAGCATCATAGACACCCATGCGAGTGAATATTCAATGAGACAATAAACCCTATATCATGATTTCATATACACACTTAATAAAATTATTCATACATCTAGTTCCCATGGTAAGGTTGATGTATTTAAAATGGAATTGGATGAAAATGAACTTTTTCTTTCTTTTGTTTTCAAGAACAACCATCCTGCTTTCACTTGATGTGTCATATTTTAACAAAACCCGTGAAACATGGGCTATATAAATTTTTTTGGGTCATTTCATTAACAATTCATCCAATTAAGTCATATAACCATTACTGAGGGAGTAACAACTAAGCACCCCAATGTTGTAGATCCTATAGGGCCCTCCATCCCAGTCACTGGGAAAAATTGGGATAATGATTTTTTTAAATATGTCATTACCCCGAGAATTGAGAATGTGTTTTTTATTGATGGATCAAATTAAAAATCTTATATACCAATTGGCGAGTGTTTCCAACAGATTTTGTTCTTTCATTTTCATTTATTATCTTTTAACTCCTTAATTTATTGGGGTTTTCATCTTTAATCCAGTTCCATAAACATTAGAGGACATGCTTGAGGTGAGGGATTAAATGTTAATTCATCCAACTGTGGTTAGTGACACAGACACTATCTTAGAGGGAGTAGTGCATGCTACCTATTTGAGAGTGATAATCCCAAAATACATCAACCCCTTCGAATGTGGATCTTATTTAGACGTAGTGGCATATGATTATTTTTGTACACCACATCTATTCATCTGGAGACATTTCTAGAAGATAATTTCTGAGACACCTATCAAATATATTCCATCATTACATCAATGAATTCCAACAATATTCCCAATTCTGGGGTATAGTGGGTTTCATTATCACACAATTCTCCACACAATGAGGTAAATCACCAGGAAAGTGTAAGCGAATAGATGGTTATATGATTTTGACGCATGACTATTTGGATATTTCAATGATCTCAAGGTTTTCGTATCGTAAGAGGAGTTGAGTCATGCCAAGGTGGTGGAACAGAATCAGTTCCATCTTGAAAATAAATATATCCAAATTCTATAAATTCATGAAGATCTAAATTTCCTAAAACAATTGATTTTCCCAAAACAACATTTCTTGAAGAGGGTTATGGAAAAGGGAGGGGATTCTATGGCTGGAGATAAGGAGAAACTTTTTCACACTGAAGAGGACATCACCATTTTACTAGATGGGTTTCAAAAATCTACAGATAATGATCGATACATTCATGAACATCTCAATGAATATGTTAAGGAACACCTCTATAAATTTTTAGAGAGACTCTAGCATGTGGATGTTCCTCTTCATTTTAAAACAAGAATAAAGAAAACCATTCTTGTTCTTTGATTATCTATTTTTGGGTCTCCCTCATCATCTTAATTATAAAATTGAAAATGATTTATTTCATTGAAAAACATCGTGAAAAAATGTTATTATTAAAAATAAAATAATGTAAATTCAGTAACTATTTTTAAGTCAATTTTTTACATAGCGAGCATAATACTACTATTTATATGGTAATATGAAAGAACATATATAATTTGTGTTTTTATATCTTCCACATAATTTTTTTCCTATGTAATGATGACAAACACTTTGTAATGAAGAATATTATTTTACATATTCCACCAATTTGGGTTTTTAATATGTTATTTTTTATTCCTCTTCCTTTTCATTTAATTTTCTTCCCTAAAATATATAGAATGAAAGTCTATTCAGGTGAAACTCGATAATTTCCCAAGGTCCCCTTTTGAGGGATTTCTACCGATTGAGTATTGTGCATCTTTTTTGGGAAATTTAGAGTCTTCTAAGCCTAACTAATGTGACTGGTGTAATAGGTCAAACATTATTGACCATGAGGCATAGAATGATTACCCAAGAAAGTCTTGTGGGCCATGAATGTTATGAAATTCAATAGATACATTAGGAGGAATTTTTCGTCATGGTTATTTGGTTTTAGAATCTAAAAAATTATAAGGCCCCAGCCTTAAACCTTACTTAATCTTGAGTTATTACAAGATTACACATTGAGGATCTTTTCGGGTTTAGAGTTTTAGAGAATTAGATCATAAAACTTGCATTACATTCCACATATAAACAAAGTCATTACATAAAGATAATATTCTTCACTCCCATCAATGGAAACATATTTAAAATAAAATATGGATTATTTCTTGACACTTCCTTGACACTATCATCATATCATTTACCTTTCCCTTGACCTGTGAAACAAATTTCAAAAAAACATGGGATGAGCATAAAAAGCTCAGTAAGGGATATAAAAATATGGAAAGGAAACATGTGTACATATATACATAAGAATGAAATCATACATTACCCATAAAACATAAGCACTTTAACTTACCTCATCAAATTATGAATAAATCATAGAAATCATAAGACATAAAGGTAACTTGAGGCATTCATAACATCCTTATGTAGGGAGTAACCCTATTGGTTACATTTGGAATACCCATCACAGTATATTCCCTAAATCACTTCGGATAAACCTTAACCTTTCACTCCTTCGCGTTACCCAAAGCATTGGAGAGCTATATCGGGCTCACCCGCCCTTAGTTTATCACGGAACCACCCTTCTTCATAATAATGCCCAAGAACCACAACATATTCGTATCACATAAAACATGCATAAAGGAGACATAACATTTCAACCATTCAATCACAAGATATCAATACAACACATTGATATAAAAACATTATGAAAACTATTTTCAATACCAAAATAAAAGAAAAGTAAAACATGGTATTTATTTTTCTTTTAAAAAAGGTATGTCTTCTAGAGGAAGCCAAAACTCAAATAATGGTCATGGTGGCGGATAAGACGTTGTCGCCGCATACGTACGACAAAAACATTCCATTTTGTCATTTAGTAAATGCTTCGTAAAAAAAATATTCCTTTTGGATAAACGTAAAAGTCAAAGGGGTTTATACACCGTATAAAAGAAGGTTTTGTATAAAACAATATATGCCTCAATGAAAGGAGATTGAGACGAAGTCCCATACCTTGGGTCCGACTTGACTCGATCGTTCTTTAATGTCCTGAATAATAAACTTGAGTTAATTTCTACTTCTTTAAGAACCTTTTTCAAGTTCATTATTCCTTTTATATCACTTATTTCCATGTCATGAACACTATGTAATTATTTAAGTTAATAACGGTCATTTTAACGATCATTGGTACTTGAGTCAAAAATAAACCCTTTATAATTACATTTTGTTCATGTATCCATTATATCAAGAATTATAATCATTATTTATATATCATATATATCCAGTATATACATGCATTTATAATATTACATAATCATTTAGAGGTATGAAATGAAATGCACCGTTCATGGAGACGGTAAGCCGTACGTACGCATGAACGCTACTTTCATTTCTATTCCGTATTTTATAGAATGGAATCATAATGATATAAAGGTATATTATAATTCCAGTATAATATCATATATAATATCATAGTTCCATTATTTATACGTCCCACATATGGTATTTAACGAATCAAATCACTTTGAGGGGGCGGTAGTCCGCACTTCCTTAAATGAAGATATCGCGTTTACCCATAATGGAAACCATAAAGGTATGACCAAAAAGGAAAATACAAAAGCTTAAAGAAAACATAAACATATTATATATCATATATAAATATAGTGACATATTAATTTCCACCTTTTAAGGTGTTAAAATAATGTTGAACAATCATTGTTTCGGGAGGCATAAATTCACCATCCACGGAAACAGTATGTTCGTTAACCATTAGATGTAGGTGTGTGTATGTGTATCTCGAATACTTATTATAAAAACACCATAGTATATTGATCATACAGGAATTGTTACTAAAGAAAAGAATAAAAAGTGTTTAGGGGGTTGGAGAAGCAAAATAAAACAAAAAGGACTCAAAAGAAGACATTACCTTAAAATCGGGTAACTCCCTTTGGTTTGAGATCAAAGGCTTCCTTGGGAAGACTTCTGCCCAATGTGAGGATTCATGGAGTAAGAGAGGGAAGTGTAGAGACAAAATGGGAGGGTTTGGCTGAGCCAAAGGCTTTGTAAGTGTGGGTAAGGAGATAGAGGTGGGGGCCTTTTATAAGTGGAGAGGAGGGGCACTCTTGGAAAGTAATGATAAGTTACTTTATTTTAAAAATGTATTCGGATTTAAGAGGTCCCAAATTGATGTGTTTCAAGGATAAGGTGATAAGGGTTCGAAATCAACTCATACAATTGGTTTTGGACATGTTTAGGTCTTAGATTTTACATTATCTTTCCATTTTATTTAAATCGTTAAAAAATGAGGTCATCGTTGCATCATCATGATGTCATAAATAATTTAATTTATTTAATGTCTAAAAATTATAAAAAAAATACTATGTTGTAATAAAGTTTTCTATATTTCCAATTAATATTTATAATCAAAAATATGACTTGTATAACCCCATATAAAAATTGTTTTAGTAACATAACTCATGTTTGTGTCATTTTTACTTTAACATTAAATAAAAAGTTATTTGTGTCATTTCCCAACCAAAGTGGCTCCATGGGGTCCCCAAGTTGACCCATGGCTTGTCTTGGTCGTCCATGACAAATCCAATGAGGGTAAGACATGTGTCAAGCTCATCTCATTTTATTAAAGAATTATTTTTACCTTAAACTACACTAATTACCTCTAATCGCGATTAAAAACATAATAAGTTACTATTCACCAAAAATTATTATAATCCCATTGAAACACATTTTAGTTCTTAATGACAACCATGTATGTCGGGTTTTTGAAATTATAAACACAATGATGGAAAAATTTCATTTAAACGTAAAAATCAGTTTTTATAAGTACCACTTAGTGGTTTCACTATTCATCAAAAATTGAAGTTTTTCAGAAAATTACCAAAAATTCACCCTAAGCTATATTTGATATTCCAAATTCAAAAATGATGTATATTTTACAAAATTAAAATCATATATGTTACATTAATTAATTTAATAATTAATTCCCGATGTAATGACAAATAGCGTGTTTTTATGAAACAATAAGTGTCAAAAGATTGACACCAGGTTAAGTCCAATTTCAAAGTGAAATTGATTCCAATGACCACCATTGGATTAAATTGTAAAAATATATTCTAATTACACATCAAAACCAATTCAAAAGATAATCTAATCATATAAATAAATTATATTAAAAAGCATATTTGATGAAAAATGCAGTATTTTTCACTATTCATTAAAAAATGAACATCGTCGGAAAAATACCAAAAATTCTCACAAAGTAAATTTTGATGTCCCAATAATAAATAATAATTTTATTTTGACAAAAATAGCTGATAAAATTGTCAAAAGATATATTTAAAAAGGATTTTCCATCAAAAGGCGATAAAACAACCTTTTAAGAATATTAGTGTATTCCATGCATAAGATTGTATTTATTTTCATTTTAATCATCTAAAACACTATCATAATCATTAATAGACATAGATAAAAATATCTATTATTCATTACTTACTTGGGATGTTACATCCTACCCCCTTTAGAAAATTGTGTCCCCGCAATTTATTTACTTATCGAATAAATGGGGGTACTTATCCCTCATTGCATTTTCAGATTCCCATGTTGCCTCTTCCATAATGTGGTTTTTCCACAAAACCTTTACCTGCTTAATCACCTTATTCCATAACACTTGCTCCCTGTGGTCAAAAATCTAGACCGGTAGTTCCTCATAAGATAGGTTCTCTTCCATCTGAACTACCTCTGGACTCAAAACATGAGATAGATCTGGAATATACTTTCTCAACATCGAAACGTGAAAAACATTGTCTACCTGAGATAAACTCGGAGGTAAAGCCACCCGGTATGCAACTGATCCAACTCTCCCCAGAATTTTATATGGTCCAATAAACCTTGGATTCGGCTTTCCTTTCTTACCAAATCTCATCACACTTTTCCAAGGAGAAACCTTGAGAAAAACATGATCACCTACCTCGAAAGATAGGTCCTTCCTCCGGTTATCCGCATAACTCTTCTTCCTGCTCTGAGCTGTTCTCATGTGTTTCTGAATCAGATGAACATTTTCTGCCATCTCTTCTACCAATTCTGGTCCCATCAACTTCCATTCACCCACTTCATCCCAGAAAGTTGGAGTTCGACACTGCTTCCCATATAATGCCTGAAATGGAACCATCTGTATACTGGAATGAAAACTGTTATTATATGAAAATTCAACCAAAAAATATGTTGGTCCCAACTTCCATGATAATCCATAGAACAAGCTCGTAGCATATCCTCCATGGTCTGAATTTTTCATTCTGACTGCCCATCTGATTGAGGATGAAAAGCTGTACTAAAATTTAATTTAGTACCCAACGACTTCTGAAGGCCTTTCCAAAAGTTAGAAGTGAACCTGGGATCACGATCAGATACAATGGAGAGAAGAACTCCATGTAAGCTGACTATCCCTTTAAGATAGAAACGGAAAAGTTGATCTAGGGAAAAAGTATCTCGTATAGAAAGGAAATGAGCAGATTTGGTCAAGAGATCAACAATAACCCAGATTGCATTATTACCTCGATATGTCTTCGGTAATCCCACAACAAAGTCCATGGATATATTCTCCCATTTCCACTCTGGAACTGGTAAAGGCTGAAGCATCTCTTTGGGTAACTGCTGCTCTACTTTAACCTGTTGACATGTCAAACACTTCACAGTAAAATCAGCAATATCTCTTTTCATTCCATCCCACCATTAATAATCCCGCAGATCTCTATACATCTTAGTACTGCCAGGATGAACTGAAAAAGGACAACTATGAGCTTCACATAACAACTCTCTCTTCAACTGTGAATCACAAGGCACACACAATCTCTTCCCAAATCTCAAAACTCAATCATTATCAATGTTGAATTCAGTCAACTTACCTTTCTGAACCAGCTCTACATTTTTCTGCAACTCATTGTCCTGCTTCTGTGATTGCTTGATTCTATCTGATAGAGATGATCTCACTGATACTTGAAACAAAACAGAAGAACTTCCTGCCCCAACAACTTCTATGCCAAAGTTCATCAAATCCTTAACAAAAGGATCACGTTCCAAACTCAACATTTCTAATGAAGCATTACTTTTTCGACTCAAAGCATCAACCACTTTATTTGCTTTTCCCAGATGGTAATGAATTGTACAATCATAATCCTTGATTAATTCTAGCCATATCCTTTGTCATATGTTCAATTCTTTCTGAGTGAATATATACTTTAAACATTTCTGATCGGTATATATTTCACACTTTACTCCATACAAATGATGCCTCCAAATTTTTTAAGTGAAAACAACAGCAGATAATTCCAAATCATGTGTATGGTAATTTATATCATGTGTTTTCAACTGTCGTGAAGCATAAGCAATTACTTGATCATTCTGCATTAGGATGCAACCAAGTCCTTTCAATGAAGCATCACTGTAGATAACAAACTCACCATTCCTGGAAGGTAGTTCCAAAACTGGAGAATTCACCAATCTTCTTTTAAATTCCTAAAACCAATCATCACATTCTTTTTTCTAGATAAACTTAACACCCTTCCAAGTTAGCTTAGTCATTGGACTAGATAACTGTGAAAAATTACTAACAAACCTTTGGTAATAGCCTGCCAAACCAAGGAAGCTACGAATCTCAGTTACATTTGTGGGTCTTGTCCAGTCTTCCACAACTTTTGTTTTTGCAGGATCAAAAGTTATCCCATCTTTAGAAACAATGTGACCACGGAAAGAAATTTGTTGCAACCAAAACTCACACTTGCTGAATTCCCATACAATTTCTTTTCTTTTAAGGTTTGCAAGATAACCCTTAAATGTCTTTCATGCTCATCTTTACTTTTAGAAAACACAAAAATATCATCAATAAAAACAACCACAAACTTATCCAAGAACTCATGGAAAATTCTATTCATTAGGTCCATGAATACAGCAGGTGCATTGGTTAGCCCAAAAGGCATTACTAAAAATTCATAGTGGCCATATCTTGTACGGAACGCGGTCTTCGGAACGTCTGCTTCCTTTACCTTCAGCTGATGGTACCCCGATCTCATGTCAATCTTTGAAAAATACTGAGCTACCTGGAGCTGATCAAACAAATCATCGATATGAGGAAAAGGATATTTGTTCTTAACAGTGATGTTATTCAAGTCTCTATAATCAATGCAAAGTCTCATAGAACCATCTTTCTTTTTAACAAATAAAACAGGAGCACCCTACGGTGATGTGCTAGGTCGAATGAAACCTTTCTCTAATAAATCTTGCAATTTCTCCTTCAACTCTAAAAGTTAAATTTGAGCCATTCGATAAGGGGGTTTTGAAATTGGCTTAGCATCAGGAACTAAGTCAATAATAAACTCAACTTCCCGATCTGGTATTATTCTAGGCAACTCATCAGGAAAAACATCAGGATACTCATTTACCACTAGCACATCATTAATTTGAACAGTTCCTTTATTTTCAACGATGTGTGCAAGGTAACATTCATTTCCATCTTTTACAAGTTTCTTGGCCTCTTGATAAGTTATCAACAGTAAGGGTTCATTCTTGTACACAAACTGAAAGTCTTTCTGAAAAGAAACTTCTTTGGCTCTACAGTCAATCTTAGCATGGTAAATAGAGAGCCAATCCATACCCAGGATAACATCAAACTCTACTAGAGGTAGAAAAATAAGGTTTTCAAGTAGGTTCTTTCCACAAATAAGGATAGGAAGATTCTTATAAATTATTTTTGCCTCAACACTCCCCCCAGGTGTTTTTACCAAATCTTCAGGAGTCATTTCTTGAGATGGTATTCCCATTTTACTAGAAAAGGTTTCAAAGATGAAAGAATTGGTAGAACTCGAATCAAACAACATGCTGGCATAATCTAAAAAAAAAAACAAAGTACCTGATACAACTTTATTTGATGGCCCGACATCTGCTGAAGTAGTTGCAAAGGATTTCACCACCCCTTTCTTCTTGTAGTCTAACTACTTCCCATCACTCAAGCTCTTTGTCGGACACTCATTTGCGTAGTGACCCATCTCATTGCACTTATAACATTTCACTAACTATAAATAAAATTTGGTCTTACCTTCACCTTGATCCTTTTCAGGGCAATCACGAGCCTTATGACCCATCTTACCACATCGGTAGCACTTTCCAGAATTCAGAAGACATTCCCCAGCATGCCTTTTGCCACATTTATCACAAACTGGAATCTTAGTTTTCTTACCATCAGACGTTTTTGAAGAATTCTTACCTTTCTCATGCCACCTTGGTCTTTTCTTCTGTTGGTTGTTATAGAACACTTGATCATCGGCAAACTCCATTTCTCCAGTTCTTTAATCCACCCTTCAGCTAGCACAGGGTCAGATGATCCTCTGAATGATGGGGGATGATGCCTCATGAAATGTTCCACCACTGACATGTTCCTCTGCGGTTGATCTGGCTGATCTCGTGTATGGATACCACCGCCATTTATCGCTTGATTCAACTGCGCCATTACTGCAACAAACTGTTCAGTTCCAATTCCAACCATCTCAGGATGCTGATTCGGAAGGTTATTTCCTTCTGTATGCCTTACAATCACTGCTTCCCTGTTTCCTCTGCGGAAAACCATTCTGAACAAACATGTCTTAGATGAAGCAACATGGTAATCTTCAAATTCTATATCATTTCAAAAATATTTTTGGATAATCATTTAATATAATTCTAACTCCTAAAGTTATCTAAACCGACCTCTGATACCAACTATAAGGCCCCAGCCTTAAACCTTACTTAATCTTGAGTTATTACAAGATTACACATTGAGGATCTTATCGGGTTTATAGTTTTAGAGAATTAGATCATAAAACTTGCATTACATTCTACAAATAAACAAAGTCGTTACATAAAGATAGTATTCTTCATTCCCATCAATGGAAACATATTTAAAATAAAACATGGATTATTTCTTGACACTTCCTTGTCACTATCATCATATCATGTACCTTTCCCTTGACCTGTGAAAAACATTTCAAAAAAACTTGGGATGAGCATAAAAAGATCAGTAAGGGATATAAAAATATGGAAAGGAAACATGGGTACATATATACATAAGAATGAAATCATACATTACCCATAAAACATAATCAATTTAACTTACCTCATCAAATTATGAATAAATCATAGAAATCATAAGACATAAAGGTAACTTGAGTCATTCATAACATCCTTACGTAGGGAGTAACCCTCTTGGTTACGTTTGGAATACCCATCACAGTATATTCCCTAAATCTCTTCAGAGAAACCTTAACATTTCACTCCTTCGCGTTACCTAATGCATTGGAGAGCTATATCGGGTTACCCGCCCTTATTTTATCACGGAACCACCCGTCTTCATAATAATTCCCAAGAACAACAACATAGTCGTATCACATAAAACATGCATAAAGGAGACATAACATTTCCACCATTCAATCACAAGATATCAATACAACACATTGATATAAAAACATTATGAAAACCATTTTCAATACCAAAATAAAATAAAAGTAAAACATGGAATTTATTTTTCTTTTAAAAAAAAGGTATGGCTTCTAGAGGAAGCCGAAACTCAAATAATGGTCACGGTGGCGGAGAAGTCGTTGTCGCCGCATACGTACGACAAAAACATTCCCTTTTGTTGTTTAGTAAATGCTTCATATAAAAAATATTCCTTTTGGATAAACGTAAAGTCAAAGGGTTTATACACCGTATAAAAGAAGGTTTTGTATAAAACAAAATAGGCCTCAATGAAAGGAGATTGAGACGAAGTCCCATACCTCGGGTCCGACTTGACTCGATCATTCTTTAATGTCCTGAATAATAAACTTGAGTTAATTTCTACTTCTTTAAGAACCTTTTTCAAGTTCATTATTCCTTTCATATCACTTATTTCCTTGTCATGAACACTATGTAATTATTTAAGTTAATAACGGTCGTTTTAACGATCATTGGTACTTGAGTCAAAAATAAACCCTTTATAATTACATGTTGTTCATGCATCCATTATATCCAGAATTATAATCATTATGTATATATCATATATATCCAGTATATACATGCATTTATAATATTACATAATCATTTAGAGGTAAGAAATGAAATGCACCGTTCATGGAGACGGTAAGTCGTACGTACGCATGAACGCTACTTTCATTTCTATTTCGTATTTTATAGAATGGAATCATAATTATATAATGGTATATTATAATTCACATATAATATCATATATAATATCATAGTTCCAACCTTTATACGTCCCACATATGGTATTTAACGACTCAAATCACTTTGAGGGGGTGGTAGTCCGCACTTTCTTAAATGAAGATATCGCATTTACCCATAATGGAAACCATAAAGGTATGACAAAAAAGGAAAATACAGAATCATAAGGAAAACATAAACATATTATATTTCATATATAAATATAGTGATATCTTAATGTCCACCTTTGAAGGTGTTAAAAGAATGTTGAATAATCATCGTTTCGGGAGGCATAAATTCACCATCCACGGAAACAGTATGTTCGTTAACCATTAGATGTAGGTGTTTGTAAGTGTAGCTCGAATCCTTATTATAACAACATCCTACTATATTGAGGAGACTGGAGTTGTTACAAAAGAAAAGAATAAAAAGAGTTTAGGGGTTTGGAGAAGCAAAATAAAACAAAAGGACTCAAAAGAAGACATTACCTTAAAATCGGGTAACTCCCTTTGGTTTGAGCTCAAAGGATTCCTTGGGAAGACTTCTGCCCAAAGTGAGGCTTCAAGGAGTAAGAGAGGGAAGTGGAGAGACAAAATGGGAGGGTTTGGCCGAGCCAATGTCTTTGGATGTGTGGGTAAGGAGGTAGAGGTGGGGGCCTTTTATAAGTGGAGAGGAGGGGCATTCTTGGAAAGTAAAGATAAGTTACTTTATATTAAAATGGTATTCGGATTTAAGAGGTCCCACATTGATGTGTTTCGAGGATAAGGTGATAAGGGATCGAAATCCACTCATAAAATTGGTTTTGGCCATGTGTTGGTCTTAGATTTTACATTATCTTTCCATTTTATTTAAATCGTTAAATAATGAGGTCATCGATGCATGATCATGATGTCATAAATAATTTAATTTAATTAATGTATAAAAATTATAAAAACAACTATGATGTAAGAAATATTTTTATCTTTCCAATAAATATTTATAATCAAAAATCTGACTTGTATAACCCCATATAAAAATTGGTTTAGTAACATAACTCATGTTTGTGTCATTTTTACTTTAACATTAAATAAAAAGTTATTTATGTCATTTCCCAACCAAAGTGGTTCCATGGGGTCCCCAAGTTGACCCATGACTTTTCTTGGTCGGCCATGACATATCCAATGAGGGTAGGACATGTGTCAAGCTCATCTCATTTTATTAAAGCATTATTATTACCTTAAACTACATTAATTACCTTTAATCGCGATTAAAAACTTAATAAGTTACTATTCACCAAAAAATTATTATAATCCCATTGAACCACATTTTACTTCTTAATGACAACCATGTATGTCGGATTTTTGAAATTCAAAACACAATGATGGAAAAATTTTCATTTAAACGGAAAAATCAGTTTTTATAAGTACCACTTAGTGGTTTCACTATTCATCAAAAATTGAAGTTTTTCAGAAAATTACCAAAAATTCACCCTAAGCTATATTAGATATTCCGAATTAAAAAATGATCTCTATTTTACAAAATTAAAATCATATAAGTTATATTAATTAATTTAATTATTAATTCCCGCTGTCATGACAAATAGCGTGTTTTTATGAAACAATAAGTATCAAAAGATTGACACCAGTTTAAGTCCAATTTCAAATTGAAATTGATTCCAATGAACAACATTGGATTAAACGGTAAAAATATATTCTAATTACACTTCAAAAACAACTCAAAAGATAATCTAATCATATAAATAAATTAAATTAAAAAGTAGTTTTGATGTAAAATGCAGTATTTTTCACTATTCATTAAAAAATGAACATTGTCGGAAAAATACAAAAAATTGACACAAAGTAAATTTTGATATCCCAATCATAAATAATAATTTTATTTTGACAAACATAGCTTATAAAATTGTCAAAAGATAGATTTAAAAAGGTTTTTCCATCAAAAGGCAGTAAAACAATCTTTTAAGAATATTAGTGTATTCCATGCATAAAATTGTATTTATTTTCATTTTAAGCCTCTAAAACACTATCTTAATCATTAATAGACATAGATAAAAATATATATTATTCATTAATTACTTGGGATGTTACAAAAATGATGTGAGAAACATACACAGAATGAACTTATACCAAATTTTAAAAGTATTTTTCATCATGATGTTGTCATTGGGGATCACAGAGATATATTCAGTCTCTCCAAAATAAAAAATACACATATGGTTGTCATTAAATTTCCTTCTGTAAAATATGAAAAATACAACTCGAGTGTATTACTACATATTCAAAAAACGACATCATTTGAATGATAGGAAATTTTTTTGGGTGACTTATGAAAATCAAACTAGAATGTATTACTACATAGTCAAACAAAGGTGTATTCAAGTATCTTATATTCCATTACTAATTGATGGGTTGTTTGTGAAGATCCAAATTTGTCAATACCACAAAGGGTGGTTTTTCACTGGATGGTGTCTATGAATTAAGAGATAATTAATATCTGCATTTTCCATTAATGGGAAACCAAACCTACATGAATTTTTTGTCCGTAAAGAAGGGAACATTCTATTATATGACTGACATTGTGGGGAAGGACCTTCCCTGAGAAGGAGGGATCATTTAATATCACGCAACTAGGATATGGATACTGTAGTTTAGTGTCATATGTAATGGATAATGGAGATATAGTTTGAGATCATTAAAATATGATCCAAAAATTATCAATTTTCTCTATTAATTGTATTTTTTTAATGTGCCATAATTTTCAGGTATGATGGTGGAGGGTTTATGAAATAATATGGGTGTTTTCAAATATGGATAGTCATATGGGATGGAAATTATACCTGGTCTTAAGGAGATATGTATGTTCTATCCATTGATGAATATTCATGTGGTTGAGAGTCCATTTTGGTGGGAGGCTTGTGAAAATCCAACTATGGTGTATTATTATATAGTCAAAATAGTGGAATATTCTAGCAAACAAGACCTTTTGGTGGGTGACTATTGAAAATCTACATGGGGCATATTACTACACGGTTAGAAAAAGGTGTCCTTATGAATCTAACATTACAATACTGATGGCCAAGGGAATCTTTTAGGGATTCAGATTGTCTTAGACACATAGTTTTGTTTATGAGAGGAATGTACCTTAATATGGTAGAAAAATTTCATATTTAAATTTTTATGAATTAGGATAATATATTCCCCTTCATTGGAATGACCCATACATGATAAAAGAGAATTTTCTTTTTATAATTTGGTTGGACAAGCGAATAGGGCCTGAGATTTTTTATGTATCTCTTCAAAAAGAGTATCAAGACACGCATAGTTCAAGAAGTTTCATCCACCATGTCGTTTTACATCATGCAGTAAGGACACCTAGTATTCCTTTTAAGGTCATGTGACCAGGACTATAGTAACCCTGGTGTGAATTGATACTCCTTGTCCATTCATGGAATCCCTTACTAGAACTCTTAATACCATATGAGCTATGTTTGGATTGATAAATAATGAGTGGAAATGGTTTATAAGACCACAAAAGGTAAAAAATATAAAGGAAAATGAAATTTTCATTATTTAGTAGCTGGACTAGGTTGTAGGATATGGCTGTCAATACATGGGTCAGTAGAGTTTTAATCAATCCTTATATATTTCAGGGAAACCATCAAATTTAGTGTTTTGCGGCGTAGACATTATCTATGTTGTATCATGTCCTGCAGTAAGGATGATGGGGATCGACATGAAAAATAAATATTATAACTAGACCCAAGACTATAGAATTTTGTGTCTCTACATATCCTATAATATTTGGAACCAAGCCCCATGTAGTTCTTCTCTTTCAATGCCAAATAAGAGAGATATTAACTGTGTAGTTTATTTTCATGGAGTGAGGAGGAAAGAAGTGGCATTCTAGAAATCATCTCCTGATAGGATTCATGTATTTACTAAATGACTCTGGATAAGATGTTCCCCCAAGGAAACACAATATTGGTACATAGGTAAAGGAATCATATTAACATCATGTGACAAATTTGTTTCCATACAATTTAACATCATGTGAATAGTAAGAATTTGTGTTGTATTTTTTGGTCATAGGACTAAGTCCACATATTCTCATGTAAAAAATAAGTGATTTACATCTTACCAAGACATGCATACATTTACAAACATTGAATGTGATAATGGAAATTTAAAATCAAGTTCTTGGGGGTTCTTAGACCAGGAGGGGTGATATGGGACCAAATGAAAGGAATGATCAGGGTTCAATGTTCAAAAATATGCTTTCCAATGTAATGTTGTAAGGATTACCAATATAGAAGGTTTCTATTTTGGGTATGTATGTAAAGACCCAGAAACTACATAAAATGTTTTTAAAATATTTGGGATTAATGCGAGTCTGTGAAAATTGACGGTGCTAGATTCCGCGGCCCGGTGTCCCTGGAACGGAATTTTGAACTTTTGGAAAGGTTTGTTTAGAAAACATGCAGGTGATGTTTTCTATTGTTTGAACGAGTTCTTGGATTAAAAAATTTAGGGCACCATTGAATCTTCAGCTCCATGATTCACTTAATGGAGGACAAAAATCTACTATGGTAGGTCAGGTGAGAATGTTATTTTTCAGACTTTTTAAAGATTAATAGAATGACATAGAATAGTTATTTTATTATTCAACCAACGGTTGAGCGGAAGTGGTCGGACCACCGAGTTGTCATTCCATTTATGGGCTTGACACTTTGTTTTTTTAACCACACAGTTGAGATATTAAGAGGTTAATTCATTAATGAACCTCATTAATCCCTCATTGTGTTAATCACATTTCCCCCTCTGTTTAAATGAGGCTCATGTTTGGGTTATTGACATGTATGTGAGGAACCTCTGGTGAAGTACCATGACATCTTCCACCAACAAAGAACGGAGGCTCGAACAACGTCGTGGGAGGAATCGAACCAGGAAGAAAACCCCCAGATTCATCAAAGGTGGATTCTTCTTCCACAACTACGACGTCTCCTCTGATTCTGAGGTAGGGTTTTTGTTTAAATTCAAGTGAATTGTTTCTTTTCTACGTTCTTGAAGCATGATGAATCACAGAAGTTTTTAATGGGGGTTTTATTTATTTTACGTGATCTATTAATAACTCAGACATGATATAATGCTAATGTGGAGGGTGAGGGCCCAACAAACAAGTCATGGACCCTCCACTACTTCGGTATTTGTCTCGTTCTTTAGGGATGAATATCCAACTCGGCGACTATTCGAATATGGGAGCTACCCAGTGATGAAATCAACCCGGGAGGCTTGTAGGCGCGTTTAAAAGGGAAAATGGACCACTGGAGGTCACCTGGTGGCCCAAAAAATATTTTCCTCTACGGCACTAATGCTGATGGATGATAGCAGTGCCCGGCATCGGCCGACCGAGGTGCCAGTGGGCGGCGAACCGTCGTGCGCCGTGGAGGGTAGCCATGACATCTAGCCATGGTGGTAGCAGGGTGGCCGGCTATCGGTCAGCCGCATTGGCAGAAGGCGGCATGCCATCACACGTCTTAGTGGGGGGGGGGGGGTCGCAACTCAAACACACGACTAAGGTGAAGGGGACTCGTGCCCCAAGGGTCCCGTTGGCAGGGAGGCGGTTCCACATGGCACTACCGTCTCCAAAACCAAATGGATTTTCAGCCATTTAGAAAGGGGTAGAAACCCCCATCTGTGTGGGTTGCTTAGATGGAAAACCATGCCAGCCACCTAGGCTGGGTCACCCGGCAGGCTGCACCCTGCTAAGGTGGGTTGGACCGGTCTGCAGCCCCATGGGCTGATCCCGCAGCCCATCCCACTTGGGCTATCCCAACTAGTTCGGGTCGGGCCGAGTCAGAACCGATTTGGATTCGGACCGAGTCAAGTAATCCCGAACCGGGTCAGGTCAGCCTCAGGGCAGAGCGGGTCGGGTCGAGTCAGACCGAACCCAAACCCACTTAAGTCCAGATACACTAAAAAGGTTGTATCTAAAAAACTAGACGTCCATTTGACGAACATTTTGTGAACATGGAATCCATCGAATGAGGCAGTAATTTTGAGATAATCCAACTATGTTTTAGAGAAAGATTCAGAATGTCCATGTTGGATTGAACCCGAATCTAACCAGGCTCTTGGCATAAAAACACTTATAATTGACAGACCATACATCCAATTGACGCGTTGCTTTTCGCATTGAAATCCTTAAAACATGGAATTCCTTTTATTACTCAATTGTGAAATGTCGTGGAATTTGAGGCATGACCGATATCTTCAGGAGAAGATACTATAGAACTCAAGTTCACTGGGAGAGGAGAATCCAGTGGTTGGCTATCATTTGAAGAGTGACCATATGTGGATCAGCATCATTACGACCCTATGTGGACCAGCATTCATATAGACCCTATGTGGATCAGTAGTCATAGGGACCCTGTGTGGAACAACATTCATAGGGACCCTGTGTGGATCAACATTCATTACCACCCTGTGTGGATCAACATCATAGTGACCCTGGGTGGATCACCATCATAACGAACCAGTGTGGATCAGCATTCATAGATACCTTGTGTGGATCAGTATTCATAGAGACCCTATGTGGATAAGCATTATAGTGACCATGTGTGGGTCAATATTCATTGAGACTCTATGTGGATCAGCATTCATAGAGACCCTATATAGATCAACATCATATAGAACCTATGTGGATCCGCATCATAGTGACCCTATGTGGATCAGCATCATATAGACCCTATATTGATCAGCATCATAGTGACCCTATGAGGATCAGCATTCTAGAGAACCTGTGTCGATTAGTAGTGCGTGACCCGGTGAGGACCCGCCTTAGAGTGGCCCATCACGGATCAACGACATACGAACATGTGTGGATTGAAAATGGAACAAATTCTTTGCGGGTTAGTTTTGGAACATATTTATGGAATAAAATGATATATATTAATACTAATAATCACTATTCTGGATCTCTGAGTTGTATACTAGTTTTGGAGCTGAGTCTTCTGCTTTGTGATTTGTGACTGAGATCCTGCTTTATGGTTTTCCTTTTTGGAATTCTGGGAGTCATTTAGGGGTATCAAAGTCACTATAAGTTATTGTTATATTCACCCCTTCATGGGCTTCACATGCACCTTGTAGTGTCTTGTTCAGACGACGAGCAGTATGGCTGAGACTACAGGATCCAGGACTAGATAGTACATGGAGGTGGCTGGTTGACATAGAGAGCTGTAGAGATGAGTTGTACATAGACTTCAGGTAGGATCCTTGGTGTAAGATCTGAAAAGTTTGTTACTATTTTCTTTTTTAGTTGTATCTTTTCAGGTGGGCTTGTAATCCAGTTCATTTACTTTCCATACAAAATTTTACTACTACAGTTTTATTTCGTGGTTGAATATTTTTGTGTTCTTAGACTATCTGGTTTTATAGGTTATAAGGAAATTCATTCACTTTTTAGGGATACACCATTCCAGTGATAGTCTTCAAGCACTAGCATATGGAAGTCTGGAATGGGGTAGTCACAGCATGTGCCCCAGGGGATGGGTCGTGACAAATTGGTATCAGTGGAGTCATTTCTACTGAAGATCTAATACTCTGTTCTTTCTAATGAAGCCATAGTGTTCATTTTATTGAGTGTGGTTTTTAGTTTAGGGAGTCTAGTGTTGGTGAAGCGGCTAACATATCCAAACACCAGGACCATAAATTCTGATTTCCGACTCGGTGCACAAAAACACTGATTGCATGTGTTTTTGATGTGTTTTAATTTTGATCACATTAGAGTCATCTCATCAGGTATAACTTTTTGACCGTTGCGCACATGATTCCTATCAATATGCAACCACGCAGGCAACCAGCCAGGATTCCAGAGAGAGTTTTCGATATCGGGCCACTGAGAGTTGAGGCTTTGCTGTAGGGCCCTCTTACGGCGATAACACCTTCAGCTGGTTCACCCAAAGCACCACCACTCGTTGTGCAACAGTTGCAACTAGCCCCACTAGCATAATTTTCATGTGGACTGAGCCTATTTCACGAGTTCTAGTGGAAGATAACTTCAATGCTTCGAGGTGAGATAGATCCCAGGTAGATGAGGACTAGATGGAGGTTGTACAAATAGTTTTCCACCGGGTTGGTACACAATCAGATCAGATGGTGATTCTAGTTGCTAGACTCTTCCAGGGAATAGCAGGGAGATGGCGGAGCCCGACACACTGGATACACGATGAAGCAACCCTCTATAATACTGACTCCAAGAGCCTCTTCAGGGTGTAGTTTATTCCGGTGAATCTACTCTCAATGTGTATTCAGGATCTCCTGCAATTAGAGCAGGGCAGCCTACCAGTAGCGCAATACTCGGGGAGATTCTCTGACCTATCGCGCTACTCTCCTGACATGGTACGCGACCTTTTCATCAGGGCCCAGACCATTGAAAAGGGTCTCTGTAAGGAGATCATAGAATTGAGGATGTCTCTCTATATCCTGATGTAGGATGGAGTGTGGGAGTAAGTGTTATTGGGGGAGAGCATCCTAGATGAGTAGGCACCGATGATGAGAGCCACCACCGGATGACAGGTAGACGATTCATCTATAGAAGATAGTAGGTGGGAAATGTAGAGGTCCAAGTGGGTCATACCATCCAGAGGAAGACCCAAGGATGTAGGGTTGAAGGTGCAGAGCTCCTGAAACAAAGGTGAAAACAATGCATCACGTGCGGTAGCAGGGCTACGTGGCTCGAAACTGCCCGAACATATGTACCAATAATCAGTAGAAGGTCGAGGTACTACAGAGGTATATGTAGAGATTTCAGTGAGTAGGTCCATAGGGAAACATACATGGAAGGGGATCAGGCTGTGCAGCAAGCGGAGTGCGGTGATTTTAGGTTCTACCTCCACCACCTCCAGGTTGTCCACCCTGACCTCATGGAGAATGTAGACATGGATGATCATAGCTTTTTAAAGCTGAGGCATACAACCACAGAGCTCCAGAGATGATTCTAGGTACGAACTGTGTCAACTCCACCAAAATTTCAGTACTTATAGACATAGGTTCCAGTCACTCTTTCATTTCCAGAGCTCTCATTCGGTGCTCGTAGATTCTTGTAGATCCATTAGTATGATCCTTCAATTTATAGTCTCCTATGTGAGATGATTCTATGATTACACATCGATGCCGCAGAGTGAGATTACTCTAGGAGGAACGATATTTGGATGGGATTTCCTAGTAGCAGCGTCGAGACCATATGATGTCATCTTGGGTATGGACTAGTTATCCAAGTTCCATGCTCAGATTGACTATTTTATGCACAAAGTGTAGTGTGATTGCGAGGATTTCACCTGGTTTTCCTTCACTGGAAAGAAGGGATCCTTTTCCACACATGATAGATTTACTCAGAGGTGGGTGCATCCGATCACTCATTAGATGGCTAGCTTTACCCTCGGAGCATTTGGCATGAAGAGTCTAAGATATCCTATAGTGGTGGACTAGTATGCTGATGTCTTTCCTGATAATGATTCAAGACTACCTCCCCATATAGAGGTGGGATTCTACATCGACATGTGCCCCGGGATGGTACCAATATCTAAAACATAATATAAGATGGCTCCCGCAATGCACTGTGAGTTGTGGTTATAGTTGGAGGACATTTAGAGGAAGGGGTTAATAAGGCCCAGTGTTTATCCATGGGCATCCCCGATTTTGTTCTCCACAAAGGTGGATGGAAGTATGAGGCTTTGTGTGGACTATCGATTCCTGAACAAGGTAACTGTGAAGAACAATTATCCTCTTTCATGGATTGATGATATCTTCAATGATCTGAAGGGTGGTCGATGAATTTCGAAGATATTCCTCTGATCAGGCTATCATTAACTAAGGGTACATGGCAAGGATGTAACTAAGATAGCCTTTAGGTGTTGGTATGGACATTATGAGTTCTTGGTGATGCCCTTCTACATATCCAATGCTCTGTAGGTGGTGATTAGGCTTGTTAACAGGGTCTTCCAGCTTTTCCATGATCGTTTCGTAGTGGTATTCATTGACGAAAACTTTATATACTTTGTGTCGGACGAAGAGAACGCCACTCACCTGTAGATTGTTCTGGATATGATCTGAGGGAACTGGCATTATGGAAATATGTTGAAGTGCCAGTTCTGGATACAGTAAGTCCACTTCGTGGGGCATGTTATCTTACATTCTAGAGTTGTAGTGGACCCGGAAAATATAGTGGTCATGCTCGCTTGGGAGCCAGCTAGGAGTGTGACTTAGGTGCGGAGTTTCCTAGGATTGGTGGGGTAATACCAGATATTCGTATCAGAATTTTCTAGTTTTGAGACACCCTTATCATCTTTGAAAAAGAAAGGACATCCCTTTGTGTGGATGCATAGATTCCAGCAAAGTTTTCAGGAGATGTGGTAGAGACTGACGAGTGACCCCATCTTGAGGCTACCAGAAGAGAGAGTTGGGTATGTAGTCTACTATGACACATCAGGGACCAAACTGGGTTGTGTCCTGATGCCGGATCGAGTAGTGATCACCTACGAATCACAAAAGATGAGACCACATGAGCAGAAATTCTCTAATCATGACATGGAGTTAGCATCAGTGGTCTTTTCACTGTTGATGTAGCGTCCTTACTTGATGGGTGATCATTTTACAGTCTAATCTGGTCACAAGAGACTCAGGTATATCTTCTCACAGAAATACCATAACCTGATATATTGATGAGGGCTCGAGTACTTCCAGGACTCTGACTTTGAGATAGTCTAGACACCTAGGAAGGAGAACGTAGTAGCAGACATACTCAGCAGGATTTCAAATCTACAGTTGCTGATTGAGGAGACTGATTAGATATCCATGTTGTAATTAACCTTTGTGGATAATGATAGAACATCTTACCTCCAGTATATAAAAGTTACTCCTCCACACCATCAGTGAGTCTTGGAGGCATAACTTAGGGACATTGGCATCAAGGCCTGACGTGCTTAGATATCCTTAATACATGCTCCTGGTGGATTTTCTGAAATTGGGGAGCATTTCATCCACTTTAGAGGACACATTATGGTACCCATGACACTACAGGGGGAGGTTTTGAGGGAGTTCCATACATCCCCTTTTTTGGTACATCCTTGAGTGGAAAAGAGGGGGTAGGACCACTAGAATTAGTACTAGTGGCCAGGGATTAAGACATAGGTGGCATTTTTCTTATCATGATGCCTCACTTGTCACCAAGTGGAGGCAGAGCATCAGGTACCAACATGATTTGCTCAGCCACTTGAGGTACCATATTGAAAGTGGGATGGTATATCCATCGACATTGTGACATGGCTACCACGTATTCCCAAGAGCCATTATTCCATCTCAGTGATTGTTGACTTAATCAACATGTCGGGCCACTTCTTACCCATTTGAGAGTAGGGATCAGTAGAGACCTTGAGATGCCTCTACCTACATGATATTGTACAACCTCACGGGGTGCCATCGTCGAGTGTCTCAGTTCGCGATGATCGTTTTACTTACCACATGTCTAAGAAATAACATGAGGCAATCGGGGCTCATCTATGCTCGAGAACTGCCTTCTATCCTGAGATAGATGGTCAGATTGAGCAGACCATACAGACAACTGAATACATGCTTCGTTCTTATATCCTTGATTTTAGATGTAGTTGGGAGCACCACCTTCCACTGATGGTGTTATCATGCAACAAAATATATCACTCCATCATCGGCATGTAACCATTTTAGGCAATGTACGGGTGACCATAATTATCACCTATATGCTGGACAAACCCCAGGAAGACATCACATATGGATCCAGCGATGTTACATGCTACGACAAAGAAGGTGAAGATCATCCAGAAGAGGATGAAGCTGCACATAGCCGACATAATTCTTATGCCGAAAGGAGACGAAGAACCATGGATTTTTAGTATGGAGACCATGTATTCCTACGGGTCTCACCCTGATGAGAATTATAGTGGTTTGGAAAAGATGAAAATCTATTTTCGAGGTTCATTGGACCTTTCCGGATCCTCAATAGAGTAGGCGAGCTAGCATACCAAATAGATCTTCCCCCACAGATGCACCAGATGCATAATGTTTTCAATGTGTCACAACTAAGGAGGATCTTGCATGATCCATCGCATGTTATCGACTGGGAGCGAAGGACATCGATGATGGGGCAACATTTGCAGAGTTCCTAGTGGAGATAGAGGATCGACAAGAGTGAGTCCTTCATGGGTGGTCGATTCCTTTTGTACGAGTTCTTTGGAAGAAAGGGAATCTGTAGGAGATAACCTGAGAGTGGGAGGCTCAGATATGTGCTCAGTACCGCTATTTGTTCTCCTAGTATTTTTGTAGCCTTAAGGAATTAAAATCTCTATGGTGGGGATAATATAATGACCTATTAATTACATATATATTTTTTAAATTATTTGGGATTAATACGAGTCATCAAATATTGATTTCACTTAATTTCGAGGCTCGAAGTGCCTAGAACAGATTTTTGAACATTTTTAATGTATGTTCAGTAAATGTGTGGGTGACATTTTCAATCATTTGAACACATACTAGGATTAAAAATACCAGGGCACTGTTAAATCAGTAGTGTTGGGATTCAATTAAGGGATTCTTAACATTAAACGAAGTAGGTCTGGAAAAATTATAGTTTTCATAATTTTTAAACAAGATTAAAATGACATAAAATTGTTATTTTATTATTCTTCTAATGGTAGAGCTGTGGTAGCGGTATCGCCGAGTTTCCAGGCCATTTAATATCCTGAATCATTGTTTTTGTAACCACACCATTGATATACGAAGGGGTTCATACATTAATGAACCTCATTAATCTCTCATTTCATTAAAATCATTTCCCACTCTATTGAAATGAGGCTTGAGTTTTTGGGTTTTTGAAACAGCTGTGAGGAACCTCGGGCGATGTACCATGGCATCTTCCACCAATGAAGTACGGTGGCTCAAAATATGTCATTGGAGGAATCAAAATGGGAAGAATGCATGTCGCTTCATTATGTGTGGATTCTTCTTCCACAACCGTGACATCACCTCCTATTATCTGGAAGGGGTTATGTTTCAATTCAATTGAATTGTTTCCTTTTAGAATTCTTGAAGCATTACGAAACGTAGAAGTGTTGAATAATTTTTTTCATTATTTTATGTGATGTATTAATTAATCCCACCTGATATAATTCTAACATGGAGGGCACATGCCAAACGAACAAGTCCTGGACCCTTCGCTTCTTTGGTATTAGTCTTGTTCCTTAAGGAAGAATTTTCCACTAGGCGGAAATTCGAATTCGGGAGCCATGTAGTGACAGAATAAACCTAGGAGGCCCATAGACGCATTCATAAGGAAAAACAGACGACCAGATCTCACTGGGTGGCCCGCAAAAAATCTGTCAGCGCGGCACCGGTGACCGGCCCTATCGGACGATGGCGGGGGCCATCATTGGCCAGCCACGGTGGGATCGGGCGGCGCGCCATCACTCGCCGTAGAGGGGTGTTGTGAGATCTAGTCGTGGTGGTAGTAGGGCGGTCAGCTCTCAGCTGGCCGCATTGGTGGACGGTGGTGCGTAGTCGCATGCCGCATGGTGGACGCTACGACTCGATGTCGTGGCAGAGGAAAAATGGACTCGCACCCCACGGGTTCCACTGGCAGGGAGGAAATGGCATGTGGCACAGCTACTTCAAAAGCTGAAAGATCTTTCATCCATTTGGGAAGGGATAGATACACCCTCCACACTAGTCGCCCGACTGGCAGACCGCGCCAGCTACCCAGGCTGGGTAACCCAACGGGTCGCCCCCAGCAACGGCATGACGTGCCTGTCCGCAGCCTAGAGGGCCAAGCCCGTAGCCCAGTCCACATGGGCCATCTCATCTTGTTCGGGTCAGGCCTAGTCGGGTCGATCCCAACCGATTTGGACTCGACCTAGGTCGGGTCGGTCGATGGTGGAGCTAGTCGGGGCGGTCTGACCGGGTCGTACGAGAGCTGGACCCTATTTGGCCTAGATACGATTTAAAGGTCGTATCTCAGACACTAGATGGTGGTTGGAAAACCCGTCTTCGTTGCTACAATCCTTGGAATGTAATGATCCTTTTGAGATACTCCAACTAAATTGTGGAGAATGTTGGAGTATGGCTTGGATAGATCGAACCCAAATCCATCCATCCCCTCTGTACTAAAACTCATATAATTCACAGACTGAGCGTCTAATTGATGCGTCGTCTGTCGCATTGAAACCGTTACAACATGGCAGCCCTTTGGCTTACTCCTTGGTTGAATGTCATGGAAGTTGAGGCACGACCCTTATCTAGAAGAGAAGATACTACGGAACTCTAGTGCACCAGGGGCATAGAATCTTATGGCTAGCTGTCAACTGAAGAGCGAACCTGTGTGGACCAACATAATAGAAACACTATGTGTATCACCATTTATAGTGAACCAATGTGGATTAGCATTCATAGAGACCCTGTTTGGATCATAATTCATAGCGCCCATGTTTGGATCAACATTTATAGCGACCCTGTATGGATCAGTATCATAGAGACCCTGTATGGATCAGAATCATAATGACTATATGTGTATCAGCATTCATATCCACCCTATGTGGATCAAAATTCATTGAGACCCAATTTGGATCAGCATCATATCGACCTAGTGCGGATCAGAATTTATAGCAACCCTCTGTGGATCAACATTCATATATACCCTATTTGAATGAGCATCATATCGACCCTATGGGGATCATCATCATAGAGACCCTATGTAGATCAGCATCATAGAGACCCTTTGTGGATCAGTATCATAGAAACACTATGTGGATCTGCATTCTGGCGACCCTCTATGGATTAGCAGTGCACAACCTGACGAGGACTAGCCTTAGAGTGTCTTGTCGTGGATTAGTGCCATATCACCCTGTATGGATCGACAAGGGAAAAAATTATTTTTGGTTCAGTTATGGAACATCTTAATGGAATAAAATGATATAGATTAAGACTAATCATCATTATTTCCTTATCTATGAGTTATATACCAGGTTTGAGATGAGTCTTTTTCTTTGTAGTTTGTGATTTAGAACATGCCTTGGGCTTTTGCTTTTTGTAATTTTGAGAGAACATCAATGGTCTCGGGGTCCCTACTAGGAATTATTATACTCACCCCAACATAGGCTTCACCTACACCTTGTTGTGTCTAGTGCAGACGATGAGAAGATTGGATGAGACTATAGAAGCTAGGAATAGACAGTGCACAGAGGTGACTGGTTGATGTGGAGAGCTGTGGAGACAATTTTTACCTACCCATCAGGTAAGATCCTTGGTGGATTATCTCAATATGTGTTTACTATTTTCTATTTTAGTGGTATAATTTCAGTTGGGCTTGTATTCCGGCTCCTTTACATTCCATAACAACATTGAATACTATTGTTTTACATTTTGGTTGCATGTTTTTGTGTTCTTGGACTATGTGTTTGTACATATTTAAATGCAATGACTTCCCATTCTTGGGATATGCCTTTCTGGTGCAAGCTTCCAACCCCTGGCCTAGGGAATGCGGGCTTAGGGTAGTCATGACATGAGCCCTGGGGGATGGGTCATGGAAATGTATGTACGTCTAGTTGACAAAAAATATTGATATGTGACTTATAAATATCCATCTTGGGTGTATCAATACATATCTAAATAGTCTCATCCTCAAGCTGAAACTATATTTTTATGGGTGACATTTACAAATTCAAATTTGGTGTATTACTACATAGTTATACAAAGGATTCCTTAGGAGTTTTACATTTTATAACCAATGACCAATTAATAAATATAGATATTTTAGATTTCCCAAGACAAGGAGTAATATGTTTGGAAGGAATATGTCCAGGAATAATGAAATATTTTATTCTAGCATTTTCCATGGCATATGGAGTCCTCTACAAAAAAAATTATTGTTTATATATGGGAGAAGAATCATTCTATTTCCAAGATTGGCTCTTGAAAAAGGGAACCTGAGTTATGGTCTCCTACATAGAAAACTGTTTTTCTACACAAGAGAAGGCCTTTTATTTTCTTCATTGTTGGTCCTAGGACATAGGGTCTAGTTGTCATTACATATCTCCTTAGAATGAGAATCCAAAAATATTTAGTTCTTATAAGAATCCATATGTATGTCTAGACAATACACAAGGAGGGGGTATTATAATTTAGTGGATGAACCTATTATTGGATATCTAAGAGTCACTATGTTTCTTATGAAGGTAGTAATTATGACCCTTGTAGTTATAGAATAAAGATATGGTGGTACGTTAGCATCAGAGACTATGATCTCTTAAAGCATGTATTAAAATATGTCATATTTTTACTTCATGCCACAATGATGTTAATTGTGTTGTTTTACATCGTGAAAAAAAAACTTTTTTCATATAGTTTAGCAACTTGGGACTAGGATGTCAGGATAAGTAGTTTAAAGTCTTACAACTCGTAGTAAGATTCCTTATAGTTTTGCTGCATTCGACAAGGACAATACTATTTACCTTTTAAAGTCATTCATACATGACCATGATTATATGTTATTTAATGTCATAAAATAAGGATTTTAGTTTCATGCAATTTATCATCACATTTCTTGTATTTCATGTTATGCTTTTTAAGGTCACACGACAGACTGATTATGATGTTTAACATCATGCAGTGGATATGAGATGCTCTTTTTCATGTGTATTATTTCATAAAAAACATGCTTTGGTATGGGTGTTAATGATATCATCATTGTTTAACATAAAGGAAAAAGATCTATTATAATTTATCATGTGTATTAAACAAGGTACCTCCCATTTTGGCATAAGATTGGGAGGGTTCCTCTTTGGTATCATCGAAGTATCGTCGACTAGTTATAGTTCACCTTGTTAAAACATGTGGATTCATACATTTCTGTAAAAATCCCATCAGATTCAGTTTTTATGGACCATCATGTGGTGTAAGATATGCAGTATTTTCTCATACAGTTGAACCAATTTGTCTAGCAATTTCCCGGATTCCTCTAATATGAGTAATTCATCAGAAATGGAAATCTAAAGAAATGGAAATTGGAATTCAATTGGTAGGGATAATTCAACCCATATACAAGTGAACACGGGGTTTTTAATGAAGTGGTAAATTTTTTAGTATGGTAGGCCCAAAAGGTATGAAATTTCATTTGAAAGCTTGACTTTTTGTCATTATCCATGATTTTCTATAGTATGTTTGAATGGGTCTTATTGAATTACTTTATCTGTCCATTTCCCACCTCATAGTATTGAGATGAGTTATTGGATTTGATATTATATTCTTGATATAGATTCTCAAACATTGAAGAACATAAATTGGTGTTGTTTTCCATAAAAATTATTTTAGGGACACTAAATATGGTAACGATGTAGGATGTCGTGAAGCTGGTGATGATTTTATTCATGAATTCATTGAGGGGTATTACCATATCCTATTTGGATAATATGTCAATAGCATTTATGGTATATTTGAACTATTTGGTTGTAGCTATAGCTAATGGTCCTACCATATCCATTCCCTATATGGAAAATAGACATGAGTATTTTTTTAATGTAGAAACTCCAAGTGTTATTGGATTAAGATGGAATTCACATCGTTGGAATTAATGTTCATGGTGAATTTGATGAGTTCATGCATCATTAAATGACAGAAGTATCCATGTCTTCATATTTGATTGGAAATATGGAACGATGACTAGTGGGAACCACATTCTCTTGAATGTACTTATTTTAGAGTGGAAATAATCTATTCTTGACTTATTCATCTGACATGGAATCCATGAAATCCTTAGTTATAGTGGGATTTATGGTGTTTTGGCTGATAATAAAGAGTGATAATGGTCTCTCACCGTCATATCTTCTATTTTATAACTATGTATGACATGATAACTCCATTTTAACGGTATTCCATAACAGATATCATCCATCCAGTGGTAGGAACTCCTATATTAGAGATGGGAAAAGAATAATTGAACTCTTCCATGATGACACAAAAAAAATATGTGAGACCATTCAGCGGTGCTCAATGATAGTGAATGATTCATCCAATTATAGATCTGATAGATGCATGCATATATTTTTTAATGCATGGGCTTGTGAATTTTTTGACCATGGGACATGCTTCAATATTTTATTAAAGTGTAATTCTTCTATTTTTCCTCACAAATAGTCAATAAATGGGATTATTTATTATTTTTTGGTCACATATTCCTCATAAATAACTTTTATTACCAGCTCTGAATCAACTGTCACCTCTATGTGGTCCATATGAATTTTATGTGCTAGTTCTATGCCGATAATTATGGAATGATATTATACATAATTGTTTGTATGGACTTCTAGAAACATGAATGATTGATAGAATACTTAATTTACTTGAGATACAATAAATACCCCCATCCTACCTTTTTTAATGTTATGGTTTTTCATTATCTTCTATTTTGGGATTATTGATGCGCCTTCAAAAATAGGGTTTCCCGTGTCTAGGGTACATCTTGAATAGAAAATATCACTTCATCTGGTGATTCAATATTTAATGAAAATGATTATATAGGTGGATTCTCTAAATGTATGACATCCAAAGTCTTCCCATTCAAATATTTCAAAGGTACAAAATGTATTTCCAACTATTTTTGGATAACTGCTCAATATTGGAGACATCTAGTCAATATAGAATGACTAAGGGTATATTTTTGTGGCTTATTGATAGAGGCCATATGGACCTCTTGGTGCTTCTGGTAGTGAATTAATTTTTGGTCTTTGAATATTAACTACAACGGCCTCTTTTATATATCTAAATAGCAATTATTGTTGTCGATCATGGTTCTACTGTGTTAATAATTTTTTTAGTATTGAGTTCATTCTTTGGTGTGAGGAAGGGTCCTAGAGATAATTCCACAACAATAATGTACAAAATAAAAGGAATCCCCTCAATATATGAAATCAATACTAGGGGACTGAATATACTCTTCATGATGTTATCTAATGCTCCTTATGGTCAATGGACCACTAATATGTGATCCCTTTCTTCATTAAAATGGTTAAGGGAATACAATTTCATATGAGGTTGAATATAAAGCACCGAATGTTGTAATGATGTCCCTATAAACCCCTTAAATCTTACATGTTCTGAGGTAGTGACAAATAGAGAAAATAATTTGTCCCCTTATGATTTACATTGATAATAAAATGATGTATGATGATTTTTGAGAAATTACCATGAGGTGACCTCTAAATAAAATTTCATGGGGTTAATATTTAGTCATTGTTACTATATTTTCTGAAGACTGTCTAACAATCAGCCAAGGGGTAGGAATGATGCCTAGACATATCCACAGGTTCTTTGAAGTAGCATAAAAAAACCATCCCAAAAGAGATTCAAATTGTGATTTATAGTAAATTTTTATGTAGTGTCGAAATTATTAATGCAAAAGGAAAATAAACAATAGAAAAACCCCATGTAGAACCTAAGGGTGGTGGATTCATCATATTCTTAGGACATTTATATTTGATTATACCTTTAATATCCATCCATAATGTAAAGGGATTAATATACAACTGTTTCTTAAATAAATTGATCTATGATTGAGTTTGGGAAATCATTTTTCAGATAGTTCCGATAGAGATCTCTAAAGTATATGCAGACCTTGATTTTCCAATTCTTCTTCTTCTTTACCTGGACTGTCTTCACTAGAAATTTCATATAATATACATCCCATATGAAATTTTCTCTGATAAGCTTCTCAACTTCATCGAGAATTTATGTGGCATTAAAAGAATGTGTCCTTCAAGCTTCCCATTTTTATCCCAAATAGTTTTTTTGTAAATACATTGTGGTGAGTATCCACCTATGGAATGTGGTCTAAAATTTCAATGAAATTCTTGGAAAGAATATCCGGATGCTTCTTCAAAAAGTAGGTTCACACCTCTTGTGATTTCGTTGACATGACCACACTAATCAAAGTGAACTGCGGTCCTCTTCTATACCCATATATATTTCTTGTAGTTCATTAATATTTGCACAAACAACATCCTTGAATACTAGAGAAGTATCCCTAAGGTGAACCTCATGTTCTTATTCCATTTCTCTTCCTCTTATTCATCACTTTGAGGGGAATTAGGCAATGGATGAAGCTATCTATAGTTAGGATTTGAGTCATAATGTTTATATCATGATGATAAAACTACTTCCTTTGACATGGATGATGGTGTGGGATTCTATTGAGGTTCCAAATGGGATTTATTGAGGGATAAAGAAAGAGTTTATTCAACCACTTTAGTCTCATCATATGAGATAGGTATATTATGGAGCTCCTTGGATGGAATAATGGAATTTTCCTCAAAGATGCTCACATTGTATGGAGAGTTAGTGACATATTAATCACTATTAGACTCAATTATCAGGATATATATTATGATGTTTGTTGAATATGTGCCTAAATAATGGACCATATCTTTTATATGATAGATTGAAAGAACATATTCTTCACTGAGTTATGTTAAGGGACAAATTGGGGTTATTAATATATCATTTTTGGTCGTGACCTCAGAAAAACCATCAGTAATTGGGTTCTTCCCATCCATAATGTACTATGCTGCATCAATATACTGCATGTTTTAGGATTTGAAGAGTATTTATCAATATAGAATATACCAATTTGACCATTAATGAAGTATTTGGTACATTGATGGTATGGTGATGTGATGGACACATGATGATGCAACATAGTCCTTCCTATAATAACATTGTAGGTTGTGTCCATCCAAACAAATTTGAATTCTATGTTCGATATGAGGTCCCTAAACTAGGCCTTGAGATTAATCCTTCTAAGTGGAGTTTTATTAATCTATCCAAACCCATGTAGCATTAGTGTGTCAGGGGACATGGGGGTCTCACTGTAACCAATTATTGAAGCATTCAGACTAGAATAAGGTTGAATCCAGATCAAATTTCAATAAAATCCTACACGATGGTACCATCATTGATCCTTCCAGATACCTTCAATGGTATGATTTTTCATTATATAATGTTATCTCTATCATTCTCCATGATAGATAAGATCATATATAATTTTGTAGGATCAATCCATGCATCATAATATTTATTTGTCAAAAAATCATCTTCAAAATCATGATGTCTTAGCAAGGACCCTATGAGTGATTCGTAAAGGAATTTTGATAGAGTTAGAGTATCCGGAAATTAGAACTTATTTGTAATAAGGGCCAATTGAAATAAAATATCATACTTCTAGGACAATTTTCCCCATTTCGCAAGAAGGGGATTCTCTTCTATAAACAGTTTAGGAATTGAATTAATTTATATATATAGATCATCCCTTATAATAAGAGTTGATGGGTCCCTTTTCTTCGGGGTGTGGGGGGTTAGGAAGACTAGATCTGTCGGCATGTCGAGGCATAATTGGTGATAGTGTATCCTATATTATATTATTTTGAATGATTGGATTATATAAATCCATGAAATTTGTGGGTTTCATTCTTTCTCCTTTTGGATCTACTGTAGGGCTCTCCCATGGGTTTTGTTAGCATTGACAGTCCTAGGGGGTGTGATTTGAGTATTGACTACTATTGTGACCACATATTCCCATGTAACCTCATTCCCTATGGACTCCTCACCTTGTTCTCAAATAATATGTATATGACTTAGATTCATATCAATTTTTATCATCCATGAATGTATCCATTATGTTAATATCATTAATGGAAATAATTATTAACTCCTTGTCTGATGAAGACTCGATCTGTCAGGTCAACTTTTATTATACCATTTGGAGGGGTGGCTCACATGAATTCCTAGCTTAAGGAATGAATTCTATAAGAGTAAAATACAACATTGGGCGTGGTTTCAGTTTATCATCCTTTGTTTTTTACCATTTTTATCATTTCTGTTCTTGGATGAACGCATTTTGGAGGACAGTGGTGCTGATGGAGTATAATGTGTCATTCTAGAAACAGATGGAGTCATAATTTTCTATTCCAACTATCCTTGGAGGATTATTTGACCTTGGTTTATTTACATTATGACCATACAATCATTGAACTCCTATATAACTTTTTTTGTGACTTCCTAACACTTACCCTCTACCTCTAGATTGTTGTATGAACACACGTTACCAATGTTGTTCACTTACCCAGGTTTACCATTCTAGAGTCCACCATTTTTTACATGATGTATTTGAAAACAATTCATTCTTGAATAATTCTTCATAATGGTCATTGAATGTAGAAATTGTTTGGAAGATCTTCAAGACTATCCTAATCAGGCCACGTGGGCTTTAGAAACCTAATCCAGTTGTTTTCCAAAGTCAATATGAAGTAGCCAAGAATTTTGTTTCCTTAAAAATAATAAATTGTATTCTTTATCTCTTAAAATTGTGTTCTCCTAGGATCCCTTCACTCATCCTAATGAATCATGATTTTCTATAGACGCTCTAGAGGATTTTTCCTGTTATATTCGTGGGTTTTAAAGGTAGATATGGTGTTGGGATTTTATTATGAGTAACAAAAAAAGTATATTATTTCCATGTTCTCTTCCCTTAATCATCTAAAAATACTTGGGAATTGGAATTGGTGTAAATGAAGGAATATTACATTTTATGATCTACTACAGTGAGATACTTAAACCCTCATATTTATTTCCTAGTGATGATTGGTTTGCGCAACTCTCATTGAGATTATATATACATATAGAAAAAAAGTATTCATGGGGTAGTTGGATGTTTAGGGGTTCCTTAACCCTTTCTATCGAGTAATGACATGATAAGACCTATTGTTCTCCCATAATTTGTTGTTTTAGAGGTCTATGATTGTTTTATTCTACAATGGTGAGCTAAATTGAAAGAGATACTTCCAATGGAGATCATCCTGTTATGAAATTGATCTAGATGGAAAAGAGGTGTACAATATGAACTTTATCACTTTTAATGATTGTACGAGTGATCCGTGTTTAAATACATCTTAATAATTAATGGTCTCTTAGACAGGGTCATAATGAGAAAAAAATGTAACAAATGCTTCTCTAAATCCCTCGATCCATAAAAAATAAAAAAATGCAGGGTTCCCAAAATTCATTGGGGGAGGGGTGGGATCCCCTCATTCAAGGAAAATCCTTTTTTCTGGCAGCACTAGTGAACTAATTATCCCATGGTTTCCAATAGATCTATTAATGACTTCATATTATCAATGAGACATTGAGAGATGTATCATTTAGTATGAAATCAATAAGGGGAAATAATAGGTAGATCCAACTGTAGTGCCCTTATTTATACCTATGGTGGGTAACCTATAGGGGCTATTCTAAGAGGATTTGTCTAAACCAACCATGGTTATGAACTGAAGGGAGGGAACTCTAGATACCTCACTACTCTAAGGATCAAATATACTGGTCATCAGTCCCTCATATTGAGTGTATGTCATGGTTCTAGTTTAGATGCAGGGGTGAACCCTCTTGGTTAAGGTACATTAGTTGAGTGCGTGATTTGATGATTTACTTGTAGAAAATATCTGGTTGAGATGAATCATTTGAGTTATTATGCATTGAGTATTATCAACTCTTTCATCTCTTCCTCCTGATGAGATAATGTTTCCTCAAGTGTGAAGGGTTCAATATCTTTATAAGGTGGGTGGGGAAAACCCCCACATTCACCCTTTTCATTTCTGGATTACCTCTAAGGAGGTAGTAATGGAGTGGTTGAGGGAACCCTCAAATTCAGAAGAAGTCTATGGATCTAGGTATGTAAATCTCATTCGAATGTTTCATTGAGGTATGTATCATGTATCATGACTTCCTCCTTCTTTTATTATTTATTACCCTCATGTTTTTAGGGTTTTCAAGGATCATGTTATGGAAATTCACTGATTTTTAATTATAGTAATTCATTTCATTTTTATATTTGATTGAATTCCTTTTTTCTAACCTTCATGAGGCCTCACACTCTCCAATATTGGTTCTATTGGAATTGTTTGGATGATTTTAATCTGAAGGGAATCATCGAATAATTTTGTTTTTCAAGTTCTCATTTAGTAAATGAGTTCATGGGATAGAAAAATATGGAGGAGCTATTTTTTAGTATTTCACATAATTGGGAGAGGACTTAATTATTTTGATAAAGAGGTTATAATGTTATAATACCCCCAATCTTTTTGGGATGGGTCTATTGCTTCTCCCTTTCCATACCATTTAGATTTTGTTTTCCGATCTCAAAGTTTGTGGTAAAAAAACACAGAAATATAGGCTAAGGGTTCTCCAAGATTATTATGGATGCTTATACCATGGATTCATTCATGATTTTACAAATATTTGTTTGATAATGGGATTGATGTATGGTCTGTACTACATCTGAGAAACATGTCACCAAAGATATTTGTAACATCATCAATGTTTGAAATATAAAGTTGTCGACTTCTCTTATGGTTGAATTGTGATCGAGGCTACTAGATGCATAATGTAAAAGTATTTCATTTTTATTCAATCAAATATAATGACATATGTAAGAGTCTATTAGGGGAAATTTTCATTGAGTACACTGCCACACATAGAACAATTCTCTTTTTTGATGACATAATAAATAAATAACATTGCACATTGTGACCTTTGGTAGGATATCAGGATTAGGGAGCATGGGGAAATGAAATTTTACTTTATCAACTCATCCTCCGATATAAACACTAGAAGGGTCATCTTTGATCAAAAGATGAAATTATTTTTACATTGCGAGACATGTGCACTAAAGGGTTATTTTATATCTTTTTAGTTTTAGATTTCGGGTAGCAAGGGATCCACCAAGTCAATTTGTTGGTTTAACCCTTCTATTAACATGATGGTTTTATTATATTCATTGTGAGTCATAATTTTAATATGATGTGATTAATAGTGTTCCACATATTGAGTATGATTTCTTACACAAAATATTTTGACAACACCTCTCAGCTTATTTATTATAGAGTGCCCAAAGGCCAAAACAATACTTTTTTGTCATTCTTAACCCACAATATCATCATGTTCAACTTGTATTTTTTGTCTCTTAATATATTTTCCTCTACCTGATCTGAGAAAATTGGATTCATTCCTACTTATTTTTTTAAATGAAATTGTATTTAGTTCTTCTTTTTTATTAGAAGGCTTTAAATCCAAGGGTGGTTATGAAAATGATTGTCTCCATGGGTTGGAATCTGGATGACAAATGATTTCAATTCTCAATGACAATGCATAAGGCATGATGATACTCATTTTACCAAGTGATTCATTGTAAAATGGATTTAAAATTATTATATTTACATGGGGAGGACCTCATTGATGAAGTGAAATGACATCACATCTTGGAATCCAAAAATGAGGAGAGTTATTCTAGTGGAAACTCCATTGAGGACATTCAGGGTGGATGATAAAAAGTTGGGGAATCTATTGGTTTTTGATATTCAATCCATGGGGAGGGATACCATTGATCTCATCAGGATATGGAATCTGTAGACCTATTAGATAATGGAATTGTTGAAAGAATTCATGGTGAGATGTATTGGGAGGACCACCTAAACCGCTACTATTATTCATATAATTTAGTAACGAGAGAGTAGGATCCATAGTTTCCAAAGAAAAATGTATGAGATCATTAATAACTCAAACATTAAAAAGGGATGGATTTTATATATGATTTTCATTTTACACTCATCTACTTTGAGGATTCATTTTGGATGATTTTTTTTGAAAATAGAACTTCATGCTGTGGAAACCATTTTTCATATGTAAAATATTGTTTGGTTAGCTCCAGCATTGCTATCAAAAAATTATGGATTCTATCTTGAATTTTGGTAGGGGTTTTCTCATCCCTCGGTATATACATTAGAATCATCTTATTAACTCCATTTCTGAATAGATTTTATACATGATACTTTTGTTTATATGTCATGGAGGAATTTGTCCTATTAACCTCTAGGATGGGAGAAAATAAGTGTGTCTTCTATATAGTAACATGTAGATTATTCACCCAAAAAATAAGGACAATGTTTTGTGTCCATCCCAATTCCCATCCCATTGATGTTGTTATGTCATTTTAGGTTTTTAGGATTTGGGTTAAAATTTGTGTCTACCTTTTTACTATTTTTATAATCTTCTAGGAAACATCTTTAGATGGAAGAAGGATATATAACCATTCTATGTCTTGAGTAGGGGTGGGTTCTCGCTATTTTCATCAATTTACAATTGGTGGAAAATAATAGTACACCTGTGAAAAGGGATAGGTATGCTTATTCCCCTAATTTTTTTTATGAATAATTGCTGACTGATGTCTCAATTTCTACTAGGTTAGGCTAATAGACTTGATAGTTTCAGGAATGTGTGTGCACATTCTTGTTGTTCACCGCCGAATTTAACTAGAATATATGATTTTTGAGGGATGTTATTTGTTCCTACTCATATATTGATGACTCATTCGATTAGAAGTCGTCTCTAGATTATAGATAATTGTTTTGGTGGTCATAGATAGTGTTGGAAGTTGTTTTTGATTGCTCATGCTTCACCACCAAATTTGACAAGTAGATATGGATGAGGCCAACATGTGTTTGTGATATCACATGATTTTACAAAAAACAATAATGTAGGATATTTTGAGAGAGATACAAGTTGAAATCACGCTTCTTTTCATTTAATTATTTCACTCTTCATGTCTTCTAGTGTGCCCAGGTCTATGTGAACTATGATGGACTTATTATGACAACATCCACATCATGCAGAGGGATTTATGTCTCAAGGCATTAGAGGGGGGTGGGAACATATCATATCCCTTTTTATGGACCCTTTTACCCTCTTGTTTAGTCATTTAGGTGCCTCTGGATCTTACACCCTATGGTAGTGGAGGAGATTGTTACTGTGATCTAGGGAAAGGCTCCAAAAAATGGATTGAGATATAAATTTTTATCCTCTAATTCAAGGATTGCAACCTTCATTGAGTGGATGTATGGTAGGGATTCATAAGATGTAAGTCTTTACAAGATTCCTCAAGAGTTGGAAGGTTACCATTTTGGTATTACCCATTGACCAATTAATTTGGGACCTATCATTGAAGATGTTGGGTGAGAGACGATGTCCCCTGTTGGTTGTGTTCCCAGCCTACATAGTGGCTGAAGGGTATGATTGTTAAAAATATTATGAATCCATTTGGATTGAAGAGAGTTCTTATTGAAGGTTTCTGAAATACATTTTAAGAAAACAGACATGAAAATTCCATCAATTTATTACCTTTATAACTGAAGACATGGATAATTGATTTCCTTGTTTGGCACTCTTTCAATTTGAGAGAGAAAGTTTCCTGACATGTGGGATACACTATCATCTTGATAAAAGATTCATTATTGGTTCACATTTTTTTCTTTAGAAGAAACTTTTGGTTCTCTAGACGGTTGATTGTGGGGATATGATTTTTAGAAAATCATCTATGTTGAGAACATAATATTTGAATGGATTCAAATGGGGTTTGTTCCTATAGCCAGAAACAACTGATCGTCACATTATTCAAAAAAATTTATGAACATAATTTATAAAGGTGGGATGTTTTTGGTAAAATTTACCAATAATTCTTAGGGACTCATATTGATTGATTTTAAGGGAGTCCAGGTTCATCAACCCCTTTGTGGGGGAGTGTGGATTATTTCCTACTCTGAGACTCTCTTAGAGACATAAGTTGTATTTTGGAGTCTTTCATCCATTCTCAAGTATGTCAAGGGTCTCCCTTAGGATAACAACCAATTATCATTATACATGGAATTTATAATCATATGTATGTATCCAAGTTCTTCATAGAAGGAGATATGTTTATGTATCTATGGTTCTATATCAATTTTTTCATTTGTGTGTTTATTATGTATTATTTGGTCATTTATTATCATGATTCTAGTTTCGAGCCACACTATAGGGAAATCAGAAATTGGTCATCATCCTCTAGGACAAGGGTTATTTTGATATCAGGATCGGACCCATAATATGGGAAGCCTAAATATTCTTATGTATTTAATCAGAACCCATATAGTTTGAATAATCTTAAAGGGACACATAATACCTTTTATGTTCATGTGATGAGTATAAAATAGTACTATTTAGAATCTTACAGTAATTCTGTCTAGGTGAAAGGTGTATACTCAATGTTTGGTGTGGGACTTAGGTCATGGACTCCCAAGGAACCAAGAAGGGATGTAGACAGGCAGAGTGGATCTAACCATACTAGGAATGTGGAATAGATAATATTAAGGTGATTTTTTGGGGTTGGGTTTGGACATTAGGGGGGATTCCTACATCTCCCATTTTGTGGGAATTAAATCACACGTAGTTCAGATAGGGTTGATAACCAACACAGATAGATGTCCATTGAAGGTCTTTCTCACAGAGAATGTGGCCCTTCCATAATATTGAGTTGGGTCAAAAAACAAATAGGAGGCCATTTTTACTTCTGCATCTGGAATATAACTCCTTTAGTGATCAATGAATTATTTCTTGGATTGGACAATGTTGGATGATTCACTGGTGGGTGGCTACATAGATATGTGGACCAACACCTATGGAGTCTCCATAATGAAATGAGAGAGGAGGATATGGAAAATGATTTTCTATCATTACATACATATGTCTGTGTGGATTTCATTATCAGATCAAATCTCTAACCCCACATGATTCAAGTTAGAATGTGAGATATGAGAGGAAGTATAAGGTCAAGGAAATGGTTCATTCATTATTCTGTTTGCGGAAGTGTATAGGGAAATAGGATAATAAGAAAGGGATTGGATATTATGATCTCCTCTATTGTATTCATAACCAGGATTGTCACATTTTACTACTCACATGGCTACAACCCATTATAAGGGCCATGGTAACTATCCAATAGGGATGTCATACTATTAGTTTTGTAGGATAGATAAGGATAATCCACTAATCCCCATAGAATTGAAAATAGAGTGTAATCCACTCCCTTAAATCCTTGAAATAGAGGTCCCTAGAATCTGAAACCAAAATGGTAATACATGCCCCTAACCGTTATTCATGAGAAAAAAAAATTCCCTAGAACTTCTCCTTTTGTTGGGGTCATTCTGACCGAATGGATTTATAACTACATCCACCTTGAGGAACCTACCTATCATTTATGAAAATTGGGGGACAAATCTGACCAAAAGAATGCATAAAAGAATGGGAGACACACTCTTGTGTCACTCGCCATGTTTTTTCAAGAATGGATGATTAAGTAAAAGATTTTTATTTGGTCTCCCCCATATGAGAATCCCAAATAATGTTATTCCCTTTCATTGGTGTCATGAATGATATCATAAATGAGGGTCTCATAGGTGATGGATAGGAAATAAAATGGTGTTTTTTCAATATAAGGCCTATAAGGATAATAAGTGATTCTTGTAGGGTAGTCCTAGGTGATATTGAGGTGCATTATGGGTGGAAAAAAACCTAGGGAACAACCCTAGGGTGAGTCCATTTCATAACCACCATGGGTTTCCTCAGTTGTCCACGGAGGGATCTCACATAGGACCCTGATTTAGGAAGGGATTGTTTTGTTGGTATCTCTTCATTAGTGAGGGTGTGGATCCTCCTATAGATTATTTGTATTTATCACCCAATAGGGACTTTGATCCCATTATATCCATTAATTAATACTTCTATTGGGCTTTGGAGAGTTGCATGGGTGGTTTTTAGGGCATGGGCGAAGGAATGGGGTAGGCAGAGCTTCAAGGATTCTTTGATTTTTTTTCATCACTTTAAATAAGGAGGCTTAGGGTCCTATTTATAGGCAATTTAAGGCTCCTTATAGAAGGAGGTGGATTGCATAAGTGTTCATGCTATCCAGAATATGAATGTGTGACTCAGGCAGTCCTCTAGAGCATGCTTGTCTCGGGCCTTCCCATAGCTACCAGCGCATAGGTTTAACCAGAGTAGCGATACTGATCTTGGACCTATGAAATATTTTTCGGTGAATAATTATACCCATAGAATTCTTCATATATAATTCCTTCATATTATTTCCCTTTTGAGTTTCTTTTTTTTCAATAAAAATGGTGGTTAACTATATTTGATTCCATGTGTACATTACTATGATAATTTCATGATACATATTATTACTTCCATGATTATTATACCCATGGAGTTGGGATAAAGTTTCATTTTTTAGCCATGATTACATGGAATAAAATTATAATTTTTTAAGACAATACTTCTATAAACTCGGAATGCTGATACTTCGAATTGATATGTCATTATGTTATTCTTACATTTTAAAGTCAAATGTAAATGTCTAGTTATAGTTACATGACATACCATTTTTAAATAATAATGTGCGGAAATTTATAACATTGGGGGGGGGGGGGGTTATTTATATAACTAGACCAAAAAATATATATATGAGAATGAAGTATTAATTATTAAAAAATTATTTAAAATGGTCCCATTAAATTGGGATTCCAATTGAAACATGAATGTTATTTTCCTCTATAATGTTCAATTATAACACTGTATAACAGGACCCCTGACATATAACATAAAATGTGACCTTGAACGGACCATATTAGGGTCTTGTAGGATGTTTCATTTGGTATTGCTTATTATTTTTATGTCACCAAGACCAAGAATAGGGATGGGAAGTGGGGTGTGACTTTTAATAGGAAGTCTTATAGTGTAAATATTTTTATATCTATTATATATATCATTATCAAATCATTTTTTCACTGTGTTATTTTAATTTTTAGAGATATGACACCATTATGGACTCGAGTCATTCACCAAGAGGGTGTTAGCGGACAATTCTTTAGAGGTTGTGGGGCCTAAGTTACCAGTAGTACCATATACATCCCCGCATGTGGAACCTCCTATTATAACTGACATGGTAACAGAGTCCTATTTTCATGATGATTTGCTATGGAACCAGAAAAAATGTTGGGATCCCCGTGACAAGCCCTCATTATGGAATATTTTATGCAGCAAATTCAAAAGCAGAATCTATCCATGTTTTAATGTGATGGCGGTCCATAGGCTATGAATAAATAGATAGAGGATGTGATATATATTTATGGTAATCTAGATATACCTTATAATATGAGGGTCAAGATCATATATTATAAGTTACATGATTCATAAAAGTGATATTGGGATATGTTAACCCATGATGATATGAATCAGGCTATGCTTTGGATGAATTTATAGAAATTTTTCTACGATTATTTATTTTCGTATACGAAGAGGCTACAAATATATGTATATTTTATACATAAATAGTTGGTAACTCTATCTATTAATGATTGTTATGCACATTTTATGTAGCTTCAACATTTCATTCTGACTCTCATTGGTGACTATCATTCAAGAGATATGATTTTTGAAGATGATATCATATACTCCATCCAATCTAAGGTGAACATGTTTGGTTTAACTACCATAATTGAGATAGTAAAGCGATCCTTGATTATTGAGTATAACCATAGAGAAGATATATGTATGAGGTATAGTGGTTCAGAACCTCTATAGGGATTATTTTATGTAGTATTATGAAGTTCCATTTTGAGAATTAATTACGAGGGAACATAGTTAGAACATGTTGTTGGGTAGCCACACGATCATTCATCAGTGTGGTAATTAGGGACATATAAAGACCTAGTGTGATAGAGCCATAAATGAGTGTATAAACTATAGTATGGTGGTTTATATTTAGAAGTTGGTTCATACCATTCCACCTATTCTAGTGGAAGAGTATCCACAAAAAAATATTCTACCAGGTTTAGGAACAGTAGCCCATTTCTAGGAATAATGATAGAGCACAACCGACCAATCAATCCAAGGATGTCTTCATGGTTTTGGGAGCCATTCCCAATATTTATAGTGCATGTAGTGTGTAAATTCCCGAGGAAATTCAGATATATCTCATGGTCTTTTTTCGGGCCAGATATATGTGGTGCATCGGATCACTAATCAGTATAGTTTTAGTCCTTCTATAGTTTGAGGTATAACTCTTGCAGCCTCTACATTGGAATCTATTTTATTTGAAAGAGTTGATTCCCACTCCTTTGTTTATATGGATATAATGGAGAGCATTGGGCCCATGATTTAGTATTTTCATCGATTAATTACACTTTATATTCAATTTTCAATTCAATTAGAGATTGTATGTTAGTGCAATGAGTTCCCCCTTGATGTATGAAATTGTCATTATGAATGGGACCTCTTTATCATTGGGATGTTTAGTTTGGACATCATTCTTGGAATTGAATTTCTGGTTCCATAAAATGCTCAGATTTATTTCTATCTCTAGAGGGTATCCTTTACATCACCATATGGATGTATTTATATACACACGGGTGAATGGGAAGTCCAGTCATGAAAAGATGGACTAGACCATCATGGGTTGGGTAAATTGATAGTCCATATTGATTTTATTTATCTGGATGACCTTGGAATTCACCAGGAGGATTTCCATCCAATAAAATATGAATGTAGGAATGTTATCCTGAAGGAAATTTCTGTACTACCTTCAAAGAGCGTGGTAGTGGATAATATTGAGCTTGTTCTAGGATATACACTTTTATCCATTCCTCATAATAGTATAGCTAATATTTAGTTGCAGGAGCTCATGATAAATCTGGGTGACATGGAATATATGGGTTTTATATGACCCGAAACATCACCATGTGGTTCACCTATGATTTTTACCATAAAGGGGTATGGGACACTCGGATTTTTCATGGATTACTCTCTGTTGAGACAACATAAAATGAAGAATTGATATCCATTGTCTTGTATAAAAGACATCATCATTCAGATTCAAGGAGTGACAGATTTCATCATGATTGATTCCAGATTGTGCTAAAATCATTCTTCAGTTAGACTATCAGACATAATAGATACAATATGTTTTAGTATATATAGCATGTATTTGTATTTGGACTTCTCATTTGATCATACAAACAAATCGGTAGTCTTCGTGTCTCTCATTAATTGGGGTTTCTACCCATATCTTGATTTATTTGAGGCAGTATTCAATGACGACATCCTTGTGTACTCACATACACAACATTGAATATTTTTAATGTATTGATATCATTCTTAGAACTCTAAAATGGAACCATTTATCTTATCTGATAATAAATGAATCTTTTGGATTGATATGATCCACATCCTATGTAACATTATCTTAGAGATGCGAGTATTAGTTAACCCAGAGAAGGTGAGATCCGGAGATTAATGGGAGTATACCTATAATTCATTTGATATACATAGCTTCATGGGTTTCCCTAGTTATTATAATAACTTCAAATATGATTCCTCAATCCAGGAAGCACATCTTATGGGCTTGTAAAATAAGGGTGTGAAATTTTCATGGTTTGAATCATGTCAAAATTACATTAATAATATGAAAGGGATATTGAAATCAATAGAAATCCTAGTATGAATTTATCCAAGAAGTGTTAATAGGTTTTACTATGGTTCCTTATAAATCAATTTGGGTGCCATTATAAATTTTTATGAGTGATTCGAAGAATACAAGTTTCATTAGTTGAGGCCTCACAAGTGGAATTACCTAATGCACGATATCGACCTAGTAGTTGTGGTTCATGGCCTGCACTATTGGAGGCATTATTTTCAAGGAGAGTACTTTTTGGTGTACATGGACCACAAAATTCTCATGTACACATTTACATAACATGAAATGAGCCCCGTGTAATCAATATGGGTCAAATACATACAATCATTTTATTTTGATCATGCTTATATGTCAAAAAAGGGAAATGATGTATAATATTCTATAAGATGAAAGGACCGATGAATGTTAATAAGGATATAAGTGATTAGCTGTTTATGGACCTCTTTTTTCAGATTCATATGGAGGAACATAATTTAAGTTGATAGTATGTACTCACATCATTATTAGTGAACTCTTAAATTTTTGATTGAGTGAAGGTGAGGCATTTTTATGACCCTTAGGGTTTGGTTTAATGGGAGTGAATTTTGAGAGATGATCCACCACCAAGTTAGGTATTAGGTCTTCCAAATTGAGGGGACTAACCGGGTTCCTAGTAGAATGTTAGAGGAATTGATGTGAGAGTCCCAGGCCTCCACTTGGGAAGTACATTCTTGAGTTATGAAAATGTACCATGACATACATTTTTAATATTATTGGTCTGATAGGATGAGGGATATAACTGGATTTATTACTCTATGTTCAACCTGTTATTTGGATAAGGAAAATAAGCAATTACCAATGGGACATTTATAGATGTTTCCCATTCCCAATTGGAAAAGGGATGACATAATGATGTATTGTGTGATAGGCCTTACTAGATACCCACATGGTAGTGATGTAGTATGGGTTTAAGTGGATAGTTTGATGTTGACAATCCAATTCCCTCATATTTGGTAGACTATTTTAGTGGGTGATCTTTAGAGGTTGTATGTCATATAGATCAGAATACCTCAAAGAATTCCATGAAACATTATATCTAATAGGGGTTATAATTTTAAATCGTGGTTCTGTCAATGGTTGGAGAGGGAATAAGGTTCACAAGTACTACTAAGTACAACATATCACCTATAGAATGATGGGAAATCTGATTGTTTATTTCAGGGATTAAAGCACATGCTCTGAGTGTGTGTAACGCCCCGACCCCAGTTATCTAGAGTTGGTGCATTATTACATAACATTGGAATGATCACAAGAAAGTTCAAATCTCGAAATACCGATTGGTTTAGTAGACTTGGAAACACTATATATATTCATAATGTTTTACATTACATCACAAAGTGAAAAACTTCTAAAACAACATAGTCTCCATATTCCATACTCATATCCCCACATACTATCCCTGCAGGTCATTCATAACATACTTCTTCACATCCTGGGAAAAAATAAAACATAGAAAAGGGGTGATCTCAAATGCCTAGTAAGGATAACAATATAGTGTAAACTTTCAAAAATAAGCATAAACATTTAAGGAAATGTATAACTAAAACAAAATCCTTTTAAACTTGAACTTCAACATAGTATGGAAAAAGAAATATGAAATATTTCCATTTACTTATTCACATGGATATTCTACTAATCAAATAATCACATGAAATATCAATAACCACTTTCATAATGATGGAATGCATAATGCTGAACTTTAATTTCTTTGTCAAGGCCTCGTCCCAAGACCTAGGGGCTAACTTTAACCGGAACCCAACCCGGAGTGCCTCTAATAACCGGACACCAACCCGGAGTGCCTCTAATAACCGGAGACCAAACCGGAGATCCTATAATAACCGGAGACCAAACCGGAGTTTCTCTAATAACCAGAGACCAAACCGGAGGGCTTACTTTTACCGGTCCCCAACCCGGATCATACTTGTCTAACACAATCTTCTGAATGAAAGGTTGAAATATAACATAAACATTCAGATTAAAAATAACTTATGAAATGTCAATACTTAAAAAAAAACCATGAGTGACATAAGAATAACTTATACACATTCAAAAATATCACAAAACCTTTAATAAAATATGGATGTTTTGTATCATATTAAATCAACTTCAAATAAGATTAAAAGCCATCAAAAGATGTTGACATAGATGAAATCAAAACTATTTTAGAGAAATACCTTTTAAAAAAAATCATTTTAAAAGTAACATAATTATAAAATAATACATTCAATTTGAAAATATTCTTATATGCTTGAATGGGAAGCCTTGACGATTTTATAACGGTAGTAAATATCCGCACCCACCGTATAAGTTAAAAAAACATTCTTACCTTAAATTTGTCGAAAAGGTTAAAAGTGCCTTGTTTGGAAAATGATGGAAAGATTCCTTTTGAAACAGATACAGGTATAAATAACTTTAACCCATTGTCTAGTAAATAGTAAAAAAAAATTTAAATACATTTTTTAGGAACATGGATGTCGATGATAAAGAGATCCCAGTATATAATTACGTATAAACAACCTCGGATAATGAAGAGATTGTGAAATACACCCTTACCTTGTACTTTTCCTTGGTTGGGGTAGGTTAACCTCCTGTATAATAGTGAAATAATTGTTATTAAATTATACAATAATCATATACATTCATATGATATCATATATGATCTTTTAACATTGATTTGTTAATAATATCTTAGTATTATCGTCGTTTCGGGTGTTAACTTACTCATTTTATTTTATATGTTTTGTTACATAAGCCATGTTTGTAATGGATAGGTTGTATATTATTCATATCCAGAATGATATAGAGTCCTTAAAAATCATTTTTAAATCATAAAATGATAATTATACTTGAATGGATACGATCGAGAATGAATCTCATCGCGTCTGTGGAGACGGTAGTCCGTACGTATGAACGAGCGACAATATCATTCTTTTGATATTAAAAAAATATATAAATTGATGTTATATAATATATACAGAATCATTAACATGTTATATTTATTATTTACATGAGTTACACATCATTATTATACCCATCCAAATAATAATATATTGAATAACAATTACACCACGACGTGGAGACGGTAAGCCGTTCGTACGCACGTATGGTGACATGTTATTCAAAGGGTGGATAGAATACTGAATATGGTTGTACCATATTTATAATAACATCACAGTATATATATGATACTGGAGGTATTATTTTAGAATGGTAACAACAAAAGAAGAAGAGGAAGAAGAAAGGAACTTGGAAAAGGGTGGTGAAATCATTACCTCTTCTTCGGTTTCTTCCTTTTGATTTGATCAAAAGGGATCCTTAGGTTGGATTTATGATCGAACTAAGGCCTCTAGGTTGTAGTGAGGGAAGTTGGGAGAGTAGTTTGGCAGAGTTTGGCCGAACCAAAAGGCTTTGAAGGTGTGAAGAAATGAGGAGGACTGCCCTTTTATAAGAGGGGTGAGGGGCACCTTTGGAAAAGCTAGAAATATTAATTTATAATAAATACATATTCGGTTTCTAATGGCTCCAAAGTTTATTATTTAAATTTTAAGGTGGAGATGGGTCGAGAAAAACTCAACCAATTGAATTTAGACATGTTTGGGTACTTATATTAACCTTATCTTTAAGTATTAACTCTAAGTTAATTAGTTTCACTTTTACATTGTCTCTTTGTATTGTTATATTATATGGTTAATAAAATTACTATATACATCCAAGACACCCCCAAGTGGTCCCTTAATGATAGAACTATCATGATATAAGTCTCTTGGTCGAACCTTAGATTTTTAGGAATTTAATATCAATTAATAATATAATATTTGTTTTAAAAACTCTTTTATGTCAATTTTGACACTATTCAATAGTTGATTTTTCTGAAACTCATAACAGATTGATTACTTCGAACACATTTAATTAAAGCAATCAAAATATATCATATTATCCTAGAAAATTATTTTAATTCATTAAAAGTCTCAAATTATATTTATTTGGTTATTTATAATATCAATTATTTTAAATTTTCAGTATTATGGTAATTACTGCATCATCATTGTGTCATAAATAAATTAAATTATTTAATCTCTAAAAATTATAAAAAAAATATCATTATGTAGGAAATCGTTTCATCTTTCTAATGAATATTTACAATCGAAAATCCAACATATATAACCCTATGTAAAAATTGTTTTTCTAAAAGATATATTCTTCTGTCATTTTTGTATTTATTTTAACTTAATTAAAATAAAGTGTCCCTATCATCAACAAGTGGCTCCATGGGGTCCAAAAATCAACCCAAAGATGCCTATGGTCGAACATGTATAAACCAATAAGGTTAGGACACGTTTTAGGGTAATTTAGTATTATTATAATATTATTGATTAACCCTTATTTGCCGAATTTACCCTTAACCATGGTAAATAAAATATTTACCGCAGTAATTATTCAAAATGTCTAAAAATAAAAGTTACCTATTTAGAAACTTTGAACATCCGGATTCCAAATATGGAATCCATTTTTCCAAATTCAAAACATATAAGTGGAAGAAATTAATTTAAAATTAATTCCCATTGTTAAAATAAAAAAGTGTGTTTTTAAGAGATAATAACTATCAAAAGATTGATACTTGTTTATATTCGGTTTAATTGTGAAATTATGTCCAATGACCAACATTGTATTAAATGGTAACAATATATTCTAAATATACTTTAAAACCACTCAAATTAATAATTTATCACTATTATTTATTTTGATTTAGTAATTTTCACTATTCATCAAAATATTAAAGTTACCCGAAAAATACCAAAATTTCACCCTAGGCTAAATTCGATATTCTGAATCCAAAAATGAAGTACATTTTGAGAGATAAAATTTCAAAAAGTAGTTATTACTATTCATAACGACTAGTTTGATCGGTTGTGGTGTGTGTTAAAACTCGAAGTTGGGTACAACACACGCTACTGTATTATTCAAAGAAAGAGTACCGTGGAAACTTGGGATGTTTCATTTTAAATTTTTGATGTCCCCATTTAGTCAAAAAGTTTAAAATATTGTATTTAAAAAGGGTTCACTATTAAAAGTTGATAAAAGTGTAATACTGAAAATAAATTTGTTCTTTCATTATGTCTAAGATACTCATAATATGGATTCTAAAATTATAATGATTATATAAAGTTTAAAATTTAGTTAATACTATTCATAACCTCTTTTGAATGGCTTTTTGGAAAGTCATGGTACAATTGAACTCGGTGTTGTGTGTAGTGCAATTTATTGAATTATTTTGAAGAAATAACTCACTATGAATTCTTGGGGTGTTACATTCTCCCCTCCTTCAATAAATTGCGTCCTCACAATTTGAAATTTTTATTTGAAAATAAAAGGTTGAAAATAGAAAATATATTTGTGGGAAAACCCAAATCGGAAATTGGGTTACTAAAATTTAGTCTTAATATGAGGAAAAGAGAAATCAAAGGGTCACCAACAAATTATGATCTCGATTAGGAGAACATTGGTGGAAATTAGAGACATATAATTGGAGGAAAAACGTAAATATTTATAGGTAGTGATTGAGGTCATCAATCACAAACAAGTGTAAAATTGAGGTCCTTAAATTCATCAATCTAGGATTATTTGAAATACCATCGGTTCAAAAAAAACATAGGGTATTAGGATAACACATTTGTGACGTTTCAAAATATCTTAGTTGTAATCCCACATCGAAAAATGAATTAATGAGGCCTCTATTTCAAATAAAGAGTGGAATGTATGAAGATTACCGAAAATAACATATACTACGGTTCCATGTAGGAAAATATGGATATGGAATAGAAATATAACCATCATTTATCTGATGGACAGTGGTAGAGAACATGGCTATGAAAAGGCCAACAATCCCAAAGCCATAAATTAGTGATGATTTAAGGTACCATCTAGGACAACATTTTTGTTCTAAGTTCCTTTTCTTAATGTTGAGGAATTTATTTATGAGATTGGCTAATATCATAAGGAGATATAATTACTTTATAATTAGAGTTTTATCCATTAATAAATTTCAACCACAAACTCATCTTTCATTTATAATTCATCTACCAGATCTTTTAATAAAAACTACATTATTTAATCCAGGACATATCATGGGCCAGTGGTAGGTGATACACCCTTGTCTCCCTTCGGTTGTGGGTTCAAGTCTCGCGGCATTGTCGGACGCAACGGGTTGCCGCCCGACCTCCGGGATGTCCTTTTATGGCAATCCAAAATAATCCAAACTAGAACTATCCAAAATACTTCAGTCCAAAATTTATAAGGAAGGTAAACATAATAAAGATCCTTTTTTCCACGTAATAACATGTGAACACCTTTATGATGTATTCTTTTAAAACACTGCAACATCCTGAATTACCATAAAACCTTATTGATTACATTCATGATCCCTTATTCCTTAAAGAATAATAGATACACTCCTTCAATCCAAAATTTTTTAAACCCCAACAATGATGGAATATACAAATCATTAATCAGTTTCAAGGTTGTCAATAATATCCAATATAATTTATCCAAATCAATCATGTATTATTCCAAAATCACTACCTCAGTATCAGAACTATATTATGGTTTATCATTCTCTCAACCATATATTTTCCAAAAATTTATCCTGCTATTGAGTCACTTTTCTTTGTTCCACAAAATCTCAAGTCCTTAATGAAACAGTACGGCAGTACAATCCTTATATACTCCATAATTATTATAACAAGTACATTGTTGATACAACACTCAAATGACATAATCAACATAAGAACTCTATTCATTCCTCTTCATCTGTGGCAGTATCATAACTTGATTATTATCCATTAGCATCATCTGCGGCATAGTCTGATGACTGGGACATAGGTTCGCATAGTGTCCAAACTCCTTGCAAATGATTCATTGTACATTTGAAACCATTTTCATACCCTTGTAGTCACGTACTTTGTGCCCTTTTCCTCCACACTTATAACAAACTCCCATTCCTTTCAGGCAAGTTCCAAGGTGTTTCTTCCCACAGTTAACACATATAGGAAAATTCTTCTTTTTCCTCTTCCCTTTATCCATCTTTCTCTCTTCCATCCTTTTCTTCTCTTGCTTCCCTTCAAAACCATAGGACTCAGTAAACTCTTTACTTATCTTATCAACACATGATATTATTTCTTCATATGATGATAATACATGCGAGACTATTTCTTTTATAAATTTGGGCTTAAGACCATGAAATATATGATCCTTCTTTCTCTTTGTATCATGTGCATTGTTAGAGTTATCATTCCTTCTACTAGGCGTCATTTCTAAAAAATGGCATACACTAGATTAGTTTATGAATAAAAATACCAAATCCAAAACTTGTGAAACACATAACATAAATTAAATAGTTTATGGATATAATCCATAATCATAAAAATTTCTCTTTTGAGGAAGTATATACTCATAAACCCTTCATAATGGTTTGTATAGAAAATGAGAATTATCCTAAGCATATCCCTCGGGAGTGTCGTAACCAAGAGTGCAGCAAGGCCCGTTGTCGTGCACCAGTTCCCGTTCGAGTCTAGCTCAAAACGGTGTTTTCGGGTTTTACCCTTAGGTACATCTGTGCCAGAGCCACCTCTACCTGCTCGTATCCAGACAGGGATGTATTGCTCGAAAAACTCACAAAATCTCTACAATATCAAAATTCTAGGAAGTTCTTCTATACTAATCCTCAAAATTCATCTTAAATCTATGTGATCTAATCAGATTTTATCTAAATCTAGCTTCCAAGGTTTGTACTAAACTTCCTCTGATACCAACTATAACGCCCCGACCCCAGATACCTAGAGTCGGTGCATTATTACATAACATTGGTATGATCACAAGAAAGAACAAATCTCGAAAGAACGATTGGTTTAGTAGCCTTGGAAACACTAGATATATTCATAAAGTTTTACATTACATCACAAAGTAAAAAACTACTAAAACAACACAGTCTCCATATTCCATACTCATATCCCCACATACTATCCTTGCAGGTCATTCATAACTTACTTCTTCACATCCTGGGAAAAAATAAAACATAGAAAAGGGGTGAGCTCAAATTCCCAGTAAGGATAACAATATAGCGGAAACTTTCAAAAATAAGCATAAAAATTTAAGGAAATGTATAAGAAAAAAAGCCTTTTAAACTTGAACTTAAACATATTATGGAAAAAGAAATATGAAATATTGCCATTTACTTATTCACACGGATATTCTACTTATCAAATAATCACATGCAATATCAATAACCACTTTCATAATGATGGAATGCATAATGCTGAACTTTAATTTCTTTGTCAAGGCCTCGTCCCAAGACCTAGGGGCTAACTGTAACTGAAACCCAACCTGGCGTGTCTCTAATAACCGGACACCAATCCGGAGTGCCTCTAATAACCAGAGACCAAACCGGAGTTCCTCTAATAACTGGAGACCAAACCGTAGTTCCTCTAATAACCGGAGACCAAACCGGAGGGCTTACTTTTACCGGTCCCCAACCCGGAACATACTTGTCTAACACATTCATCTGAATGAAAGGTTGAAATATAACATAAACATTAGGATTAAAAATAACCTATGAAATTTCAATACTTTAAACAAAAACTATGAGTGACATAAGAATAACTTATCCACAGTCAAAAATATCTCAAAACCTTCAATAAAATATGGATGTTTTGTATCATAATAAATCAACATCAAATAATCTTAAAATCCATCAAAGGATGTTGACATAGATGAAATCAAAACTATTTTAGAGAAATATATTTTTTTTAAAAAATCATTTTAAAAGTAACATAATTATAAAATAATACAATCAATTTGAAAATATTATTATAAGCTTGAAAGGGAAGCCTTGACGATTCTATAACGGCAGTAAATAGCCACACCCACCGTATAAGTTAAAAAACATTCTTACCTTAAATTTGTCGAAAAGGATAAAAGTGCCTTGTTTGGAAAATGACGGAAGTATTCTTTTCGAAACACATACAGGTATAAATGACTTTAACCCATTGTCTAGTAAATAGTAAAAAAAATTTAAATACATTTTTAAGGAACATGTATGTCGATGATAAAGAGATCCCAGTAGATAATTACGTATAAACAACCTCGTATAATGAAGAGATTGTGAAATAAACCCTCACCTTGTAATTTTCCTTGGTTGGGGTAGGTTAAACTCCTGTATAATAGTGAAATAATTTTTATTAAATTATACAAGAATCATATACATTTATATGATATCATATATGATCTTTTAACACTTATTTGTTAATAATATCTTAGTATTATCGTCGTTTTGGGTGTTAACTTACTCATTTTATTTTATATGTTTTGTTACATAAGCCATGATTGTAATGGATAGGTTGTATATTATTCATATCCAGAATGATATCAAGTCCTTAAAAATCATTTTTAAATCATAAAATGATAATTATACTTGAATGGATACGATGGAGAATGAATCTCATCGCGTTCGTGGAGACGGTAGTCCGTACGTATGCACGAGCGACAATATCATTATTTTGATATTAAAATAATATATATATTGATGGTATATCATATATACAGAATCATAACATGTTATATTTATTATTTTCAGGAGTTACACATCATTATTATACCCATCTAAATAATAATATATTGAATAACAATTACACCACGACGTGGAGACGGTAAGCCGTACGTACGCACGTATGGTGACATGTTATTCAAAGGGTGGATAGAATACTTAATATTGTTGTACCATATTTATAATAACATCACAGTATATATATGATACTGGATTTATTATTTTAGAATGGTAACAACAAAGGAAGAAGAAGTGGAAGAAGAAAGGAACTTGGAAAAGGGTGGTGAAATCATTACCTCTTCTTCGGTTTCTTCCTTTTGATTTGATCAAAAGGGCTTTTTAGGTTGGCTTTATGATCAAACTAAGGCCTCTAGGTTGTAGTGAGGGAAGTTGGGAGAGTATTTGGGTAGAGTTTGGCTGAACCAAAAGGCTTTGAAGTTGTGAAGAAATGAGAAGGAGGAGTGCCATTTTATAAGAGGGGTGAGGGGCACCTTTGGAAAAGCTAGAAATATTAATTTATAATAAATTCATATTCGGTTTCGAATGGCTCCAAAGTTGATTATTTAACTTTTAAGGTGGGGATAGGTCGAAAAAAACTCAACCAATTGCATTTAGACAGGTTTTGGTACTTATATTAACCTTATATTTAAGTATTAACTCTAAGTTAATTAGTTTCACTTTTACAATGTCTCTTTGTATTTTTATATTATATGGTTAATAAAATTACTATATACATCCAAGAGACCCCCAAGTGGTCCATTAATGATACAAATATCATGATATAAGTCTCTTGGCCGAACCTTCTATTTTTAGGAATTTAATATCAATTAATAATATAATATTTGATTTAAAAACGCTTTTATGTCAATTTTGACACTATTCAATAGTTGATTTTTGTGAAACTCATAACAGATTGATTACTTCGAAAACATTTAATTAAATCAATCCTAATATGTCATATTATCCTAGAAAATTATTGTAATTCATTAAAAGTCTCAAATTATATTTATTTGGGTATTTATAATATCAATTATTTTAAATTTTCACTATTATGGTAATTACTGCATCATCATTGTGTCATAAATAAATTAAATTATTTAATCTCTAAAAATTATAAATAAAATACAATTACGTAGGAAATCTTTTATCTTTCTAATAAATATTTTCAATCGAAAATCCAACATATATAACCCTATGTAAGAATTGTTTTTCTAAAAGATATATGCTTGTGTCATTTTTGTATTCATCTTAACTTAATTAAAATAAAGTGTCCCTATCACCAAAAAGTGGCTCCATGGGGTCCAAAAATCAACCCAAAGATGCCTATGGTCGAACATGTATCAACCAATAAGTTTAGGACATGTTTTAGGGTAATTTAGTGTTATTATAATATTATTTTTTAACCCTTATTTACCAGATTTACCCTTAACCATGGTAAATAAAATATTTACCGCAGTAATTATTCAAAATGTCTAAAAATAAAAGTTACCTGTTTAGAAAATTTGAACATCCTGATTTCAAATATGGAATCCATTTTTCCAAATTCAAAACACAGAAGTGGCAGAAATTAATTTAAAATTATTTCCCGTTGTAAAACCAAAAAGCGTGTTTTTAAGAGATAATAACTATCAAAAGATTGATACATGTTTATGTTCGGTTTAATTGTGAAATTATGTCCAATAACCAAAATTGTATTAAATGGTAAAAATATATTCTAAATATACTTTAAAACCACTCAAATTAATAATTTATCACTGTTAATTATTTTGATTTAGTAAATTTCACTATTCATCAAAATATTAAAGTTACCCGAAAAGTACCAAAATTTCACCCTAGGCTAAATTAGATATTCTGAATCCAAAAATGAAGTACATTTTGAGAGATAAAATTTCAAAAATTAGGTATTACTATTCATAATGACTAGTTTGATTGGTTTTGGTGTGTGTTAAAACTCGAAGTTGCGTACAACACACGCTACTGTATTATTCAAATAAAGCGTACCGTGGAAGCTTGGGATGTTTCATTTTTAATTTTTGATGTCCCCATTTAGTCAAAAAGTTTAAAATATTGTATTTAAAAAGGGTTCACTATTAAAAGTTGATAAAAGTGAAATACTGAAAATGAATTTGTTCTTGCATTATGTCTAAGATACTCATAATATGGATTCTAAAATTAGGAGGATTATATAAAGTTTAAAATTTAGTTAATACTATTCATAACCTCTTTTGAATGGATTTTTGGTAAGTCAGGGTACAATTGAACTTGGTTTTGCGTGTAGTGCAAGTTATTGAATTATTTTGAAGAAATAACACACTATGTATTCTTGGGGTGTTACAGTGTGAATCCACAAGATTGGTGATTCTAGGGAGAAACAATTTCAACATGGTGAATTTTCTTATAATAACATGTTTCATAATAGTATAAAATATATTACTTATGTGGTATTATTTAGTAGTTCATGTTGTTTACCCTATGATTTTTATATACAGAAGAGGTAGTGCTACTGGGAATTCATCTCACATACGAGAAGTCATAACTAGTACATCATTTTTAGATGTTTGTGGCTAAAAATCATTAAATGAGAATGTCTTATTAAGATCGTCACCATCAACCATATATTTTGAGGTGGTGGATCATGTTTTCCTTAATTTTACACCTACACTAGGGAATATACATATTAGGAGACTGGGTAAGATTTTACAATATTATGTCAGGCCTTTTGAGATTTATGAGAGATTCTAGTTGGCATCCTATTAGATGTAGTTACCTATGTTGTACCATTACATGAAGAATTACTTCTATGTATCTCAATTACATTGTTATTATATATACACATCTCATATTCATTATCATGATGAAGTTGAGTTGGAGGTCCATGTTTCTATAAAGGAAAATCTAATACATATTGTTCATTGGAGCTCAATGTATCTCTAAAAAATTTCATTTCCTTTAGAATAGGTTATATGGAAACACGTTCATGTATAGGACAAGGCATTGGAGAGAGGGGTTGATGTTATTTCTTAGTGGAATTAACATATCAATGATGATGTTTTACCACCCTCGGATGGGAGACTCAAGAATGTGTGGTTTTAATGAGGGGAGACTATAACATACAATATTTTTTAAAAATTACTTACCCTTTAACATTAAGATTTAATTTGTTTTATCATAATGGTAGTACATATTGGCTTAAGTGTGTAATATAGTGCATTGAGGGATTGATCTGAGAATAGAAACTTGAATTTTGGCAGAAAAAGTTAAGGGTAATGGTTAGTGATAACCATTCACCTCCACCATATGGGCCAGTGAGGGTGTCTCACAGTTTTTCAAACCATGCACCCCTAGCCTCATTACCACACGAGGAGTTGTAGAGAAACTTTATAGGGCATACACATGGGTTTTGTGTTGGTTTTCAAACCGTTCTACCACCATTCACCCTTAGTACCACATTGGTAGTGATCCCGAATGGTTAGGCATAATGTTTGGTAAACCATGTGACTAACCCTACAAGGGAGAAAGTATTTGGGAAAGAGGTGGTGGACATCTGGAACATGATTTGACAAGACATTCGGCCAAACTATGCAATACTTAAATGTTTTAAATGTAATGAAATGCCCCTCTATGTTTATATCTATTCTCTCCCACTTTTCTTTCTCTCTATGGACAACACTGCACTCTTCTCATTCATGATCTCTGCAGTAAAGATAAACTTGGTGATAACTCATCTGATTGAATTCATATTCATGAACTATTTTTCATGTTGGATATCTACCACTAATATCTTCAATCATATTGAATCAGTACTTAGATTATCTTATTGTAAGCAATCCAAAATCCATGTGAGATAATATGACCAATTAATCTGGAGTTGATTTATTTTTCTTCTTCTATTATAGCCCAAATTAGAGGCCAATAAATGATGAAGAATCAAGTCATAATATATGGATGGTGGTTTATACATTTTACCAATATTTTAGTGTGATTTATAATTTTTGTCCATTTTTCTACATGTCTTTATAGAAAAAAAATAATCATTAACATATTAAAATCTAAAGTTGATTTTTTAATCATTGATGTTGAAATATTATGAAATATTTTTTGATGTTTGGAGGTTATAAATATAAATATGAACCTCATTGGGGTGATTTATATTATATACCTAAACGGACAATGTTCTTTTATGACCAAATAACCGCTTAGGTGTGTATATATTTTCATTTTATAGTGAAATAAATTATAATAAAATTAATTTATTTTTTTCATTCTAAAATATCAACGATCAAATCAAATTGATTAAGTGGGAATTGTGGAATGATATTCAAAATTACTTCTCTTATGAATGATTATGCAGTTTTTTTATAAATGATGTATGAAAACAAAAATGGCCCTCCTTTTCTCATGTTTAATTGGACTTAATTGTTGTTTGAATATTGTAAATGAAATTGTTTAAGGTTAAAGTCGCTAAAAATTACCCTTAATACCTTATATATAATTCATTGTAATTGTATTCATAAAAATGAATAGACACTAACATTGACCTTTGAACCTTTCGATATTGTTAATGATTATGAATTCTATGGTATGACATCGATATGGAAAATCATTGTATAAAACCAACAAACTATTTAATATTTTATATTGGATGCCTTAGACAATTACCTTGTATCCTTATTTCTTGGAACACCTTTGAATTGTTCCTTGGGATCCACCCGTGTCATTACTAAGTTTTCTATTGACAACCACCTAACAATCGATGATAAAACCCCACCTATGGGCTCTAGGTTCCTATCCTGTATTGGTCAATTTAGAATTGTGTGGCCTTGGATGAGTTTAATTGTCCCAAAGATGATATTTTGGGAAATCATGTTGGGTCCTAGTGTAACACCCCAAACTTCTATAGTACGTTTCCCATTGAATAATGCAGTAGCTTGAGATGTACGCAACTTGGAGTTTTAACACACCACAACCAATCAAACAAGCCGTTATGAATTGTAATACCCACTTTTTAAGATTTAATAAATTTTATCATTCAAATAGACGTCATTTTTTGGATTCAGAATATCAAAATTATCTTAGGGGAATTTTTGGTATTTTTCTAAAAACATTCAATTTCTTGATATATAGTAAAAAATACTGCGTTATTGTTTTAAATCGTCATTTTATTTAAGTAATTATTTATTTTATTTAAATTTATTTTTGTTCAAAATAGATACATAATACCTATATTAGTTCAATGTAATTCATTAGAGTCATTTTATAATAATTTTAGATATATAAAAATTTTATTGAACTTTTTACCATCTTTTACCCACCTCCTAGGAGAATTTTCAAATTTGCATAAAACATAATTTTACCACCTATGTGAATTTGAGTTAAAAAATACAAGAGACATGGTTGATATTAGTAAGAAAAATGTGGTTCAATAAGATGAAAATATTTTTTGGTGAATATTAACGTTAAAATTTTATTTACCATCGTTAAAAGTAAATAGGGTAATTAGAAATAAAAATTTTATTATTATTACCCTAACACATGATCTAATTCTATTGGATAAGTTTATTTCTTCCAAAAACAACCTTATAAATAAAATTTGATCCTTTCGGTCTACTTGGATTAGATTAGGACATTTATGATTATTGAATTTAAAGAAGAGTTAAAAGTGTTAAACTCATATTTTCATAAATAAAAGATTTTTAATATAGGGTTATGCATTAGATAAATTATACTATAAATATTAATTAGAAATCTAAAAACAATTCTTATATAATTGTATTTTATTTATATTTATTAGAAATTAAATAATTAAATTTATTTATGACACAATGATGATACAGTAATTACCATATTAATGAATGATTAAATTAATTGATATTATAAATATCCAAATGAAGTTAATTTGAGAATTTGGATAAATTACACTAATTTTTTTTGTTAATATGACATTTTAGGGTTGATTAAATGAATTTAGTTCAAATTAATAGTGTTTTTAAGACTTTAACAAAAAAATGCTAAATATTGTGAAAATTGTCATAAAAGTGTTTTTAAAACAAATATTATATTATTAATTGATATAATATTCCTAAAAATCTACAGTTCGTCCAAAGAACTTATGTAATGATAAGTATATCATTAGTGAACAACTTTAGGTTCTATTAGAATTTTATAGTATGTTTATTGACCAATTATTATAATAATACAAGATTTCATGGTAAAAGTTAAACTATATAACTAAGAGTTAAATATAAAAGATAAGGTTAATATGGTGACCCAAAACAGTCTAAAAAATATTGGTTGATAGGTTTTCGACACATCCCCACCTTATCTTCGAAATTAATCTTTTTGTATCCATTAGAAATTGACAGTGATTTTATTATAAAATAATATTTGAATCTTTTCTTAAGGTTCCCATCACTTCTCTTATAAAAGGGCACTTCCCCTTCTCACAAAATCACACCTACAAATCCATTTGGCCCAGCCAACCCCTACCCAAATATACTCCCTAATTCCATCACATCATCTTAGAGTCCTTAGTTTTATCATAAATCCAACTTAAGGAGCCTTTTTGGTCAAATTAAAAGGAAGAACAGGAAAAACGGGTAAATATTTCATCACATCTTTCTAGGTCTTTTCTTCTTCCACTTCATCTTTATTTGTTTTTTACATTCTAAAATATTAATTCCCATATATTCTACATAATGTCATGTTATTATAAAATTTTTACAACCATATTCCTTATTTTATCCATCATATGAATGACAAAGTCATCATACGTGTGTATGTACGACTTACCATCTTCTCGCCATGGTGTAGTTGTTAATCAATACATTATTATTTGGATGGGTATAATAATGATGTATAATTGATTTAAATATTAAATAAAACAAATTAATGATTATGTATACATTATATACCATATATTTACATATTATATGAATCAAAAGATTTATATTGGCACTCGTGCGTATGTAATAATTATCGTCTCCACTAACACGATGAAATTCACTTCCCCATTATAACCATTCAAGAATAATATTCATTTGAAGATTAAAAATAATTTTTAAAGAAATTTATTTAAATCTTGATATGAATTGAATACATCCTATATATAACAAGCATGACTACCGTAAAAAAAATATAATGTAAAACGAATCAGTTAACACCCAAAATGATGATAATACTAAAATATTATTAACAACAAAATATTAGAAGATAATATATGATATAATATTTATGTATATGGTTATAGTATAATTTAATAACAATGATTTAACTATTATACAAGAGTTTAAAGTACCCTCGGCCAAGTAAATGTACAAGGTAAGGGTTAATTCTACAATCTCTTCATTCTCCAAGGTTGTTTATACATAATTATCTACTAGGACCTCTTTATCATCCACATCCATGTTTGTTAAAATGTATTTCAAAAACATTTTTACAATTTCCTAGACTATTGGTTGAAGTCATTTATACACTTGTTTGATTTTTATAAGATTTTTATAAAGGAATACTTCTTTCATTTTCAGAACGGGGTACTTTATGACCTTTTTGACCAATTAAGGTAAGAATATTTTTTAACTTATACGGAGGGTGCAGTTATTCTCCATCGTAATAAAACCATTGAAGCTTCCCATACACGCTTATACAAATATTTTTAAAATAAATGTTTTCATTTATAATTTTGTGACTTATAAATGATTTCAAAATAGAAATAGATATTTCTCTCAAATGGTTCTGATTTCATATATGTCAACATAATTTGATGGATTTTACACTTGTTTGAAGTTGATTTATTACAATAAAATCATCCATATTTTAGTGAAGGATTTGTGATATGTTTGAATTTAAATGTGTTATTTTTATACCATTCATGATTTATGGTTAATGTATTAAAATTTTGTATGCCGGTTTTAATACAAATGGTTACGTTATGTTTAAATCTTTTCCTATGAGGAAGACATTAGAATTATATTGTGATGGGTGGAGCCTACTATCACTCCTCAATGCGTCATTAGGTATCATTAGACAAACTACTGTTTTTTCATAAGGCCATGACAAAATCTTATTTGAATTCTTGGTACAAGGGCTTGAATATGTGGTTATGATGTCTGTCAGTATGTATTACACCATTAAAAAATTGGCTATTGATATTACATGTGATTATTTGACTAGTAGAATATCCATCTCAATATTTAAATGGAATTATTTTTATTTATATTTTCCATATTATGATGAATTTTAAGTTTAAAATTAATTTTTTATACTTATACATTGTCTTTGATGTTAATTCTTATTTATTAAATTCTTCCCTATATTGTTATCCTTACGTAGCATCTAAGATCACCCCTATTCATGTTTTATTTTTTCAATAATGTGAATAATTAAATTATGACTGACCATTCGGGATAGACTAAGGGATATGAGTGTGTTTTATGAGGACAGTTTTGTTTTAGTTTTTCATTTTATAATGTAATGTAAAACTTATGAATGTATTTATTACTTCAAAGGATACTAAACTAATAGGTTTTTATAGTCTTGATCTGTTGTGATCATGAAAATGTTATGTAAAAATGCACAGACTCTTGGTAACTAGGGTATTTGAATTACAGTTGGTATCATAGGAAGTTTCATACAATCCTTGGAAGCTAGATTTAGAAATAATATGATTAGAGAACATTACCATAAGATAGAATTTGAGGATTTGTATATAATAACATCCTATAATTTTGGAAATATAGATATTTTGTGTATTTTCCAGACATTACAACCCTGTCTGGATACATGTAGGTAGAGGAAGCTCTGGAACAGATGTACCAAGGAGTGAAAACTCCGACAAGGAGTTTCGGGTTTGACATGGGGTATCCTGGTACACGAAAATGGGCCTTGTTGGACTCTTGGTTATGACACTCCCAGGGGATATGATTAGGATAATTCAAATTTTATTTACAAACCCTTATGAAGGATTTATGAGTATATACCTCCTTAAAGAAATTTTTTTATGATTATGGATTTCATCAATAAACTTTTCAATTTATGTTAAGTGTTTTACAAATTTGGAATTATGTATTTCGATTCATAAACTAATATTCTGTATTATTATTTTTAGAAATAGTGCCTAGTGGAAGGAATGGAAATTGTAACAATTCATGTAATCCATGTAGGTATTTCCCTCCTACTCAAGATATTTATAGTGAAGCTGGGGATGCAACTTGTGCTGATCAGCTTATCACCATACTGGGACAACTTACTCAGGTTATATATAATAACCTTACCCATATAAAGCTCCCTGATTCACAACACGAGGGATCAATGTTAGACCGCTTAATGAGAAAACAACCACCAATATTAAATGTGAGTGAAAATCCATTCATTACTAATTAATGGATAAGTTCCTTAGAGAAAATATTTCATGATTTGGGGAGTAGTGAAAGGGAAATCGATGTCATGGAAGTTTATCACCTCACGGGAGATGCAGATCAATGGTGGTCATTAATTTAAAACACGTGGGAAGATGAATAAGTATCAAACATTAAATTGAGGGATTTTAAAGAGCTTTTCATAGAAAAATACTTTCCTCGTGACCACCGATCAGACATGGAAAGATAATTTTTGAGTCTGAGGAAAAAGGATGATAAGAACATCGCAAAATATGAGGCTAACATTACATGGTTATCAAGGCATGCTGCAAATTATATACGTAACCCAAGTAGTAATATTGACTGATTATTTGATGGATTTATCCCATTTCTATGTCGAGCACTAGTGTGACAGTCCTTCTCATCATACAAAGATATTGTCTCCTATGCTATGAAGTTAGAAAAATTATTCTCTAAGTCTTATTACATTGATGCAAAGATGTAGAAGAATATATCTTCTGAACACTCTGGAAGTGGAAATTAGGGGAAGAAGGGAAAAGTTGAATATCCATCCTACTGTAAATGTTTGAAGAAACACCCTCATATATTCTTGATTGGAATGGGAGTCTATTCCATGTGTGGTGAAAACGGCTACAATGATTTTGATTCCAATGGAATGAAAGTGGATGTTGATGTTAAATGTTACAATTGTAGAGATAGGGGTAACTATGCAAGTGAATTTCCTAACCGCCGTGTAAACATACCTCAAAAAAGGCCAAGGGAGCAAGGCCAAGCTTATGTGATCACTACTACTACGGTTGAAGCATTGAAAGACATGGTGGCATATAATTTTATGGTTTCCTCATGTTTATCCAATGCTTTATTTGATTCTGGTTCATTGCATTGTTTTATATCATCCCAGTTTTCTAATAAAATTAGATATTTACAACTAGATTTTACATGGGAGTTCTCAGTCAAAACCCAAAAGGAAAGAATCATTGAAAAAAAAAATTTTGAATCAGTTCCCACTAGGGAATATAAATGTTCCTTATCTACTGATCTCATCGTCATACCCATGCTTGAATTTAATATAATCCTTATTATGGAATGACATTCGGATCGTGATGCGAAAATTTATTGTATGAAGAAAGAGGTTATAATTTTTTATGATGATGATAAAGAACACCTTACATTTAAAGCAGAAACATCACCATCTGATTCATATATATATCCACCACCAGTAGCTCAACTAAATTCAATTATTGGGGAGGAAGATAATGAAATAACTATTAGTAAGGAAAGGAATTTCCAAATAGAGGATGCACCTATTTTTCAAGAATATGTTGATTTGTTTCCAGAGGATTTACCTGGAAATCCTCCAGAATGATAAATTGAGTTTTCCATTGATTTAATTTCTGGTTTAAGGCCCATATCGAAGACCCCTTATATAATGAACAATATGGAATTATTAGAACAAAAGAAACAAGTAGAGGAATTTAGTAATAGGTGATTTATTCTCCCTAGTGTTTCTCCATGAGGATCCCCTGTTCTTTTTGTATTGAAGAATGATGTATCTATGAGGTTGTTCATTGACTATAGGGAGATCAATGATATAATAACAATGAACATGTATCTCCTACCTCGTATCGATGATTTATTTGATCAACTTAATGGAGCTCAATATTTTTCAAAGATTGAGCTTCGATCTGGATATCATTAGTTGTGTGTGAAGATGGAAGACATTCCAAAAACTGCATTTCGAACTAGGTACAAGCATTACTATTTTATAGTAATGCCTTTTGGTCTAACTAATGCACCCTCTGTTTTCATGGATCTAATGAATAGTGTTTTCAAGGAATATACTGATGTCATTTTAGTGGTATTTATTAATGATATCTTGGTATATTCCAAAATATATTAAGATCATGAAAATAAATTGCGCATTATCCTAAGGACTCTTAGAAGAAATGAATTATATTGGAATTTTAGCATGTGTGGATTATGTATTCAGGAGATTTCTTTTCATGGACATATTGTCTCTAATGATGGAATCTCTGTTTATCCATCTATGTAAATGGTAATCCATTAATGGCCAGCACTGACGAGTATAACTGAGGTACACAGTTTTATTGGTTTAGCAGGTTATTATAAGAATTTTGACATGAATTTTGTTCGATTGTCTAACCCATTAACCAATCTCACTTGTAAAGTGGATAAATTTGTTTGGAAAAAATACTATGGAGAATGTTTTGAATATTTGAAGAGAATATTAGTCAATTCTACTATATTGAATCAACCATCAGGGAATGATGATATTGTTATTTATAGTGATGCTTCAAAGAAATTACTTGGTTGTGTCATTTTGCAAAATTATAATTTTATTTCCTATGTATAATGATAGTTGAAAATTCATTTAAAAACTATCTTACTCATGATCATGAGTTAGTAGATGTAATATTAACTTTACCGATATAGAGACACTATCTCAATGGTGAAAAAAGTGAGATATATACTGATCACAAGAGTTGGAAGTATATTTTCTCAAAGAAAGAACACAACATGAGGTAATGGAGATGGATTGAACTGCTCAAAGATTATTATTACGCTATACACTACCATCTAGGGAAGCCAAACAAGGTGATAGATGCTTTGATCAGAAAGGATCATGGTGTTTTGAACCAGATGAGAGTTGAAATGGATCATATTTTCATGGATCTAGTAAATATGGATATGGCAATAACCATGGAAGGTGAAACATCAATTCATTTTCAAATAGTTTCAAAATAATCAATACTAGAAAGTTTAAAATGTTCTCAGAATGATGATGATGAATTTAAGAAGAAAATAAAAGCTGTAAACGATGGGAGACTGATCGACTTCGTATATGCAAATGGGATTTTGAAATTTTTTAAGAGACTCTGTGTTCCCGATATACCTAATCTGAAATTGGAATTTTTGGATGATTATCATAGCTCTAATTTTTCTATACACCCTAGTAGCACAATGATGTATATATATTTGAAAATACATTTTTTGTAGGACAACATGAAGAGAGAGATTGTTGATTTTGTGTCGAGATGTATGGTTTGTCAAGAAGTGAAAGCTGGATGAAAACATCATAGAGGATTCCTGAAACCTCTTCCCATACCTGAGTGGAAATGGGGTGATACTGTTATGGATATTGTCATGGGATTACCATTGAATCCTAGAATAAATGATCCAATATGGGTCCTCGTTCATCATCTTACCAAATCAGAACATTTTCTTACTGTAAGAGAATATTTACCACATCAACGTTTTGTAAGACTATATATTAATGATGTTTTAAGACTTAATGGAGAAACCCTATCAATTGTTTCTGATCATGATCCTCATTTTACATCAAGAGTTTGGAAAATTATTCAGAAAGACTTGGATACTGAACTTTGTTTGAGCACTGCCAACCACCCACAGACTGATTGATAATTACAACGGACTATTTAAAATTTAGAATACATGTGGAGATCTTTCTCACTTGACTTTCACGGTATGTGGGATCAATATTTTCCTCTGTTAGAAATTTCCTATATAAATATCTTCCATTAAAGTATTCATATGGAACCATATGAAGTGTTATATAGAAATAGATGTCTCACACCAACTTGTTGGGATGATGTTGGTGGAAGAAAACTCATAGGCCGAGAACTTGTTGAGGAAATGATGGAAAATTTTATGGTTATCCAACACCATATCAAAGAATCTCAAAGGAGGAAAAAGAGATATTCCAATAACTGAAGGAATTATTTGGAATTTCAGGTAGAAGATAGTGTTTTCTTGAAGGTATCTCCACGGAAGGGAGTTATACTATTTGGTTAGAAGGGTAAATTAAGTCCCAGGTACATTGGAACTTTCGAAATTTTAGAATGAATTGGATTTTTAGCTTATTGTTTAGAAATTCCACCAAGTATCTTCAAAGATCATGATGTGTTCTACATATATCTGTTGAAACATTCCTTTCCTGAACCCACAGATGTACTCACATATGAGAAAATTTAACTAGAACCTGGTATGTCTTATTGTGAAGAGCCTATCATGATTCTGGATACCAGAGAACATGTGTTGAGAAACCAGATGACTAATATGGTAAAAGTTCTATGGAGAAACCATAAGATGGAAGAGGCGATGTGGGAACATGAGGAAATGATGATGAATAACCACCATAGTTATTTTATGCAGTGATATTCTAGAAATTTTTAGGATGAAATTATTTGAAAGAGGGGAGAATGTAACACCTCAAACTTCTACGGTACGTTTCCCTTTGAATAATGCATTATCTTGTGTTGTACGCAACTTGGAGTTTTAACACACCACAACCAATCAAACTAGCCATAATGAATATTAATACCCACTATCTAAAATTTTATAAATTTAATCCTTCAAGATGGAATTCATTTTTGGATTTAGAATATCGAAATTAACTTATGGTGATTTTTTTGTATTTTTCTGAAAACATTCAATTTTTTATGAATAGTGAAAAATATTCTGTTATTGTTTAAAACATAATTTTTATTTAAATATGTATTTATTTTATTGGAATTTTTCTTTAGGTCAAAATAGATATATAATACCTATATATGTTCAATGTAATTCATTGGAGTCATTTTATAATAAGTTTAGATATATAAAAATTAATTGAACATTTTACCATCTTTTACCCACCTCCTATGAGCATTTGCAAATTTTCATAAAACAGAATTTTATCGCTTCTATGAATTTAATTTCAAAAATCATTGACACACTGTTGATATTAGTTAGAAAAATGTAGTTCAATAACATGCAAATATTTTTTGGTGAATAGTAACATTTAACTTTTATTTACCATGGTTAAAAGTGAATAGGGTAATTAGAGGTAAAATGATATTATTATTACCATAACTAATGATCTATTTATAAGGGATAATTTTATTTTTACAAAAATGAACCTTAGGAATCTAATATGATCCTTTAGGTCCACTTTTATTTGATTAGGACATTTATTATTATTTAGTATAAAGAAGAGTTAATAGTGTTAAACTAAGGTTTTCAGAAGTAAAACATTTTTAATATAGGGGTATATATACGATAAATTCTACTTTAAATATTAATTATAAAGTTAAAAGGATTTACTACTTAATTGTATTTTATTTATAAATTTTAGACATAAAATAATTAAATTTATTTATTACACACTGATGATGAAGTAACTAACTTATTTATGAAAGATTAAAAGAATTAAAATTATAAATATTAAAAAAAATCTAATTTGATACTTTTGAAGAATGAAACTAATTTTTTAGGTTAATATGACATTTTATGGTTGACTGAATAAATTTTATATATATAATCATGCTATTATGACTTTAACAAAAACAAAATACCAAATAGTGTCAAAATTGACATAAAAGCGTTTTTATAAAAAATATTATATTATTAATTGATATAATATTAAAAAAAATGAAATTTTCAGCCAAGGGACTTAAATAATTATTGGTCAATCATTAATTCACAACTTGAGGTTCTATTTAGATTTTATAGACTGTTTATTATGCAATTATTATAATAATACAAGAATACATGGTAAAAGATAAACTATTTAACTAAGAGTTAAATCTAAAAGATTAGTTAATATAGTGACCCAAACCTGTATAAAACCAATTGGTTGAAATTTTTTCGACCCATCCCTTCTATACCATAAAAATAAATCAATTTTTAGCCTTTAGAAATAAATATTGATTTTATTATAAAATAATATTTCAATCTATTCCTAAGGTTCCCCTTATCTCTCTTATAAAAGGGAACTTCCCCTTCTCTAAAAATCACACACCCAAATCAAATTTTCTAGTCCAAAAAATACCCAAATATCTTTTCAACTTCTCTCAATTCATCTTATATTCCTTAGTTTGATCACAAATCCAACCAATAGAGCCCTTTTGATCAAATCAAAAGGAAGAAATCGATGAAGAGATAAATATTTCATCACCTCATTGAAGTTATTTTCTTCTTCCACTTCCTATTTTGTTGTTGTTTCCATTATAAAATAATTAATCAAGTATATTCTACAATTTTTTAAGTTATTATTAAAATTGAACATCCATATTCATTATTCTATCCATCATATGAATGAAAAAGTCACCATACGTGTGTACGTAAGGCTTACTATCTCCACGTCGTGGTGCGGTTTTTATTTAATATATTATTATTTGGGTGGTTATAATAATGATGTATAACTGATTTAAATAATAAATATAAAACATTTTGATTATTCATACATGATATACCATAAATTTACATATGATTTTAAATCAAAAGAATGATATTTTTCACTCGTGCGTACGTACGGATTACCGTCTCCACGAACGTGATGAGATTCATTTCCCCATTATAACCATTCAAGAATAATTTTCCATTCATGATTAAAAATAATGTTTAAATAACTTAATATCGTTATTTATATGAGTGAGATACATACTATCCATAACAAACAAGACTTACGTAACAAAACATATAAAGGAAAACGAATCAGTTAACACCTCAAACGACGATAATACTAAAATATTATTAACAATGAAATATTACAAGATCATATATGATATCATATTTATGTATATGGTTCTTCTATAATTAAATAATTATTATTTAGCTATTATACAGGAGGTGAACATACCCTCGATGAAGGAAAAGTAAAAGGTAAGGGTTAATTTTAAAATCTCTTCATTGTCTGAGGTTGTTTATACGTAATTATCTACTGGGACCTCTTTATCAACCACATCCATGTTTATTAAAATGTATTTGAATTTTTTTATTATTTTATATAATCTGGATTAAAGTCATTTATACCCTTGTTTAAATATTCATATTATATTTATAAAAGAATCATTTCGTTGTTTTCCAAACATGGTTCTTTAGGAACTCTTCGACCAATTAAGGTAATAATGTTTTTTTAACTTATACGATGGATAAGGTGATTCTCCTCCATTATAAAACAATTGAATCATCCCATAAAATCTTAGAAGAATATTTTCAAAAAAAATTATTTTATAATATGTTACTTTAAAATGATTTTAAAATAGAAAGACATATTTCTCTAAAAGGATTTGATTTCATTTATGTCTACATCCATTGATGGATTTTATGCTTGTATGAAGCTGATTTATTATGATAAAATCATCCATATTATGTTGAAGGTTTTGTGATTTTTTTGTCTTTGGATGTGTTATTTTTATACCATTCATGGATTATGGTTAATGTATTAACATTTCGTATGCTAGTTTTAATACGAATGATTAGGTTATGTTTAAAAATTTTCACATGAGAAATGCATTGGACTTAGTATGTGATGGGTGCCGCCCGCTATATCTTCTCAATGAATCTGTTGATCTCATTAGAAAACAAGTTTCTTGACACAAGGCCTTTAAAAAATCTTATTTGAGGTCTTGGTATAAGTCCATGACTATGTGGTTATGAAGTTAGGCATTATGTATTCCATCATTATGAAATTGGATATTTATATTGCATGGGATTATTTGACTAGTATAATATCGATGTGAATAAGTATATAACATTATTTTGGTTTATATTTTCCATATTAGGATTATGTTTAGGTTTAAAAGGATTTTGTTTTAGTCTTATACATTACCTTAAATTTTTATTCTTATTTATAAAAGTTTCTTCTATATTGTTATCCTTACTGAGAATCTGAGTGCACCACATTCTATGTTTTATTTTTCCCAAGATGCGAAGAAGTATATTATGAATGACTTGCAGGGATAGTCTAAGGGATATGATTGTTGTCTTTGTGGAAAATGTTGTTGTATATTTACATTTTATAAGATAATGTAATACTTACGACTGTATCAAGTACTTCAAATGTTACTAAACTAATCGATCTTTTGATACTTGATCTTTTTTTATCATGCTAATGTTATGTATTAATGCCCCGACTCTAGGTAACTAGGGTCTGTGCATTACAACTAGAGTATTTCAGTATGATACATGATTATTCATCGTATACTATAGCTTCGTAATACATAATCTATTTGGAAATGTCATAACTAATGTTTATTCTTTTGTTCTATTATTTTTCATTTTTTACTACTCAATCACAACGTGGGATATTGATTATATTTCATTTCTAATTCATTTAGAACCATTATTCCCATTATTCATACACATCGCTTCATGTTATATACACAAAATTGATTTTTATGGATATCATTGGTGTTGGAATACTGATAATATTACACAACTTGTTTGGGAAACCATTTAGTACCTGAGGAGAAATCATGGATTTTGGTAGGGACAAGGAAAAATGGTCATCTATGGATTCCTGATTTCATGTCTAGGTTGGCGTGAAGCAGCAAAGGACTAAGCCTATACTCATGGTTCTAGTGGAGATAGATTGGGAACTTTTTTTCATTTTATTATTGGACGATGTATATATATTATACCCTATAACTTGTGTACCACCATTTTCTTTATCTTATAATGATCATTAATTTTTTATGGTAAATATTATTTGATATGTTTTATTCCTTTTAAAAATTATCTAGATGTTTTTCTATTTTCAATACACATTTTATTATTTTTCTCCTATGATTTATTGATATCATTTTACTAATATGATACACAATGATGATGAGGGAATATTCTTCATATAGTAACATCATAAACTGTCAATGATATTCAGATTCATCTTTCATATAAGGATTCACCATTGTTTCCTTGTGGCCAATCAGTTTATTAACCGTTTAACGAGTGATCTAGGCCAAGAAACTACACTAACACTTCTGAGTCTGATAACCTTCATCAGTTGACCTTTCATGTGACGTCATCATCCCCTTATTTGGTGTGTTAGAGAACTTGAAAATATTCGCATTTTTAATCACATTTTATGATAATTGGTTTTACATAATCACAATATTTCTCACTCCAGATCCCATTTTGATGAGTTATTCATTAAGGTAATATATGTATTATCACTCTAACCCATGTTTACTTCTAGTTCTATTCATAACTAATATAAAAATGTTGACATGAGTTTCAAAAAACTATCAATATGTTGGAATTATCATTTTAAAAGCATAATGGGATTCATCCTTAAATCATTTTACCCTTATCATCATGTCAGCCTATAATTCTCTTAGTTCATACTAGGTCAATATTAGTTTAAACTATATCGTTCTTGGTTATCATACTTTTTATACTAATCAAAAAATAGAGATCCCAATGTACAATATAATTTCTTGAAATATACTAAACCACAAAATCATTGAAATCAATTCTCTCAAAAAAATATTATCCTTACTCAAAAAATTAATCATTCTTATAACCACATACCCATGTATTTGCATAAATTAATCTTATAATCTCAGTAATACACATTTTCCAAATCATATTTGAATATCCAAGACACTAAACCTCAATGACATTAGATATTCCTCCAAAAATGGACTCTATCTTTAACCCTAAATGGTGCTAACCACTAGGTCATAATGTCACAAACTATTAAATTTATATCATAAACATAAATTTTAATAAATATAACCGAAAATATAATGGATTTAATTTTTTAAAAATCATCAATATATTACAAGGTTATAAAAACTATGTAAGTCACTTTTATCAATGTTATAAAACCCTATATTACCTCAACATCAACCATATAATGAACCTAAATTCTATTCATACCTCATTAATGTGTTCCTAAATAGTCATCCTAAAAATATAACCATATCATAATCACTTTTCAATGATATTAACACCATTTAATATACTTTAACAAACCATTAAGGAAATTTCATTGAATAATTATCCTTAGATGTTTCACATAATACCCAATAACAAGTATTATATAAAACAATGTCATTAATAAATATCACATTCATAATTAAAATAGATAACAGTAAGAATAAATAAATAATTTAATGATATCATCCTTGCTATCATATGAAATACTCGGAAAATTGCATTATTAATCAGAATAGGAATATAATGATATTATTAACCACTTACATAAGCATCCTTATTCAGTTATAAGACCTTGGGGATTCTAGGCACTTACATATCCCTTGATCCTCTTCATGATCCTTTTTCCAAAAAAATAATTAAAAAAATGGGTTATGATAATAACCAAAATACGAATATAAAAACTTCAATATGAATATGTGTTCCTTTATAAACAATTTTTTACATATAAAACATCCAAATAAACCTATAAATCTCCTCATCCAATCATTATTTTTCTATATTCATTCCACTATTGGGTTTTCTAACCCAATCATATTTGAAATCCCAATAATGGTCCTTAAGGATAACATGGATTAACAAAAAAGTTACCTCTATGAGTGTCTAGTACTATGTATAGTAAGGCCCCTTTATCCTGTACGGGATCATGGTTGAGTTAATACTGAACATGCCTCATTTGGATAAACGCACTCCAAAAATCTAGTGCTATAAAAACATACATTACATGGTATCATTGATATGAGATATAAAATCTTAGATATAACCACCGATAATTAAAAAATAAATAATAAATAATTAGATCGCTTAAATCATGAGGATATTTTTAGGTTTTGAAGTTTATATATTTATGAAACATTATAAAAAACTAACCCCGTTTAATTTTTCAATTAATGAAATTTTTTTCCCCTATATAAAAATATATTTAATCTCTCATAATACTTCAACATATCCCAAAAATAATTTCACATGTGTTATATTTATAAAAAAATTCACATGTATTAACATTATTCATAACATGATGAAATGGAAACATTATAAGTGGTGAGATGAAACACAGATTAAGAGAAAATATAATACTAAGATAATGAAGGCATAAATATGGAACAAACATTATGGCAAGAATAGGTAAAAACATGAATCCATAATAAAATTGAAACATTAATCCTTCTATATCCATAAAAATAAATGAAAATATAGTTATAATTAATAATGATCTCATACTGACCAAATAGATAATTTTGGATTTTAAAAGCTACATTAATAGCCTTGTTCCAAGACTTTTACTATCCATTGAAACCATAGTCAATATAACTTAATGAATTTGGTAGGAAAAAAATTGATACCTAGAATTGTTTTTCTTCCTGATACATGTAATTTAGGTGAGAGGATATATAATTGTTGGCCCCACCCTTACCATGGTTAAGTCAAATTCACTCACTATAAGAGTCAAAAATAATTTTTATGCTATTACCTAATGAACCTATTATGGAATACAACATGGATATGTATATAATAAATGACACAAAATATCATTACTTGATCAACATGAGTTAGTAGTCAATAATCATAAACAATGGTAATAATTTTCCCAAGGTCAATAAAAGTTATAACATGATAATGACCCATTTGGAGGGAGAATGTAGATGGTTAAACAAAATATAATCAATATATCAATAATCATTTGTATTGGAATAAAAACATAAAAAGTAAAATGATATTTCGTTTGTTAATATAATAACATTATTTCTAGGTGAAAATCATCAAATATTAATTATGTAAAATTATATGTTCACTCATTATAGATCAATGAAATAAATATAGGTTTATACTATAAGAAAATGATAATAATAAAACCAGAGAAAGAATGTGAATGGTTTAAAAAGACTATAACCAAACAACAAATAAATATTCATCTATGGGTTTATACTGTGGAGATTTATATCCACAGAAAACAATTAGATACTATCCCATAACATAGTCAATGGTCATAATTTTCCCAACATATAGGAAATGAGTACAAAGAATGATCATAACTCAAGGAACAAAAAATGTGTTATAATAAATAATCACAAATGGTGAAATAGAAGAATCACTAGCCACATGAATAATGGAAAAGTTATACCGATTTTTAATCCCATGAAATACATAGATTATGTTTAAAATACATACATGATATTTAAATAAACCATAAAAAGGAATCATGGTTTACGTAATATGTTATGTTTCAAGGAATGAGAATTTAGACCATGGTAACCCTAGGGATTTAAGAAACTTCAAATAAATTCCATTTAAATGGATGAGATTTAAATTGAATGCACAATACCATTATTAAATCATAATTCATGATATTATAACTATTATATATAAATAATTTTATGTTCATAATATCAAACATGTCTAAAATAGGGGAATTAAAGATGAAAACCCGTACCTTGTCCTGATCTGTTATGCACATGCCAAAAAATCAATAAATAATTAAATTATTTTCATTAAATAAAAATCCCATTACCATGTTTATAACTTTACCAAGTCATAATTATAATTTAAAATCATTCTAAACATATAATTATTAGGTATTATTTTCTTATTTTCAACATTGTGGGTAAGTAATCATTTTAACTTTGAACTAGTTTCGTATAAGGAAAGTTAGTATATATTATTTTACAAATATGAATCACCATTAAATCATCCAATTATACAATAAATAATGTTCCATGTTATTTTATAAATTTGTAATTTTATTTCATGTTCGTTTTACTTATGAACCATGAAGATGAAATCGATGATGATGAGGTTTCATTGATTCTTAAAGAATGAAAGGTGCTTTGTTAATTAATGTGTTAAATTTTAATATAAAATTACCATAAAAAGAAAAAAAAACTAATTTAAATATTTATTTCATATTACACAAGTTTATATTTTCTCTTAGTAATCCATTAAATAAATTTATTATATAGTTAATGTATGTGGTTAAACCGACCCAAACATGAACCTGGAAAGATTAATGGTTGATTATGAGATGTTTAAGTAGAAATGTCATTATAAAAAATCATCATTATATTAATAAGTTTTTTTTTGTGATATATATCCTTATTTTAAATAATTATAAAGAAAATAGTTTTTACATTAATCCATTACATTGAAAAAGTAACCATTTCCTCTTAGTTCCCTCATTCTAAATGATTCAAATAACAGTAATCATTAATTGATTAAACAATTAATAGTTTATATATTTTTTCATAATAAAAAAACCATAATTATATAATTAAAATCATAATTATCTTATAATATTTTCCATATATCCTGCCTTCATGGTGGTTATGGAAAAGGAAATATGTTATGTGGTAGATGAAGTAGTCCGCACAACGTATAAAAAACAGTTTTGTTTTTTTATTAATGGATAAAGAATACAAGTAAAAACTCTTCATAATCTAAATATTGTAATATTAAAGTGTATTAAATAAGAAAATATCATTATTTTATTGAGGAAATAATAAAATTTAATGAATATAATTACAACGAAAAACTAATTAGTTGACAATACTCACATCGATGACTTTAATTATCCGTTGATGTCTCATTAGCAATCAAGGCACTATGACCATTGGATCTTGATTCTAGGATAGGATTATAAGAGGATAAAATTGTAAAATTTCAAAAAATAAATTTTATGTCAATGTGTGACTATTAATTGGATAATGTGTTATGCTTTTACACTTTTGGGGAATGGTTTTTTGGGAAAACCCTTAACATTTCCAATAATGTGATGTTACGATTCCATGGTCAATAGATCCGAAATGGAAAAAGAGGTTATGGTACTATTTTTGGTTTCAAACTATGCTTATCCACTCATTTGGTTGAAAAAGATGTGTTCATTATGACTTTTATTTTTAGTTTTTAACTTTTATCCAAACTAAAGTTTACCTTGGTAATTAATTTCTAAACATTAGTAATTAATCTTAATGAAAAAATTAACAGTTCACCATTTAACTAATTTGATACTAATGATTTTAAATATTAATATAATTTTATGAAATTAAATTTATAAATGTTTGAAATTTTAATTTTAATGTAATATCACCTAATCATGAAACAATAGCTTTTTGAAAAATAATGTTTTTATGCATTAAATATATTTGTAGGGTAAAATTGTTTAGGAAACTAGTTTTAATGAAATTAATTGAGTTACTATAAATAATATTTATTGTGTGAGGCTTTAAATTCCATCCAAAACCAATGTTCACTTAAATTTAATTCATTCAATGAAAAGAACGAAATTTTTTTTAATTAAAGTATCCTTTTAATTAGATATAAAAATTTAAGACATTAGATATAAAAGATCAAACAATATTTTAAAATGAATATTGAAATTACATAAATTAATAATATATTACATAATTTATTTTATAATATTCCATATCATTCTTATATATGGATAAATCTATAGAAATAACAAGTTTCATGAAAATCATATTTTTCAAAAAAAACATATTTAGGAAATGATAAAAAATTAAAAAAAACTAAATTTTGGTATGAATAATTAAAAAATGATGTTCTTTTAATTATTTTCAAATTGAAATTTGAAAATAATTTTTTTTATAAAATCATAAAATATAATGAGATACAATATCTATTTAAAAATAATGTTTTTCAATAAATACTATTATTATTTTTTCAAAATATTTACCAACTAAATAGGTGTTAAATAATTAATAAGGATGAATGTAATTTATTATAATTAATAATATTTTTCATGAAGTAGAAATTTATATTGCCTAAAAATTTATTTTATGGAAAAATACATTTCTAAACAATAAATGATATTTTTAGTCATTTTAAGTAAACTTATTGAAGTTAATTTATTTTAAAAATAGTATTTATTTTATTTATACATAGATTTCATAATGTGGTTACCCTTATAAATTCTTGTTAATTCAGTAGCTATATTTCAATGGTCAAACATAAATATTTTTAATTTTTTCTAAATATATCCCTGTTTTATTTAGGTTTGGTGTTACATGATATGAATTCTATCGAACACATTGAATTATATAATGGTAATGATATATTAATATTTTGGGGGTGTAACAATGATATATGTTATAATATAAACCATGGTTTTTTAGATGTATTTTCTGATAAAAGAATCGCCATAAATCTAGGGGATCACTCTTTTATGATTGGTTGAATCATTTCACAAGGAGGTGGAGATATTTCTTGGGTATAGAAGAATAATTATAATATATAAAAATCCAAAAAATTGATGGAATCATTTGATTTAGTATTTACTAGGAAATAATTATAATGGCTCGGTTCTCTTTTATCATGTCTACTATTTTGTTATATTCCAATGTATCTCATTTCTATACATTTTTATTTTTAATCAATGCAAGATGAGGACAAAAATAATAAATATAAGGTAATTTTGAGACATATTAATATCAAAAATAGGTTTGTGATAGATATTAAACAAGATTGTATCAAAATTATATACTTTATTAAGATTATCTAGAAACTATTAGGTTAAGAAAAAAAATTGACATACATGTATTTTCTTGTAAAAAACATCCTTATGGATGGCTTTAATTTATTTTTCAAAGATTCTAAAATGATGCGACCTCATTTTTATATGTGATTTCTTTATATGTACATGTTGAATATAGTAAAAACTACCATATGAGTTAAGGAAACACCAAAATTTTTTATATTCCAAGAAAATAGTGCTTGGTTCCCATGGGAAATGGTGGGTATGATTGTAATACATAATGAAAAAAATAAAGAATAATATTTTTGAAACATAACAATAAGTTTTTATTATAAATTATTAATATAGGAAGGACCACTCCAGGCGTAGTATCTAATAGTTAAATATGGTGTGGTGACCCAGTTCACTAAATGTGTCTGTTCATGACTATTGATTAGACTAGAGACATCCTAATAGAAAAGTCTAATCGTCATCAGTTGAAATATGATCCAACTCATTGTTTTGTTGCATTCCAATGAAATATTATAATCTAGATAAGATATGCCTTTCCATAATATGTTTCATCCCACTTCCATCAAGTATTATATATTATCCATTAGGGTACTGTAATTTCTAAAGATACTTTGATTTGAAACCATTATAACACTGATTGGTTGGGTATGAATCTTCCTTTCACAACAGGATGATGTTTTAATTTATATTTTTGGTCACATTTGTTTTAAATATTATGTATTTACATACATTGTATGTTTATAAATTCTACGATAAAAGTAGATGTTTTCTAGAGGATGTTATAAAATATTATTTAAATTACACAAGTTAGGCCAAAAGCATAAAGATCATGCCATAATTCATATTCTTAAAATTCTCTGAGATATTTGTATGCGTAGTATGTGCCTTAACATAAAATGGGATTTCATGGAGAATATTTTTGTATGAATCAAATGCATCACTCCTGTAATCATAACACTATGATGGGATTTGGAGAATATTTCAATAAATATTTCAACTGATGTGTGTGCATTGAGATACATCAAGTCAAGTTGTTTGGAAAACATAGAATTTGATAGAGAATCTTGAATTTATGTTTCTATTATAATACATCTCATATCATATCATGGAAGAAAATTATATGATTTAATTATTTACATAGATGACACTACAACACCCTGGTATAGAAATTTTCACCACGATGAATTCAGATACGACTTTAGTGAAAGTTTCTTTGAATACTCATGTCGCAAGGTCATTGGTCCATTGTGACCTATTTGGTAGTTAAATGGATGTTATATAAATAGTATACTATCATGATTCAAATTATTTATCTATGTAATGATTTTAGGTTTTTATATAATTTTAATTAAGATATTTTCTTGGCCCCAAAAAATATTTTTATCATTGTTTTAACAATTAGTGAATTATTATTTTAATTTATTTATGGAGATAATATGGTAACTAATTATTTGGTAGGACTTGATATACAAGTAAATTTATGTCTTAATATAAACTATGAAATTCACACATCCTCTAGATATAGAAGATATTTCAATATAGAATTGTATTATCAGAAACATATGGAAATATCAGGGTATCTTCTTGAAGATATGGAAAAGGAGGTAAAATATGATGATTATATTTAATATTAATAAATTTTTGAGATGTGTGATCTATTTAGAGTTTCATTAATTAAAAGGAGTGAATGTTAATTTTTTTTTTGAAAATTTTAGCTGAAATATTGAATTAATGAATTTAACTTCCTAGGGAGAACCCATTGAAATTTTTTGTTTAAAAATTTATTTTTATATTGTAACATAGACCAATGTGTTGACATCATCTTTATATTCCTCATGAAAACAATAAGAGGGATAGTGGAATAGGACAGTGACCATATTGGAGTAATTAATTCTTTATAAATTTATAATCATTTACTAGTGAAGTACTCCTTAATAGTTATATCAAAACATCGTTGATATGTTCCCAGTGGAGTTTCCTTTAATATGTGAACCATGTCAAATCAATTTATTCATGATGTTTATATTTATACATTTTATATTATTAGTAATCATTTTCAGGGTGCCATTACCAAATTGATAACATTATCCAATTATCTATGAATAATACTCCTAATTTAAATTCTCCATACCCCCTCTTAGGGTATTTAGTGGGACCATTATTTTAAACAAGTGCTATTTCAAAAACATCTTATTTATTTAATTTTTGGAAAGAAATATTATATTATGGGGAACATAATTACTTTTAATGGAGTGAATTTATTATATGGATACAAATATTAGATATGGATGGGAGGATGATATTTTATCTTATATCACATACCGTATATGTTAACTCAGTCACATTTCATTACAAATAAGTATGTGATACCAATTGTATATCTATAAGGGAAGAAAAAAATTATTATTGAATAATGATGGGATGGATCAGAATTATTTGTCAAGTTCATTTTCCAATTATTTTTTATATGAGTGTGATATATTATTCAAGAACTAATTGTATTTGGTATGAACTCTCAAATGATTTTTAAGGTGAGAAAATATTAAATGAGGTAATGTTTTTAGTTATATGTAAAACAATTGATGATCTGAAAATGAGTTCGACTAAATATATATATGTTTTCTCAAATGTATCACTAAATTTATTGGTTCCATTTAGGGAATTGGTTAGGGGATTGAGGATTTATATATTGTGAAGAAGACCAATATAAACTCATATGTATAATTTATAAGTATCTACACCAGAGAATATGAATCTTGTTGAGTTTCCTCCAGATGAAAAACAAAGAATGTTGGCTACATATGAGATGTGGGTGAATCCAAGAATCACATTATAAAATCATAAAAAATTATAAAAAATTAAAATTCAATGAGAATAATGGATTTCATGATTATATGGTTGTCTACTATGGGCGTGATGATTTATTATCACTTATTGGATATAAGTATAATTTTTATATGAGAATATTTCAGGGAAAGATACCTCTGGAATTATTATATTCTTGAAGTGATAGAAACATTACTACAATGTAACCAAATAGGATTTATGAATTTTATGGGGAGTATGAATTATCACCAAAATTAATGAATAAGTTTCCCATTTGGATTAATTCAGTCTTTAGTAATTCATATAAAAAGAAGTTTCAAAAAAAAAATATCAAAGATAAGTATAATACAAAGGAAGATCCATTTGAACGCATTGAAACTGAATTTCTATGAGTTGTAGAGAATATAATGATGAATTTATAGGATAATTACAAAAAATAAAGAAGAATAAAATGATACAACGAAAGGTTTTTATGACCTTAATGTTTCTTAGGATGGGGTTCGTCAATATATTGAGTGTTAAATAAAGAAGAATAGATTAATTAGAGGTCTATTGATGGAATATTCAGGTTATTTCAATGAACATAAATTTATTTGTGGTTATATGTTGGAACTCCCTATTTTAAAAAGTATGGAAAAACGTTTTTGAAGAGAACTTGGTATATCATAATGTCTAATGTAAATTTATTGGAAGCAAATAAATCTGGATAAATGGAGCTACGAAAACCACCTACACAAAAGAGGGCCAGCCCAGCTCATTTCAGTACAACATAATGATATAGTACCTACAATGAGGAACTATATAGAGGACCTATGTTGCGGGACCTACACGGTTGTATATTTTTTACACCCCTTCTTGGGGGATCTATGTAACACCCGAGACTTTTATGTTATATAAATAATCAAAGGAATCTTTTTCTACACAACACTTGCTTGGCTTGTTTTACACGAAATCGCGACCTTCCTCGATAGCTTGCGTCGTACGCAATACTGAGTTTCACTAAGCAACGATATGCTATTAAAATATTATTAAAACTAGCCGTTATGAATAGTAATAACAAATTTATGAAATTTTATAAATTTTACTTTTCAAAATGGACTTCATTTTTGGATTCGGAATATCGAAATTAGCTTAGGGTGAAATTTTGGTATTTTTCTGAAAACTTTCAATTTTTGATGAATAGTGAAACCACTAAGTGGTAGGTTAAAAACTGAATTTTGCATAAAACTTAATTTTACCGCTTCTGTGATTGGAATTTCGAAAATCTGACAGACACGGTTGATATCCGTAAGTAAAATGTGGTTCAATGAGATAAAAATAATTTTTTGGTGAATAGTAACTTTTTATTTTTTTTACCGCGGTTAATAGTAAATAGGGTAACTAAGGGTAAATATGATATTAATATTACCCTAACACATGTCCTAATTCTATTGGATAAGTGTAATTCGACCAAAAACAACCTTATGAATATAATATGACCATTTAGGTCCACTTGGATTAGATTATGACATTTAATATTATTTTATTTAATGAATAGTTAAAATAGTTAAAATCAAAGTTTAATAACTAAAACATTTTTACTATGGGTTTATACATAAGATAAATTAGATTATAAATATTCATTATAAAGATAAAAATATTTCCTACATAATGATATTTTATTTATAATTTTTAGACTTTAAATAAATTAATTTATTTATGACACAATGATGATGCAGTAATTATCTTATAAATGAAATATTGACATAATTGATGTTATAAACACCAAAATAAATGTAATTTGAGACTTTTTATGAATTCCACTAATTTTCTAGGTTACTATGATATATTATTGTTGATTTAATAAACTTGGTTCGAACATATAATTCTGTTATGACTTTCACAAAAATCATATATCAAATAGTGTCAAAATTGACACAAAATAGTTATTAAATTAAATATTATATTATTAATTGTTATTTTATTCCTAAAAATCTAAGGTTTGGCCAAATGACTTCGATAAGGATATATATATTAATAATAAACAATTTGGGGTTCGTTTGGCATGTTATAGTATGTGTATTAACCATATAGTGTAAGAAAACAAAAAGTCACGGTAAAAGTTAAATTATTTAACTTAGAGTTAAATCTAATTGATAAGGTTAAAATAATAACCTAAACTTGTCTAAATCCTATTGGTTGATAGTATTTCGACCCATCCTCACTTTACCTTCAAAATAAGACCCTTTGGAACCATTATAAACCGATTTTTACTTTAATATAAAATAATATTTTGAGATATTTCTAAGGTGCCCCTCTCCTCCCTTATAAAAAGGGCACCTCCTCCCCCTCCTCCTCACACCAATTTGAGCACTCAATCTCGGCCAAAACCTTCCAAAATCCCTTCTCCACTTCCCTAGAATAATCCTAGAGGTCCTGGTCTTCTTGAACGGACAATCTTAGTTCCCTAAGTGGAGGATTCAAAGAGGCGTTTCAAAGAAGAGGTAATATCCATTACCGATCTTTTCAATTTCTTTCTTCTTCAACATCTTCTTCTTTAGTTGTTTCATGATAAAGTAATAACATCAGTATTACATAAATACTGATATGTTATTATAAATATGAAACAACCCTAATTCACCTTCTATCAATCCTACGGAAAAATGAAATCACCGTGCGTGCGTACGTACGGAATATCGTCTCCACGCCGTGGTGTAATCTATTTTCCACCACCACCTTACTTGGATGGGTATAATGGTGTATATAATGACTATATATGACTATTATAAAGTTATACTGATTCTGAAATAGTATACATACACTCCAATACAATTCCACGATCATAGGAACGATATCATCACTCGTGCGTACGTACGGAATACCGTCTCCACGATGTGATGCGACTCGTTCTACATGATCTTCATTTCATAATGATTATATAAATGAATTGAATGAATAAATATGATATAAGTTACACTAATACCATTCTGGATATAAGTTATCTATAACCTTAAAAGAAGAATAATAATTTATTCGGCAAAACTCGCATAAGAACAAAAGGCAATAAAGACCCGAGTAACAAGTACCAATGAAATATTACTAATAAGAAGCTAAGAATATGACCATATATGATATAATATCAATATGTATGACTCTGGAATAAGTCAATAACATTATTTAAACCATTATACAGGAGCTTCGGACATTTACAAAGCAAATCGGACCTAAGGTAAGGGAAATATCACAATCTCATTTTTATCCGAGATTGTTTTTACTTTCGTATTTACTGGGGTGTATTTTATCATCCACATCCATGTTCCCTCAAAATGTAATATTATTTCCATCCTTCTACAGTAGTTTATATCCAATTTTACCCTTCGATGAGTTTTTTGTAAATGATATGAAAGGAATCTTTTGTCGTTTTTCGTACGAGGTACTTTTTGACTTTTCCGACAAAAGTACGAAGAATGTTTTTTTTAACATATACGGCAAGAATGGATTTTTAAAACACTATTTCAAAGAATCTTCCTTTATAAGTTTTCAAGTTTATTTTTAATCAACTTCCTTTAATTTATAATTGTATGACACGTTAAGAAAAGAAAAGTGTTTTTGAAGTAGAAAGGATATTTTTCTCAAGAATGGAGTTCAAATGTTTTATCAAAATTATTTTCCATCTAGGATAATATAGGGTTATGTTTTTATCCCTATCATTACATTTATTTGATTATGTTTTGAGGGAATTATTTTTATGAAGTAATTTACCTTATATGATTTCTTTTATGATGTCATGATGTTTCAAGATTCCCATTTTTGTTACATGTGTTATGCGATGATGTATGATTTATGATTATGTGGCACACATAAGAAAGGATTCATTGTAAGATGGGTGGGACCTATATCTCCCTCCAATGCATTGGGTAAAGATTTATATCTCATGAGATAGACATGGCTGGAACGGAAGGTTATTTCGGTTCAATGATACAGGACTGAAACGAGGAGTGAACTCGGTTCAGAAATGGACTTTGTCCGATAAAATAGTCCTGGCAATGAGTCATGAATAACAAGAAATGATTTTCCACGATTATGTGTGCATGCCACAAAGTTTCAAGTTTTATGTTATGATTATGGGGATCTCATTTTCACTTCTATGATTTATTCCATGTTAAGATATTATGATCTCTTTTGCAGGTTATGATTTTCAAAAAGATATGATATGATTTTTATTTCCTTTATTTTCCCTTGCTGAGCATTTGAGAACACACTTTTTTGTATGTTTTCTTTTCCCCAGGACAGGAAGATGGATATTAAGTATAATATGCTAAAAGGGACCCTAGATATGATGAAATAAATGGGAGACACTGTAGAAGATTTATGAACCAGTTGTTTATGTTTCCCAGTTTCAAAAGACACTATACCTATACGGTCCTTTCTTGGTTTTTGTTATATGTTGTAATAAGTATGCTTCAATTTTGAAGTATTAACAATGTATGTAAAGTATGGGTCGTTATAGTTGGTATCAGAGGAAAGGTATAGTCAACCTTTGGAAACTAGGATGTGAAATCCATAGTAAGAACCCTAAGGATAAGTCTAAGCATAGAACACGATCTTAGTGTTTTAGAAATGGCCATGAATAACCTAGGATAAGACCTTAAGCGTGAAAATTTTATTCTTGAATTATGTGGTTTTCCTATTATAATTAGTGTTGCTCACACTATTCTTCATGGTTTTAGTCAATGGCTGGATCCTGAAGGAACCGTGTTAATGCGGAATGCGATGGGCAATGCAATTATTGTCCCCCTGAGAAACCAAACGATATGGGAGCTGGAATACAAAATCTTGTAGCCATGCTCACACAACTTTCTCAAGCTATGAATCATGCAGGACTTCCAAACGAGCAAAGGAAGGAGCAACATTCTGTTGAATCCTTCATGAGGCAGCGTCCACCTTCTTTCAGCGGGTCTACTGATCCATTAGTTGCTGAACAATGGATTAGTACTACTGAAAAGATATTTTCAGTTCTTCAATGTTCTGAACATGATAAAGTCATCCTAGGAGTGTATCGTTTGGAAGGAGATGCTGATCAATGGTGGAATCTTATTAAGAATACGAGGCAAAGGGATGAAATTGAGTCCATGGAATGGGACGAGTTCAAGAACTTATTTTTCAATAAGTACTTCCCTCGTATTCTCCGAACAAAGATGGAGAAAGAGTTTCTTGAACTGAAGCAAAGGGATGATGAATCTGTTGGTACCTATGAAGAAAATTTTACAAGACTTTCAAGGTACGCTTCTGGTATTATTATCCAACCTGAGAGTAAGATCGATCGATTCTTTAGTGGATTAAAACCAAGTATTCGAAGGGCGTTATCCATAAGGGACTTCAATAGCTACGAGGAAATCATTCGATGTGCTCTCAAAGTCGAGATGGAGATTGGAGTAACCCATCAGTCATATGGGTTTGATAAGAAGAGGAAAATGGAATTCAAAGGAAAATCTAAAGAGCACACTGAAAAGAAGATGAGCTTTCCCTTATGCTCAAAGTGTGGAAATAAACATGGAGGGAGTTGTCTTAACGGGACAAGTAAATGTTTCAAATGTGGAAAGAAAGGTCATCGGGCATTTGAATCCGCAAGAATGGTAAGAAGATGTCTAATGATGCAAACCAAGTAAGGGATACACAGAATGAACCTACTACACTTCAATGTTTCAAGTGCAAAGAGATGGGGCATTATGCCAATCAATGCCCAAATCCAAGGGTTGATGATGATGGTCGAAGTCAAAAAACTATTAAGGATAATGACAAAGGAAAGTCACATGCAATTTCTATCAGCGATGTGGAGTACGATAACGATGTGGTGAAAGGTACACTTACCATCCACACTAAAGTAGAAAATGTTTTATTTGATTCTGGATCCACCCACTCTTTTATTTCTGAAGAATTTTCTAAGGGTATCACCGTATTACCTCAACAATTAGATGTTGAGTTAGCTGTGACAACACCTAATGGCACATCAATCGCATCAAAAGTTTATAATTCTTCTCCGATCGAAGTTTGTGGGAAAGTGCTTCCTGCAAATCTGCTGATCCTTCCTTTAGTGGAATTCGATGTGATTCTTGGCATGGATTGACTTTCTTTATACAGAGCACATATCAATTTCCAAAGAAGGGAAGTCACATTTCATATTCCAGATCAATCTATGATCGTCTATCAATGCAAGGATGAACATAACCTTGAAGTGGAAGTTTCTTCCATTTTATGGGTATTGATTCCACTAAACAAAGGTTATTTATCTCAAATGGTCGGTGAGAAACTCGCGATTAAGAATATGCCCATCGTACGGGAGTTTTATGATGTCTTTCTGGAGGAATTACCGGGTCTTCCACCAAAACGTGAAGTTGAGTTTTCAATAGAACTCGTACCGGGTGCTTTGCCTATTTCAAAGACACCTTATAGAATGTCCCCAATTGAGTTGCAGGAATTGAAGAAGCAACTCCAAGAGAATCATGATAAGGGATTCATACGCCCTAGTGCATCACCGTGGGGAGCACCTGTTCTATTTGTTAAGAAGAAAGATGGATCAATGAGACTGTGCATTGATTATCGAGAACTTAACAAGATCACTATCAAGAACAAATATCCTCTCCCACGCATTGATGCCTTATTTGACCAACTACGCGGAGCTCAATACTTTTCCAAGATTGATCTTCGTTCAGGGTATCATCAATTAAGGGTCAAAAGGGAGGATATACCAAAGACGGCATTCCGTAAAAGGTATGGACACTATGAATTTATAGTGATGCCATTTGGTCTTACTAATTCCCCTGCTATCATCATGGATCTAATGAATAGTGTCTTTAGAGACTATCTTGATCAATTTGTGGTAGCCTTTATAGACGATATTCTTGTTTATTCAAAGACCAAGGAAGAACATGAAGATCACTTGAGAATTATATTGAAGACCCTGGGAAAGGAGAAGCTTTATGCCAAATTTACCAAGTGTGAATTTTGTCTTCAAAAAGTTGCATTTTTGGGTCACATAATGTCAAAAGTGGGGATATCTGTGGATCCAGCAAAAATAGAGGTTATCGAAAGATGGTTGAGACCAACAACAGTAACTGAGATCCGAAGTTTTCTTAGATTGGCTGGATATTATCGAGGTTTTGTGAAAGATTTTTCACGATTATCTAATCCACTCACCATGTTGACTCGGAAAGGAGTTAAGTTTGTTTGGACAGAGGAATGTGAAGAGAATTGCAAGGAGTTGAAAAGATGGTTATCCAGTGCACCTGTGCTCAGACTGCCTTGTAGTGGAGAAAGGTTTGTGATCTATAGTGATGCATCCAGGAAGGGATTGGGGTGTGTTCTTATGCAAAAAGATATGGTGATAGCTTATGCCTCACGACAGTTGAAAATCCATGAGGAAAATTACCTAACACATGATTTGGAGTTACCTTCGGTAATCTTTGCATTAAAGATTTGGAGGCATTACCTTTATGGTGAAAGGTGTGATATTTATACTGATCATAAAAGGTTAAAGTATATTTTCACACAAAATGAGCTGAATATGCGTCAAAGAAGATGGTTGGAGCTGATTAAGGATTATGACTGCTCAATCCATTACCACCCTGGGAAAGAAAACAAGGTGGCAGATGCATTAAGTCGACAAGACCATGCTAGTTTATCCACAATGAGGATAAAAAAAGATCCAATATTTATGGATTTACAAAGTATGGATCTTGGAATTATAATGGAAGGGGAAAAATCTTATCTTTCTCAAATGAATGTTCAACCATCTATACATGTGAAGATTAAAGAGGCACAGAAAGAAGATGTCGAGTTACAAAAGAAGGTGAGAAATGTTCCTGAATTCATCCTTGATTGTGATGGGATAATAAAGTTCAGGAATCGGGTTTGTGTTCCTCCCATCCCCGAATTAAAGAAGGAGCTGCTGGATGAGGCTCATATTTCTTCATTCTCTATTCATCCTGGAAGCACGAAGATGTATAGGGACCTGAAAGAGTACTTCTGGTGGGATGGCATGAAAAGAGATGTTGCTGAATATGTCTCTCGATGTTTGGTTTGTCAACAAGTTAAAGCTGAGAGAAAGAAGTCTAAGGGGATGTTACAACCATTACCCATACCCGAATGGAAATGGGAAAACATCACTATGGTCTTTGTCACAGGACTTCCTAAAACATCCAAAGGCAATAATGCTATCTGGTTCATAGTTGATCATCTTACAAAGTCTCCACACATCATTTCTATTAGAGAGGATTTCTCTCTGGATCAGCTTTCCAGGATATATGTAAAGTAAGTGGTAAGATTGCATGGAGTACCACTTTCTATTATATCTGATCGGGATCTGAGATTTACCTCGAAGTTCTGGCGAAGTCTTCAGCATACTCTCGATACAGAGTTGAGTATCAGCACTGGTTATCATCCTCAAACAGACGGTCAGTCTGAAAGAACAATTCAAACCCTAGAAGATATGTTGAGAGCTTGCTCTATGAATTTCAAAGGAGGTTGGGATCAACACCTACCTTTGGTGGAATTTTCTTATAATAATAGATTTCACTCCAGTATTCAGATGGCTCCTTATGAAGCTCTCTATGGAAATAAATGCAGGACTCCAACTTGCTGGGATGAAGTTGGGGAAAGAAAGCTATTAGGACCTGATCTCGTTGATGAAATGGCAGAAAAGGTCAAATCTATTCAACAACACATAAGAGCAGCTCAGAGTCGACAGAAAAATTATGCCGACAACCGAAGAAAAGACCTAGAGTTTGAAGTGGGTGATAAAGTGTTCTTATGAATATCTCCCTGGAAGAGGGTTATGAGATTTGGAAAGAAGGGGAAGTTGAGCCCTAGATATATCGGTCCTTTCGAAATACTGGATCGTGTTGGAAAGGTAGCTTACCGATTGGCGCTTCCACCGAATCTCTCTCAAGTTCACGATGTGTACCATGTATCTCTCCTGAGAAAGTACATACCTGATCCTTCACATGTACTCAGCTCAGAAGTTGTACCGCTGAAGCAAGATCTTTCTTATGAAGAACAGCCGATAGAGATTCTGGATCGTAGCGAAAAAGTCCTACGAAACAAGACCACTCGCTTGGTGAAAGTTTTATGGAGGAACCACCAATTAGAAGAATCTACTAGGGAGCTTGAGGATATGATGAGGGTGAGGTATCCTCATCTGTTTGTTACAAAGTGATGAATTTCGAGGGAGAAATTCATTTTAAGGGGGGTAGAATGTAACACCCGAGACTTTTATGTTATGTAAATCATCAAAGGAATCTTTTTCAACACAACACTTTCTTGGCTTGTTTTACACGAAATCGCGACCTTCCTCGATAGCTTGCGTCGTACGCAATACCGAGTTTCACTAAGCAACGATATGCTATTAAAATATTATTAAAACTAGCCGTTATGAATAGTAATAACCACTTTATGAAATTTTATAAATTTTATTTTTCAAAATAGACTTCATTTTTGGATTCGGAATATCGAAATTAGCCTAGGGTAAAATTTTGGTATTTTTCTGAAAACTTTCAATTTTTGATGAATAGTGAAACCACTAAGTGGTTGGTTAAAAACTGAATTTTGCATAAAAAATAATTTTACCGCTTCTGTGATTGGAATTTCGAAAATACGACAGACACGGTTGATATCAGTAAGTAAAATGTGGTTCAATGAGATAAAAATAATTTTTTGGTGAATAGTAACTTTTTACTTTTTTTACAGCGGTTAATAGTAAATAGGGTAACTAAGGGAAAATATGATATTAATATTACCCTAACACATGTCCTAATTCTATTGGATAAGTGTAATTCGACCAAAAATAACCTTATGAATATAATATGACCATTAAGGTCGACTTGGATTAGATTATGACATTTAATATTATTTTATTTAATGAATAGTTAAAATAGTTAAAATCAAAGTTTAATAACTAAAACATTTTTAATATGGGTTTATACATAAGATAAATTCGATTATAAATATTCATTAGAAATCTAAAAAGATTTCCTACATAATGATAGTTTATTTATAATTTTTAGACTTTAAATAAATTAATTTATTTATGACACAATGATGATGCAGTAATTATCTTATTAATGAAATATTGACATAATTGATGTTATAAACACCAAAATAAATGTAATTTGATGCTTTTTATGAATTCCACTAATTTCTAGGTTACTATGATATATTAGTGTTGATTTAATCAACATGGTTCAAACATATAATTCTGTTATGACTTTCACAAAAATCATATATCAAATAGTGTCAAAATTGACACAAAATTGTTTTTAAATCAAATAATATATTATTAATTGTTATGTTATTCCTAAAAATCTAAGGTTCGGCCAAATGACTTAGATAAGGATATATATATTAATAATAAACAATTTGGGGTTCGTTTGGCATGTTATAGTAAGTGTATTAACCATATAGTTTAAGAAAACAAAAAGTCACGGTAAAAGTTAAATTATTTAACTTAGAGTTAAATCTAATTGATAAGGTTAAAATAATAACCTAAACTTGTCAAAATCCTATTGGTTGATATGATATCGACCCATACCCACTTAACCTTCGAAATATGACTCTTTGGAACCATTATAAACCGATTTTGACTTTAATATAAAATTATATTTTGAGATACTCCTAAGGTGCCCCTCTCCTCCCTTATAAAAAGGGCACCTCCTCCCCCTCCTCCTCACACCAATTTGAGCACTCAAGCTCGGCCAACCCCTGACAAAATCCCTTATCCACTTCCCTAGAATAATCCTTGAGGTCCTGGAACTTCAAAGACCAATCTTAGTTCCCTAAGTGGAGGATTCAAAGAGGCGTTTCAAACAAGAGGTAATATCCATTACCGATCTTTTCAATTTCTTTCTTCTTCAACTTCTTCTTCTTTAGTTGTTTCATGATAAAGTAATAACATCAGTATTACTTACATACTGATATGTTATTATAAATATGATAAAACCCTAATTCACCTTCTATCCATCCTACGGAAAAATGAAATCACCGCGCGTGCATACGTACGGAATACCGTCTCCACGTCGTGGTGTAATCTATTTTCCACCACCACCTTACTTGGATGGGTATAATGGTGTATATAATGACTATATATGACTATTATAAAGTTATACTGATTCTTAAATAGTATACATACACTCCAATACAATTCTACGATCATAGGAAAGATATCATCACTCGTGCGTACGTACGGAATACCGTCTCCACGATGTGATGCGACTCGTTCTACATGATCATCATTTCATAATGATTATATAAATGAATTGAATGAATAAATATGATATATGTTACACTAATACCATTCTGGATATAAGGTATCTATAACCTTAAAAGAATAATAAGAATTTATTCGGCAAAACTCGCATAAGAACAAAAGGCAATAAAGACCCGAGTAACGAGTAACAATGAAATATTACTAATAAGAAGCTAAGAATATGACCATATATAATATAATATCAATATTTATGATTATGGAATAAGTCAATAACATTATTTAAACCATTATACAGGAGCTTCGGACACGTACAAAGCAAATCGGACGTAAGGTAAGGGAAATATCACAATCTCATTTTTATCCGAGATTGTTTTTACTTTGGTATTTACTGGGTTGTATTTTATCATCCACATCCATGTTCCCTCAAAATGTAATATTATTTCCATCCTTATACAATAGTTTATATCCAATTTTACCCTTCTATTAGTTTTTTGTAAAAGATATGAAAGGAATCTTTTGTCGTTTTTCGTACGAGGTACTTTTTGACTTTTCCGACAAAAGTACGAAGAATGTTTTTTTAACTTATACGACAAGAATGGATTTTTAAAACATTATTTCCAAGAATCTTCCTTTATAAGTTTTCAAGTTTATTTTTAATCAACTTCCTTTAGTTTATAATTGTATGACACATTAATAAAAGAAAAGTGTTTTTGAAGTAAAAAGGATATTTTTCTCAAGAATGGAGTTCAAAAGTTTTATCAAAATTATTTTCCATATAGGATAATATAGGGTTCTGTTTTTATCCCTATTATTAAATTGATTTGATTATGTTTTGAGGGAATTATTTTTATGAAGTAATTTACCTTATATGATTTGTTTTATGATGTCATGATGTTTCAAGAATCCTATTTTTGTTACATGTGTTATGCGATGATGTATGATTTATGATTATGTGGCACACATAAGAAAGGATTCATTGTAAGATGGGTGGGACCTATATCTCCCTCCAATGAATTGGGTAAAGATTTATATCTCATGATATAGACATGGCTGGAACGGAAGCTTATTTCGGTTCAGTGATACAGGACTGAAACGAGGAGTGAACTCGGTTCAGAAATGGACTTTGTCCGCTAAGATAGTCTTGGCAATGAGTCATGACTAACAAGAAATGATTTTCCATGATTATGTGTGCATTCCACAATGTTTCAAGTTTTATGTTATGATTATGGGGATCTCATTTTCACTTTTATGACTTATTCCATGTTAAGATATTATGATCTCTTTTGCAGGTTATGATTTTCAAAAAAGATATGATATGATTTTTATTTCCTTTATTTTCCCTTGCTGAGCATTTGAGCTCACCCTTTTTTGTATGTTTTCTTTTCCCCAGGACAGGAAGATGGATATTAAGTAGAATATGCTAAAAGGGACCCTAGATATGATGAAATAAATGGGAGACACTGTAGAAGATTTATGAACCAGCTGTTTATGTTTCCAAGTTTCTAAAGACACTATACCTATACAGTCCTTTCGTGGTTTTTGTTATATGTTGTAATAAGTATGCTTCAATTTTGAATTATTAACAATGTATGTAAAATATGGGTCGTTATAATCTATGCTGAGGATATACGACCATGACCTCTGCTGACAAACTAACTTTGACCAGGTCCCCTCCTTGCATATAAATAGGATCCTAGGGCTCCCCATTTCAAAAAAACAAAACGAGTAAGAATAACTATAGAATATCTCATTTCATTGACCCTTCACCTAATTCCCCCAAATGTAATAAGTTATCTCTCTAAAACATGAGATAAGAGAGAGTTAAAAGGGATAAACTATATCATAGTCCCTTCAGGGTCTAAAATATAAGATAAGTGTTTGAGGACCCTCATTCGATAATAAGAAGTTTCATATTCAAGGTCCTTTACATAGTAAAATACATGTGTGAGCTTATTCATAGGACATAAAGGGACACTTAGGGTTCTTTAGTTAAATCCTCACCTGAGTTTTGTTGTCCCGACAGTCTGTTGTCCAAGGCATGTTAGGCTTTCACATAAATATCCTTCACGTTTTAAGAATTTTTCATATCCTCCTATGAACTAAACGGAATAATTGAATGACCTACATACATAGTATACATGTGTGCCATACCTATAAAGACCTCCTATGTGAGATATCCCTTAAGGCCTCTTTTAAGATGCTCATGGCGTGGATTCACATTTTTTAGCTCCCTTTTCTGAATGGGATAATGTTGAATCCTCCACTAACACCTCCAGATTTATCAGACCTTTTAAAAAGGCACATCATCGTGTATCCCATTTGGATTAGTATATCTATTATCATAGGTTTTCAGTGATTGTATTTCCATATGGTAAGGATCATTAGTGTGTCTCTAGATTTGGATATCCAAATCTACAAGGAACATTACCCGAGGGACAGTGTTTTGGAGTTTGTAATCCTAGATTCCAGGAATAAGAATCTATATATCCCCTCTCATTTCTATGATTTGGATCCTCCTGTCCTGGTAGGAATATTAATGATCATAATTTTTTTCTCTCCCATTTGGAGTCAGATTCTCTTTCCTCACAACTGGTTCCATTTTAAGGCAGCAATCCTAGTGTAATCCCCTATCCGTTTAAGTAGGAGGTTTTAGTCTCTATCCTCTATAATTCATTCACCTTTACCCCTCCTAACATTTGGCCCCTCATATAACTGAAATTTTGGAGTGGGAAGGTTTGTTTCCTCTTACTTTTCTATTATATCCACAACCACTTCAACCATCGGAGGAGAAATCATATGTGGTTTGTTGAATATTTTACATCCTCTTATTTCTCACACCAGGAATGACTCACATGGTCTTAGATATTTGTAATGATATCTACACCTGAAAAATCTACCTAAATTGATGAACGTAAAAACTATTTCCCACCATAACTAGGATATGTAAGAAGCCATCACCTTGGCCTCAATCTCAACAGACATCCTTCTCATGAGTCTGACCTTAATTCCCTTAATCCAAGCATCCTCCTTAAGAATAGGACCCAAATTAAACACTCATAAATCTTAATGAGTTAATACATATTCTATGTTCTCTATTATAGGGGAATCCTCATTAGGATTAACCCATAACCTATTTCTCTCTGAGGCCCATACACCCCTACGGGACATATTGAACTATGTGCGATTCAATTCTGAGAAAAATGGGATACATATAAAGCCTCCCTGAGGTTCAAACTCATCTCCTCAAATAAAACAGGTTCTCTCTTGGACACATTCCCATAAGGGTATCATATAACTTGGAAACTAATATCCTTTCGAGGATCCATGGGCTTCTTATTCTTAAGTCCCACACCATGATTTGACTTGTTACTATTCTCCTAGATGTCCTTGACACATTACATTCAGTTGAATGGTTGGGTCCTTACCACTTGAACATAAAAGTTGTGTTGTGTACCATTATGTGGAATAGAAATATGAGGGTTATTATTCTGTTCATGAGGATATGTAGGTATCCAAAATATGGGATCGATCGCTATATCAAAAACAACATTCATCTCCCTAGATAACAAAAACTATAGAGTGACTTTTGTCTACCTGGATGAAAATAAATTCAAGCGTTCTCCACTGAGTAGATTAAAAAATATAATGTTCATAATAACGAACAAACATTCTATATTTATTATATGACATGATACCATTAATTTATAACCTTGAATACATATAGATATCTCAATTTTTGAAGAACCTTCAATACATTGATATGATTCTAAATTCTACACAAGATAATAATTGATTGAAATTTTTATGGGAATCCTAAATTTTTCTTGGTAAATAAATAATGATTCATTAACATATCTTAAATATATAATAGTGTTTCAATGTAGGAAATGATTTCCCCCTAAAGGTTGAGATGACACCGTCCTCCCGTCTTATCAGCATTTGCAAGTTCTTAAGTCTCATTGGTCAAAAAACCTAACGAATATCTCCCACTGGAAAGCAGGTCCCTTTGGATACATAACCAATGGGTGTTTCTAGTTCCATGAACAAATCCATCAGAATCTTTTTGGAAATAGTGATTCCTTACCAGAACACACATTCCAGTGGAAACTAAAATTGCTGAAGGCAGTGTGAATACTTAACAAAGATGATAGTGTTACCCATTTGAGATGCCCATATTAATTGATAAAAGTTTTCTAGGCAAGGAAATCAATCATGCATATGTTCATAAAAAATCATTATACTTTTCTAGAGTTCATTGTTTGTTTGTTTCGTATATAAAATCACCTTCTTCAAAGAACTATCTTCTTTCCAAATGGATTCATTTATGTTTAAACCCACACATGCCCATGCTACTGCACAAGATGGATCCTAATACCCTGAAAGGCTATCATCACCAACTCTATGTATTCAATTCCAGATCTCTAATGCACTAGAAAGAGAGTACCATCAACAAGGTACCATTACAACCTTGGAGGCTACCTGACATTACCTACAAATCAAGAATAACCCCCAGTCATATGGTCAACAACGACCAGTTCTCTATAAGCAGGTAATTCCGACCAAAATCTTTAACCATTGTGGGAGATTATCGTTGAAATAAAATCATAAACCCCTCCCCTATTCTCATTAGGTCGACCAAGAGGTTTTCCATGACACCATCCTGAAGACATATGGGTCCTTTACAAAGGCTCCTTCCAACAATCACTGCCACCAACATTGCACGACAACAAGCACCCAACATGATGAGGGTGTTATCACCAATGGTATGGCCTAGGTCTCCCCAACACGGGCGTACAAGACGAAGCTCCAAGGACAAAAGAAATATATTAGGTAGTAGGATTCTACAATTTCCCCCTCAGAATAAGTCCTCCAACCATGTTTGGTGGATAATAGTGAGCGGGCACATACACCCATCTTCCTTAATTCCACCATCCAACAGACTCGTCATGGAGGCACCCCATAAATCCCTTCATTCAAATCTAGTGGAGTACCTTGAGAAGGCACATAAAACTTCTTAAAATCTATCATCCAGTCAACAGACTCATTTTGCTTCATTGAAATAAGTCTTCCATCCATGCGTGGTGGTAATTGGCATTAATGACCATACACCCACCAACACCCACCAAGCATGACCGTAGTCTCGTCTGGAAGTAGTCAGAGATGTATGCCAACTATACTTGGTATCAAATAGCCAATAAGAACATACCTGAACTAACATCCATCAACCCTTCCAATGGTCTAATTTCAGAATTCCCACGGAAGTCTGTTGGAAAGCTCTGATGAAAAACCTGGGCAGACTAAAATATCTTCCCTATACACAAGTACTGTCAGTATCCACTAATAATAATGTGATCATCAGATCAGGTACATATACCTGGTCTAGATAAAAAATTGGTGTATATTCATGTTCTTCTCACTAAAATGACCAATCGCATTTTGTAAATGATGAAAGGGAAGGCACAAATTCCAACCCATATCCTAAATTCTTTTGAGAATATCTTAATTGAAACTTTTGTAGTACGAGAGGGATAAATGCATATTTTTTCCCCATACTTGTGATGACTCATTAACATTCTATCCTAGAGGAGAAACACACCTTTTTTCCATTCTAGGAGGGTTTTGGGGAACACTCACCCATATCATACAGACAACCAAATCTGGAACATACACCCATTCCAATTGGAGATAATTGTCATATTCTGAAGGACACTTGAAGGAATGCACTTCCACCTATCCATGATAACCAATTCTCCTAGAATGTTTCCCCAACTATTGGTATGGAGGATTATAAATGAAGTCTAGTCAAGAACAGTTAAAGAATCATGAGTCGATCTCTGACCTAGATCCACTATGTACTGGTGTTCATGAATCCCTAGTACATTTATCTATTACAGATTAAGATTATACCCTCCTGTTACAAAATTATGGGAGTGGTAGAAGTAATTATGAAGTTCCTCATTATACACTCCATCATGAAGGCTTGTTTCATTAAACTTTTTCCAATATTAAGAACCTATATCTAAATGATATTTGTAAGAACCCTTCATGTGGATAGATTACCAAAGAGAAATATGATTTATCTGATTCTATAATCCACCATGGTGGTCCTCCCCATTATGGAATTAGTTGTGAAATTTCTCTCTACATTAGTGTTTTTATTTGTCAATAGAATTCTCTAACTTTCAATATAGTGATGAGAATTCCCTCTTAGCATGAGAAACTTGAAAACATAATTTCAGTCAAGTCAGATAACATGTTACTGGACGGTAAAATACGTTCTCATATAGTCGATAGCCCAAGGTGATGGTCTTTCTCCAAACCTATGTTGGCTCATTTTCCTTCTAATATAGTATGGAAGACACTAACTTATCAAATTTCTTGATATAAATAAATCGAGAAGTTCTCACTCTGGTCAGACCAAGTTGAGAAACATGTTGTAAAATTTGAAGAGAATATGTTTAGCATGAGGAATTAACTAGCTAATAGATAAATACTTTTCATGTTCATGAATTTGGCCACATATCAATACAACTTTATATATTTGTTGGAAGATGATTTTATTCATGATATTCACATCCATATATGGAAGAATCCTCATCATCTGAATTCTAAAGTATTATCATATGATGAATATCATGTTTATATCACTGTAATAAGAGAATTTCTGTGCTAATTTGACTTGGAATCTCTATAGGCTTCCAATCATCCAAATATTTAGAATCAACAGGAGGCCCTTCCAAATACATGCCATGATGAATTCAAGAGGTTGCAACAATTGATTGTAGAAATCCCATCTGGTGTTCATATCATAGGATGGGGTTCACATAGAGAATTTTATTTCACTGTTCCACAAATACAGAAAATCCCACCAAAAGTGGTCTCATGTAATGATATTTACCATGGATTGCTACAACAAATGAATTTCATTACTGGATGATGTTATGTTAAAAAAGAACAGGCCTCGACTGTCTTTCACCAAGGTTAGGACTAAATAGAGAAAGATATTGAGATAATTTTCCTCAAGAGTCTAGGTACATTTTGGAGGCCTCCCACTTAGAGGATATCAACCATCATATTGTGAAAATGTCTACAATATAACAATGGTCGTTAAAAGAAGGAAATTTAAGTGAGTGAAAGATAATTCACCCATACAATGTTCATACCAGAATTTATAAAATCAGAAGGTTGTCTACACTAATATCATCCATATAAGGTCAGATGCCACCCCATTCCACGTGGTTGGGGGAATTCTTAAAACAACACACGTAGTAAAAGAAATAGTGCTCAATTGATAGGGAAAAAAGAATTTGAATAACCCCCACCCCGTAGGGATGGTGGATTTTTCACATTCACAAGCCCCTTTTTAGAGGAGGTCATTTTCCTCCAAATTAGGGAAGAATTCCAAAAATAAATGCAAGGATTAACTATTTATGGATTCCCCAAAGGGTTCTGTCTTTTAAACAGTTCCCAGCGAACCAATAAACAGGAGAACAAAGTCTTAAAGAAGGCATAGAAGAAGGCGATCTCACAATGATATAGACAGAATTCCACAATGCATTATGAATTTGTTATTTTCATTAATTCCATTATTTATGATCCTCCATAAAATGAGTCTATTTTAGGGGAGTCCAAGGATAGTGTTCTTATTTATAATGTGGTCCATGTAGAAGAAAATTAAGGATTTGTGAATACATGAAATTATAGGTTTTCCCAAAATTTTGGTATCCCCTCAAATAATAAACAAACGCCTTTTAAAAAGTCACCTAATATGGGAAATGTTCAGGGTTATACCATTCCTCATATTTCTCCCATAAAAGGTCAATCCCTTTCATGCGAGGAAAGATTTTATTAGAAAGAATAGGAGTTTAAGGAGTTGATATGACTCAATTCAGAGTTACTCCGAATCAGCATTCTTTCTAGAAATGATCCCCAAGCATATCATCAACATGTACCTCTAGTAAAAACACATCAAAAAAGGGGGATGTTTTCAAATACATATGTAGATAATTAATTCCCTCCATTTATAGTACAATCAATGGATGGTTATACAAATCCATACTGGACTTCATATATTGGTTACCCACGAAAGATACCAATATCACCACCACCAGTTGTTTTGATAGTCATTTCACATGTTCAGGCTCTAAAATATATATCCATTCAGGTCTCAGGTCATCTAGATATTCCTCTAATTCTCATGAGCACAATTGAGTCATTAAAAACTCAATTATAATCAATGGAAGCATAGTGAGAACCGATTCAGTAAGAAAAGATGGTTTATCTTGAATGGGTAGAACCAAATCCTCCTCGTCTAAACATTGGGAATCTGACATTACTAATATTCAATGGCTCAGGAGATATGGAGCATCACCTGGCACATTTTGTCTAACATTGTGATCCCATGATGGGGACCCATGAGCAATAGGAAGGATTGAAACATAGATTCTTCATACAATCATTATAAGGGTCAGCCTTTGTCTTGTATAAATGCTTGCTGTCTCAATCGGTTTCTAGAAGGGAATAAATCCATCATAAATTCCTTTACATATTTAGTTCAATGATTTAGAAAACAATAGTCTATGACCACACAAACAATAATAAAATGGATAATGAAATATTTTCATATTTCAGTGCTCGGTGGAAATGATTAACATAGTCATTAAATATAACACTCCCTCAAGATGAATTGATTCCCATATTTGTAGAAATTCTCCATGATTAGTTTTTCACACCATTAATCCCAGTGAAATAAGAAGGTGTGTTACGGGGTCTAGATTCTATTTCTCAACAAGTGGAAAACTCCATAATGGAGACTAGATCCAAATCTCATGTTATCCCATTAGCTTCAGAAATAAAGGAAGGAAAATCAAAGTCTTCTGTAATTTCACTTACGTAGGACCCTATACCCGCACAAACTTCAAATCCATAATCATACCATAAGGTTGAACCTCCCAAGTGTCAAAGAAAATGACCAATTTTTCAATATGATCAAAAAGATCAATGTTAAACACAATTTGAGGAGTTGAAAAATAATTTTTATAATTTCCTAAATGAAAAAGTCCCCATATACACTATCTCAGCATTGAAAAACAACATGGTTATGATTCCAAGTCCAATGAAACCGAACAAACAAGGCGACGAGTAACTCACAAACTATTTATCCTTCCATAAAATGTTAGTGAACCCCATACATGTGTGTTTTCTTAAGGACCTCATACAAAAGTTTGTGGATTCTGGGAAGGCAAAGCTGAATATTTATCCAACACAGGCAGCATCTGTTACATATGTTGAACTAGGTGAGGAAAGAGAATGGAAGGATGTAAAAATCTAGAATGCTCTGAAATTCGATTATTGCATGGTCAAGAAAAAATAAACTGATCTCATTCCATTCTATGAACACAATTGAGAAATCCAACTGTGAATCCTTTCAATTATTCTACATACATTCCATATTATTCAAAATACTAGTTCTCCAATGGTCAATATTCATATAAGTGACTTGGTCAAAAGGATAAAGAGATGTTAGAAGAATATTTTCCTGTGTCAAGGCCAATGTTGTCCTTGACTTTGGAAGATTTCATGCCAACTGTCTCAAAATCATTAGCACCACCCCACCAAATAGAACAAAAATTATTGACCTACCAGGAAAAATCTTGTTCATATTGGTAATTTTTATTTGATTACATTAACATTATTCCCTTAATGGGTCCATATAAAAATTATGATTCTGATTCTGAATCTTATTTCTATTCAACTTATTACGAAACCGGGGGAATAGGTCATCAATGTCATGTATAAAAGGGAATATGTGGGTATGCTAGAATACAATATTTCAATTACACCCCTACTTGAACCGTTTATTTAGAAGAAACTCATGGGAGAGACCTCTAGTGGGCTCAGAATGAACAAGGGAATTATCCCACAAATGATATGGTATTCCATGACATGATCATCTTAGTAGAGATTTTAGATGTTGTACCATCACCTTCTTGGTTAGTGGATAGATCTATCTAGCCTAATCCACCATGAGAAGAAGTATTTCTAGCTTCTACCCTGAAAAATGGTCCATCCCCATTTGGAGTATCCACTTCCTATGAACCTATAAAAGAGTGTCTCCTTACTAGAAAATACATACCTATAGATCAAAATTATGATGTGTTATATAAACTATCCCACATACCATCCAAGATATCAATCCAGGATGCTCTAAATAAATCAAAAGATCTATGAGAATATCGTATTGAAGAATTATCAAGCCCTTAAGAGTTTTATCTTGAAGTTGATACCACATAGATTTTCCATCTATAAATGAATTGGTAGAATGCCATGTAGTCATATCATTCATTGATCAGGATGAGGATATTGTTATAAAAGTACAGTACATAGCCTTGTACATATCATACATGATTATTAATATTGACATCCAATGAGATTTCATTGACAAAGGCTCATTGGTCAACCTCATTCTAATCAACACAATTCACCGATTGGGCCTCACTGAATCCCATTTGTCTCCCTCCACTTTTATGTTACAGGGGTATGATAAGACTGATCAAGATCCACACAGTGATATTACACTCAGAACTCAGTTAGGGTAGATCCTATCTAATTCAGAGTTCATTTTTATCCAACAGGACAGAACTCTGAACATTTTTTTCGGGGTGTCCTTGGCTATATTAGCATGCATCCATTCGTTCATTGTACCATCAATGTCTCAAATATTATGTCAATAGTCAAATTGGTACATTGAATTAATATAATTGATCATTAAAAACGTGTGAATCTCAGAACATTGATGTCATGTTCTATCACACAAAGGCACAACAGTCCATGGAAATTGACGTTACTAGAATCAATTCTTTGAATGGTCCAGAAAACACCCTAGCTAATCCATTCAAGAATCATAGTGAAGATTATGTCATACCTAAATATAAAATTGTAAGGGTTGTCCCAAATCCAATAACTCATTCAGTGGCTTCCATAATGTCAGTTGCAGCAACTATGCCTGATAATACATGATAAACCATTGATCCACTAAGTAGTGATGAAAGCTTAAATGGAGATTTATCTATTCCATCAACTTATATTCAACAAGTATCTTCATCATATGAGAATATAGAATACTTTTTTTCACGAGTTAAAAAATAGGGATGTTGATTCCCATCTCATCATCCTCCCTTTGGAAATTCAAAAAGACCCTTCATCATTAGTTGAGTCATAGATAGTTTACTTGTACTTAGAAGGTCAAAATACTGACTCCTTTTAATAGATATGAATGTATTTCTTCATCACCTACCCTTCAAGAAGAGGAAGAAGAAGAAGAAACACTTGAAGAAGAAGAATAATAGGAATACATCAAGTATTCCCCTTAATCATTTGAGTAATGAATCTCTACCGTAGTGGATGAACTTATAGAAGTAAACATGGGTACATTGGAAGACCTACGACCATACTCTGATTAGTGTGTCCATGACCTCTGAAGAGAAGGAGGTGTATAATTCTTTTTTGAAGTAACATAGGGATTTCATTCCCTATAATTATATAGATACGCACAAACTTGAACCTGATGTTCCCACTCATCATTTGGGTTTACTAGAATAACATCGTGGATATAAACAAGAATCAATAAGAACTCACCAAAGTCACACCTCCATTATTGAGGCTAAATTCAACAAGACTATCAATGTCAACATCATCTATGAGGTGAAATTTCAAATGTGGTTAGCCAATATTATCCATGTAAAAAATGAAAGGTAATATCAGAGTATTCCTTGATTTTAGAGATCTTAATAAACATTATCCCCAATATGTCTTCCCAGTTCCAATCATAGTACACATGACTAATTGAATTACTGGATAAAAAGCTACCTCTTTCTTGGATGGATACCCACGTTATAACCAAATAAATATTTCCCTATAAGATGAGGAATATACATCATTTAGAGAACCATAGAGAGTATTTTTCTATCTATTAATTCCAATTTGTTTAAATAATTATTGTGAAACATATCAAAATGTAATGCACAACATATTGAAACCATTATAGAGGAAATTCAATAAATTCTATGTTGATTATTTTGCGGTTAAATCTAGAAAATGTTATGTTATCATGAATAAACTGAACATTATATTTAGTATTCTTTGATATCATAATCTAAAGATGAACCCCATGAAATATGATTTCTATGTAACCTCAGGAAAATTTCTCTATTGTGATGTATGACATCATGGTATCAATGTCGATTCTAAGAAGACTAAATGTATCCTTATCATGTCACCTCCTCTCAACATGAATGAGTGGAAATGACTTTATAGACACTTTTCATTCATTTGACACTTCATCACCAATCAAGAAGGATCATGTTTTCCCTTCACCATATTGATGAATAAAGGGGCCACATATAAATGGGATAATGACTTCCAACACGAATTTGAAACCCACAAGACAAACCACCTGATTCCACCGATATTGATGCAAACTTTTGAGGGAAAACCTGTCTTCCTTTAGGTGACAGCCCTGGAGAGAGCACATGGCAGCATCCATGCAAAGAAGTCTGATGCTAGGAATGAATATAACATTTATTGCCTCAGTCAAACCATGATCAATGAAGCGAATAAATATTATGTTATTGTCAAGAGCTCTCTATTATTAACAGTTTTAGTTTAGAAGATAAGGAAATACTAGAATCATAATGAGGTTCACTTGGTCACTCGTTATATCCTACCCAAATTTATCTTCTTCCATCCTATGACGATATGGCATTTGGAATAGGGGGGATGTAATTCTACAGTAGTTTGATATAAATTTTGTGCCTCATAATGAAGCAAACAGTGAGTCCTTGGCAGACATCCTTTCTGAACACCCATCAGTGGAAGAAACGTCCTTGTTTACTAAATTTTATGATGAAGAAATATCCTCTATATCGAAAAGTGTCTAAACAAGGGAAATGTACTTTGGTGGTGCTTCCATAAGTCTAATGGGGAGGATAAAATAATATCCTATCATTAACAACGTTGGGTTATGAATTGTTCTTATTTCTGTAGAAAATGGGATGTTTCCATACCCTTTCCTGTTATCAGAAGGTGGTACCAACAATGAGGTAGAATATCAGACTCTCATTTCCGGATTGGAATTAGAACTACTATTACCATTGGATATATTTCTTGTGAAGTGTGATTCTGAATTGGTAATCAAATATATCAATGAGTATTACACCTTAAGATAAGAAGAAATATCTCCCATGTGGGATTATGTCTCAGGGTTAATGGAATAATTTTCCATGGAACAAACATTGTATTGTGTCCCACAGTCACAAACTTCCCTTGATGATGCATTGGAAATTGCAGCTAAAACCCTATAATATCCAAATTGGGATGAGACTATCATTATCATTGCTCGTCATTATATTATTTAACCATTTATTCAAATTTGAATAGTGGAAATCAATGAAATCATTCACCTTTTAAAATAATTTGGTCATACAACAGGATGAATGACACCTATCATGGAATATCTCCAAGATGTGGTATTTTCACCAAAAAGAGCTAAAAATGATAAATTAGTATGACGAGTGATAAATTTAACTCTTTATGATGGACCAAATCACCAAAAGATACTCTATAGATGAGTATTTGATGGATCTATTCTTAGATTCATTGATGGGGAAAAAACAATGGATTTCATGAAAGAAGTACATGCAGGTGCTTGTGGTGACCACTAGTTTTTTTACAATCTTTCTGATAAAATCTGAAGGGTTGGATACTTTTCTTCCTTGACGATTGAATATTGAACAAATTTATCTAAGAAGTGTCATCCCTGCTATATTAATTCCATCTTCATTCCTCAATCCCTAGAGTTTCTACATAGAACAAAATTATCCTATCCATTTACTATACAATGAATGTATCTAGTAGGAAATTATCCTCCAGATATGGACAAGTAGTTCATTTATTTCCTTACATCTTCTTATTTTTATCTAAATTGGTGGAAGCAATACCTCTCAAATAAGTCAGGGATAAAATAATTCTTAGCTTTGTCAAAGCTAATATCATTACTAGTTTTGGTGTCCCCCATTCCATATTGATAGACAAAGGAACCAATTTCTATTCTTCTGAGGAAGGGAAGTTATATCATGAATACTATATCAAATCCAACCATTCATCTTGATTTTATGAAAAACAAATAGATAGATAGAGTTTTTTAAAAAACAAAGTCCAACATACTCCAAAAAATAGTGGAAAATGATAAGAAAGGTTTTCCAAATAAACTCTTACATTCCTTATGGTTTTATAGGACTACTACCAATATGGCCACATGGTGAACCCCATACACATTAGTATACAGAAAAGAATCATTTCATCTCATTAAATTTCAATTGTCTTCACTAAGAGTATATGTTTGTGATCATCTATCTATAATTGAGTAGTTATATAAGTGACTATATGCGTTGGAGTGATTGGATGAAAAAATATTTCATACCTTACATCACATGGAAGTCTATCAGAACCGAATATCACGAGCATTCTACTAGAAAGTTATCCTTCATTTAGTCTTACAAGGAGAATTTCTATTGTTCCTTAGGACCATAATGATCCATGAAAAAAGCCTCTAAATCATGAGACAAAGTGGGAAGGACCACAGTCCGTACATAGGGTCCATTATAATGTATATTATTCCCTAATATCAATGGATGCAGATCTAATTACAATTCAAACCAATTCTAGGTTCTTGAAGAAAGTCTTTGTGTAATCAAAAAAAGTATTTCTTGGTTATATGATATTAAACTATGTAAAAATCGATGTCTTGGTTAGAGAATGTTAAATTGTGTAGCACCATATGTATATGTTGTATGAAATTAAAATGCGTATAATCTTTTTCCTTGTTGGAAAAAATTAGACTACACGACTTGATGTACTTGTCGCATGACCTAAAACTATAAAACACCATTTTTTTCTCACCACACAACATTAAACAATAAAATTAATGTCTTATTCAATTGATGTTAATAAATCTACAGAGGTAAAAAAATCATTCCTTGAAGTCTTATAAAGATGAGTATCGTTCATGGATAAGAATAACTCACATCATTTCCACTCCTTAGTTGCACATAAACCCTATTTCTACCTATGTTTGAATTAGATATTCATAAGGACTCCATTTCATGACCATTTTGTGGATTGATTCTGATTCTAATGAGATATGTAGTTACACATTGATCTCTTGTCTTGGCACTAACCACAACCATAAAATAAAAAATTTACCATTTCGTTGTATATGATCATATTCTATACTAAGAACAATTCAAGAAAATATAGTTTGATTCTCTAACCGTCTTATATTTAAGGCCCAATAATTATACTTCAAAATATTAAATCCCTCGTTTCTCCCATTATCATTCAATGGGTGTGGGTAACCATGTTCAAGAACTACATGTGTCTTGATTCTGACTACATAAAGAAGCATAGTGGCATTTGGCTTCTAATCCATGGTCGAGCTGAAATATTTAGGTATTTTCATGTCAGTTCATCTTTGTCCATACCGTATGATGCTAAACTGCATGGAACATTTCAATAACTATGCGTGTCTTGATTCAATACCCTACAAGATACGTAGTGTCACCCAGATCTTTGATCTCATGTCTAGGCACAATATTGAAAACGTACCTTCACCCTTATGTGTATGAATCAATCCTATATAGGGATCCCCTTTAAGAACTACGTGTGACTTGATTTTTTCCTCAGCATGATATGCAGTGACACCCAGATTCCTAATCATGGGTCTAGAAATGATTAATCATTAAGACCATTTAATTACTATGTGTGAATCAGATCTACATATAAAATCTATAAAGAACAACACATGGATTGATTCTTACCTATAGCAAGTTATATATTGATGCCTAGGTCTTATCCCCAGGTCCAACCACAATATTTCTTTCACGCCAGGTCACCCATGTATTTTCTATATGATGATAAACATCATGGAATGAACTATATATGGGGTGATTGGTATTCCAATGAGATATGTAGAGACTTCAAGATCTCTAACATAGGGCTCATACATGACTAAAAACCCCCTTCTTCACATCAAAGTCTAGTTGGTGTGGGATAATCATCTTCACAAATGACATATGACTTGATTATCATCCGAATAAGATATGTAGTGAAGAAAAGATCTGAAATCATGGGAATAAAAAAACTACTTCATTACATGTATGTATAAATCAAACCTTCATAGGGAACATTTCAATGACTACTTATTTCATTATTCTCATCTCAATGAGATACTTAGTGACACATTAATCACCAAATCTGGGTCAAGCTGTGATTTTGGGAGAGAAAATATGCTTCCTTTTTCCAGTGCACGCGTCAAATCTATATAGGTATATCATCTAATATTTGTATGTTTATTCTCATTTCTATGAGATACATGGTGATTCATAGATTTACTTCTTTAGGCCCAACCATCATCCTGTAAATTATTGAAATCTCTCATCCCCACATAAAAAATGATGAATTGGAAAGAATTTCAAGAACTATGTGTGGCTTGATTCTTTCACCGAGAAAGATACGTAATGATGCCCATATCACTTATCTTGGGATCATTCACAATGATAAAATCATCCATTCCATGTGTATGAATCATAACTATATGGAAAACCCTATCCATAATTATGTATGGCTTGATTCTCATCCATATGATATATATAGTGACCTCCAGACATTCAATCAAGGACTCATCCACAACATCAGGAAATTAATTCCTCTTTTCTCCCCTGTATGTGTTAAATCTAGAAGTGGAAATTAATATAAGTTCACATCTTATGTGTGAACCCATATTCAAGAAACCTCTATTATCCCCCACTTTTGAATTCAATTAGGGTTGGGGGACCTTTATTTAAGAACTACATGTTTATTTATTTTTTCCCTACAAATATTTGTAGTGACACCGGGATCATATCCACTAGTATAGCCATAATATTCTTTTTCACATTGTTATCCTTTCACATCCTCATTGCATGAAAATAAAATAAATTTTCATTTAAGAACTGTGTGTGGCTTGATTATCATCCCTATGAGAGAAATAGTTATTTTTATATTTTCATAACTTGGCCCAGCTACAACATGATCTTAAACATCCCTTATTCTCATATGTATGAGTCATATCTACATGAATAGATCTGATATAAGTTCACACTGTAAACATTAAATTTTATATAATAAAAACTACATGGGGATTGATTGTTTATTTGGAAAGATACATAATGAAACTTAGGCCGTATATCCTAGTCCATCTTCCACATTCAATTTCTCTTCATATCAAATTCCCAAGTGTACTTTTGGCATGACTCTAAACTACACTACATAATTCTTTTATCGTATGAATTTAAAGTACATATTACACCTAGAACTACGTATTTATTGATTCCACTCCAATTGAATTAAGTAGTGAATACTATTCCTTGGATCATAGTCCCGACCATGGGATAACAGAATTCCCCTTGCATAAATTCAAAACAATATTTATAAACCTTTTTTTTGGATCTACTCTATAGTGATCCCACTACGGAAACAAATGATTTCCCCATTATACATATGAGTCAGATCTATGTAAGGGGCTCCAAACTCATGGCCAATATCTATCCAAATACTTCCCTTTGACATTGGACATTGTACCTTTTTAATTTCATAATCCTAATCTTGCATAAATTTTGATATTCATAATCATTCCCCAGCTTCTAGTTATAGAATTTTTGATAGTTGACATCTCTTTGTCCTGACAATGTAGTATGTGCCCCTAGGTGGCCTTGAATAAGTCACCTAGATAACAGGCATGTCATCTAAAATATACCACTTTTGTCTATGTATCATATTCCCATGTTATCACTACATAATATGGCCCTCATAATTGTTTTTTCAATTATATTAATCTTCATTATTTATAGAATCATCTTCTACCCCTTATAAGCATTGATGATGGTATTCATGAACCCATATTTTAATGCGGTCATCCATTGCATATTTTTTCCATATCTTTTCTCAGGACCAAAAAATCTAGAAGAACGTGGATTAATTCACTACCCTTAAATTTTTTAAAGAATACAAGATTAACCATATTTCATTTGACTACATATCATTCAATGTTTCTATAAAAATTATAGTCCTATTTAAATGACCTTAATCTACAAACACCATACTTCCAACATTTGGATCAGAACCTTTTAGAAATTCTATTCATCAAATTATTTGGAAATCATGACTAGAAATAATCACCCTGTATTCAGGTATTTTACTCCATAAACTGAACTCTGTTATTGGGTGAATAGAAATATCCAAAAACATTCATCGTCGTTTAGCAATAGAATTTTATAATTATTAAGATCTCATTTACCTAACTATGCTGTACATTCCCCAGTTGGTGTTGAATAAAATATTCCCACATAACGGGAATTCTAGTATAAGCATACCATTGTTTGTCTATGATATTAATATCATAGTTGTCCCTACATAATAGATCTCTTATAACAGGTTTATCGAATACAGATAATATTATTCATGGAAGGGACCTCTTCTATAATCCATTATCCATTTTTTCTATTAAATTCTCCATTTTTGGAAACCCCCCAAGTACTTCTTACAATTATCCCATTCCATAGTTAAATATGGTAGAACATTGTTTGAAAAATTACAAATAATTTGAAAACCATCAAATTTTGGGTCAGATCTAGACACATTAAATTAAATCCATCATTTTTTTCACATGAATTTAAAATGCACATCCCCCATTGTCTTTGCTACATGAATTTAAATAGAATAAAATATTATCAAAAAAATCTCCTTTTGTCATTTAAACCAGACATTAAATTACCAAGAAATATATTATAAGGATTTTTCCAACAAATATTTCCTCTGATATACACTAAGTTCAGTTAAGAGTGGTTCCTCATTCTTGGACCATATCAGCACTGATGACCCACATTATTTTCAAGCACCCTTCCTTTGAAAAACCACCCACGATGGTCTTGATATATCAAATTCCTAAAACCCTTTGTTTATCATCATTATAATGTCATAAATCCAAGGAAATCATTTACATGACTATGCAGTATGTTCCCTAGTTGGAAAGGAATAAAATTCATCAAAATAACAAACCTATTAGCCAAAGGATTCCACTATTCGGCTATGCAGCATATGCCCCAGCTGGACCAGCATAAAACAACCCTTATAATGGGTTTGTAAAATATTTTTTACTTCGTTATTGTATGATATATCCTATATTATTTTACATAAAATTTTAGATTTGGTTACCATATAAATAATGACTCAAGATTCCCCTTGAAAATATATAAGGAATATATGTCCCTTCCTAGAGATAAAGCTTTGATTGGGTCTTAATTTAAAAATTCATGGAAAAAGATGTTCAAAATAAAAAATATAACCATTATTATGATATTAATCACATTAAACTACCCATTAAAAGAGAAATAACAATCTACAGGTTGAAAATTAGAAAAGGGTAGTCTGGAAAAAAGTTTAGTTTAAGCTCGCTAAACAAACACTTTTTATTGTTTATGAAATATCCAGTAATAAAAAGAAAAAAGGCACAATGTTTTTTGTTTGGTTTATATGACACATAAAATAGGTAAATGTCACATAAGATGTATCTTGGATTTGGTAAAAAATATAGTGCTCCATCCCAATCATTGTAATTACGATTATCTAATATAATGATGCAATGTTATGAAAATCATCGTTGAAATTTTGATTGCAGAAATAAAATAGGGATTAATACATTTATATGATTAGAGAAGAAATCCTTTTTATTTTTTTTATAAATCATAGGAACATTCATAGAATATATTCTCTCTGTAATATATTACAAGAAAGAATATGCATGGATATTGAGTTACTGAACAACCTCCCACCCCTACAAACTGTTTGCAGAAGCTCAGTCAGTTGAGTAGCTTCAGCCTCCTACACCTGAATAATTTCATATTTTGGAATTGAAATGGAAGTTATGCCTTCTAATTGATCTTCTCCAAATGATTGGTTCATTTTCTCATGAATATTTTGAACTGAAGACATTTGTTGCTAAAGATGCATCATTTCTTTCGTTTTCTCCATAATTTTCAAATTAAATTACATCAATATTCTTCGATGGATTGTTTATACCTAAAATATTGTTGATCAAACCCCTTAACATTGGTAAATAGTTTGTTGTTTACATGATCTTTGCGTAGTTTGTGTTCTTGCTCCCACTGGTGAATAGTCTCTTTCAACACATTATAAATTGGGTTATAATCAAATCCACAAAATCCAATTTTTCTAAACAATGCATGAAGATAGAAAAAATGTGAGGGAATCTCATCCAATGTCTTCTTACATATTATCTTACGAATGGTTCACTGTGTTTTGTAATGCGTGATACCAAGAGAAAAAAGAATCTCTATCTCTTAATCATAATATATGTCATGAAGAAAATATATTTCAGAATAATATCTCTTAAAGAGGTTTCACTCTCTAGTCCATTAAACATAGCAGATGCTATATATTTCATTTTTGAATGATCCAATATAGGGGCATCACATTCAGACCTAGGAGTGTGAGCTGAGTGTCCTAAATGGTGAATTAGAATGAATGTTTTCTCTAAAAGTGTAGCAAGAACAAAGCATGATGAAGACATTCTTTGACATTTACCTAGTAATAATTTATCTGCATGAGTATATTCCTCCCAAGTATTATCATATTTAGTAGTTTGATAAAGTATTTCTTGGGGAGGGTTAATTTTGTGAGGTTTCCTAGTCACCAAAACATGAGACTCTAGCACATATCCCACCGCTGGATTCATAGTTGGTACATCTATGACATTAATAGAAGTAGGATGAAGTTGGATTCGCCATTCATAAAGAGCCTTTGAAATGTTATTTATAGTCATGGTTGTATAAATTTATATTTGATATAGAATATGAAACAAAATAACAATTATTTATGGTAAATGAAAGAATGAGAACTTATGTCTACTCAACTCCACATTGAAGTCCCCATTATTTTTTAGGGAACATGGAATATAAATATTTGGATTAAGAGTGTTCATCATTTCAGAGTATAAGACTTTGTAAAACATATTACCATCACCATTTAAGGTATCCAAAAAAGGTGATTGATTCCCAATTTTCCTTTACTGAAATTATCTTATTTAATCAATTCAATTGGTGCAATGTTTTCAGGCCTTTTTGAATGAGGAATAGCACCAGAACCTACCTAAAATATAACATGATCATCTCTTCTTCCTTATGTAGAAATAATATTATCGTCATCTATTTTCACAGAATCCTTCGGCATGAGAAACAGATAATAAATATTATGTATAAAATAATGCTAGAAACAACATGTGATACCCATAAGAAATGCATCTAATGTTACCATGACCCATATCCCTCTCTGTAGAAATAAGAGTAGATATAGTCACACCCCTTGAAACTTCATCTGTTAAAGTAATAGATTCATCACCCTAAATATATAATTCACATGGGGTTTCCTTCTCAACCTTTGATGGACTAGTATCAGATCCCTTAATAGAAGAAAATAATATAGACCAAGTATAAAAAGTAAACTTGGTCAGAAAAATATGTCAAGAAGGTTGTAATGATGGATGAAAGTGTGAATACTCACTTTTTCGTACATTATGAATCAACATCAATGCTATCTTTTTTTTTATTTTCAAAATATAGTGGATATATTGTACTAATTTTCAATGAAATAGAAACCCGTGGTAATGGATGAGGATTTTCCATTTCCATTACCTCTATAATGGTTCTTCCTCCAAGATATTGTTCTTGAGATCCTAGGGCTTCATCAAATGTATCTATAGGGATTACCATTAGATAGTAATTTATTAACATAATCACCTTTATTGCTGCTACTTCTTCTCTTCTTTCAAGATGGAAAATAAAATTCCATCAAAATTTGTGATAGTGCACGAAGGAGGAGAATTGAAACAAAGGAAAAGGGAAAAACATTCTTAGTATTAACATAAATTTCTAATTTCTCCATAGGGTGAACAATTGCCCATTCAATTATTGCTCAATCCAGCATGTTGTATACTCATTTTGAGGTTGGAACCTGGTCTTCGGTTGCATATATAAATATCTCCATCTCTTTCATGTAATCCGGTACCTCATCCAATGTTCAATCCATATGAAAATGAGAGGGTACTCTAATATCACCTGAATCCATTATTCAAAGGCCTGACTGGAGAAACATCCATCCATCCCTTAGAACACATTTCATTCATTCCTAGTACTCAAATACTAAAGGAAACCCATAGTTCATCTTATATGTGTTTGGCTATGGGAAAAACTCAAAGTCCGTAGAATGGAAGGTCTATCTATGCCTCCATTAATCATCGAAACAATAAATAGTTGAGATGGAAACCACTTTTTGATGATGGTGACAAGATCTCCTTAATGATGGAGGTGTTGTCTCCCTAGCCTTTGTATTCTTGGTTGATTTTATATCAGGATGTTTTGAAGGATTAAAATACTCTAAAGCTTTTTCACTTTCATTGGTTTTATATTCTCTCCCAATATTTCCATGAATGACAGTTGTCATGGCCTCTACCTAAGGTATGCCTTTTTTAAGGCCCCTGGAGGGTATGATGAAACCAATCATTATTATATCTTGCATCAAATATAATTGATGCTTCTGATGTAGGTATCGTAATAATGATTTTTATGTCTATAAATCCATCAGAATCTATAATTGTCGGGCTACCATTGGATTTTTCTCATTCCTAACATATGTGGGAGGAAAGTTTCTTGATAGTTTAAGTCATTTGATCTATAGATAAAAACTGTAAGGGGAATAAGCCTCACATTTGATTTCTCTATCAATCCTGGTTGATAATAATCTATCAATGAATTCCATCTAGTATGACCATAACTTGTTATAATTTTCCATACCATTATAGAAAATTGTTCTTGTTGTTGGATTAAAAAATGGAAATAATATTCATTATCCCAGTACATTCAGTGTCCTCGACTCCACATAAGGATTCAAGTTCAGAGGCTGAATCCTTGAAACATTATGCACAAAATGGGGTAAAAAGACCATTGGGAACTCTAGTAGAATTCACCACCAAATATGAACAGAAACGTGCTCTAATAAAGACACATAACACTTGAAATGGTCATGGGAGTATAAATTGATATCTCCCATTGTATAAATTCAATAAGAAGTGATATATTCTTTCTAATTCTGGGATGGAAACATATTATAATCCCCCTCTTCCAAATTGGTTATAACAATAAATGTTAATTTCCTTACACCAACACTGGACATATAGACTGGGAGAAAATAAATGCTTAGCCACTTGAAATGGATGCTGGGTAAGTGTACCTTTTTTTTAACAATATTGGGTTTATACTTGTAACCCCAATGCTTGTAATCACCCCTCTCTAATGTGAACCAGAACATTCCCGAAGTACCCTGATTATCTGTACATGGGAAAATGGTAGGACATCAAAAAAAATTACCCTTTTCCTTCATGGGTTCAAAAAATAATACCATCCACAGTTTTTCATGAACATTATCCATAAGGTGAACATCGTTAATTTATTTCTGCAAAATAATTTCTATTTTGAATAGTTCATGTGTCGATGGTGGCATCCTCTCAGAATCAACCCCTATTTATGTTGTTGGAATAAATTCACCACACATATCCCTAATAATGGGATACCTATATATTTTTTATACATCTCACAAACTGATTTCGACCTCAAAATTCATCAAATGGAATGATTTTTTTTGTGTACATCAACAGTTGAGTAATTTAATAATGATATTATTTTGTAACGAAAATTTTGTCCTACCTATACACATTCATAAATGTGAACACCATGCACCTATTTTTTTGAGATCATCCCATGTCTAGCATACCCAAAATGTCCACATCCATTCAGGCATGACACCACCTCCATAGTGAATATCTCAGCCTTCTTTCTATAAATTAGATTGATTTTTTTTTATGCATGAGAGGTTAAATCATAGAAATGAGGCCATAGACCTGAAACATGATCCTTTATATTATAAGTACAATCACTGTGATGTAGGACACATCCAATTGGGATTGATCCCTCATGGATTGGGACACCCCTCATTGTAATATTCATATAGTTACATTTAAGGTGTTCTATAAACCATGTAATTAGAAGAAGGTTATTATATGATGGAATGTGGGAATCATGAAGAAATACATGCCTGTATAAAGGAATATAGTTCTGTTGAAGATATTCATGTTCATATGGAATCAAGACCATATCTAACTTAGGAAGGGTACTCTTAGAAATGTCATAATATTCGTGATAAATTACTTTCATCATTTCAGTTTGGCGCAATTTTTCTTCCACTCATGATGTCAAAAATTGATCCATTTCCTGTAAGAGAATCACAAAATTTTTATCATTATGTTGGAATAATTACTTAAGAATGTTCTTATTTTTACTTAAAGGAATTATAGAATTTGGAAAAGGGAAATCCCCACGCATCTTCATCAATGAGGTCATCTGCATAGGTCCTATGATATGGTACACAATGCAGGCCATTTGATGAGGTCCCCCTATGCAGCACGGTCGATAAAATAACTCCATATAGCTTCTTCTCATAGGTGTCTATAAATTTCTAAATTTTCAGAAGTCATTCATGAGATAAAAATTTAATAGTAGTGGAAGAAAGAGATATGAAATGAGAGAATAAATTTAAATAGTGGTTGAGAATAATGGAAAAGGAATGTGGGTATTTAAAGGCATCATTGGCTTACGCCATATACTACTGCTGAATGAAAAATACATATGAACTACTTGAAATAGCTATATAGAGTACTTTCTTCATCCATAATTACATATCCATAACCTTTTCCCCATAATCATAACATAGGACTAGGCCCTCTTTTTAGTTGGATCCAATCCTAGGGGGGGGGGGGATTTGTTAACACTCCATTTTTAATAAAGGAAGGAAAAAATATATTGAAGAGTACATGGGATATCATAAAGTGTCAAGGAAATTTAATGGATGTAAGGAAATATGGTTAATGGGACCTACGTGGAATACCTACGTACATGAATCCCATTGCAACTCCGACTAGTATTTCCTACAGGAATATCGCCTATGCTAAGAACCTACGTAGAGGACCTAAATTGGGGGATCTATGCAGATGACCTACCTTTGGGGTCCTACATAGTTGTATATGTTTTACACCCCTGAGTGAGGGATCTACGATGAGGATCTATTCCCATAGACTATGCTGAATAAAATACCTTTGACCAAGTCCCCTCCGTGAATATAAACCCTTGGGATCCCGAATTCAACAACTAAAATATTTAAAAGATCTATCAAAGCTCTCATTGTGTAGCTTCTTCTCCAATGTCACCCTAATTTTCTAAGATAGCTCTTTAAATAATGAGATAAGTGGGAATTAAAATGTATAATAAAGGTAACAGACCATTCATAGTCTAAAATTAAAGATACTTATGTGAGGACCCTCCTTCTATAAGAATAAATTACCATTCAAAGGTCCTTTAATTAAGAAAAGACCTATGTGATATTCTTCCAAGGATATCAAATGACACCAAGGGGGGTTAAGTTAAAACCTCACCCATGTTTTGTTGTACTGGTAGTCCAGTACTGAAGGCATTTGAAGATTTCACTGGATTATCCTTTACATGGTAAGAATTTTTTAGTTCCTACAAGGACTTATGTGTCATACCTATGAAGCCTACCTATGTGGTATACTTATACAACATACCTGTATAGACCACCTACATTAGCTATCCTTTATGCCCTATTTTATGCCGCCCAGAGAATGGAATATACTTCTTTTTCTCCCTTTTCTGAAAGGGACCAAGTTAAAACCCCCATCAAAACCTACTGATATATCATACACTTTGTAAAGGCACATCAACGTGTCTCACATTTCGATTTGGATATATATGGTCAGTGTTTTTCCACGTTTTTCTTACAAGAGGGTAAGGATCTTAAGGGTTTCTATGGATTTGGATATCCATGGTCTTGAGGACCCTAACCCCATGGGATAGTTTTTTGGAGTTCCAAGGATAAGATTATGTGGATATAAAAATTTACATACCCTATCATTTCAATTATCCAAATCTTGTTTCTTTGATAGGAAGAGTGATGACCAGACATTCTTTTCCTTTACATAGGGAGTGTGATCCTCATTCCTCATAATGGGACCCATTTTAGGGCATCCATCCTGGTGTAAGACCATATCCATTCTTGTTGGAGGTTTATGTCTCAATCTTATCTACTTACATCACCTTAACCCCATCCTTACATTATGAACCTCTTCAAATGTAATGTGAAGAGAGGGAAGGTTCATTTCGTCAGCCTTTTCGACTGTAGCCACAATCTCTTTCATCATCAGAGGAGAAAGCATGTGCGTTTTATTGAATCTTTCACATCCTCTTGTTTCTCACACTATAAATGAATCACATGGTCATAGATATTTGTAGTGATTTAAAAACACTCACAATCCCCCTAGATAAAAGAACTAGGGGAAATCAAATTTTCACCGTAACTTGGATATATAGGAAGCCTTCACCCCGGACACGAGCTTAATATACATCCTCCCAATGAGTCCAACCTTAATTAACTTAATTTGGTAATCCTCATTATGAATAGGACCTAAATTACGCCACCTAGAATCTCCATTAGTTATGACATCTCTCATAGAATCTGTTATAAGGGAATCCTCATTATGATTAATCCCCAACCAATTTCTCTAAGAGGGCCATACTCCCCAGTGAGACATACCAAACTATCTGGGATTTGATTCTCATAAAATGGGATATGTAGGAAGCCTACCTAATGTTCATACCAAATATATAAAATAAACCCTATTCTATGAGGGGCCACATTCCCAGTGGGGTCTAATCCAACTTGGAAACTCACATCCTTTCCAGGTTCTTGGGGATTTATAGCTGTAATTATCACACCATGCTTTGACTAGTTACCTTCCACCTAGATTTATTTTCTACATTATGTTAAGATATATGGTGGGTTCCTTATCACATGACCTTAAAAGGTATTATGGATCCCATTATGAAACATTGAACTATGTGGGTTCTGATTCCTTTCATGATAATTCAATGTTATCCCATCTATGGGCTCGATCCCAATATCAAAAACAACTTCTCTCTCCCTCGATTGAAATAAACTCCAAAGTGGCATTTATATGCCTTGATGTCCATAATTTTCAGTGTTCCCCACTAAGTTTCATAAATACTAGTATTCTTTTAATAAGGAGAAAATAATCCCTATGTTGTAATTGAGAGGATACCATTGATGGAGAACCTCAATATATATATATATATATATATATATATATCCACTGACGAATAATCGTGAATATATTCGGATGATTTAGAATTACACACATGCAAACAATTGATTGAATATTTTTTGGGAAACCTACATTACGCTTGGAAAATTTATAATGACTCATCAACATATCTTAAATCTATTGGAGATTCATAGGGTAGGAAAAAATCCCCCCTCAAGGGTGTGATGATACTGACGTCCCATCCTCTCAACCAATGAGGGTTCTTATGTATCATAGGTCAAAAAACCTAGTAAATGTCTCCCATTGGATAATGGGTCCTTTTGGATAAAATAAAATTTGGTGTTTCTGGTTCTATAAACAAATACCTTGGAAATAGATCAAAAATAGTGATTTCTAACCAGATCACACATTCTAGAGGGAACATTATCCTAAAAATTCTTTTGATTATTTTTAATGAATCATGTGAAATTTGATGAAGCAATTAATTATATAATGAATATTTATTAATATATAAATGACATTGATGAACATAATTTATCTATGAATGAAAAACTTAAGAATATTGAAATACTTAAAGAATTTGTTTTCTTAGAAAATAAGGATTTCCCATGAAAAAATAGTTTTTTCAATAAAGAAGCTTTGATGTGTGATGTTTTTATAATATGTTTTGAAATAAGGAGTATAATGTGGAGTAAAAACATTTCAAGAATTTTTTTGTTCTAAAAGATCAAACAGAATGTGTAAAATGGTATTGGTAATGATGATGGAAAATTAAAAATAAAATATAAAAATGTAATAACATAGGATAGGAGATAAATGGACAAATTTTTCAACCAATGAGAACATATTATTAGTAAAGAAGTTTTTCAAATACAAGAGATATATGGAGGGGTGAAATAAAAATGGTATTTCCATTAATAAATTTTTTTTTGGATTACTAGGACACACTATCTCTTATTATGGTGATGCTAAAATAATATATAAGAGAAAAAGATATAAGATTCCAATGAAGGAGAGTTGGAACATACTCTTCATACCAAGTAATAAATTATTTCTATGAACTCCATTTTAATTATTCAATCTATGGAAATAAATTAGTTTATTATAGTCAAATAAGAGGAACATAATTTTATTCAAAATAAAATAATAATAATTTAACAATAATATATCATTCAGGATAAAAGAATTTAGAAAATTAATTTTCTAATTTAGTTTCGTTCACTAACATTTTAATATATTGAAAGAGAAATATTTTACATATTTTATTGTTCTGAAAATCAAGGGATGTGGCCAACAGATGTTTGAACTCATTAAAATATTTCTTGGATGGAATTAAGTAATATTTATATATAAAATTCAGTTTACATATCCCAGAAAAAATAAAAGAATAAAAGTACATGGACTTTTGAATGTGGATGTTCACCACATAATATATCTATAAAAAAAATTTAGACCTAAATGGATGAGTATATAGGTCAATATTCTTTGGAAATTCTGGAACACTCAAAATAAAAGTAGTTTGAAACACCCAGTCTGAAGGGGATTAGTTGAGAAACACTAATGTACTTTATATTAATTAATTATAATATAATTATTGTTTTTTATTAAACAATGATACTCTATTTTTTAGGTCACATTCAACTGGAAGGGTTTAATTATTATACTACAGACTAGATATTTTATAATTAATGGTTGGGGAATTATTTTGAATATATATCTGGTCTATAGTAGAGAAAATAATATTTTATTAATATTAAAGAACAAAATAGATTGTCTAATTATAGGATAATCTGTATTCTTTAACAATGTATATGGAAAAATCAAAAATTTAGAGAAGTACTTCATATGAATAAGTTTATGTGAGATTGTGAAAACAAATTTGAAGCATGTATATGAGGAAATAAGGTTCCAAATCAAATTCATCAAAATAAAAATATATAATCAAGTTTACAAAATTATTACACATTGATGTTTATGGTCTAATTTGATTAACTATAACCTTTGGTAAGAGATAATACATCCGATCTTATGATGATTATATTAGAATGGTATTTGAAAAGATAATACATTAACTGATGGAAGTGTTGGATTATATCAAAATGTTTTTAATAACAGATTAAAATTACACAATTACAACTTTAAATATCCTATTATCAGATAGTGGAATATATATCACATATTCTAATCATTAAAATTTCATATAAAAATGGTGTTTAAAAATGTGGCTCTTAAATGGGGTCTTCACAATAGGATAGGATTGTGGGGAGAAGATAATACAAGGTATATTATATTGGAAAGATATTGTTTATTGATAGTGGAATTGCTTATCACGACTAGAAGGAAGAAGTTCAAGTGGGTATGTAGAAATATGATTGTGTATTTATTAGTCACGGAGTATATAATAGACAATATGAAATGTGGAATGGATATAATAACTCTTTAAATCATGAAATTGAATTTGTATGAAAAATTATCAATTAAAATAATCAATAAGTAAAAGAAAATATGGTGACCCGGTGGATGAAGGCATATTCCTTTGCTACTCAACAATGATTATTCCCTAAAATAATTCAATAAGAGTCCCATAAAAACTCATAAGATTAGTGATTCAAATTTTATTTTTAATATAAAAAAATAAATTTTGGAATTTCAGTTCATGAAGAAATGTATAGAGATATTATAATATATATATATATATATATATATATTTGTTTTGGAGAATCCCAAAATTTTGATCATGGTGACGATTATGGAATTGAATCAGTTACAATCTAGTATGAGTATTCTAGTCAAAGAATTATTAATTTTTAAATGAAAAGTCTCCATTTAATCCAAAAAATAGCATTGGAGGGAAATATTTTCCAAATCAGTCCCAAATAATAGGGAGAGTAGAGAACCCTGCTCGAATATTTTATATTGAACCAACTTTGTTTGACGAAGTGAAAGTGGGTGATTCATGGGTGAAATCTATAACACCCAAACCCCTATTTCCTAGAGTCTATGCGTTATTTTATTAAATTGGCCTGATTACATGGATTCAAATCATGAAGGGTTGATCAGTTTAGTATCATTAAAGAAACTATATACAAACATATGTTTTACATGTAAACTTGAAAAAAAACTATCTCTTCATTGAAAACACTAATATACTTTATATTATACCTATATGATAGAAATGATATACTTATATGAATATTGGTGGAAAATGAAACATAGAAAAGGGTGATCTTAGATCCTCAGTAAGGACAAACAATATAGGGGATGCCTTAAAAAATATGCATAAATAGTTAATGCAAGCTATAAAACAGAAATAAAATCATTTTAAACATAATCTTCAGCATAATATGGTAGGAATAAATCAAATAGTTCCATTTAAACATTGATATAGATATTATAGTAGTATAATAAACACATTTAATATTAATAACCAATCTCATAATGAGGGAATACGTAATGTCGGAAATCATTACCTTACCATCCAGGCCTCAAACTAAGACCATACATAAATGGGTAAAATCACATACTAGTTTGTCTCCTGAGACCTACCGATGAATCTATGGGATATGGATGGCCTCAACCATCACCTACTAATTATGCTGCACTCTTCATAGGGATAAGATGAAACATAATATTAAAATTCATTTTAAAACTACAATATGAAATGTTAATACTTTAACTAGAAACCATAATGGTTATAAAAAGAACACATCCATGGTCAAACATATCACCAAACTATCAATAAAATATGAAATATTTTAACATAGAAATTCAACCTCAATTAATCAAAAAATCCAGAAAAATAAGTTGACATTAATGATAATGATCTAAATAAAATCATTAAAATATATTGAGACAGATGCCCCTTTTTATTTGAAACAATTTATTCCAAATCCATGCATTTATAAATGAAGAAATTTAAAAAATACATATTTTAATCAATGTTTCCCATACAATAATGATAATTTTTAAAGTAATTAACATTTTAAAACATTCATGTTCATATAGTAAAATCCTTATAAACATTTTTGAAAGCAAAGACATTAATGAGAGATATTTAGAAGAATAAATAATTAAAACATTTAAAAAAATGTTTTATGTAATTAGCCCCTTACATAAAACCTTAAAATATTCATTTTGATATTTTTTTTATGAAACAATGATATAAATGAAAAAAATTTACCAATAAATACATACATATAAATAGTCTTATATAATAGTGAGATTGGGAAATTAACCATTACCAAGAAATTAATTTTGGGTGATCATCCTTCAACATCATCTATACTATTTTATATAGTTTAAATTACTTATTATTGAACCATAATAATGTTTATAATATTTTATATCATCTCTTTATTATTTCTTTTTACTAGTATTTAACAACAGTTCATTATTTCTCTATTTCTAGTGTTAATTTCTTTGTTTTCCCTTATATGTTTTTATATAGTTTTTATAATACATAGATCACAATTTAAAAATCTGAATAATTTAATCCGTGAAAAAATTATCTTATATATTGATTAAATATGTATTTATAATAATCTATAATTTTTTTGAGATAATAAATGAAAGGCATTGTTCATGGAGATGGTAGGTCTATGTATGTATGAACGTTACTTTCACTTCATTGTAATAATAAAGTTTTTAAAATTGAATGATACATATGTATTTTATAATTACAATATAATATATATTTCATATATTTTACATATTTTTATGAAAAGTATCCTCAATATGTTCCATGTGTAGCATGAACTAATCGCATCACTTTGAGGGGGTGATAGTCCACACATCCACAAACGATGTTATCATATATCAAAAATATGGAAATCGTGAAGGTATTCTTATCATATGTTTGTTGGAATGGGACACTCCAAGGGGGTGAAATGTGTTCCAAATTTTTTTTTGTTAAAAACAATTATTGGATGGTCTCCCAATATAAAAAAAATTCCAATTAATCGATTTAGTGAATTTAAAATAGTCTAAATGTTCAAATTTTTCTCATAAGATATATTAATTCTCAATTTAACAATATGAAATATTGGTATTACTTTTGATTCATTACTACTAAATAAACACAGTTATAATTAATATTAGAGACTAACTATCAAATTGAAACATACCTTTATGAAAAAAGGGTTAAAAAAGAGTAAAAATAAATTTGAAAACACAATGGATTTAAACAAGTTGACCAATCACAATCCAAGACCAAATACACTCCACAATGTGATAACTTACCTCCATGAAAAATATATATAAATATTTGATCTTCACTCTATATCGGGGTTTACATAATTGTACACAAGACTTTCCTGGTCATGTGACCTCTACCACAGTTCTATGTGGGAAATATTACCTCTAGGTCACATAAGACCTCTTACATAGTTATATGTGGGAGAAAAAAATTGTAAAATTATTTGTGTCAGGATATATTCTTTCCTACAGTTCAGTGTATCAAATAGGGGTTGTTTTTAGTATATACAAACACACTACTCAAAAGTTTAATAAAAAAGGACACAACATAAAATAATATAATAAAATGGGAGTAGAAATGTTGTGAGTATTGTTCTATGCAGCTCTGAACGTCTAAGATGTAGCAAATTTGATGTTCAGGTCCTCTACTGAAAGAAGACTCATAAATAGTGTATCAATAGTTCAGTGTTTTGATTTCTATTCAAAAATATGCTCCTATTTTATTGTAATTATTGTTTATACAAGAATGTTCAAAGCTTTTATCTACAAAAACATAGCTTTCAAAGAAAATGATAGTTTTTTGTGTGTTATTATGTGTGTTCTTGGATGCATTTATATTTTTCTAACATTTATTTTCAGTCTCCACACTTCACTTCATGTCAATTTTTCAGCTCGAGAGTTACATTGTATTTAATCATTGGGTGTTTTTGTTTTGGATGACAGGAAGCAAAATCTATTCACCTCGTACCTCGTACTCTCAGGTTTCATTTATACAAAAGATCATTAATTATTCTAGGGTCATTAAATGACTCAAATGAGACTATTAGAATCTACTATTAAATTTAATTGAAAATGATATAAAATATGTTTAAATAAGGAACGGAGTCACAGATGATGGTAAGACAGAAGTAGTTCCACAAATCATGATGAGTCTGATTCGGCAACACTGTCAGTAGTAATTTCCTTCAAGTGTTCGATAATTGATATCATAGTTACGGTTTTTGGCCATTTTCAATTTCTGGAACCGGTATAAAGGTTATGGTGTCAGGGAAACATTTACATAGGTAATGGTTCCTAGTCCTTTGTCAAAAATATAAATGGTGTCTTATTTTGTTTTTTTGGAAATGATATCATGGAAACAGTGTCGAGTTCTTTAAAAAATTTGGAACCAGTATCAAGGTGATATTGTCCTGGAAACAGTGTCATATACTTCACTAAGATCTAGACTAAACATCGAGATAGTTTGATCCAAGAAACAACATCTCATACTTAGATAAATATCTCCTATATGTCTTAAGATGTAATACTCATAGAATGTTTTGAGGTAAATAATAATCATAATAAAACATAGTATAATTAGATTAATCATTGTTTATAAGATTTAAACATGATTTCCTTGACTTATATGATTTTGGATTTACATGATTTCATGGTTTCCATGGTTTTTTGAGCATTAAAATAAGATGAGCCCAACAATCTCCCCCTTTTTGATGATCAAGACTCATGGAATTTTCAATCCATAAGTTTTATTATGAAATCATGTTTTTAGAATGTATATGTATAAATGAAGAAAAATTACAAAAATAAGGTTTCTATTTACCCATTTTTAGCATAAATAACAGCTCTTTTCCCCCTTTGGGATTATCAAAAAGAGAATAAGTGAACGGAAAATAAAATTGTAAAATAAAATATCAAGGGGAAAAAATAGAGGGAACACCTTCCATTGAATAAAGTGAGATAGTGGAGTTATAATGAAAAAAAATTACATCACATACCTATAAAACAATATTCACCACTCATCAGATTCTACGTTCTTCTCTTGAGTCGGGTCAATAAAAATAACAATAGAAGCAAGTGGTTCATAAATTGATGTGGTTTAAGCAGGAAATATAGAAGGAAATATAACTCCTTAAATGTGTTAAGGGTCAAGGTTTAATCTTGAGGAAGAAAAAGAAAAAGGTTTCTTACTAATTACAGTTCTTATATGACGTAGAGTATGAGAGACTAACATGGTGACATGGTAAAAAGAGGTAGAAGAAGAAAGATTAGTATAAGGAATCATGTCAGGTCTCAAAGGAGCTAGTGTAGGAGCCAATACGGGTATTCTATGATCATGAATATTAGGATTTAACAAATTAATAAAGTATTTTATGAATTCACCACCATACTGCATGACCTTCTCAAAAATATCTTTTTCCATGAATTTATCTTGAGTATGTGTGAATTCCTTTTACATATGAATTTGATCCTCAAAAGCTTCATTTAGGAATTTATATTTTAATTATCCACAAGATATCTATTTTTTTCAACTCATGGGTGGAATATATTCTATAGAATTAGTAATTCACATTCTTCGAGATTTCCTCTTGATCAACAGTGGAAAAATTTGAGTGATATCATACTATGTCATGCACATGGTCACTATTATGGACAACTATATCAAGAATTTACTTATCAAAACCTTCAATAAATTATTTAATCTTTTCATTGATTAGAAATCTGAAAATTTAGCTATCCAAGGTAAGAGATGGCTGAGAAGAAGTAGATAGAGTAGAAATAGATGATGTTAGAGTTTTGAGCTGATTTAGAATAGTTTTTAGAAATCCATTATATTTATCAATCATAGTATTGAGTATAGAGTCAAGTCCAAAAATCAAATTTTTTTTTGTGTTGTTTTCAACTATATTTCAATACACAATAATCATGTTTGGTCGAATCATAGATACAGACTTATGTGGAATATTATCCCCATAATCCTAAATGAGATGAGAAATAGGAGCTTGAACAACATGAAAGTCTTTATTCATTTCTTCACCCTTAGACTTTAGAGACTTCACCACATCACTCAACTAATTGTTCTCAATCTAGACATCTTTCATTTCATGAAGCATAGGGGGTTAGATCTTCCGTATGATTTTCTCCAGAAGAAAAAAATCCTAACATTCACATATATTGGTCATTGAGGTAGGCTGTTACATCATGAGGTTCTCAAAACTAGACAACAAAGTGTATCAAAATAATTTCATGTCATCACAACTTTCATAACTGGGAGTTTCATGAGTAGGTTATGGAGAATGAACTGAAATATGTTTTGGATCCTTAGTAGAGAAAACATCAGATACAATTTTTTATCTAAAACACATTTGAAATATCTATTCCCTGAACTGAGATTCCATGAGACTCATCCACATAAAAAACATGGAAATATGTAATAGGTATCCATAGAAATTGAGTCAATGAATTTGGAACTTTGGTCCTTTCCGGATTGAGGTTTCACTCCCCCTCAAGAGAAGCATCTCTTTGAGGACTAGGAGACTCAGTCTCTTAACCAGCTTCTACACCCTCTTCTCTATGATAATCATCCATACCTATAGATAATTCGAAGGATTTATCCATTATTTATTTAAAATATAAAATAACTTTTGTGTATACATGTTCTTCATCTTTTTGTTCCTCAATAACAGCATGCTCATCCATAGAAACATTTTCTTCATAATCAGAAATGGTTCTTTTATCAATAGTTTCATCTCATTTTCAATCTTCTTCTTAACCTTTAGTTAGAGGAAATTCTCTAAAGGGAACATCATGTGGTTCATGAAATTCTCCCATTATTGTTTCACCTTCATCATCACCTTTTTCTCCTTCAGGATTATAAAATTAAACTCCTTCATATGAGTATTTCCCAACCTCATCTGACTCTATTCTAGGGTTAGTGACATTATTAGGTTTATAAGGGTGCTCAATAGGATTAAAATCATCCTATAATATATCATTATCTCCAACTCATGACCTCTTCCAAGAATTCCAATTGATCATAATTCATATACATGTATCCTTATATATAAAAAATCATAATCCTCAACCACTTGATCATTAATAGCAACCACCCTTTTGGGTAGTATAAAAAAAGTCATCCTTAAATAAATGTAGAAGTTTACGTTGAGATTGTCTTGATCATTTCAAAGATGTGAAGAATAATATACTTGAACAAATTAATCTTGTGACCATTCTTTAGAATATATATTAAAATCCCATCTTGATACTTGAGTGTATAAAAGTCTAATTTCTTTATGAAAATTAGGTGGTGAATAAACTTAAACAATATCGTAGTCTCTCCATCTAGTTCAGTAGTAATATGCATTCTTTTCTTTTTTCCCAATCAACTCACCCAAGTTCTATTCTAGGATAAATACGTCACATGGATGAGTAGGAACTCTCTGATAGTCCTAAAAATATACTTCATGTGGTATTTATAAGAATTCATCCCACATCCCTGAAAAAAATTTACTTCTCTGTCAATTCACCCATCTTCCAACAAGAAAATCATCCTCATAGTTTAAAGTGAACTGAACATACTGATAAAATTCCAAAACAAGATTTAGATAGATAGGTTTGTTCTCCTTAGTAAACCTACCTAACCACCTAGGTTCTTCTAAGACATTCAGAAAAAGTGACTTACTTGAAAAAATCTACTTTGCACAAATTTATTTTTGGGGCGTGACATTGTGATCCTCAAGACCTGGGTTTAGAGGTTTCTCAGGGATTGTAATTGGAGTGTTTTTCTATTTCTTTGAGGACAGGTGTTTCCTAGGAGATGAGGAAGATGGACGATTCATCCTATTAATTCAACATGAGCTCAATGTAGATTAATAGATCAAAAGAAAAGTGATCATATTTGGGAGTAGAGATTACGAGTGAAGAGAGAAGTGGAAAGACACGTTTTTATCAATTATGGATTTCAAACTTCACAAAACAAAAGATTGATATATAAGAAATAAAATAATAATAAAGCGATATTGGGAACAAATGATATAAAAATGAAGAGTCGGGATGGTGATAGTCGAATATGAAGTCATGGTGTCAACAAAACATTGTCACTCTAAAAGGAGAAAATGTAATTAATGAGATAGTAAACAAGAGGCGGTAACTGAGAGATAGTAATTGAGAGATAGAAACTGAGAGACAGTAATCATAGGATAGTAAACATGTGATAGTAACTATTAGACAGTAGACTATTCACTCAGGGGTGATCATTCCTAATTCATGTCTGATGTAATAAATCCTTTCGGAATTTAATGGATTAGTGAAAATGTGTAAAAGGTGATGTTCAGTGGCAATGAATTCCAAAGTAATATCACATTTTTTATAATTATCTCTCAAAAATTGATGTCTTACATCAATATGTTTTGTTCTTGAATGAGAAACATGATTCATAGAGATTTTAGTAAAACTTTTGTTATCACAGTTTATTGGGACATGACAAAATTGATATCCATAATAATGAAAATATTGTTTCATCAACAAAATCCAAGCACAACAACTACCAGCTGCGATGTATTCAACTTTATAAGTATACAATGAAAAAAATTGTTTCTTACTACACCATGATATAAGTGACTTGGCCAAAAAGTGACATGTTTCAGAAGTGATTTTTCAATCTAACATACTACAACCAAAATAAATATCTATATAGCTAACTACGTCAAAATATTTTCCTCTAGGATAGATCAGTCCTAAGTTGGTATTATGTGTAAGGTATTTGAAAATCATTTTAACTGCATGAAGATGAGACTCTTTGGGATTTTCTTGATAATGAGAACACATACCTAAACTACACACAATATCAGGCCTACTAGGAGATAAGTGGGGTAAACTCCCAATCATTCCTCTATATGTGGTTTGATAAAAACATTTATCATTCTCATCAGGATCTAACTTATAGGTGGTACTCATTGGAGTATCACTAGGTTTATTATTATCTAAAAAAAATAAGTTAGAAGTTTAATAAATATATTTACATCGATTAAAAATAACTACTTCCTTATTTTGAAAGATTTGAAATTCATGAAATAATTTTTGTTCACCCATCAATCTCATTTCAAATTCATTTTGAATCATCTTTGAAAAATAAAATTAAAATAAATCTTTTGGAAATCCATAAATAATATCATCAACATAGATTTTAATAACTAATACATCATTAGATATTACTTTTATAAAGAGAATAGGATCATTTATACCTTTGGTGGATCCTTTTGAAATAAGAAAAGTACTTATTCTCTCATACCATGTTCTTGGATATTTCTTTAAACCATATAAATATTTTTTAACATAAAAAAATTATTTGGAAAGTGAGGGTTTGTAAAAAGAGTGATTTTTTTCAACAAAAACATCCTCAAATGTATAACTATTTAAGAATTCACTATTAACATCCATTTGATATAGTTTTCTATTTAGATGTTTTTCATATGAAATCAATATTCTAATGGATTCTAGTTTATAAACTGGTGCAAAAGTTTCAACATATTCCATTATTTATTCTTCACCATAACCATGATAAAAAAATATAGCATTGTTTCTTACAATATTACTAGCTTCATCTACTTTATTTCTAAACACCCATTTAGTCCTGATGGTGAAGGTATCTATAGGTCTATCCACATGTTTCCATACTTTATTTCTTTAAAAATTATTTAATTCTTATTGCATAGTCTTCAAAAAACCATCATTTATTTACTCATTGGTGTTATTAGTCTCAAACTATGATAAGAAAGCTTGATGTTCAACCTAAATTCTTAGATAAGCTATAGTTTGAGTTCCATTATCATAATATCCAACTATAACTTCTAAAGGATAGTTATTAAGGGTTCTAACAGACCTAGAAAATGAAGGGATAAATATTTCAGCTTCTTCAACCGATTCAAGTTCATTATGGCTGGATTCAAGAGATGTTTTGGTACTAGAAGATATTTCATATTGCTTCAAAGTTGGGTCAAAAGATTTTTAATTCATCTCCAAATTCGACATGTCATCATCAAGGTTTTCTAGGGGGACTTGGGTTCATGTGGATCTATTTCATCAAATTTCACATGTACATGTTATTTTAAACAATTGGTTATGTTTCTAAAGACTCCTTAAGATTTACTATAGATTGAATAACCTAGGAAAATGCATTCATCACTTTTGGATGAAAATTTTTCAATATTATCTTTAGTATTGATAATATAAACTTTAGAACCAAAAACATTGATGTAACTAAATTTGGGATTCAATTATTCCACAACTCATATTGAGTTTTCATAAGAATTGGTATTATTAAGAATCTATTAATAATATAACAAGATGTATTCACAACTTCAACCCAATTGTAGATAGGTATTTTATATTCATTAATCATGGTTTGAGAAATATCTTGTAAGGTTGTATTTTTTCTTTCTACAACACCATTTTTTGAGGTGTCCTAGGGGTATAGAAGTTAATAATATAGCCATTATGTGAGAAAAATGATTCAAATTATTGGTTTTCAAACTTGCAGCCATGGTCATATCATAATGATTTAATTTTCAGAGAACAAAAGTTTTCCAGTATTCTAGAATACATGGTAAAATTGGAACATGGTTCACTATTGTTAGATAAGAAAAATCTCCACGTATATCTAGAATACTCATCTACTATAACATAGGCATAGTGCATTACATTAAGGATTTAAAATCTAGATGTTCCAAAAAAGTTCATGAGAACCAACTTAAGAGTTTGAGAAGTTGAAACATCATTTTTGGGTTTGAAAGAGATTTTTTGTTGTTTACCATTTTGATAGGGATTATAGACCTTTTTATTTGGAAACTGATGAATGGGTAGATCCATGACTAAGCCATTTATAATAAGCATTCTTTGGGAGTTAATATTGTAGTTTCCTAGTATTCTACTCCCAATACAAGAATCTTGGTGAAATAAACATAAGTATGAAACATTTTGAGAAACTAAAGAATCTATGTTAACATTATAGAGAATTTCATTTCTAAAAGCATAAAATCCTAATTTGTTTTTAGAATTAAAAACATTTCCAGAATAATAACAAAAATTAACATGAAAACCATTATCACTATATTATGAAATACATAATACATTATATTTTAATCCATAAACAAAAAGTACTTCAAAAAATAAAATTCAGTTAGTTTTACCAATTTGGTGAAGGCCAATTATTTTTCCTTTAGCATTGTCACCAAGGGGACGTGTACATCATCAATCTTTATCATATTCATGAAGAATGATTAATATCATGTCATGTGTCTTCTAAATCCACTATCCAAGTACCAAATACTTCTACAAGATCCCTCCATTCCAGTTTCTTACAAAAGAATTAAGAGAAAAATGATTTTGGTACCCAGATTTGATTGTGTCTAGTAACATTAGTAAAAAGGGCTTTAAGAACCCATACTTGTTTCATTGGTTTCTTATACAACGTTTTTATAGTATTATAAAAATTAAACACAGTTTGGTCCAGAAAAATAAGATGTAGTGAATGAATTCTTAGAGCTAGAAAAAGCATAATTTTCATTTCTGGTTATAAAAATAGAGTTTCCAGATTTTGTTATAAAATGAGTTTTATCAATGTTCCTCTATCTAGGTCGGTATTATATACTATTAATATAACAAGGAGCTAATTGTTTACAAAGAATTTGAGTCATAGTATTCTTTACATTGATAAATTTTTATAAGTCATTTTTTAACTTCTCATTCGACAATTTATGTTCATTAATTTTCGTATGTTATAGAGCATTATTTATCTATTTCTATAGTAAGATCAGATTTAACATTAGAAGTGAGATCATATTGTTTCTTTAAATCATTAAATTTATATTTTATATCATTTAATGTATCTTTAAGTATTTCTAAGTAATAAAAAAATTCATAATTAGTCACATTTTTAGAATTAATTTCAACTCTAGAATATTAGAAAATTCTATACAGGAAACTCAAGGGATTCCTCTGATGTGTTTTTCATGAAACACATATTGGTTTTTTCATACATTTCATCACGTGAAGATATTGAGTCAGTTGAGTTTTCCTCAAAATCACTCCATGTTTCATCCATTTCCTTTTTATACTTTCTATCTTTGTCCTCATACTTCGTTTTATGCTTCAACTTGGAAAAATAATCCATTACATGTCCCTTTATCTTAAATTCATAACAAATTATTTAATTTGAGTCATCATTCCTATTACTCTCTTTCTTTCAGTTCCCTTTTGATCATACATTCTTTTGTAGAGGGGCTTCCAGAAGAATTTATTCCCCCTATAAAACATCTTAAATCTTCGGGACAATTTATCCATTTCCTCATCACTATATGAGAGTGAAACATCATTACTTGTTCATTCATAATGAGTCTGTATCCTCTCAAATTATTTATTTTTAGATGTATTGGTTTTTAAAGCCACTGAAATTATTATTGGTTCATCATATTCCAATTTGTTTACCTTTAACTCTTCATCATACATCATCAATTTACCTATCATCTCATTGACTTGAAACTTACTGATATCACATGATTCTCTAATAGATATTGAGGTTCGTATCCATCTTTCAGGTAGACATCTGAGTAGCAGAATGATTTTTTCTTTGGTACCCACTAGATTTCCAAGAGAGATAATTGTATTTAATATTTCATTAAACCTGAGATACATATCAGAAATGGGTTCATTAGGCTTAATCATATAGATATAATACTTAATAGTATAGGTATTAAGTCTAATTTCTTTGACATTTTTTGTCCCTTCTTGTGAGATGGATAAGTTATCACAAATATAATATACAGATTTACAAGAATATATTATATTAAATTCTTTATCCCCTAAGGCACGAAATAAGGCATTCATAGAATTATAATTATTATTATAATATCCTGTTGTAGATTCACTCTATGATTTTCTTGGAGTTTCTGGTTTTTCTTATTTATCTTCTATAAGTATCCAGATATCAATGCACATGCTTTATAAGTGCATTTTCTTTTTAATTTTCCACTGATCATAATTTGTTCCATTAATGTAGGGAGGTATTTTGGTAGTGGTACCTTTATTAATATTATCCACTACAAAGAAATAAATGAAAGGATTTAATGACCTATAAATTTTGAACTTACAAAAATGCAGAGATACTTAAAAAACAAATAAATCATTGTTGAAACTATTTGAAAAAGATTAGAAACTATGGAAATAGTACTGCAATAACAACATATGATACCAAATCTTGGTCAGAGTTGGACACTCAAGAGAGGGTTGAATTGAGTTTCTATAAAAATTTCTATTACTTTTTTAAGGTCCCCCAATTTGAAAAAAACAGAATAGTTTATCAAAGTAAATAATTTATAATAGTCTGATTATTTAAATATTTCCTCAAAATATTGATTAATTCTCAATTATAAAAATATAAAATATTGATATATCTTTTGAAACTGCCTATCTAAATCAAAATAGTTATAAATACTATCCAAGACTAACAATCAATTTTAAACATAGTTTTATGCATTATGATTTAAAATAGAGTGAAACTAAATTTGGAAACATATTGGATTAAGACAAGTGGTTTAGTATCAAGCCATGACTTAATCCACTCTACTTGGTGATGAACTACTCCCAAGAGATATATATGATGGTTTGATCCACACCCTAGATCGGGTTTTACACAAGACTACACAACACTGGCTAGGTCACTTGACCTCCACCACAGTTTTATAAGGGAAATATAACATCCAAGTCACATAGGATCACTTTAATGGTTATATATGGGAGAAATAATGTGTAAGCAATTATTTGTGTGAGGATATCTCTTATCCTCAAGTTCAGTGTAAGAGACAATGTGTTTTTTACAGAATCACGCATTGCACGAATGTCTAAAAAATAGTACAAAACATAGTATAATATAATAAGAAGGTATTATAAATGATTTGAGTGTTGTTCCATGTAGATTTGGACTTCTATGATGTACAATATTTGATATGCGGGTCCTCTTTTGAATGTAGACTCTAAAACATAGTATCTTGAGTTCAGTGTTCATATTTTAGTTCAACAAGATACTCTTATTCTCTTTTGTTTATTTTTGTTGAATGGATTTTTAAATCCTAGATCTACAAAAATAAAGCATATATGTTAAATTAATGTACAGTGTGTTTTATTCTGTGTGTTCTTTCATGAGTGTATATTTTTTCTAACGTTTCTTTTTAGTCGCCACACTTCAGTTCGAGTCACTTTTTCAGCTCAACTGCTACTTTGTATTTAATATCTTGGCGTTTATTATTATGGATTATAGGAAGCATTATCTCCTAACATCTTACATCACACTATCAAGTGTCATGTTTTAAAAATATCATTAATTATGTAGCTGTCATTAAAATAACTCAAATATGACAATTAGAATCTATTTTTAAATTTAATTGAAAAAGGTAGAATTTTTTAAATAATGAATGATGTCACAGTTGACAGTGAGTCAGAAGAAATTCAATAATCATGGTTATTCTGATGTAGTTCCACAGTCAACATGGATATCCTTCGCGAGTTCAAGAACCGGTAGTACAGTTACGGTGTTTGGTCCTTTTTAATTTTAGGAATCAGTAGCAAGGTTACAGTGTTAGGGAAATGGTGTCACCGGTAACAATGTCTAGAACTTTTTCAAAAATATGAATGGTGTCTTAAAAATGTTAACAAGAAAATTGTGTTACGTTCTTTTAAAAATAAATAACTTGTTGAAAGGTTACGGTGTCAGGGAAATGGTTTCAAAGACTTTTCTAATTTCCATACTAAACGGTGAGACACCTTGATCACAGAAACAATGTCTCATACATAGTCAAATACCTACCATCTATCTTAATAAGTAATACTCACATACGGATTATGGTTAATCATAATCATAATAAAACATAATATGACAAGATTAATCCTGATTTATAAGATTTAAACATGATTCCCATGACATACATAATTTTGGATTTTCATGATTTACATGATTTCCATGATTTGTGAGCATTACAACAAGAGGTTTCCAACAATATAAAATATATAAAATTATAAATTAGGTTATAATGTATATATTTAAATATTATTTAACCATAAATAAAAGGTTTAAGACCATATATTAAGTAAGAAATGGAAAAAGAACAAAAATAATATTCACGAACTCGATTAACTGGCATAACATGGAGAACAATTTCGTTTCATTGAATATTATAAGGTGATAAATGAAATGGATGTTAGATATTATGTTAAAAACATAATACCATAGTATATACATGATTTTTTAGTTTTCAGGAATTGATGGATGATGGGGGTGAGGATAATGTTGATAAATAAAAGAAATTAAGAGAGGTACTTTGAGAAAATTACCTCCTGAATATCACCTCCTTAAAAGACCCTTGAGGAAATTGTATTTGGTCTTATGGTGAGTCCTAAAGAACATCAACGTGGGGATAGTGAGGAGTTCAGAATTTTTATTATATTTTAAGACATACAAGGAATTTTGGGTAGGAATGGGGTGGTTAGGGGTGGTATTTATACCTAAGGAGTGGCAGTTCAAGTGATTAAATTATTGATTATTTTATATTTATAGCTAACCACATTGATGTGGATTTAATTTCAAAATATTATACATTAAATTAATGTTATTAATTCTTCTTATTTTAATGAAACAACTCAAACAATCATTAAATTTTGAAATTTTATTGTATGTTAAGTAGTTATCTTTTAACTTTAACCCTCGTCACAATTTTACCTATACAACAGTAAATAATTTTTTTAGCCTGGTAAATAATTTTATACATAAATATTATAGTGAAATTATGACCTTATTTGGAACATATTATTCCAATTATGGAATCCATTTTACTTAATTCAGTTCAGATTATTGGGATAATTATTTTTAAATTTAATTTCATAGACAAAATGAAAACGCAGATTTCTAAATTGAAACGTTCAAATGTTTGACATGTTCTTTTAATATAATTTCAGTATGAAATTGTTTCCAATGAAGAATATTGATTTTATTAATAAAATATTATTCTAATTATAATTTTAAAAAAAATTAAAATTACAATCTCATAGTATAAAAAATTAGAAAAAAGTATGTTTTGAATTAAAATGCAGTATTTTTCACTATTCGCTAAAATATTTAATTTATCCGAAAAATACCAAAAAACATGTAAAGTAAATTTTTATGTCCCCATTCCAAATAAGAAAATTATTTAATCAAATAGTACATATAAATGTGTAAAAACTACATTTAAAATGGTTTCTCCATCCAAAGACGGTAAAACTTCATTTATGAAAAAAATACTTCTTTTATTGGATTTGTTCATATGTCAAATCACGAAAACCATCAAAGTTAATTTTAAACAATATATTGAATATAATTTGGTTAATACTATTAACTATTTATATTTTAACAAATATTATATAATAGATCGTGATACATTTGATCTTGGTGCTTTATACAATACAAGGTATTGAATATATATTTTTTAAATTAAAAAGTACAAAACATATTGGGGTGTAACAAAATCCATGATTGATGAATTTGATAAAATTGAAATAAAAATAAAACATGGGAGATTTTGGAAACACATGATAATGATAATTTTATTGTTATAATGTGGGACTTCAAGGGAATGTATGATGAAAATTTAAGGGTTTTCCAAAATATATCATGGGTGTTTTATAATGGATATGCTTTAATTGAGGCTGTTTGTTTTAAGCATAATTTCACAGTAGTATAGATAATGGAACCTATTAGAAACTTCGTATAAGTGGGTTTTCCATTAACAATTAATGTGTCTTAGATATATGTCAAGAAGAATTTTTTTAATTAAATCATGAATAAAGTGTTATATATTGAACAAATAGTTAGATTAGTTATTTGGAAGAATGATATTAGAGTTTTTTAGGCAATAGAATGACTTTTATGGGGGGGAAATCATATTCGAGTTATACATTGATGGATTCATTACCAATGCAGTTGTACTCCAAAATAATATCGGTGTAATTCCAACCTGTACATAAAAATCTAAAACGAGGACTAGTCCATGCTACTATTATATAACAAAAATAAAATAGTTGTTTAACTAAAAGGTCATTTTAGATCCTTGCTATGATGATAACTTGACAGTTTCATAACAATATTCATGAATATATGTTCTATGGTCGGATGATGTTATTTGAGGTACACAAATAATATAGGCTATTAAGGGTGGGGACTTATGAAACATCAAGACACTTTCTCATGGTGTGCACCCTGGGTAATATCTATGTGTATATAATGAGAACGAGACCCGTCAATAGGAAATCCACATTTCAGAGTGTCATTGGATGTTCCTATTTGTTAATGTCTAAATTGGTCCTCAGAAATTAATATAATTTTTAATGGGTATTAAAACATGTGCACTAAAATGTTTTGAAAAAAAATTGATGATGCACTGTTCGCTGCGATGTAGGATATGTTGGGTACGTCATGAGTAATACTGTATTAATAGATAATGCGAGAAAAGATTTAACCCTTCGTTTCCATAATAGAAGTATATATATTAGGCCTGTTGGTCGGAGTGGACACTCAAGAGGGGGGTGAATTGAGTTCCAATTAAAATTTCTGCTAAAAACAATTTCTATTAAAATCCCCCAATTTCAAAAACAGATTAAATTGTAGTGAATTTATACAGATTATAAAGGTTAAATTAGTTTCTCAAAGATTGATTAGTTCTCAGTTAACTTAATCTTATGATTAATTTAACTTTTGAAACTAACTTACTGGTTTACAATAAATATAACCACTTGCGAGTTTAACTATCAAAGTAGCCTTGAAAATAAATTATATTTCAAAGTAATAGCAGCGGAATATGAAATAGATATGTATTGTATGGATATAAACATTAACTAAAAACAGAGAAGAGTTAACCAAGAGGTTCAGTCTCAAGTCGAGACTTAGTCCTCTCAAATGTTTATATAAGGATGATCCACACCCTAGATCGGGGTTCAACAGTTTACAACTGTCCAGGTCCAAGACCTCTACCACTGTTATCCGTGGGAAACAAAACATCAGCAACCAGCTGTCCAGGTTACACACAACCTCTACCACTATTCACAGTGGGAAAAAGAATGAAAAGATAGTGAGTGAGGATTTTCAAATCCTCCAGTTAAGGTTCAGGAGACAGTGTGTGTGTAAAATAAAACAAATAACACACACTTCTCGTAATATAATAAGTAAATCACAGAGATAAAGATTTAGATATTAGAAAAGGCTCTAATGATCTTCTTGCAGCTCTCGACTCCTTTTGTTGATTAGAATTCGTTCTGAGTCTTCTTCTGGTTTTTTCTGGAAAATAGAGTACCATCTTCTTCCTTGACTTCCAGGTTCAGCTTGCTTATCGGCTCAAAGAATGATGAGTTTTGTGTGGTTCTTCTTTAGCATAGATTTCTCGATTTATCCTCTATGTTCTTAAGGCTGGTAGTAGTAGTCTCGTGAGTGCAAGTTCTCCAGTTGTTCTTGGCACGTTTTGAGCTTGATCTCTAGTATGTTCTATGTGCTTGATCTCCTTTTGGTCTAGTGTCTCACTCTTTTTGATACATACACGATGTCATTTTTATGCCGCTTCTTTTTTTTTGTTTTTCTGAGGAATGATTATTCTTTCTGATCGTACTTGGTACGGTTTCCGGAAATGGCATCACAAATCATTTAATAACATTAAATGCATCAAAAGTAACAAATGTAATCGTTAGTATAATAAACAAATAGGGTCGGGGATATAGGATTTGACTCTGCAGTTCATTATAGGTAGTCGTTTGATTGTAGACGTGTACGGTTGACTCGTTGTAGGGATCTTCCATCGGTAGCTCTTCAAACTCTTATCGGTGGCTCTTATCGGTAGCTCTTATCTGTAGCTCTTATCAGTAGATCTTTGTGCATTGGTAGCTCTTTGTGCATCGGTAGCTCTTTGTGCATCGGTAGCTCTTTATGCATCGGTAGCTCTTTGTGCATCGGTAGCTCTTTATGCATCGGTATCTCTTTGTGCATCGGTAGCTCTTTGTGCATCGGTAGCTCTGGCTATCGGTAGCTCTGGCTATCAGTAGCTCTGGCTATCGGTAGCTCTGGAAATCGGTAGCTCTGGCTATCGGTAGCTCTGGCTATCGGTAGCTCTGGCTATCGTGCAAACCACATCTAATTGACTTAGAATTGTTTCAAAGCTTGTATAAACAAGGATAATCGAGATTAACATAAATCAGAGATTATTTAAACATTATTATTAACTTGATCACTAATTTGAAAGAATTAAAATGTAAATCATCAGTAATTGAGAATAGCATAATATATGAACACATAATTGGGATTATCAAAACAGGCGAGGTCAACAAGGCCCTTTGTTGGAATTTATATATCCTAAATAAATCCATGGGCATGGTAAGGAATGGTCATGTTCAATTCTGGGATGTCAAAGAATGAATAATGGAGCACATGGGTTGATTGCACCAGTATTAAACTAGATTGATTCGACATGTCGAGACAAAGGGATTACATTACAGAGTAATTGTTCGAAGCAGTAGAAACATCATTGCGGTTTTAACTTCTTTATATATGGCTTCCATGGCATGTTTCTAGATGCTAACCTTGGAATTATTCAGGCACCACCTAATTCTTTTGAGAAAGAGGCCTAGTGGGTCACACACTAAGTGTTTCCAAGTATCTGAGCTAAATATTCATTTGAAAAATTGAATAAATATTATTCCCGATTTTTGGTTTAATAATTAATCAAGGATGCTTGGTCTCATTTATTTCGACAATATTTATTCAATATAATGTATTATGGGGGAATTAAAATGTTTATTATAATTTATTGTAGTGATATTTAATTAATAAATATGTATCCATTATTCATGGTCTAATAAATGCGGTGGATGAAATAAATAAAATAGAAAAAAACTACATTCCATGTAGTTTTTATAGGGATTTGTGAGAAATAAAATTATTAAATTAATTAAATAATATTTGGTGTAATTCATTGGGCGCATTTAAAGTAATAATAATAGTCAACTGTTATTATTAGACAAGGGGTTTTACTAAGAATTTATTGAAAATGAATAAATGATTTCGAGTAATTAATTCATTTTATTATTCTATGTAATTAAAATCCCAATTATAAAACTATCATTAGCCTATGAATTTATGTGGTTATTCAAAACAGATCAATAGAATGATCTCAAGACAAGAGATAATTCTTTTCTTCCAAGAAATATCTCAAGCTATGAGAGAGATCATCCAACACCGGATCAAGGAGAGCTCTTTGAAATTGGCTATCAAGTAGATCTATGGTGGATATCGCAAGCGAAGGCTCTTCTGTGATAGCACCCAATGATCTTTTCAGCAACGTCTATAGATATGTGGATAATGTCTGGATCACCTCTAGAGAAATCCTACACGTGAATTCTATGATGCAATTATGGATCACATCAGATCATGACCGGAAACATCAACAGAGAGATAATTCCATCAGTGTAATTCTTGTCTTTTAATTAAATTAATTATAACCAACATATGATGATCCTCACCAGGGTTCCAAGAATCCCTTCCTTCCTTTCATTCTTCATTCTATTCTGATGATCCAGCATTTTATTATAGTGACGGATCTAGTATTGATCTTTGTTAAAGGAAAACTTAATTTTTGGTACACCCACCAACGCGCTTCCGCTGCAACCAGAACCTACATACCTAACCTTCCAAATAAATAGCACTCCAGGTACATTTTTCATTAAATCCCAAGTCATATAACATGACAACTCTTTATAATGGATAACACCTTCTATACAATGATCTAAAACCTATTTAATCTACCCATTCCTTTTCTCCTCAAAGGAATATAAGTTCTGAATCTAATCCCTCTCGTGGGTTTCCCTCGTATACATCACTAGGCACTGACTCACAAAAAGTATGTTTTTTCTTTTAGGGTCACTAAGTGTCCCACCAACTCAAATAAAATAGGTCTCCCATAAACTATGAACTTCTAGATGTCAACCATGAACCCATATCAAATATAACATGGAATCTGACATGCTAAAATAGACACACTAGGGACTCATATACACATATAACAGGAACATCCTTCCATGTTATCAACCTATTGTGATTTTGATTCTCAATGAAAATCCACATTCAGGGCTTCCACCTCAAAAATCAAAATCAATTAGTCAGGTTCTATATATATGTCTATTAAAACTTAGATGATCCATATTAAAGGAATTATAGTTACTATCTTATTTAAGAGTAATTCCATCCATGTAAATATGGGGAAAATTATATATATTTTGTTATTTTATTTTTATATAACTGAACTGGAATACTAACCACCAACTAAGGGTTTCCCAAAAATGCATCATATTCCATACTAGCCTTCTTGGGACACTATATACGCATAGAAAGATGTTTTGTGTAGATTTTATAAATGAGTGTGTCGTTATAGATCCTTACTACCTTACATTGGAAGGAAAATATATATACATTGTAATACAACTAAGTAGAATAACAAAAATAATTTTAAATGTTGAAACACCGTACAAGTTTTCACTAACACTTTAAACAGTTGGGCCCATTATTAGTGATAATAACCCACAACCAAACTTATTAATGAAATGTAAATCATATGTACATAATCATGATGAATGAGACACCTATCTTCTATATGATCCAAAAAACATTTAATTTAAATCATACAACTATAAAACATCCATTAGAATAACTCTAGGTGAAAATTATATTACTATAAATTAAATATTCTTGATCAAAATCCCACCCATAATAACATGGGAATTCAACTAGAAGTAGTGTTCATAATGCACCATATTGGTATACATCATAGGCCCTAAAACATTATTATATCTTCTTGATACCATATCCAAATGAGTAAGAAAAAAGAAAAACAAAAGTTTGATTCTGCTTATAATGTCCCGATCTGGATGCCACTCAATCGGTGCCCCATCATGGTTCGCTACATGACCTCCAGAATACCTCCTGGTATTCTATAGGTTATGAAATTGCAATATGGATATAAGGTAGTACCATGGGGAGACTATATTATAGTACTAAAGTGAAAAATCATATATAAATAAAGATACAACTTTCATTTTAGAGTTTTTAGAATTAAATAACAAACTAAACATACAATATGAAAAGAAATGAACCTATATGGTATATAAGACAGATCATATATGAAGAAGATCAAATTTATAAAAGTAAACAAAATAATAATGATGTGAGGATTTTCTACTACATTGATCCATACCTCAACTCAATCTAATGAGTCTAAACTCTCCTGCTCGATGACCAAATCCCAAGCATCAACCCAACCTATACCTGCAACAATGTTAGTGTCTTATCAGGCACTAAAGTGTAGTGGAAAATTTAAAAATGTGTGAGTAAAAAACTCATTAGGACACCACCAATGTGATTATGTTACTAACCTACAATGGAGTGATTGATTCATGTTCTATAGTCATATATAAAAAATAAATAAACTATAAGGAATAAAAATAAATAAATAATCCAATTTCGATCCTCCAGACCATGCCCACGATCAACAAAATCTATATTGATCAGTACATAGGTGTCTCTTAGCACATCCCAATATCATGCCAACCATAATGATATTAAACCCTATGGTGTTAGACAGACATCCTAAAAGCTCTGTCTCAAATATTTACACATCTCTTCATGAACGACTCAACCGCTAGATCCCAGGTGTCCAAGTAATATATCAAAACACCAAGGTAATGAGTGTCTCTAAGATGATTATTGGGATCCCAGGGAAATTACTAATATAGAATTACCTCTATATTAACTTGATAAATTTATGGATCATTGGTATGACAACCCTGCTTTTTATTACAAATTAAACATGCTTTATTACATAAAACTTCACTTGATACAACAAAGAAGATCGAGAGGTTTAGTGTCTTTGGGGCTTAGGATCATTACATAAAAACTTTAAACTTGAAATACAACATCCTTATTGAAAACTTCCTTTACATGACCACTACATTCCTTCGTACTTAGCATTGCATGGGATAACCTGAGGACATGCATAAGAAAAGGGTGAGCTATAAAGCCCAGTAAGGGAGTACATAATGAATAACATGAGGAGTACAATACATGTTAGGCAATAGGAATATCAATAGAACATAAGAGAGACATGAACATAAAGGCATGATAAAGCATGATAATCATAACATGGAAATGTGGCAACAACACTTAACATTGAATTAGCATGAGCCAAGGCTCATTGCACATGGAGCATGAGTAAACCCTCATTGCACTTGAAGCACGAGTAAACCCTCGTTGCACTTGAATTAGCATGAGTCAACACTCATTGCACATGACGTATCATGATACTATACTTTACCCAATGCATTGGAGCGCTATCAGGGCGCGCCCTTCTTAAACATTTCATTTCATGCATAAGTGTGCCACATGGATCATAAAACATGGATTCATAAAACATAATCATTTATTCCACGATAAAGGAATGTGGAATTCATACATGAAGCTTTACAATCAATAAGTAAATGTGCATAAAGGTGAATACCCTTGATGGAGAAAAGGGCATGGTATTCACTACACAAAGACATTGGCTTAGAAAATCGGTGCGATTTCGGCGGCGTAACGGCGTGACATAAGAATTCATAAAAAGGTTGATGAGAGAGAAAGGGGTTCCTCATCATATTTACATGTAATGGACAGTAAGGAGATCATATATATACATGTCCCAACAATAGAAATGGAATTTAGATTCATGATACAAAAGTATTGCTTGAATATAAAAGAAGAGAGAGAAGCTCCTTTCGGAATTTCGGCATAGTAACGGGTGTACATGGGAGGCATTTAATGAGAGAGAAAGGGGTCTCCCATCATTCAAACAATAATAGGGCAGTATGGGGGAGGTGCGAAACCATACCCCAACATTCATAATTGAAATTAAAAAGGCAATACAACTTAAAGAAAATTGACAAAAATGAGAAAGGAAGAAAAACCCTTACTTGGAAGTGTGCTTCCAAAGGCTAGAGAGAGGCTTGTGAGAGGCTTCTTGGGATCTTGGGGCACCTTGAGAGGATTCTAGAGAGAGTAGGGCAGAGGTTGGACGAACTTCAAGGGCTTTGAGTGAGGAGGAAGTGGGAGCTTGGGTGGGTTTATATAGGAAAGGTGAGAGAATTCTTTATTATTTAGGTTTGGGACCCCTTATATTAAAATAATCCAAACCACAAACCATCCCATGGTATTTGCCCATGGTTTCTGGAAAAGGAGAGAGGAAAATAATATTTTATAAGGCCAAGGTCCGAACTTATTAAAAAAAATAGGGTTGCTTATGTGGAGGTGAGTCACACTCCCATGGAAATTAATTTAAAAAGGCAAAGTGTTGAATAAGTCTTGAGGGCTCCATTAATGCTTTGAAAAGTGAGTCAAACAAACCCAAAACCTCATTATTTTAATGATAAAACATATATTGGCCGAAACTAAGGATTATGGTATTTTATTACATCACCATTGGGTCATTATGATGTCATAAAACACATTATATATTTAAATGGTATTTAATTTTTACCCAAAAATTTGACTGTCTCAGAAAATTATGAAAAATTCACCGTTGGATAATTTCGACGTCCTGATTCCAAAAATAATACTTATTTTATCTAAATAATTTTCTAAATATGTGAATTTTCACTTTTAAAATAAAAACCGACATTTATAAAAAAAATCACGGGTTTTGACAGAAATGGCTTTCAAACCTTAATAAAAATTTTAATTGCATTCATAAAATTATAAGATCATTTATATTTAATTAATTTAATATTAATAATAATATTTTATTAAAATATTATTTAATTCAAAAATCCTTTAATTTAATAAAATATAATTCTTAATTAAATAATAACTAAAAACACCATTTGTACTTTAAAAACTAATTACAAAGTATCAAAAATGACTAGAAATTATATTCATTATTATATATAAAAAAAATAATGTACATGAACATGGTTCTACTTATTTGTTACATAACCCCTTAAAATAGCCGCATAAGACCTAAGGGTAAGGTGCGCGATGGTGACAGACTCTTGGGGCTGCTCGGATAACATCGCTCGAGTGGTAATCTCTATCAACTTCCATTTTTCCCGTAGACGATCACGTTCGAGCTTGACTTGATGAAGCTCAGCTTGGGCTTGGTCAAGGGCAAAGCCCAAAGACGCCACCTCTTTACCGAGCTCCGACAAATGGGCTTCGTAAGGGGCAATTCTACTGGATGAGGCCATCGCTTCCTTTGTCTGAGTAGAAAATTGGTTCGTTAAAGCCTTATATTTAAACTACCCAGATGATCACTGTTCAACGGCTATAAAAGTAACGGTCACAAATCTTAACGTTAAACTAAAGAAGTTGACATCATATAAAAACATAAAGAAACATTTAACTGGATCAAGAGGGATTTTCCATTAATGAAATTTTGGGTCGTTACAACATTCCCCCCTTAAGAAATTTCGCCCTCGAAATTTTCCTTTTCCCACACTAAAACAAATGTGGGTAACTTAGCTTCATCATATCCTCCGACTCCCAAGTTGCTTCTTCAAACTTGTGGTTTCTCCACAACACCTTGACGAGGGGCATTGTCTTATTTCGTAGAACTTTTTCTCTACGATCTAAGATCTTCACTGGTTGCTCCTCATAAGAAAGATCGTCTTCTAATTGTACCACCTCGGAAGAGAGTACATGTGAAGGGTCTGGTATGTACTTCCTTAAGAGGGATACATGGAAGACATCATGCACCTTGGCCATAGTAGGTGGAAGTGCTAGTCGATAGGCCACAGCCCCAACACGATCAAGAATTTCGAATGGGCCGATGTACCTTGGACTTAACTTCCCTTTCTTTCCAAACCTCATGACCTTCTTCCACGGAGATATGCGTAAAAACACCATGTCTCCGACTTTAAACTCAAGGTCTCGTCGACGATTATCTGCATAACTCTTCTGTCGACTTTGGGCTGCCTTGATATGCTGCTGAATGGTTTTCACCTTCTCCACCATTTCTTCGACCATTTCTGGTCCAAGCAGCTTACGTTCACCGACCTCATCCCAACATGCCGGTGTTCTACACCTTTTCCCATACAGGGCTTCATATGGTGCCATTTGGATGCTCGAGTGGAAACTATTATTATAAGAGAACTCAACTAGGGGAAGATGTTGATCCCATCCTCCTTTAAAGTCCATTGAGCACGCTCTCAACATATCCTCAAGTGTTTGGATAGTCCGCTCGGATTGGCCATCAGTTTGAGGATGATAGGCCGTACTGAAGTTCAGTTCAGTATTCAGAGCATGTTGAAGACTCTTCCAAAACTTAGAGGTAAATCTTGGATCTCGGTCCGACACAATAGATAGTGGTACTCCATGCAACCGTACCACTTCCCTGATATATATCCGTGCCAGTTGATCCAAAGAGAAATCCTCTCGAATAGCAATGAAGTGTGCAGTCTTTGTAAGACGATCCACAATAACCCAGATTGCATTGTTGCTTTTGGATGTCCTTGGAAGTCCAGTGACGAAGTCCATGGTGATGTTCTCCCATTTCCATTCCGGTATGGGCAATGGTTGCATCATCCCCTTAGACTTCTGCCTCTCTGCCTTCACTTGCTGACACACCAGGCACTTTGATGTATATTCGGCGATCTCCTTCTTCATATTATCCCACCAAAAGTTTTCTCGGAGATCTCGATACATCTTTGTGCTCCCTGGGTGAATAGAGAAATTTGAACTATGTGCATCATCCAAAAGTTCCTTCTTCAGCTCCGAACATGATGGGACACATAGTCTTTTCCCAAACCGCACAATTCCTTCTTCATTAACATTAAACTCTGAGGATTTTCCCTTTTTGATAGCTTCCACTTTTTCTTGGATTCTCGCATCATCCCTTTGAGCATCATTTAACCTTTCCAAAAGAGATGGTTGAGCAATCATTTGTGAAAGGATTGATGATGTTCCCTTCTTTATGATTCCCACGTCCATCTTCATCAAGTATAAGAAGATTGGATCCTTCTCAATTCTCATCATTGATAGAATTGCTGGATCCTTTCTACTTAGGGCATCCGCCACCTTGTTCACCTTCCCAGGGTGGTAATGTATTGAACAGTCATAATCCTTGATGAGCTCTATCCATCTTCTCTGGCGCATATTAAGCTATTTCTGTGTGAATATATATTTAAGACTCTTGTGGTCAGTATATATCTCACATTTCTCCCCATAGAGATAATGCCGCCAGATTTTCAAGGCGAAGATCACCGCCGCCAACTCCAGATCATGCGTTGGATAATTTCGCTCATGGATTTTCAACTGCCTTGAGGCATAGGATATCACTTTATCATTCTGCATCAGCACACATCCTAAGCCCTTCTTCGAAGCATCACTGAATACCACAAAAAGCTCCCCACTTGTGGGTAAAGTGAGCACAGGTGCAGTGATAAGCCTCCTTTTCAACTCCTTGAAGCTTTCTTCGCATTCATCACTCCAAGCAGACTTTACTCCCTTTCGAGTTAGCTTGGTAAGAGGGTTGGACAATCGTGAGAAGTTTCTCACAAATCGTCGATAATATCCAGCTAACCCCAAGAAGCTACGGATATCAGTTACCGATGTTGGCCTCGGCCATCCCTCAATTGCATCTGTTTTGGAGGGGTCCACAGATATCCCATTGCTTGTGATGATATGGCCCAAGAATGAGACCTCCTTCAACCAGAACTCACACTTGCTGTACTTGGCATAGAGCTTCTCCTTGCGCAAAGTCTCCAGTACAGTTCTTAAATGCTCCTCATGGTCCTCCTTGGTTTTGGAGTATATCAGAATATCATCTATAAAGACTACCACAAATTTATCTAGGTAATCTCTAAAGACTCTATTCATCAAGTCCATGAATATTGCTGGAGCATTGGTGAGTCCAAAAGGCATTACTATGAATTCATAGTGCCCGTACCTTGTACGAAAAGCAGTCTTGGGGATATCTTCCTTCTTCACCCTTACTTGATAATATCCCGACCGCAAGTCGACCTTGGAGAAGTATTGAGCTCCACGCAGCTGATCAAACAAGTCATCGATTCTTGGGAGAGGATACTTGTTCTTTATCGTGATTTTGTTAAGTTCACTATAATCGATGCAAAGCCGCATTGACCCATCCTTCTTCTTGACGAAGAGGACTGGTGCACCCCATGGTGATGCACTTGGGCGTATAAACCCTTTATCCAGATTCTCCTGTAGTTGTTTCTTCAGCTCTTCAAGCTCAACAACAGCCATTCTATATGGAGTCTTGGATATTGGTAGCGCCCCAGGTATAAGTTCAATTGAGAACTCAACATCTCTTCTTGGAGGAAGACCAGGAAGTTCCTCGGGAAATACTTCAGCGAATTCCCTCACAATAGGCATTTCTTCAAGGGTGGTTTCTTCCTTGGACTCAATCATCTGAGCCAGATATGCGTGCTCATAAGGCAGTAATATCCATGCTTGAGATGATGGAGCTAAAGGAGATTCATCTTCCTCCTGACACTTGTAAAGAATCGGGGGTCGATTCTCCATATGGAGTGTGATTTCCCTCTCCCGACAATTTATGTTGGCTCTATATAAGGAAAGCCAATCCATGCCAAGAATTGCATCAAATTCCACCAAAGGGAGTATGACGAGGTTTGCCGGGAAATTCAATCCACATAATATAACAGGGGAGGACTTATACTCATGGGATGCAATGATTGCCCCATTTGCCGTACTCACGGACATCTTTACTTCCATGACTTGTGGTGGTGCAGGGATTATTCTACTAAACTTTTGAGATATAAAAGAATGCGTAGAACCTGAATCAAAAAGTACGTTCGCTATTCTTGAATGAATAACTAGCGTACCTGTCACCACTTCGTTGTCGGGGTTCACTTCGACAGAAGTGATGGCAAAAGCTCTTCCTTACTGTCTTGGAGGTTGTTGATTGCCTCCGATAACCCTTGGATTAGGGCACTGATTCGCAAAATGACCCGGTTCTTTGCATTTGAAGCATTGAACAACGCGTTGAGGTTCGAACGGAGCGTTCCTCCCCTCCGTCGCAGCCGCGGGTCCTTCTTGCTGACAGTTAACAGCTAGGTGCCCTTCTCTTCCACACTTGAAGAATTTTCTTGTCCCCCTAAGGCAATTCCCAGGGTGCTTCTTTCCACAGTTTTGGCAAGTGGGGTGCTGGAATTTCTTAGCGCCGTTGGATTTATCCATCGGACCACCAGCATTGAAGTCCACCTTCCGCTTCTTGTCCCCATTATACCCCTGCGATTCTCCGATATCCATTTCAACCTTAAGGGCACATCGGACAATCTCCTCATAGCTGTCGAAGTCACGGATCGCTAATGCTTTCCGCAAGCTAGGCTTCAACCCACCAAAGAAGCGGTCAACCTTGCATTCGGGGGTAACGACAAAACCGGAAGTGTATCGTGCAAGCCTTGTGAAGTTTTCCTCGTACGCTCCCACAGATTCCTCATCTTTCTGCTTGAGGGAAAGGAAGTCCCTTTCCATCTTAAGACGGAGGGTGCGTGGAAAATATTTATCGAAAAACATCTTCCGGAATACCTTCCATTCCAAAGCCTCGATCTCCTCCTCAGGCTTCATATTTTTGATCAACGTCCACCATTGATCAGCTTCACCCTCCATACGATAAGCCGCCAGGAGAACCTTCTCTTTTTCAGAGCATTGGAGGATGGAGAATATCTTTTCAATGGAGTTGATCCATTGTTCAGCAATCGTGGGATCGGATGATCCACTAAAAGTAGTAGGCCTTTGTCTCATGAAGCTTTCAATAGCGACTTGTTCTTTCTTAGGGGGGGTTGAACGTTCCTCTTGACCAGTGTTTCTATTCAAAACTTGAGTTATCTGAGAGAGAAGTGTGACAAAGTTCGCGATTCCCGCTCCCATCGGATTGGGCATCTCATTAGTACAATCCTCACACTGATCTTCACAACGGTTGTTAGCCCGAGTTATCCTATTACCGGCCATTGGCTGGAATAAAAGGAAAGTTAGGGGTAACACATAAAGGGTAATCCAAAGACAAAAGTTGATGACTTATAAATAAACTTTAATCTCTTTAACTCATGAGTCTATAGGATTCAATCCAGGCTTTTCATGATCTTCCTTCTAACATATATTCTTAGGGGCATTTTTCCCTTAATAAGGGTTCATACTAAGATTGTGAATTTATCAAAACATATCCCCCGGGAGTGTCGTAACCAAGAGTGCAGCAAGGCCCGTTGTCGTGCACCAGTTCCCGTTCGAGTCTAGCTCAAAGCGGTGTTTTCGGGTTTTACCCCTAGGATACATCTGTGCCAGAGCCGCCTCTACCTGCTCGTATCCAGACAGGGATGTATTTGTTTGATAAACCACTTACTTAGTATTTACCAAAACTTAGGGATGTTTTTATTATGATTAGTCTTGTATCTAAGGCTTTACTAGGGTTTCCTAATCCCAAAAATAACTAAACCTATCCTCTGATACCAACTATGACAACCCTGCTTTTTATTACAAATTAAACATGCTTTATTACATAAAACTTCACTTGATACAACAAAGAAGATCGAGAGGTTTAGTGTCTTTGGGGCTTAGGATCATTACATAAAAACTTTAAACTTGAAATACAACATCCTTATTGAAAACTTCCTTTACATGACCACTACATTCCTTCGTACTTAGCATTGCATGGGATAACCTGAGGACATGCATAAGAAAAGGGTGAGCTATAAAGCCCAGTAAGGGAGTACATAATGAATAACATGAGGAGTACAATACATGTTAGGCAATAGGCATATCAATAGAACATAAGAGAGACATGAACATAAAGGCATGATAAAGCATGATAATCATAACATGGAAATGTGGCAACAACACTTAACATTGAATTAGCATGAGCCAAGGCTCATTGCACATGGAGCATGAGTAAACCCTCATTGCACTTGAAGCACGAGTAAACCCTCGTTGCACTTGAATTAGCATGAGTCAACACTCATTGCACATGACGTATCATGATACTATACTTTACCCAATGCATTGGAGCGCTATCAGGGCGCACCCTTCTTAAACATTTCATTTCATGCATAAGTGCGCCACATGGATCATAAAACATGGATTCATAAAACATAATCATTTATTCCACGATAAAGGAATGTGGAATTCATACATGAAGCTTTACAATCAATAAGTAAATGTGCATAAAGGTGAATACCCTTGATGGAGAAAAGGGCATGGTATTCACTACACAAATACATTGGCTTAGAAAATCGGTGCGATTTCGGCGGCGTAACGGCGTGACATAAGAATTCATAAAAAGGTTGATGAGAGAGAAAGGGGTTCCTCATCATATTTACATGTAATGGACAGTAAGGAGATCATATATATACATGTCCCAACAATAGAAATGGAATTTAGATTCATGATACAAAAGTATTGCTTGAATATAAAAGAAGAGAGAGAAGCTCCTTTCGGAATTTCGGCATAGTAACGGGTGTACATGGGAGGCATTTAATGAGAGAGAAAGGGGTCTCCCATCATTCAAACAATAATAGGGCAGTATGGGGGAGGTGCGAAACCATACCCCAACATTCATAATTGAAATTAAAAAGGCAATACAACTTAAAGAAAATTGACAAAAATGAGAAAGGAAGAAAAACCCTTACTTGGAAGTGTGCTTCCAAAGGCTAGAGAGAGGCTTGTGAGAGGCTTCTTGGGAGCTTGGGGCACCTTGAGAGGATTCTAGAGAGAGTAGGGCAGAGGTTGGACGAACTTCAAGGGCTTTGAGTGAGGAGGAAGTGGGAGCTTGGGTGGGTTTATATAGGAAAGGTGAGAGAATTCTTTATTATTTAGGTTTGGGACCCCTTATATTAAAATAATCCAAACCACAAACCATCCCATGGTATTTGCCCATGGTTTCTGGAAAAGGAGAGAGGAAAATAATATTTTATAAGGCCAAGGTCCGAACTTATTAAAAAAAATAGGGTTGCTTATGTGGAGGTGAGTCACACTCCCATGGAAATTAATTTAAAAAGGCAAAGTGTTGAATAAGTCTTCAGGGCTCCATTAATGCTTTGAAAAGTGAGTCAAACAAACCCAAAACCTCATTATTTTAATGATAAAACATATATTGGCCGAAACTAAGTATTATGGTATTTTATTACATCACCATTGGGTCATTATGATGTCATAAAACACATTATATATTTAAATGGTATTTAATTTTTACCCAAAAATTTGACTGTCTCAGAAAATTATGAAAAATTCACCGTTGGATAATTTCGACGTCCTGATTCCAAAAATAATACTTATTTTATCTAAATAATTTTCTAAATATGTGAATTTTCACTTTTAAAATAAAAACCGACATTTATAAAAAAAATCACGGGTTTTGACAGAAATGGCTTTCAAACCTTAATAAAAATTTTAATTGCATTCATAAAATTATAAGATCATTTATATTTAATTAATTTAATATTAATAATAATATTTTATTAAAATATTATTTATTTCAAAAATCCTTTAATTTAATAAAATATAATTCTTAATTAAATAATAACTAAAAACACCATTTGTACTTTAAAAACTAATTACAAAGTATCAAAAATGACTAGAAATTATATTCATTATTATATATAAAAAAAATAATGTACATGAACATGGTTCTACTTATTTGTTACATAACCCCTTAAAATAGCCGCATAAGACCTAAGGGTAAGGTGCGCGATGGTGACAGACTCTTGGGGCTGCTCGGATAACATCGCTCGAGTGGTAATCTCTATCAACTTCCATTTTTCCCGTAGACGATCACGTTCGAGCTTGACTTGATGAAGCTCAGCTTGGGCTTGGTCAAGGGCAAAGCCCAAAGACGCCACCTCTTTACCGAGCTCCGACAAATGGGCTTCGTAAGGGGCAATTCTACTGGATGAGGCCATCGCTTCCTTTGTCTGAGTAGAAAATTGGTTCGTTAAAGCCTTATATTTAAACTACCCAGATGATCACTGTTCAACGGCTATAAAAGTAACGGTCACAAATCTTAACGTTAAACTAAAGAAGTTGACATCATATAAAAACATAAAGAAACATTTAACTGGATCAAGAGGGATTTTCCATTAATGAAATTTTGGGTCGTTACAATTGGAATAATGATCATACCGATTAAGAATACATGATATCATCATGATTGACTGAATAGACCATAGAGATGACATTGGAATCTCATAATTGTAATAATACTACTCAAAATCTCAAATACATAACACCGATATCATAATCATCCAAGGAATCTAGGTGACCCGTGGATCCTAAGGTGTCCTATATAGACATGATTCTCCATCTATGCATGCTATAAATTATTATGTTGGTGAATAACGAAATCAAAAAATGTATATCTAGGCATCCCTTATGATGTGATATCTTTATTCATGACATGATAATATCATATGAGGCTCAAAATAAAGACCATGGGAAGGACCTAAAATAATACGCAACATCACCATCACATTAAATTAATCCCATAAGCCACATCTAAGGATGCACATTTTTGAATTCATAGATGTATAAAAAATAAATAAGTGAACGTATAAGTACCTGACAGGAGTTGGAAAACACATAAACCAATTACCACTATCCAAAACCACTCAAACAAACATAATCATGGTGGGTTATAATGTGACACCTTTTAAAAACTCTACCCATAACCAAATGTAGATATTCATGGTTGCTGCATAAATGGGAACCTACTTAGTCCCCCTAGGTCATCACATGGGAAGTTCATCTTACATGGGGTTTAGTTTAAGAACAAATCACACAAGGGTCAATGTAATACCCCGAAAATTCAATATATGATTACCTTTAAATAAGCCAATGTGTTTGTTAGCTTTATATACACGCAACTACCAACATCAAAAAAACCAAAATATATTTAGATAAAATACAAATATTTGAGAATTATTATTACAGGCTATAAATTTAATTAGGGGGAAGAAATACGATTAACCACTTTATGAAATAAAAAAACAAATAAAATAAAGGATAAAATTATTATGAATGAAATTCAATAAGTTTACCTAAAACGAACAATAATACCATTTATTATTTATAAACTTATTATCTAAAAAAATATTTTTATGTGATAAAAATTTGAATTTCATGAAACATAGGATTAATGCATAAGTATATTTGACATTACAATTTTTTAACACCAATTTATTTATTGTATTCTTTCAACTAAAAATTATATCTGATAATATTTTAAAAATATAATTTCCAATAGAAATTATTTTCATTTAAATTTTTTGTATTTTATTAGAAAACTAAATTATAAAATTTTAAATAAAAAACTAATAAAATTAAATTCATTTTTAATTTCACTAATAAATATTAGCTTAGCCTGAATTTTTGAAGACATTCTATTACAATTTATTTTTAGTGAAAAAATGGTGGAATTTTGAAAATTATAATTTCCATGATGTTATCATTATGTAATCATATACTAGATTATTTCGAAACAATTAATGTAAGAATATACTAAATCAAAAAATTTAGTTATTCATTTTGAAATAATCATTTTACCTAAAACCTATGTCAACTGATTTATAGATTAAAAGTTAAATTTTACATTGATATAAAATTATTTTTGGTATTCAGTATAAATAAATTATATTTAAGGTGAGGTTTTATTTTTTTTCTTTCATTGGAAGCCTCATTTATTTTGTTAAATTACATATAATAAATTTTATACCTTTTATGTTTTTAACCATTATCATTCTTTCATATATATAAATTCACAACATGAAAGGTCATTTCTCTAAAAACTATTAATATAGATATACATTTATTTATCTTAAAATTATATTTTAAAACATTTAACATTTTCATTTGTTAAATATATCTTCATAATTTAGATTATAATTATGAAATTTGGTAATAAGGTCCAATTTAATATTTTTCATTAAAATTAGTTAATATGGTAATAAATTAATTGACATAAATAAAGTAAAAAGCTTAAATTTAGTTTACCCTAGTATAAAATTCATACAACATTTTTAAAACTTCCCACTAATTTATTGTTTGATCTTTTTAAAGAACTATTTATCTTTCTCATATTTTATTCAATTTTATATCCTTTGTTTTTTTAATAGTAATATAAAATTATTGAAAAAGATAAGGCAGATCCAAAAACTAATCGTCCCTTCAAATATAAAGAGTTACACATCATCCTCTAGATGAAAAATATATTATTGGAATTAATACATTAAAATAACACAATTTAATATCTCTATAACACTTTAAAACCGACATAAATATTTCATTGGTAATTATTATTCTAATACCTTCAAATATAAGGAGACATAAAAGGAAAATTCATGTCCATGATAGGATTATTATCAAGTTCCTAGTTTCCTTAAAAATTATTACCATATTATTGTAATTATAATTATTTATTAGTAAATTCCATCCATTAAAAACAATACTAATGTTCACGCATTGTGCGGACTACCACACCCACAACATTACATGATTCATTTTACATCACTAACTTGAATGAATGGATCTATGGAAGGGATTAATGGATAAATATTATTTTTATGATATCAGTAGTTTTATTTTATAAAAAAATGGAGAACATATTAATGATATGATCAATAAGTGGTCAACATTAATTTAATAATTTAAAATAAGCGTAATAAGCGGAGAATTTGTTATTAAAATTATCTAATGTTCTCATATACCTTAATAATTCTTATAAATAATTAAAATTATGATAAATAACACTAATAATAAATATATAAAATAATTTCTCTTCTAGTATCATGCTATCACAACTAAAGCTTCTCAAAATTATCCATTAATTAGGATATGATCATTTTATTGGACGGTTTAACCACCAATTGATCTATTCCAAGAATTTATGTAATGAATGACTATAGGAACATAATTAATGGTTTAATATGATATGTATTTGTAAATTATAATTTTTATTTTGGAAATTATATTTAAATATATAATTTATTAATTATGAAAACAAACTTCGATAATCAATATTCACTGAAACATGCGTAATATCGATTTCATTTTCATTGAAAATGAATAAAACACTTATGAACATATTTTTAAATTTCATAGATAGATATAAATTATCCCTAAAAGTATGATAAATGATCTAGTAATGGTGAACATTTAATTAATAATTAATGTTGACACTGCTATTATGAAACTAGTACAAATGAAAAAAATATTAAATACATGATGTGGAAAGTCAACAAAATTAATGTCGTGAATGAATGTTTATGAATAATATAAATTAGAATTTAATTGATTTGATTAATTTTATATATAAATTTATTACGATAGATTTTATTTTGTAATAAAATAGCATAAATTAAATTCATGTAATATAAGTTAAAAGTTAAATGTTTCAATATCAATTTTCTTTCATTGATATGTGTTTATTTTATACATAATATTTTTTTTGTATGGTGTATATACAACCCCATTTTATAGTTTATTTAATTATTCTACAATATTTAATGATATTTAATTTCTTGTATCATGTTAAAATTATCATGGGACTTTTGTTCAATGTTTTAATGGTTGTAAGGGTATTCATATCAAATTTTTCTCTTTAATATATATATATGATATATATGAACCAAATTAAATTTTTGAGGTGTATATACTTCCTATTTTAGATATCATATCGTGAATCATATTTTAATCATGGTATTTGATGTTTGATTTAAATCCCTACATTTCTTTTGTTTTTATTAATGTTTTACTCAAGTTACAAGTGTTTTCGTGGTATCAATTCTGATCGTTTGATACATAATACATTTTGTATACCTTTTATTTTTATGGTGTATTCACTACCCATGAAACTATTGTTATCATACTAAAATTATATAAATGGATTTTGTTTCAAAATCATGTTTTCTTATTCTAGTGGATATTGATTAAATTGATTCCTTAGTGGTTAGAATTTTTGGCAACTCACTTTTCATTCATTGAGTTATGATTTTTCTTTTAGGTAATTTTTTATAATCTGGTCACATAATTCCATTTTATTGTAATATACCGTATTCTCTCATAGTTTAAATTTTGACCCCATAGACCCATTAAAATATATCCCCCACTTATTGGGGTCTGTTCTTTTGTAATCTTGTACCTTCTTTATCTAGATGAATTATTATCATGTTGTTCTAGTATTGACATAGTTGTATAATAATTTATCTATATGTTGTGGAAAACTTATTTTATATACGTATAATTAGATGATGTTCTCTTATAAATATTTATATTCCATTGAAATGGGACAAATTATTAGAATCTCGTATGTTGTTATTACAATATGTTTTATTTTTGGAAAGCTAACTACATAATGTTTGACCTCCCATATTCCTTCTCATATGGGTTATGATTATGTTATCATAATTATTAATCATGAGAATGTATTAGAATTATTAGTGATTATTGACTGCTAATTGAGGTTGATTATGTATTTGAATTATTTTTTATCATCATACAGAAAACCATGTTTTATTGTGTATGCGGTTCCTTTGGTTTTGGTAATAATGGTAATGATGACAGTTGTGGTGAATGCATTCGAGATAATCTAGTGAAAGGTGGGGTCTATAACCATATAGCCCCTTGATGGATCAACATGTCTCATGAGACAAAATAGAATTTTTTGTTTTATCCATCTTCCCCTAACATGACAGTTACTTGTAAAATTTTTGTTATATCATAATGTCTCGAATTCATTATTTATGAAAAATAATGTCTCTTAGAACAATGCCACGAATTTAGCTTTCTTAGTTCATAAATCATGCATTACATTAGTATGAGATCAGTATTATTGGTATTCATGTTTTCATTAATGTTCATAGATATAAAATGATCCATGTTTCATGTTGATTATGGAATCATATTGGTTCATATTTATTCCGTAATATTTATTCCATGTTTACACCATGATTTCTTCAATTGTATATTTCTCTTACCAAGATTTTTAGATAACCCATTCTTATTCATCCATTTCACATGGTTATGGAGAAAAATAGTTCATAGTAAATGTTTTTTAGGATAACATTTGTGATGGATGTTTTGGATAGATTAAATACTAGTGATGAATTTATTATTTTTACATATAATGGGAAATTTTTTTATTTAAAACATATAATAAGTGATTTATCATTTTATGATTTTCCAAAATTCTCTGAGGTTATAAAAATAAAAAAATACCATTTAGACGTAACATATTAAATGAATTTTACTTATTTTTAAAGTATGGATGGTTATATACATGAATTTATATTTGGTATTATTTAAAATATATATTGTATATGTCTATGAGAAATGAACCTCAGAGTTCAGGTCCAAAGAATCATATTTTTTATGAAATGAATGGTTTAGATAACTTTAAATATTATGACATTTTCTGATTATAATTTTAGGTATTAAAAGTTAAGGTTTATCACAATTACAATGTTATATATAACCCATTGGGATAAGTATATTATTTAATGTTATTTTAATAATGAACATTTTATTTTGGGATTAGGATAGGGGAAAATCACTAAAAATCCACCAAATATATTTATGTATTTGATGATAAATTGAATTTTATTAATAGATTGAGTATATGGTTTTCCTAGTAATTACATCCCAATATTGATATTGGAAATGTGGATGTGTTTTATGAATATATGCACCTATAGGTAATAACCTATAAGCTAAAATATTTGGTATTACCTTAAACATGTCCATGAGAACAAAAAATTATCTTTCGTACATACCTAGACATACACTCTTGGGGGATTTAATTTGGGGAATCACATTAGCATTATAATCCATTATAAAGGATTTATGAATAATGATAACTATTTAGGTTGAGGAACTAATATAAAAATGTAAGTGGATAATCAAGGATTAATCTAATAGAGTCAAAGGTTTATCCAAAAGTATCATATAATAAAAAAAGGTGAATTAGTGGAAGGAATCTTTATATTGAAGTTCTCACATTCATATGTTTACTATTATAAGATCCTTTTTGTATAATTTTTTTAAACAATATCAAAAAAATGATGTTGATAATGGTACGTATCTAGAAACGTTTTTGTTTTATGAAATGAATAAGGGAATATATTTAAATGGTTTATAATTTTGTTATCTAACAATTATGATGGAAAAATAAGGTTTTATAGACTTACCTAAGATGGTGAGGTTAATATTTTAATTAATATTAAATATTGATACTCATATCTATTTCCATTAGTTAAGTGATGTCTATTGATTCCATTTTGATATATTCTAAATTTCACTAAGGATTATGTAAAACATAGAAGTATAATTCTTTATTATATTATCATTAATTGTTTAAAATCATATATTAAATTGATTCAATAACGTTGATAAATTATTTGATTTTAAGGTTATATTTTTTTAGATAACTATTTAAGAAAACATTATGAGGGATGAACAAGTTTTATGATTATAAAATTTTTTTGTCGAGACAATAAATGGATGGGTGATTTTGAAAATTTGTGTTATGTATTATGAATATCGTTGTGATTGATAATTAAATCATTATTATTGTGGATAACTTCATCCAATTTTTGGGATTATGAAATGTAGTGACTAGTGAATTACCTTATGAATGTTCTGTTAATAAATTTGGATAGATAAATATAGAGTTTTTTTTCATAGTAATATATTATCTCATTCTTTTTATGTTCTTATACATTCTAATTTTATTTGGGAAGTGTGTGATATTGAGAGTATCTGATTAGGTTATATAAAAACTTGTGTATATGATTTTAGGAATTATAAAACAATTATGATGGATAAGTTGGATTTTCATAGAATATATTTCAATTATTATTGGGTTTGAATATTTTAATAATTTTAATTATTATTTCAGATAACTATTTTAATGATTGGGGTAATAATTATAAGATAACCCAACTCAGAGTAAACTATAATGAACAAATACTGATACTAGTTAAACTAAGTATAATTTATTATAAACTACAAGAATTATATTAAAACATGATGATAATGGTAAAATTTCTAAAGATAAATCATTGACTATTATAATTCCCACTTATTATTAATTTTTTGTCACTCATTCCAAACCTTTGGGTTTTAGTTATGGATTGAACTGGAAGAAATGATTGGTGTGAAGAAAAATATAGGGATTACCTCTGTAACATCCCAAGTAAATAAAGAATTTGACATTATGATATCTATTAATATTTGTGAATTAAATTTTAATTTTAATTTATATTGGATTCTATGTCGTATAGAGTACTCAACACGCAATAAAGAATTCTCTTAAATCTTATGTTGCACACAAGGCTGAGTCATACAAAATAATAATAATATAATATCATTTTATGTGGTATTAAACATGAAACTATAGTATTGGTGGGAATTAATATATTTGACTAAAATATTATTATACATGTTTTTTAAATGTTTTTACATATTTTCAATAAAATTTAGAAGCATAAAATTTTAATGAATCCAATTTTAAGCATAAACTCACTAATTATCATTAAAAGGTCAATTTATAGCCATTTGGTGGGGATGGTTTTTTAAATATAGTTTTTTTCACTTTTATATGTTCTATTTGAAAAAATAATATTCTTCTCTAGAATTGGTATATCTAAATTTACATTGAATTAAATTTTGTTATTTTTCTGATTATGTTGATTTTTTTAATGGATAGTGAAAAATGCTCCATTTAAACTCAAAAATCCCTTTTAATATAATTTATTTATATGGATAAATAATCATTATAATATGTTTTAAATTTTAATTAGATTTTATTTTTACCCACTAATCCAATTTTGGTCATTTTATGAAATTTTACTTTGATATTGGACAGAAACAAGTGTCAATATTTTCATAGTTATTATTTCTTAAAAACATGCCTTTTTGTTTTGTCAATAGAAATTAATTTTAAATTAATTTATTACACTTTAGTGTTTTGAATTTGAAAAAATGGATTCCATATTAGGAATCAGGAGGTCAAAATTGTGTAAATATGTAACCTTTAATTTTATACATTATGAATATTTTATTCAGTAAATATTTTATTTACCATGGTTAATGGGTAAATATGGTAAATAAGGGTAAAACAATATTATCATAATATTATTAAATTACCATAATTTTTTTTTCCTATTACTATTTGTTGATACATATCAGGCCATGGGAATCCTTGGGTTTATTTTGGGTCCCCATGGAGGCACATGTGAGTGATAATGACACTTTATATTAATTAATTTAATGTAAAGAAAAAAATAACATAAACATATATCTTTTTTGTAAATAAATTTTTAAATGGTGTTATATAAGTTAACTATTCTACTATAAATATTAATAAGAAATATAAAACTATTTTCTACTTCTTGGTAAATTATTTATAATTTTTAAACATCAAATAAATAAAATTATTTATGACATAATGATGATGTAGTGATTACCATATTAATGAATGATTAAAATAAACGAGATTATAAAATTTAAAAAACAAACTAAAACCTATAAAATTCAAATTTGATGATTTTATTTCGAAACAAATTAATCTTATATTCAAATTTAATGAGTTTTTTACCTTTTGAAACCGAAAATAAGTTTATATTAAAATAATATTTTCAAAAGTTAATAAGGAGTCCCTCCTCGCCCATATAAAAAGCCACCACCTCTAACCCATTACTCACACCTCTCAATCCTCTTGCCTCAACCAAACTATACCCAGTTAATATCACCACATCCCTATATTACTTATAGAATACTTCCCCTTGGAATAAATAAATTCAAGTAAATATTTTGGTTCAATCCAAAGAGAGATACCCGATTTTAAGGTAACCTATTCTCTTCAGTTCGTTTCTTTTATTTTACTTCCCCAAACCCCTAAACTCTCTTTATTATTTTCTTTTATAAAAGAACCAATATCCTAAATATAATGGGTTTTTTTTATGAGATATATTCTAACTATACTTCCACACACCTCCATCTAATGGATACATACATACAATTTTTGTGGATGGCGAACTACAACCTCATGAAATGATAATTATTCAAATATATCCAACCACCTCTCATGGTGGCCACTATTATGGAATAATAATTATATATGATATTTATGATATTTATTTTATCTCTATTCTTCAGTAACTAATTTTATAACATTCCATTATTCTTTTCATTTTGTATATATATGATAGTATCATTTGGTGATGTGTGGACTACCGCCCCCTCAAAGTGATATGACTCGTTCATACCATATGTGGAACGTATAAATGATTGTTATACGAACATATATAATGGATATAAAATATGATTTTATAATGTAATAATAATATACCTATGTATCATTTGGTTTCTATTCCTTTTAAAATGAATAAAATGAAATGGATGTAGCGTTCATGCGTATGTACGACTTATTATCTCCATGAATGGTGCATTTAATTTTCATATATCCAAATGATATGGGCTATTATAAATAAATAAATACTGGAATTATATGATATATATGATATATAAATTATTAATATCATTCTATAGATAATGGAATTTTGACCACATGGACAATTTATAATTATAACAAGCTCATTTTTTATTCAAGTTCCGAATATCAAAAAAATGTATGATATGAACTAAAATAATTAACTAATTGTTATAGAAAGGTAATAAGTGATAAAAAAGGAATAATAAACCTAAAAAAATTTCTTAAGCATGTAGAAATTAACTTATGTTTATTATTCAGGAAATTAATGAATGAACGGGTCCAATCGGACATGAGGTAAGGGGCTTCCCCTCAATCTCCTTTCATTGAGGCATGTTTTGATAATATACAGCTCATTATTTTATATGTTATCTAATAAACCCCTATGAATTTTAATTTCATTCAATGTGAATCTTTTTTCTACGAATCATTTTACTAAATGACAAAAGGAATGTTTTTAACATTTGTGGCGACAATGACCTCTCTGTTGAAGTAATCGTTAGTTGGCTTCCTCTAAAAGCCTTAATGTTTTTAAAAGTAAAATAAATCCCTTATTATATTTTTTGGGGTTTTGGTGTTGAAAATGTTTTTTGAAATTGATTTATAATTTCAATATCTTGAAATTATTTTTCATGTGATTTCAAATAAAATGTTATTAGTGAAATGTTTATATATTCAATATTTTATGTGTTATGATTTTGTAATGGTACATGGTCATTTTATGGGTGGTTACATGATTGAACAAATGATGGGTGGTGTCGTGATAAACCAGGATGGGTTGTTATTTTATAACCTCCAATGAATTGGTTATGGAAGTCGGTCGTATTGCTATTCAATTTAGTGATATGTGTGGAACTCGACCGTATGGTTATTCCATTTAAGAATGTTTATGTATGAAACAACTTATATATGCAAAGTGTGCTTTCTATGGGTTTTATGGTAATATTTTGGTTACAAAAGTGTAAGAAATTGTCTTTTATTCAGTGATGAGTATTTACTACATTATAAAGGTGAAAATTATTACTTATGATAAAGTATTCATGGTTTACATGTTGTTTTGAAAAACTAAATGTTTTCCTTTTTCTTGTATCCCTTAATAGTCTTTTTATTGTCAAACCATGTTTTGAAATGTTTTTCACTAGACATAAAGATGAATATGGTCATGGATTGGATCAAGGAAAAGTCATGTTGTCTAAAACATAGAAGTAGACATGTTTTTTAGAGTTTATATTTTATGAAATAAATGGAAACTGAGTAGAAGTGTATAATTTGTAATTTTTGAAATTTAATGTAATAGTTTAGACCTAATTCTATAAAAAAATAATCTTAAAAGGATCCTCAATATGAATTATTATCATAATTCAAGATTATTTAATGTTTTAGGCCAGGTCATTATAGTTGGTATCAGAGGTCGGTTTGGATAACATTAGGAGTTAGAATATTGTTAAATTAATATCCATAAATTAATTTATGGTATGATTAAAATGATATTGCATTTATAGAGTACCATGTTTCTTCACCTAAGATATTTTTATGTCCAGAATGGTTTTTTGTAGCAGAAACATGGAATCTATGCTAGAAAGGAATACATAGGGAAATGACCATCCAAATCAATATCCTTAGATGGTCGGAATTAAAATTGGAATGTTTTTTGTAGATATGGCTCCGTTGACTTAGGTGATAAATGGTGGTTGTGTTTATAGATGAGATATTGGTTTATTCTAAAAACTAAGAAGATCATGAATGTCATTTAAGGGATTTCCGACAATCATTAAAAGAAAATAACCTATATGAGAAATTCAGAAGGTGTGAGTTTTTGTTAAAAAAATTTCATTCCATGGTCACATTGTTTAAAATAATGGAATAACATTTGATCCTGCTAAAAACAAGTGGTTGAAGAATGGGAAATACCCATAAATCTTACCGAGATCTATATTTTCCATGGTTTTGTGGGTTATTACCTGAACATTATAGAATATTTTTCATGATTATCTAACCCAATGACTATGTTAACTCGAAAAGGTGTTAAGTTCATTTGGACAAAATAATGTGATGATTGTTTTCAAGAATTGAAAAGAAGATTTTTGAATGCTCCAGTTTTGGAACTTCCATCCATAAATGGTAAGTCTGTTATCTATAATGATGATTCTTTGTGGTGACATGGTTGTGTCCAAAATGCAGAATGATCAGTTAACTGCTTATGAAACACTTCAGTTGAATCCTCATGAGTTAAATCACCCTACGCCTGATTTGGAATTAGTTGATGTTGTTTTTTCCATAAACAATTTGAGGCATCATCTATATAGAGTAAAATCTGAAATATATTCCGACCACAAAATTTTGAAAGTATTTATTTACTTAGAAGGAATTAAACATGAGACATAGGAGATGATTAGAATTAATAAAGGATTATGATTTCACAATCCATTACCATCTGATAATGGAAAATAAAGTGGTTGACACTTTGAGTCGAAAGAGTATTGCTACCATAACCATGCTATGTTTGGAATGAGATCTTTTGGTTTTTGATTTGATGAATTTTGGATTGGAAGTTGTTAGTGAAGGAAATTCCTATGTTTTGTTTCGGGTTTTAGTACAATATTCAATAGAAGATAAAATTAACCAAGCATGAAAAGATGACAATGAGTTGCGGGTAATGGTATAATTGGTTCATAAGGGTATGTTACGAGATTTTAATATTGATAAGGACTGTGTTTTGAGGTTTGGAAAAAGATTATGTGTGCCTTGTGATTCACCATTGAAGAAATAGTTATTATGTGAAGCTCATAGTTCTCTATTTTCAGTTCATCCTGGCAGTAATAGGATGTACAATGATCATTGGGGGTATTACTGGTGGGATGGAATAAAGAGATATATTGCTGACTTTACAGTGAAGTGCTTGAATTTTCAACAGGTTAAAGTGGAGAGGTTGTTACCGAATGGGATGGTTCAGTCTTTACCAGTGAAATAATGTAAATGGGAAAATATATTCATTGAATTTGTTGTAGGATTACTAAAATCATATTGAGTTAATAATTAAATCATGTTTATTGTTGATCAATTGACTAAATCTTCTCCTTTCCTTCCTATTTGAGATATTGTATCTGGAGATTGACTTTCTCAATTTTATGTTAAAGAGATAGTCAGGTTTCATGGAGTTTCCCTCTCCATTGTATTTGATCATGATCCAATGATTACTTATAACTTTTGGAAAGGCCTTCAGAAGTCATTTGGTACTAAATTAAATTTTAGTACATATTTTCATCCACAATAAGATGGGCCGTTAGAACGAACAATTCTGAAATTGGAATATATGATATGTGCTTGCTCAATAGATTACCAGGGATTTAGAACCAACATCTTTCAGTGGTTGAATTTTATTATAAAAATAGTTTTCATTCTAGTATTCAGATTGCTCTGTTTGAGGCATTATATGGAAAGTGGTGTCAAACTACGGCTTTTTAGGGTGAATTAGCTGAAAAGAAGTTGATGGGATGATAATTGGTAGAAGAAATGGGAAAAAGTTCAGTTGATTCAGAAGCAAATGATAACATATCAGGGTAGGCAGAAAAGTTATGTGAATAATTGGAGGAAGGATTTTTTATTTTATGTAGGTGATCATGTCTTTCTAAAAGCATCACCATGGAAATGTGTGATGCATTTTGGAATGAAGGGAAATCTGAGTCCGAGGTTCATTAGACCATATGGAATCCTGGAGAAAGTTAGCTAAATTGCATATAGAGTAGCTTTACCACCAAGTTTATCCCAGGTTTATAATGTATTTCGTTTTTCAATGTTGATAATGTGTATGCTAGATCCATATCATATTTTGTGTCCAGAGGTAGTTCAGTTTGGAGATAATCTTTCTTATTAGGAACAACCTCTCCAGATTTTTGACCAAAGAGTAAAAGTGTTGCAGAATAAGATGATTCATCATGTAAATGTTTTGTGAAAAAACTATATGGTTGAATAGGAATCATGGTAAGATTAGAATTCTACGAGAGACAAATACCCCCATTTATTTGATAAGTGAATAAAATTGTGAGGATGAAATTTCCAAAATCTAGGAAGGATGTAACATCCTAGGTAAATAAAAAATATGACATTTTCATAATTACTAATATTTGTGAATTAATTAGTAATTTAATATTAATTGGGGTCATATGTCTGATATCGTACTCAACAGGCAACAAAAGATTTCTTTGAAATCTTACGTTTCATGCAAGGCTGAGTCATTCTGAAAAATAAAAATATAATATTATTTTAAATGATAGTTAACGTCTAGCCATTATAATTGTAGGACTGAATAGAACTAAAGATAATATTATTATATATGTTTGGTAAAAGTTTTTACATTTAGCCAATAATAGTTAGAAGCTTAAAATGTGAATGGATCCAACTTTAAGCATAAATACTCTAATATTCTTTAAAAGGTTGATTTGCCGCCTTTTGGTGGTGAACCATATTTAAATCTAGTTTTTTTTCACTTTTATATGTTATATTTTACAAAATAATATACTTATTTAGAATTGGAACATCAAAATTTACTTTGGATTAAATTTTCATATTTTTCTGATAATGTTCATTTTTAATGAATAGTGAAAAATACTGTATTTTAATTCAAATATATCTTTTAATATAGATTATTTATATGGTAAGATTATACTTTTAATTCAATTTAAATTTTAATTATATTATATTTTTACCATTTAATCGAGTTTCTGTCATTGGATGAAATTTCACTTTAAAATTGGACATAAACAAGTGTCAATCTTATGAATGTTATCATTTTTAAAAAACACGCTTTTTGTTTTGTAAATAATAATTAACTTTAAATTAATTTTTTCCACTTCTGGGTTTTTTTCACGACCCGTCCTCGTGGCCCGTGCCGTGACTACCCCAAGCCCGCCTTCCATAGGCTAGGGGCTGGCAACTAGCACCAAAGGAGAAAATCCCGATAACTGGTAAGGCATTGCCTTTATAAATGTAAAAAACACCACAAAGTACAAGAGGAAGTAAAACACTAAGTACAAAGAGAAGTGCTGAAAGGTAAATGGGCCAGAATACAAACCCAAATGAAAGTAAAACTACAACTGAACAAAGTAAAACAGAAAAATACAACAGCTGGAAGAACGGAAGCGGCTCCTGGGTCGTCCTCCTCGGATCCTACCTGAAGGGTAGGTACAGATGGCGCAGCTCCTGGATTATCCACCACGGATCCTACCTGAAGGGTAGGTACAGATAACCTCCATAATGCTCTCGCCCGTCAACCTCCTCCGAGTGTTGTCTCTCCATGAAGTCCACCTCCGGATACCGACTCTTCGGGTAGTCCACCTCCGGGTACCATCCAGTCCTCAAACACTCGGCCTCCATCAGCACTGCCCGTCGTCTGTAACCAACACATCGAGGTGCGGGAATAGCCCATGCTGGGGTGAGTATAACGATACTCAGTAGGGACCCCGATACCCTCAAGGTCTCACTAAAACCAACATGGATAACCACAAAGAAGATCTCAACAGATAACCTCTACTTAGGTATATGCCTATGCATATACCTAAGTTATCAAGTAACCCATCTCAATCATGAGGAAAACACCAAGATCATGAAATCAATGGATAACCACTACCCAAGTATATGCCCATACATATACCTAAGTTATCAAGTGACCCATCTCAATCATGAGGTAAACACAAAGGTCAAAAGTCTCTGCTCAAACCAGGATTTTCATTATTGAAACCGTAACTGCTGAAGATCCCCATCTCTGGAGTTTACAGTGGTGCTATCACGACTCTGAGGTACTTCTCACTAACCTAAGACTGCTGAGGTACTCCTCCTGTCGAGTACTGCGGGTCAGCCACCCAAACATAGTAGTGCTTCCCGCCGGGGTATGTCACCCAAACACAGTAGTGCACACCCCCTAGTAGCCTGCTGAGGTACTCTCCGGATGAGTACCGCGGGTCTGCACTGTCACACAGGTAGTTCTCCGTCCGCCATGGGTCTGCACCTCACAAAGTAGTGCTCCGTCCCCTGGGCTAGTCGACCCACTCCAAGTCGAGTCGGTCAAGCAGTCGTCTGGTCACAGTCGGCTACACGGTCTCCGTACTCTGCACGCTCGTCTCTGAAGGGTCCGCTCCACGAGCTACAGGTCGATACTCCAAGTATCTCAAAGTCCCATTAAGAAGTATCTCAAAGGACCGCTTCGTCATAGGGGCCTCAACACAACAGACGGCGCGTCAATCGGACGCCCAGTCTGTCAGTTATTAGCATTTTCGTCTCAGGGGCCCGGTTGGTTTCGTGAGCGAACCAACCCGGCCGTATCTCAACTGTACCCCGAACTCTCATAGGTATACTCATAGGGACTGTTTCTCAACGTGATCACCAACGCCGCTGACGGTTCGTCAAACGGACGTCCAGTCTGAAAGATAACAGCTTTTCCGTTCCAAGGGCCCCGTTGGATTTCGGGAGCAATCCAACCCAGCCACGATCCAACTGCAACCAAAACTCGGGCAAAGTATGCCAAAAGTTCTGTCTCACATAGAGGAATCCAACAAAGTCGACGGCACGTCAATCGGACGTCCGGAGCTCAAGATATAAGTGTTTCCGCTCCGAGGGCCCGGTTGGTTTCGTATCCGAACCAACCCGGCCGAACCCAAAGTATTCCGAAACATTGAGTGCGATATACCGAAACGACCGTCTCGTTCCAAGGATCGCTACGCAGCTGACGGTGCTTCGATCAGAGGTCTGTAGCCCATGATATGGGAAAAATACCAAAGAGGGTCTGAAAACGAGGGGTCTGGGCCCGGACCGACCCGGCCCGACCCCCCCTGGGTCGGCCCGAACCGGGTCGACCTGACCCGGGTGTGACCCGGCTGGGCCCGGCTCGGCCGGCACGGTCCGGCTCGACCGGCCAGCGCGGCCGAGCGGAAGCCGCGGGCGGGGTGCGCGGCTCCCCCGCCCACGCCGCTAATTGAGGCCGGTGGAAACCGCCGCCGGTCGCCGGCACCGCCGCGCTGGCGTGGCGCGCCGCCACCGTCATCCACGTACCACAGGACGCACTCCGATTGTCCATTTCTCCTGTCGTCTTCGCCAACGGTCTTCCCGGGACCCGACCTTCACTGCGGAGGCCTCAAAATTACCTTTCGGCCTCGTTTGTCATCGCCCGTCAATCCGTACGTCAAAAACAAATCGTGTCATCTTCGTGGTTTTCCCGGCGCGGTGCGTCGGCACCGCGCCCCTTCGCCGCGGCCCGACTACGACTGCGGATTCGTTCGCCCCCAAAGGTGCGGTGCAACGGCGTCGTGCTCCTTCGTCGTGATTCTCTAAATTCCTGCACGGTCTTGCGCGGTGCAATGGTTTCGCGCCATCTCTGTTCCAAACAACAACAGGAACAACAACAAGATAAGAGAGGAGGGTCGGTCGTGTTTGTGCGGTCCGGCCCCCTCCCGTTAATTGATAGCAAGCGGTCTAAATTTTTAAACGGAGAACGGCGACGGCACTAATCATGAATGAAACAAAAATAAGCCCCTGCAGTTCTCCCCATAATCTAGATTTTCCAACCCATAACATAATCTTCGCGGATCAACTTAATATTTTGTTGATCCGCGTTCTTAGATTTAGAAGGGAGTAAAAGAGGGTTTACAAATAAGTTCCCTACCTCGGTTTCAAGAACGGTGCACGTCAACGAGCCGCAGAAGATGAGTGTCGCGGAGGTCGAGCGTCACAGAAAATGAACGTCGATTCCGTTATCGTCGAGGTGCGTCCGAAGAGGAAATGTCGCGAAAGAAGAACATCGTGGAAGAAGTTCGTTGTGGAAGATGTTCTCCGCATTCTTCGGCGGAGATGTTCTTCGTTGAAGAACGGTGTTCTTTGTCGGAGTCCGAGGTGTTCTTCACGTTCTTCGTCGAAGGAGAAGATGTTCTTCCCAAAAACTCTCAATGACAAAACTCTAACAACAAAATAAAATAAGCTCCTTTCTTAATTTATTAACACAACAAACCTTTTGAAAATCAAAGGTTTTAATTTCAAAAACTTACATTAAACTCTCAACATTAAAACCATAATTTTGATAAACTTATGTTATCAACATTTAAAAGGGAGTTGAGGGGGTTTAGAGTATATGAAGGGGTGGGGTTCGTGTGGGCCCCACCACCCTCATAACCTCCCAAGGGAGGTTGGGTAGTTACCCAACTTCCATCCAAAGGATAAAACACTTAGAGTAAAATAAAAATTGTAGAATAATTATAAAATAAACTTCCACAATTTTTATCATCAACTCTCGTGAAAACGCAACTCCAGAACAGGTATTTCTAAGCAATTACCGGCACTATGATTTAATCGGTGCCCTCAGAATTCGATTCAGAGCACCGGTTCAAAAGTTAGAAATTCTCGCTCGTTCGTTCACTAAACGTACCCGAGCTAAACTTCGGAAATTAATTCCGGGCACACCGTCCTCGGAATCAGGCGCCGTCAGAAACTGCGTTCTTGAAAAATTCCAAAGAAAATTAAGAAAAACTTTTCCTTGAAATTTCTGGGTCTTTACATTACTCCCACCTCAGGGATTTACGTCCCCTTAAAGCTTCAACACAAACTAGGGTCACAAAAGCGGTATTGAACACGCACCTGAGCCTTCCGCTCCCATGTGCTTACCTAGAGGTTCTGTACTGTCAAAGAAAGCGCACCCGAGGAATCGATCGTCCTCGTAGGATCCGCTCCTGTCGATCCTCGATCCCCACTGGAACCTCCGTGAAAAACACCTCATCGCCATCGTCCAGCTCCTCATGGTCGATGATATGCGAAGGGTCAAGAAGGTATCTCTTCATTTGAGATACGTGGAAGTCATCATGCACCTGGTGCAACTGTGGTGGATGGGTCAAGTGGTAAACCACCTCTCTTACCCAGCTGTGGACCTAGAAAGGTCCGTTGAACCTCAGATTTAACTTGTCGCCTTAGCCACATCTCTGTAAACCTCGTCGAGGTGAGACCCGTATTAGGACGTGATCGTCATCCTCAAACTCTAGAGGTCTCCAATTCCTGTTAGAACTGAAACTCAAACGACTGCTACCACGAGGGTCTGGTTGACCGACTCAAGGGTGATCGGTCACAACCTCCTGTGAAAGAGTTTATCCTATGTTACCTGGGGTTTCCTTTTCGCCAACCAAGGAAAACCCATCCCGACGTCGTAGTTAAACCACAACCTTTTTAGCCTAATACAGTCAATCCGTTTATGAACTGTGGATCCAATCCATACTCAGACCAATGTCGTAAGGCCTCGACACTGCCACAAAGAGATTCCAACTGAAACTCTCGCCTCGAGGGTCTGACCACACTGTCAGCGTAAGTGTGATTATCGAGTCTCCTACCAAGGTATCTCCAGACGTGAGGGTCAAGTCCACGGCTTACTGGAAACTCTAGGTCTGGAACAAGATTTGTGAAAGCAAGGAATGATTCATATCGACGACTTTTACTATATAAGCTAGTAGTGGACATAGACTGTCCCTTGAATCATTTTTAGAGCCATTGGGTCACACTCCTTGACCGCATGAAGTCGCACTCTTCCTCCTCCATCCAGCTCCCTAAGCCTGGCGGGGATAACTAAGGCGGGTGGTTGTAGCATGTTAAGATGTACACCACCTCACGTTTCTCTCATTTATGCTTCCTCTTCTTGAAACATTTCACACGCCCGAGTCTCTAAGACTGGCGCCAGTTTCCTATTTCTTACCGCATTGTGCAGTCTTCATCCGCTCCTGGATGATCTGCACCTGCTTTGCCTATGATATGAAAGAGCTGCTAAAATTTCTCCTTTTCAAAAAAGAGAAACTCGGTCTCATCCCCTGGATGAACCATGCCCATTGCCTAATACAGTCAATCCTGATATGAATGACGCATTCACGCCATGGATGACGTCGTAAGGTCTTGACGTAACTACTAAGAGATCGAACTGTCACTCTCGCCTCCACGGGTCGAGTCACACTGTCGGCATCAGTGTGAGGTCACTGGGTCTCCTCCAGTAGAAATCTCAAAATTGAGGGTCAAGTCAACAGTTTTAACTGGGACCACTCAGTATCAACCAAAAAAAGGACAGGAAAGCAAACAAAGATAAGTGTCTTTTTTATTATTGTAGCTCATAGTACAAAGACCCGAATACAATAGCAACATGGATCTAGAAGTACAAGAGACGTATCCACTAGTTCTGCTCCTGTCTACTTGCTCTTGAAGCTCTACTGCCATGTCCACTACTCGGCTGTTGCTCAAGCACCCGCCGCTGCTTCTGCCTCGGTGGCTCCTCCAAAGCATGTGGATCAACTGTACAAGGAGTCGAACAGTCATGTGCCAGGTGACCCTTTCCGCCGCATGAGTAACACTATCTATTTCTGGCACGCCTAGCTCTGACCCCATCCCAGGTGCCCCGCACCACCGGTCCTAAAACCGGAGATCGTCCAACTGCTGGTCTGGTCCTCCTAGACCTCTACATCATATGTCTACTGCCCACAGATGACTCGGCTACTGATCGAAAAACACGGGGAAAAGGAAGAATCTCCTATACACGATCGGGGTGTAGAGCTACTGGCACAAACTCCACCATAAAGAAGGTCTTGAAGTCTTCCCATGCGAAGGTCATCCCGTCGCAAAATTAAAACAAGTGGCTCCACCACCTGCCTGCTGCTGCCTGAAGAAGGCTGACAGCAAAGATCAACATGAAGTCTGGCGGCATCCCCACTAGCCTAAAGACTCTCACCACAGCCTCCAGCCAAACCTCAGCCGTCTGCGGGTCCTTCTCTCCCCAGAACCTGGGTGGCCTCTAGCGCTGGAACTCGTGCAGTGCACTCAAGTGGCGTGCATCGCCTACTGCTGGGGCTGGTGGCATCGGTGGCCCAACGTATGGTAGTACCGTTTGTGCCTCCGCTGGTGCCTCAACTGCAAGAGGGCCCTTTACCGAAGCCTTGTCACTTGACAGGCTATCAGCACGAACATCCCTCTGGGATCTAGCTGGACGTCCGAGAAAAGGCATCCTGAATGAAACAACGTGACACGGTCAAATGATTATACCTAGTGAGCTAACCTGGTTTGAGATGATATTTAAATAAAACTTCTGGAAAACACACATGCAATCAGTGTTTTCGTGCACAAAGTCGGAATTCAGTTGTCAGGGTCCTGGTGTATGGATACGTCGGCCGCTCTCACCAACATTGGACTCCCTGAACTGAAGACCACACTCGGTACCCTTAACACTATTGCTTCACAGAAAGAAAATATTAGAGTTATAAGTTCTGGGGTAGAACCGTCTCCTTTGATACCAATTTGTCATGACCCGTCCTCGGGGCCCGTGCCGTGACTACCCCATGCCCCCCTTCCATAGGCCAGGGGCTGGCGACTAGCACCAAAGGGGAAAATCCCGATAACTGGGAAGGCATTGCCTTTATAAATGTAAACAAAACACCACAGAGTACAAGCAGAAGTAAAACACTAAGTACAAAGAGAAGTGCTGAAAGGTAAATGGTCCAGAATACAAACTGAAATGAAAGTACAACTACAACTGAACAAAGTATAATAGAAAAAGACAACAGCTGGAAGAATGGAAGCGGCTCCTGGGTCATCCTCCTCGGATCCTACCTGAAGGGTAGGTACAGATGGCACAGCTCCTGGATTGTCCACCACAGATCCTACCACAAGGGTAGGTACAGATAGCCTCCATAATGCTATCGCCCGTCAACCTCTGCCGAGTTTCGTCTCGCCGTGAAGTCCACCTCCAGATACTGACTCGTTGTGTAGTCCACCTCTGGGTACCGTCCAGTTCTCGAACACTCTGCCTCCGTCCGCACTTCCTGTCGTCTACAACCAACACAACGATGTGTGGGCATAGCCCGTGCAGGGGTGAGTATAACGATACTTAGTAGGGACCCCGAGACCCTCAAGGTCTCACTAAAACCAACATGGATAACCACAAAAAAGATCTCAACAGATAACCTATACTTAGGTATATGCCCATGGATATACCTAAGTTATCAAGTAACCCATCTCAATCATGAGGAAAACACCAAGATCATGAAATAAACGGATAACCACTACCCAGGTATATGCCCATACATATACCTAAGTTATCAAGTGACCCATCTCAATCATGAGATACACACAAAGGTCAAAAGTCTCAGCTCAAACCAGGATTTTCATTATCGAAACCGTAACTCCTGAAGAACCCCGTCTCTGGAGTGTACATTGGTTCTGTCACGACTCCGAGGTACTGCTCACTAACCTAAGACTGCTGAGGTACTCCTCCTGTCGAGTACCTCGGGTCATCCACCCAAACACAGTAGTGCTTCCCGCCAGGGTATGTCACCCAAACACAGTAGTGCACACCCCCAAGTAGCCTGTTGAGGTACTCTCCGGACGAGTACCGCGGGTCTGCACTGTCACACAGGTAGTGCTCCGTCTGCCATGGGTCTGCACCTCACAATGTAGTGCTCTGTCCACTGGGCTATTCGACTCACTCCAAGTCGAGTCGGTCATGCAGTCGTCAGGTCTCATTCTGCCACATGGTCTCCGTACTCCGCACGCTCGTCCCTGGAGGGTCCGCTCCACGAGCTACATGTCGATACTCCAAGTATCTCAAAGTCCTACGAATAAATATCTCAAAGGACCGCCACTTCATAGGGGTCTCAATGCAACATACGGCGCGTCAATCAGACACCCGGTCTGTGAGTTATTAGACTTTTCGTCCCAGGGGCCCGGTTGGTTTTGTGAGCGAACCAACCCAGCCGTATCTCAACTGTACCCCGAACTCTCATAGGGTATACTCATAGGGACCATTTCTCAACGTGATCACCAACGCCGTTGATGGTTCGTCAAACGGACGTCCAGTATGAAAGATAACAGCTTTTCTGTTCCAAGGGCCGGTTGGATTTCGGGTGCAATCCAACCCGACCACTATCCAACTACAACCAAAACTCGGGAAAAGTATGCCAAAAGTTATGTCTCACTTATAGGAATCCAACAATGTCGACAACACGTCAATCGGACGTCCGGAGCTCAAGATATAAGCGTTTCCACTCCGAGGGCCCGGTTGGATTCGTATTCGAACCAACCCGAACGAACACAAAGTATTCTGAAACATTGATTGCGATATACCTAAACGATAGTCTCGTTCCAAGGATCGCTACCCAACTGATAGTGCATTGATCGGAGGTCTGTAGCCCATGATATGGTCAAAAGACCAAAGAGGGTCTGAAAACGGGGGGTCTGGGCCCGGACCGACCCGGCCCGACCCCCCTGGGCGGCCCGAACCGGGTCGACCCGACCCGGGTCTGACCCGGCTGGGCCCGGCCCGGCCCAGCCGGCGTGGCCCGGCCAGCGCTGCCGAGCAGAAGCCGCGGGCGGGGTTCACGGCTCCCCCACCCTCGCCGCTAATTGAGGCCGGCGGCAATCGTCGCCGGTCGCCGGCACCGCCTCGTCGGCGTGGCGCTCCGCCGCCGCCTTCCGCGGACCTCCGGACGCGCTCCGGTGGTCCGTTTCTCCTGCCGTCTTCGCCAACGGCCTTCCCGGGACCCTACCTTCACTGTGGAGGCCTCAAAATTACATTGTGGCCTCGTTTGTCATCGCCCGTCAATCCGTACGTCAAAAACAAATCATGTCGTCTTCGTGGTTTTCCCGGCGCGGTGCGTCGGCACCGCGCCCCTTCGCCGCAGCCCGACTCCGACCGCGGATTCGTTTGGCCCCAAAGGTGCGGTGTAACAGAGCCGCGCTCCTTCGTCGTCATTCTCTAAATTCATGCACGGTCTTGCGCGGTGCGATGGTTCCGCGCCATCTCAGTTCCAAACAACAACAGGAACAACAACAAGATAATGGAGGAGGGTCGGTCGTGTTTGTGCGGTCCGTCCCCCTCCCATTAATCGATAGCAAGCGGTCTAAATTTTTAAACGGAGAACGGCGAAGGTACTAATCACGAACTAAATAAAAATAAACCCCCGCAGTTATCCCCGTAATCAAGATTTTCCATCCCGTAACATAATCTTCGCGGATCAACTTAATATTTTGTTGATCCGCGTTCTTAGATTTAGAAGGGAGTAAAAGAGGGTTTACAAATAAGTTCCCTACCTCAGTTTCAAGAACGGTGCACATCAACGAGCCGCAGAAGACGAGCGTCGCAGAGGTCGGGCGTTGCGGAAAACGAACGTCCATTCTGTTATCGTCGAGGTGTGTCCGAAGAGGAAACGTCGCGGAAGAAGAACATCATGGAAGAAGTTCTCCGCGTTCTTCGGCGGAGATGTTCTTCGTTGAAGAACTATGTTCTTCTTCGGAGTACGAGGTGTTCTTCACATTCTTCATCGATGGAGAAGATGTTCTTCCCAAAACCTCTCAATGACAAAACTCTAACAACAAAATAAAATAAGCTCCTTTCTTAATTTATTAACACAACAATCCTTTTGAAATTCAATGGTTTGAATTTCAAAAACATACATTAAACTCTGAACATTAAAACCATAAGTTTGATAATCTTAATTTATCAACATTTAAAAGGGAGTTGAGGGGGTTTAGAGGATATGAAGGGGTGCGGTTCGTGTGGGCCCCACCACCCTCATAACCTCCCATGGGAGGTTGGGTAGTTACCCAACTTCCATCGAAAGGATAAAACACTTCGAGTAAAATAAAAATTGTAGAATAATTATAAAATAAACATCCACAATTTTTATCATCCACTCTCGTGAAAACGCAACTCCAGAACAGATGTTTCTAAGCAATTACCGGTGCTACGATTTCATTGGTGCCCTCAGAATTTGATTCTGAGCACCGGTTCAAAAGATAGAAATTCCCGCACGTTCGTTCACTGAACGTACCCGAGCTAAACTTCGGAAATTAATTCCGGGCACACCGGGCCTCGGAATCAGGCGCTGTCGGAAACTGCGTTCTTGTAAAATTCCAAAGAAAAATAAGAAAAAACTTTCCTTGGAATTTCCGGGTCTTTACAGTTCTGAATTTGGAAAACTGGATTCCATATTTAGAATCAGGAGGTCCAAATTATGTGAACAGGTAACTTTTACTTTTGGACATTATGAATATTTACTTCAGTAAATATTTTATTTACCATTTTTAAAGGTCAAATCTAGAAAATAATGGTAATGAAATATTATTATAATAATATTAAATTACTCTAACATGTGTCATATTCCACTTTTTATATAAATATTAGAACATGGTCATCCATGGGTCGATTTTGGGACCCCATGGAGCCAATTGGGAGTGATAGATACACTTTATATAAATTAATTTAAAGTAAAGACAAAAATGACCAAAACATATATCATTTAGTAAATAAATTTTCAATGGATTTATATAAGTTATATATTCGAATCTAAATATTCATTTGAAATCAAAAAATAAATTAATACATAATGGAATTTTATTTATAATTTTAAGACATCAAATAAATATAATTATTTATGACACAATGATGATATAGTGATTACCACATTAATGAATGATTTAAATAAATGAGATTATAAAATTTAAAAAAAAATCAACAACCTATCCAATTATTATTTGATTATTTTATTTAAAAAAAAATTCATATTATCTTAGAATGTAATTTGTTTCTAACCTTTTGAAACTGAAATCATATTTATAATAAAATAATATTTTCAAACTTTCTTAAAGACCCCTCCTTCCCGTTATAAAATGCCACCACTTCAAACCCATTACTCACACTTCCCAAGCCCTTGACTCATCCAACCTCTACACAATTAATCTCATAACATCCCGCTTTCCATCCTAGAATCCTTCCTATAGGAATAAGGAAATTGAAGAAAATATTTTTGTAAAAATGAAAGGGAGATATCTGATTTAAATCTAACGTCTTCTCTTAAGTTATTTTCTTTTATTTTACTTCTCCAACCCCCTAAATATTCATTATTACTTTCTTTTATAACAACAGTAGTATACTAAATATACTAGGTTGTTTGTATGATAAATATTCGAACTACACTTCCTCACACCCCTATCTAATGGATTCAAACATACTATTTATGTGGATGGTGAACTACTGCCTCACGAAACGATTATTGTTCAAATATATATAACCCCCTCTCATAGTGAAAATTATGATGGATCTATAATTTAATATTATATATATGATATTTATTTTATCTCTATTGTTATTTAATTATATTTTATTGCATACCTTTATTCTTTTCATGTTGTATATATACGATAGGATCATTTGAGGAAGTGCAGACTACCACCCCCTCAATGTGATATGACTCATTCATACCATACATGTAATGTATAAATGATGGTGTCAATGAACATAAATAATTTATATAAAATATGATTTTATACTTGACTAATATGATACTTCTGTATCATTTGGTTTTCATTCCTTTAAAATGAATAAAAAGAAATGGAAGTAGTGTTCAAGTGTTTGTATGGATTACAATCTCCTTGAATGATGCATTTAATTTTTATATATCCAAATGATATGGTCTATTATAAATACAAATATACTAGATATATATATATATAATATCATATATAAATTAGGAATATCCTTCTAGAGATAATGGAATTTCGACCACATGGACAATTTATAATTATAACAAGTTCATTTTTTATTCAAGTTCCGACCATCGAAAAACTATCCAATATGAATTGAAATAATTAACAAATTGTTATATGAAGGTAATAAGTTATATAAAAAGGAATATTAAACATATAAAAGGTTCTTAATAATGTAGAAATTAACTTTTTTTATCATTCAGGAAATTAAAAAACGAACGTGTCAAGTTAGACACAAGTTAAGTGACTTCATCTCAATCTCCTTTCATTGATGCATATTTTGATACTATTCACCTATTTATTTTATATGGTATATAATAAACCCCTTTTACTTTTAATTTCATTCATGGGGAATCTTTTTTCTACAAATAATTTTACTAAACGAAAAATGGAATGTTTTTAACATTTGCGGTGATAATGACCTCTTCGCTGCTATAATCGTTAGTTATCATCCTCTATAAGCCTTAATGTTTTTAATCGGAAAAGAAATACCTTATAATGTTTTTTGGAATTTTGGTATGGAAAATGATTTATTGAAATTGTTTTATTATTTCAATATCTTGAAATTATTTCTTATGATTTCAAATGAAATGTTATTAGTGAAATGATTATATTTTTAATATTTTCTGTGTTATGATTTTATAATGGTACTTTGAGGTTTGACGAGTGGTTACATGATAAACCAAATTATGGGTGGTTTCATGATAAACCAGGTTGGGTGGTTACATTATAGCCATTACTGAATTTGTTATAGAATTCAGCTTTATGGCTATTCTGTTTAGTGATATGTGTGGAAGTTGACCAGATGGTTATTCCATTTAAGTATGTTTATGTCCCAAGTTGCCTATATATGTTATGTGTGCTTTCTATGGGTTTTAGGGTAATATTTTGTTTTAAAAAGGGCAAGATATGATATTTTATTTAGTGACGAGTTTTTGAGACATCATCAAGGTGAAAAGTATTACTTATGATAACGTATTCATGGTTCATTTTTTTTGAAAACCTAACAGTTTTCATTCTTTATGTATCCCTTACTAAGATTTTTATACCCATCCCATGTTTGGAAATGTTTTTCGCAGGACATAAAGATGAATAGGGTCAAGGATGGGATTAAGGAAAAGTCATGCTATCGAAAACATAGAACTAGAAATGTTTTTAAGGTGTTTTTATTTTATGACAAAATTGAAACTGGGTAGAAGTGTCAACATTGTAATATTTGAAATGTAATGCAATAGTGATGGACTAATTATATAAAACTCTAAACCTGAAAATATCCTCAATTTTAATTATTAACTTAATTAAATATTATGTAATGTTTAAGGTCAGGTCCTTATAACCTCAATGAACCACAAAAGAAAATTGACGAGAGAGTGAGAAATAATGTCCCTATGCCAAACTAGTTATCATGAAAAACTGTTAACATTTAGAACATAGAAAATTTATCTAACATAACAAGGATGTGATATATGGAGTCTCAGGAAAGATAATATTATGAAGATGAATAAGGAAATATGATTCCAATTACTCTATATAATCAATGTCGGAAGAAAAATGATGTCAATTTATTTATATGGAATTTCAAATGAAATAAGTCTTCTGGTCAAGGTTATTTGACTCATGAGTGAAAGGCTAGGAGAGAGGCTAAAAAATCTGTTTCTTAAATTGAAATGGAGTTTTTCCTTATGTTACTTAATGTCCCAATCCAAGGGCCAACAAGGGGGATAGTCATAAAAAACAATTATAATTATAAAAATCCTATGAAACTACTAATAATGTAGGTAATAGTTAGTTTAGATTCTATATTTTCAAGTGTCTTATGTCATGTAAGATTTCACTGACTACTGGATATTAAATAATAAATAAAAACCATAGTGGTATCATTATCATATAAATATTTTTAGATTTTGTGATAAGTCATTCATTATGGATTAGGATCTATATCCCCTAGTATAAATCTATTTGAAATTAATACTGGGTTTTAACTATTTATAATGTTCTTATAATGATATTTCATATATAGAAATATCATTTCACAGCATAAATAATCCTATGTTCATCTACTTATGTATAGATAATATTGATTTACATATATAAATTACTCTTATATTGTGAGATAAAATTAGAGGATGTAATTTATTTAATGGGGGTGAATATAACACCCCAAAATATTAAAATATGACTACATTTAAATATATTTATTTGTTAGATATCTTGATACACATGAAACATCATCTTCAAAGGACCCACAATATATTATGAAAAAATTAAAAAATTTAGGTATGGTTGTTAAAATATAGATATTTAACAAGAGGGAATGGATTAGTGTAACCAAATTATTCAATATATGCATAATGAAAATAAATTAAACCTATAATATGAATGAAATTCAATTATATTACACAAAAAGACTACTAAAATCCTTTAATGTTTAGAAGTAATTTGTTTGGAAAAATAATTATGAGAAAAAAAATCATATTTCTTGAGACATATGATTAATGATAAATTATGTTTTATATTAATAAATTTTAAACCCAAAATTATATGGTTAATGATATCAAATTATAATAATATGAGTTCATATTTATAAATTATATTTTCCAAAAAAAATGTTTTTCATTATATTATAGGATTTTATTCAAGAATTGTATTTATAATTACAAATATTTGAAATTAATAAAATGTAATTTATTTTTGAATTACTAATATCAAAATTTAATTATCACAAATTTTAGATAATTTTATAACAAATTTTAAATTTTTTGAACATTACAAGATTTAAAAAAAAATTATAATTTATATGATTTTATCACTTTGTAGGAATAAACTATATGGATTCAAAATAGTTAAAATAGAGAAATATAAAATAAAGGTGAATAATCATTATGAAATATTATTTGTACATTATGAACATTTTGAAATTAATTTTTAGGACTAATGTAAAATGATACATTCATATAAAAACTATTCTTGGTATTATCTTTAAATCAAGTATTTTCATGTTTAGGATAGATTCAATCATTACACATGTCGTAAAAACTTTTTCCGAATTTATAACATATAAATTTATGGATTTAAAACTAGTAGCTATAATATTTTTTTTCTTATATATCAATTTAATTCATAAAATGATTTCTATCTTAAAACCCTTTTTACACAGTTAGCTTTATTTATTTTAAAATTAACATTTCACTTATTTGGAAGTTTTATAAGATAATATTTTTTTAAAAAAATTAAATTGGAAGTATCATATTATGTCAAATTTTTAATATTATACTTTTCTATTAAAATTAATTACTGTGGTATGAAATTAATTACCATGGAAATAATAAGGAGCATAAATTGTGTTTATCCTAGAGTAAAATACCTAAATTCTGTAAAAACAAACCTTTATTTGAATTTTTGAGAATTTGATATACCAAGATATGTTCCCCCTATAATGATACCCATTTTGGATACTTTTAACTAGTAATTATAACATCACTTTATTTAGATTTTTAATGGTGATCACAAATCCCACCTTCCATTCACTTATAAAACGGAGCGCTTATATAACTTTACAAAATACCTATTAAAAAATTAATAAATTAAAATCATCTATTTTACTCTCCATATATCCCTATACCACCATGATAATTTCTTTTTCACTCATATATATCCTAATACTTTCGAATACCTAGAGACTTACAAGGATAATTCAAGTCTCTAATGTGATTATTATCAACTACTTAGATTTGTTATTAATAATCTTTTTTCAAAATTTTTTTATCCAAAATATTATAATTATATAATTATAATTTATATTATTTATTGTTAATATATATATGTTATTATCACTATTTAGTAAAATAAACCATCTGATAATAAAAACGAAAATGTTGTATGTGCATTGTACGGACTACCACATCCACAACGTAAGATGTTCCCTTATCCTTCACAACCATAAAAGTATGGATATAAGGGTGAGATCAATTGATAAATATTATTTTTGTTATATAATTATTTTTATATAATGAAATATATATATATATATATATATAATAATTATTTGACAAAATGGCAATCATCGTTAATTTAATTGTTTAAAGTAGGAGTATTAAGAAGATAATATTTTTTCAAATTATGTAATGTTTACATATCCATTATTTATTCTTATTTTTAATTAAAAATAAAATATATGAAAATGATTAACAGTAAATAATAATATTATGATTCTATTATAACTATAGCCGAAAGGTGCAGGCCAGGCCTAATGCCCAGACCTGTCAAAATTTATTAAATAAAAGATGCAGTACATAATACAAAGCAGAAAACCAAATTAAAAAACCACACCAGCCAAACCCTACCGCCTCAACAGCAGACCAGAATTCCACAAAATTCAAAATTCAAAAGGCATCACGCACCATCATGAGTCATGTCGTCACGTCACGCGGCACCTCGAGTCTCGCTCCTCGAGTCTCGCACCAAACGCGACAGCTGCCCAGTCCGCATCAAGCGCCGGTGAACTCCATCGGCGTCCCATGTGCCACCATTCTCCGGAGAATGCGCCAGAGCCGGTTACGCCAAAAACACCATCACCACAACTCCACAGCACTGGGATCATCAAAACATACACCAGAACCACCGCCAGGTCGAAGAACAAAACTCGATTCACCATAGAAAACAGATTCACCCAAGCCGTAATCATCCTCGGGTCACCACAAAACAAATCACCGAGAAACCGATCCCCAACCAACATCAAATCCACAACCAAAGCAGGAAGTCAGCAAGAGAAACAATCCAGACCATCACCGTCTCCGTCGGGAATACCAGGCAAACACGAACTCAGCATCACAAATAGAAAACTCAAATCCAAAATCAAAAAGATGGGGAAGTCGAAGAAAGAAAACCATCACCCGAACGCTGGAAAGAAGCCCCTCTGCAAATCAGATCCCGTCGCCGCCATCCAAGACGCCCACGAAAGACACGATGTAGCTTCCAACGCACACAATAGAACCGAGGCGACAACCTGCATGTCGCAGGAGCAAAAGCTCGGCCGCGAACCGTCACCGCACTGCCGAAGTCAGGCCAGCAGCGGAAGAAAAGATCACGACGGTCGAGTCAACGAACACCACTGCGATAGGAGATCCACCACCACGAGCTCACCGAGTGCGAGATGGAACGCCGCCCAAACGAGAGGCGAAGGAAGTGGCGGCGACGAGGGGGAACCCTAGTTCACAGAGCCCCTTACGGGCGCATCTTTCATTCCTTCTTCTATTATAACTATATTTCCACAAAATATTGTCATAAACATCCATTAATCAGGTTATGTTAATGTTTGGGTCGTTTTAACCACATAATATAATAAAACACGACTTTATATCATGAATGACTATAGTAACATAATTAAATGAATAATATGATACTAAATTTTAAATAATAATTTTTTTCTTTATATTCTATATCAATAAAAAATTTATTAATTACGAAATCAGACTTTAATCATCAGAAATCACTGTAACATGTTTATTATCGATTTCATGTTCAAGGAAAAGAATAAAATACTCATGAATGGAATTTGTAATGTAATATATAATTAAAAATAATCAATAATATTATGTCTAATTATCTATTAATTATTACCTTCTAATGAACAATTAGAAAAAATGACACTATTATGAAAATTTTACAATGTATCCAAAACTATAGACACCCGGCGTTGAAGATCGATAGAATTCATGTTGTGAATGACTATTTATGAAGTTTATAAATGAAATTGGATAAAAATCAATTTATTAATTATGTTATTGTGATAAATTTTTTTATGATGCATTAGTTTAGATGACATATTTAGACGTCATAGTAAGTGAAAAGGGTTTTGGTATCAATTAACTTCAATTGAGACATGTTTATGTTATACAACATGTTCTATTTTTTATGGATCAATTACCACCCTATGGTGATATTTATATAATTATTATATTATATTTTTTTATATTAAATTTCCCATTTCATTTTATCTTATCATTGTATTTTTAAAATTTTCCAATTGTTTTAAGTGTTTCTATAAACAAATTACTCTATTTGAGACATATTTTATATTATGCACCAAATTTTATTTTTATGGATTATATAATACCTATTTTTAATGTTATGTAATGAATTATATTTTTTAAAAAGGTATTTGATGTTCAATAACAAGCCCCCTCATTCAAGGGTATTTTATTGAAGTGTAACTCAATATAAAAAGTTTTTCTTTAACTCAAATATAATACATTGATACAAAAATATTTTGTGCACCATGTTTCCTTTATAAGTTTTATTCACAGTGTAGTGATATATATTTATCATACAAATTTTACTTAATCATATTATTGAGAAAAATATTGTTCTCTAAATGATTTCGATATTGATTACATTTTTTTACTGGTAGTGATAATTTTTGGTAATTAAATTTTCATTTAATGAGGTATAATAATTATATTAAATTATTTCATATAGGTTTGGTATATTATTTCATTTGATTGTATTATATTTTATTCTCTCATTGATTTCATTTTCACCATGTAAACACTTTAATGAATATTATTTACCTCTTGGGCTTTGTTCTTTTGTCATCAGCCACATTATTTCTCTAGATGGATCATGATCTTGTTATTCTAGTACTAACTCTGTTGTATATTCATTTCTATATAAAGTGAAAACATAACATTTTATATAATTTTTATTTAATATTGATCCCTAGAAATAATGTTATTCAATTTATATGGGGAAACATACCTAGATTCTATTTTTGTTATTCTAATATGGATTATTAAGAGAATGTTAATTATGTAATGTTTGACAATCCAACTTCATTCTATAAAGTGTTTATGATTATGTTATACCATTAATTAACAATGGGAATTGCATTGGAATTCCTGATGACCATTGACTACTAACTATTAGGACCAATAGGGGCCTATATACCCTGAGGGGGGGGGGGGTAAATCCGGGTATGGATATTCTTTTTCAATGTAATTTCTGCTCCACTAGATCTTGACCTCTTTATTACAAGGTTCACTCTGTTTGCACTTGTGTGGTTATTATGATAACATAACATTTTCTTTATCTGATGATGATGCTTTAAATGCAATACAAGGATGTAAGGAAATAGACACATAGATTTTTACTTGGTTCACCCTCATTGGGCTACGTCCAAGGAGCATACGCTGACAAGTTACCGGTCGTACCAAATTCCACTATTCTTCACTAGATGTGGATACAAATGTTCGGGAAAAATCACTCTATCCTAGGCTCACTGCCTTTACAAGGATTAGGTTCAACTCACTGTTTTCCCAAAGGTCACTCCCTGTTTCTCTCTCTGGCTCACTGCTGGTGGAGAGGATCACCTTATTTCTCTTCCTTTGCTCAATCCTCCGGAAAGGACCCCCTCATAGTTTATAGACATTTAGGTATCTTCATTATCTCTAATGAATACATAATCTATTGTATTTAGATGCCCTGTTGAAATCCAACTTTCTATCGAAGATGAATTTCAATTTGTACCGAAGGTATCAGTCAATCTTCCAGCTTTCACGCAGCCCTGTATAACCGCTGTGAATCAACCATACTTGGCGCGCAGGTCTAACCCAGTGCGCATGTATTGGCGTGCAGGTCACAACTGGCATGCAGGTCGTCCTCAACCACCTGCGCGACACAATCTTCAGCAACTCCAAACATCCGCGACTCAATCCCGTTTACGCCCAAACCAATATTGGCGTGCAACAACCAACCGGCACGCAAATTCAAAAACTGGCGCGTACGTCCACCTGCGAGACGACACACCACCGGCGCGACCCCCAAACCAGCACGACGAGAGCTCTGATTTTTCTAAGTATTTAACTCTGTTAAAAATGAGGAGGGTGGTCCTGTATTTATAAGCATTTGGACACCATGCGCGACAGTGCACATGTCTCCCCTCGACGCGCATGTTTCGGCACGCATGCCTCAGCCCTTGCAACTCACTTGAGCGACCAACCCAATACCTGCGTGGCCATCTTTCCTTTTCCATATTTTGATCTTCTGATCTTGAAAAACAACATGCACACAAGTTCCCAATCCTTCTAGTCATCGGCGGACAAGTCTCTTCATGACGCGCAAGTCACCTCCGCGACCAAACCAATACATGCACGACCCTTTTTGCTTTGCCATATTTTGAACTTATGGTCCTAAAAAACAATAGGCGTGCAAGTTTATTCTACTTCAAGTAAACGGTTCACTGGTTCCCTTTCCAAAAACCACTTGTCCTCATTTGTCGATTTTCAGGCCCAAAAATTTGGCAAACACTGGAAAACGGCACCACCTTATATATGTTCTTTTTGTACCGCCTGCAGATCATCCATTCTATTGTCGACGTTCTTGAATCAAACAAGGATCGTTGATCACAGATCATGAAATCAACAATCCACCATGAAATCCCTCTTTATCATCCAAATTGTTTATCATGGTTTTCTTTATCAACAATCACATCACAGTGGTCCACTTTGTCAACAAACACTATTAGCTCAAAATGCTTCAATGATACCTTGAGAGATTTATGCCCAAAAGTATCCCCCTTTGGGTTTGTTGACAACTCTTTCATAAAAAGATTAATATTTAAATCTTCATCCACCATTAACCTATTGCGATTCTGATAGCGATTAAGGATTCACTCAACACATACTATAAGCCCACATGAGCAATGATCGGCATGAGAAATAAGAGTAAATTAAAAGTTCATCGATGAATCACTTCAACACTGACACCCACTGTTGACACCAAACTGATAACAATTATTGGAATACAAATTTTTGGAAATATTCTTACCTCATTCCAAAACTACCCTTCTACACCACATTTCTTATTTTATCACGATCCTCAGCTGTGGTGATATCTAGTATTTGATTGATCACTTTTAGCATCGTCATATTTAAAAACTCTCCCCCTTTCTCATTGCCCCCCTATCTCACTGCTCCACTTGTCAACTTCTCCCCGAATCTATCACGATTTCTCAAATAGCCACACTGTCTCCCCCTTGAAAAATCACTATTTTCTCCCCCTTTGTCAACGAACCCAAAGGTCACTCCTTTGAAGTCTGTAACAGAGTAGAGAACACATATCAACACATTAGGGAAAAACACATCATCCCTTGGGGAGAGAGGGTGATCCACATCCACACTCTTTTATGTGAGGGGAGTCATATGAACTCCCAGAACCAGTCGATGCCTTTCAAACACTTCCTTGGGTAAGGCCTTTGTCATAATGTCTGCAACCTTTAGTTCTGTGGGCACATACTCCAATTTCAAAATTCCTTGCTCAACATTCTCCTTGATGACATGATATTTGATCTCAATGTGCTTTGTCCTTGAGTGATGGATGTGATTTTTGATGAGATTTATAGCACTTGAGTTATCAAACTGGATTCCGATCGGAGACTTCACATCAACTCCCATATCTTCAAGTTGTTGCTTCATCCATAATAACTGTGTGCATACTTGAGTGGCCACAATATTATCAGCTTCTGTGGTGCTCAATGAAAGGCAATATAGCTTCTTGCTTAGCTATGAAATACACAATCCACCGAGATTGAATGCACCTCCTGACATTGATTTTCTTTCATCTCCAGATCTGGCCCAATATGGATCTGTGTAACCCAATAACTCAGTCTGAGATTTGTCATTATATGTCAAGCTTATGTCCAACATTCCCTTGATATACCGAAGTATTCTCTTCACTACAATCGTGTGGCTTTCCTTGGGATTATTCTGATATCTCACTGCTTGGCATGTGGCGAAAACAATGTCAGGACTTATTGCGGTCAAGTACAACAAACTTCAAATAAGTTGCATGTATTCTGTGATATTAACAGCCTTTCCATCCTCATCTTTTGATAATTTCATCCGGGTAGCAACCGGAGTTTTCACCTCCTTGGAGATATGCATTCCAAACCTTCTTAGAATCTCCTTGGAATATTTGGATTGAGAAATGAATGTGCCATTACTTCAATGTGTCACCTGTAAACCAATGAAAAATGTTAGTTCTCTAATCGTTGACATTTCAAACTCATTTTTCATGAATTCGGAAAACTGTCTCCACTGAGCTTCATCTGATCCACCAAATATTATTTCATCAACATACACCAACCCCATCATCCTTTGATTACTATCGTTTCTGAAATAAAGATTTCAATCAACTCCCCCACACTGGAAACCAAGTTTCTTCAATTACTGATCAAACCTTGATTACCATGCTCTTGGTGCTTGTTTCATCCCATACAACGCCTTCTTCAGCCTTAAAACATTGTTCTCATCCTCATGAATGAGAAAACCATCTGGCTACTCAATGTACACCTATTCTTCTAGAACCCCATTTTAGAATGAAGATTTGACATCCATCTGGAAAACTTTGAACTTTCATTGCACTAAAATGGCCAAAAATATTCTGATTGTCTCTAGCCTTGAAACTGGTGAAAATGTCTCATCAAAATCAATACCCTTTATTTGGGAGTATCCTTTGCACACTAGTCGTTCTTTGTTTCGAATCACTATGCCATCTTCATTCATCTTGTTGCGAAAGACCCATTTAGTTCCAATGAAGTTCTTATTTGCTGCCCTCGAAGCAATCTCCCACGTCTGATTCATCTCAATATGATATGTCTCTTCATTAATGGCCTGAACCCATTTTTCATCTTCAACTGCATCAGAAAATAATTTTGGATCAACCTAAGATAGAAAAGATGCCTACTTTTGTGACTTCATTTTCCTTTTCTGAACTGGTGCTGACTAATCACCAATGATATTCTGTATATCAATTTCATCTCAACTCTTTGGCTTCATTGTAGGCACAGACTTGAGACTTTCTTATTCATCACCGGTATCTTCTTCTGAGTCAGCCTCTGCCACTTCTACTCCCCCCTGTGATTCTTTCTTCCTCAACACTTTCATCAGGTAATTTCTCACTATTTCATTGTTCAGTGGCATTATTTATTTCAGCTAATTTTATGATATTCTTTTTGAAACCGGGTTGATATTCTATCACATCATCTTGGTATCCTGAAAACAATCAGATGATACCATATTGTTAGAACAAAATTGATAAGAAAGATGTGCGTGATTATTTCTAATTCTCCATGTGTTTATTTCTTCCCTCGATAGGTAACACCTATGTTGAGTCATCTAATTATTTCTTTGATGGCTCTTGCATCTGATTTTGTTATTTAATGCTCCCCCTATGTTGTGAAACACTTCATGGGGTTAGGCCCACTGTTTAGGCCCATAAACATTCTTCTTCTCCTACATCATTTATTATAATCTTCCACTCAGCATTGATCCAATAACAAAATCTCTAATCATACTGAGTAGAAACTCAGTGTAGGAAACAAGAGATAAAGTTAATAACAAAATCAATTCATGTTATGCACTATTTCTCCCTTACTTCTTCAACTCTGGTACCTAACTTGAAACAATTGAAACATTTGAGAATATCTCTTTTATATTTTGAATCTTTAGATTCCACTTCCCCTTGGATCGTATCTCCCTAAAACCTGAAATACATGTCCCATTAGTTAATAGCATTAATATACATAGGGAGAGGGGTTTTTCTGGAATCTTCAAGAAGAGTATTGCGGTTGATCTTGATGGGTCAACCCTTTGATTCTTTCTTGCAGATAATCACACTCTTTCCTTGCGTCTTCTAGATTCCTAGCCAACTTCAACTGCTCTGGCCATATGACTAAGCATTCATTACTCACATGGTGAGTCTTTTTCTGATATGTAGATTCTACAGGCTTGGCCTTTATCACCATTTTTGGTTTATACACACTAGTACATAGTTCCGTCTTTGATTATCCACCAAAATTCCATTTCCCTTGGTTACATTTCTAAGAAGGAATGTCTTTTCTCGCCATCTTCCATTGCATATTCCACTATTTCATGGATCCTGCACCTTCCTCTAGTTTTCCCTATGGAACACGACATGAGAATTTTTCAATACATTCTTTGTTCATCATTCTTTTATCAGATGTCTGAGTCACCACACTCTATTCCACTAGTTGTAAATCCTCCATTGAATGTTCATTATTCATTATAACAGCTGGAGTAGATCTCCCCTTAATCTTCTAGGTTTGTTCACATTCTCTCTGTTAGATCTGTTGTGAGTATGACAGAGGAGGTGACTGATACACCTTTCATTCAGCTCCATGTGATTTCTCTGAGGCTCTAAGCCTATTCTTCTCCTTACCACTTTGTCTCCCAGTATAGGCTTTTTTGTTGTACACTTCCTGCGGTGGAGATCTCTTTTCAAGTTCCTTTTCCTTTCCAGATTTCTTTTTTCTGCAATGTCTTGCCAAATTCCCATAACCAGAACATAAAAAACAATTTCCATAAAATGCATACCTCATTTCATCATTTCTCTGTCAAGATGTTGATGAATATTTAGTTCTTCCTCTAACATTGACCTCTTGAGCTTCCTAACACATACTCATGGTGTGTACCATTTTTTCACAGTAATAGCATCTAAAAAATGCTTTCCTCTGAGTGACTCTTCTTTCTTATTTCTCATGACGCTTAATATTCTACTTAGATTTAGTACATTTTCTATTTTCAGAATATGAAATGTATTCCTGAGCCTCTGAACAAAAACTTGATGTGTGACCATGAATCCTGCAGAAATAGAACATGTCGTCACTTCATCTTGAAACTATCCTCTTAGGCCTATCTCCAGCACCTACAGTACTTTTCTTACCTCTTGAGATTTTCACTGCATTTTTCTTATCATGCATAGGAGTGGGATCATCATATCCAATTCCAGATTTTCTCAAAATGGATGGCATTTGGGATGATACAATACGTTAATGCTTCTCCTCTGATGTAGCATATTTAGATTTCATTTTATCATCACCTGCTAAAGGATAATAAAATAATAAGTGAAATCCATCCTTCAACTTGGCCTTATCTTCGGATTTATATTTCTCCATTTCTTTCTTAACCGATTCTATTTCATCCTCCAGTTGCTGAATCTTTTTATCTCATGATGCAAGTTATGCATTATGTTCTTTTTTGAGATTATTCTAGCTACTCAACTCATCTTCAAGTTCCCGTGTTAGCTTTTCCAAAATGTCACCTTTATCCTTCACCTTCAATTTTTCTTGAGCAACATATTCAGAGACAGATTCATTCTCTTGTTGTAGCCTTTGATTCTTCTGAACTTCTTCAGACGACTATGTTGCTAGATCATAATTTCTAGTGTTCAGATTCTGAACTTCATCTGACTTTTGATTCTCTTCATAATCACCAGCCTTTTGTTTTCCTTTAATTTTAGCCATATTTTGTAGTTCTTCAACTTGAGAATCATTCATCTCCTTTAGTTCAGTATCCACATCAATAAGCCTCTGATTTAATCCTCTTAGCTTGTTGACCTCAATTTCCAATACTTGGATCCTGATATTTATATATTTAACTTCTTCATCCAATTTCTTATCCAATTCCTTTTCCTTGTGGACAACTTCCACTTTTAGACTTATTTGTGTTTCTTCATCATCAGTGGTTCCAACAACACTTGGAAAATCCGCTTCTTCACTCATTCCTTCAGCATCATTGAATGAGTAATCATTTTCATAGTATGATTCATCCAAACCATTTTTCTATTCACTAAAAGATTCCTTTAACTGAATCACACTCTTTCCATTGACACTTCCACAATGGGTAATTCCACTAGCTTTCTGCTTCTTCTTTGATGTTTTTCCCTTTTCCTTGGCGCAACGAGATAAGAGCAGACAGATTCTTTAACCACACAGACCGACTACACCATGTCGGAGCAAACAAATCTGATAACAAAAACCTTCTCTCTGATACCAATTGTTAGGACCAATAGGGGCCTATATACCCTGAGAGGGGGGGGGGGTGAATCAGGTTATGGATATTCTTTTTCGAAGTTCTTCCTGCCCCACTGGATCTTGAACTCTTTATTACAAGGGTCACTTTTTTTCACTTATGTGTTTTTTATGATAACTTATTTTCTTCTTTATCTAATTATGATGCTTTAAATGTAATGTAGATAAGTAAGCAGGCAGACACCGAGATTTTTACTTGGTTCACCCTCACTGGGATACGTCCAAGGAGCATACACCAACATGTTTACGGTCTTACCAAATTCAACTATTCATCACTAGATATGGATACAAAGGTTCAGGAACCGTCACTCTGTCCCAATCTCACTTCCTTTACAAGTTTTAGGGTCATCTCACTGCTTTCCCAAGAGTCACTCCCTGTTTCTCTCTCTGACTCACTACCGGTGGAGAGGATCACCTTCTTCCTCTTCCTTTGCTCACTACTCCGGAAAAGATCCACTCACAGTTTATAGACTTGTAGGTCTCTACATTATCTCTAATTAATTCAATCTCTGTTGTGTGTGGATGCTCTATTGAAGTCCAACTTTCACCCGTAGATGATTTTCTCTTTGCACCAAAGGTATAGGGCAATCTTACAGCTTTCATGTATCCCTGTATAACTGCCGTGAATCAACCTTACTTGGCACACAGGTCTAACCCGGCGCGCAAGTATCGGCACGCAGGTCACAACTGGCGCGCATGTAAACCTCATCCACCTGCACGGTACAATATTCTATAACTCCAAACCAGCGCGACTCAATCCCTTTTACGCCCAAACCAATATTGGCACGCAACTACCAACTAGCGCGCAATTTCAAACAGTGGCATGCAAGTCCACCTGCGCGACCACACACCACCTGCGCGACCACCACACCAGCATGACGAGAGCTCTGATTTTTCTAAGTGTTGAACTCAGTTAAAAATGAGGAGAGGTGGTCTTGCATTTATAGGCATTTGGTAACCCTGTGTGACGGTGCGCAAGTCTCCCCTCAATGCACAAGTTTCAGCGTGCAAGCCTCTACCCTTTCAAGTCACCTGTGCGAACAACCCAAATCTTGTGCGACCCTCTTTCCTTTGCCATATTTTGATCTTTTGATCTTGAAAAACAACAGGCGCACAAGTTCCCAAGCCTTCTTGGCATTGGCGCGCAAATCTATTCATGGTGCGCAAGTCACCTTCACGACCACACCAATACAAGCGAGACCATATTTCCTTTTACATATTTTGACCATCTGATCTGGAAAAAAATTAGGCACGCAAGTTTCTACTACTTCAAGTCAACAGTGTGTAGGTCCCTTTTCCAAAAACCACTTGTCTTTATTTGTCGATTTGCTGGCCCAAAAATTTCGCAATCATTGGAAAATGGAACCACCTTGTATCTGTTCTTTTTTTACTGCCTCCAGATCATCAATTCCTTTGTCAACATTCTTGAATCAAACATGGATCATTGAACACATCTCTTGAACTCGACATTCCACCATGAAATCCCCCTTTTTCATCAAAATAGTTTATCATGGTTTGCATTGTCAACAATCACAGTACTGTTGTCCACTTTGTCAAAAAACACAATCACATCAAAAATGCGTCAATGATAACTTGAGGGATTTATTCCCAACAATCTCTCCATTTGGATTTGTTGACAACTCTTTCATAAAAGGATACATCGTTAACTCTTCAGCCACCATTTTCCTATTGCGATTTTTATTACGATTAAGGATTCACTCAACACATACTCTAAGCCCACATGAGCAAGGCTCGGCGTGAAAAACAAGAGTAAATGAAAATTTCATCGATGAATCACTTCAACACTGACACCTGATAACGTTTTCGAGAACGTCAAATTAGAGGTTAGGTTTTTACTAGGATTTCTGCAGTATAGCAGGAACCCTAGGTGATCTCTCGACAGAGCCTTAGATCAATAATTTCAGAAGAACGTTCTGATTAAGTTAAAAAATCGAAATAAAATTAAATAGTTGGGGGTTATATGATTTTAAAATAGCAATTGAAACTATACTACTAGGTGGGAAAAACTGGTTGGAGAAATTGTGATCAACCCGGGTAAGTGTCCCTTGATGCTAAATCCGTCATCACTGTCAAGGGAACGAGAAGGATCATTAATTACTTGATTTTATACCCACTGAAACCAGTAGTTTGTGAGTTCTTACTAGGTTACCACCTAGAATTTGATCGATCAACGTTATTGATTATCGGCGACCGCTCATAATCCATAAAAATATGTTGATGTAAGAACCGAACTCAATCAGGGAATCACATCAACAACGCGATGAGATGTCCAGATTTGGGTATTTATCAAAATTGATCTTAATACAAAAACACGCATATTCATGGGTTATAACTTCTGGATATCATCAAATAGGTCAATTCAAAAGCAAACTCATGAAAGAGAAGAGGTGAGAAAAGAGGAAAACACACTCAAATCATCACAAGATCCGGGTTATGCATGGAAGCACGAGGATTATTGTTCATTTGATTTATATTTAATCATACCAGAATAAACACAAATTAATAAGGTAAAAATTAATAACAATAGACAACAAACTTGGAAATTAAATAACCTTACGAAGATTACAAATGTGGAGCTCGGGATTACAACAATGGACACCCCCCAAGTTGATCATTAAGAATCATAGAAGTACATGAGGGAGAGGGGAACTAAAATAAATGAAAGTTGCTCTCCAATTCGACTAAACTTCACCCCTAGTCGTGAAACATGAGAGAGTGGGGGTGAGAGGTGTTTTTATGGACATACACATCACATTTTCCACAAAAGAAGTCATGTTCCTAAGAGACTATGTCACTACTCAGGGTAGACTTTTTACTCCATCTTTATCCCGATGGTTGACTGAACAAGACGCGTGAAAATGTCATGAAATTTGGTGGAGAGGTGGGGATTGAAAGTTTCTGTCCATGGGAGGTGGAATCATCCCAATTGAATATCCGAGGCCCATGTTATGGCCCAAATACATAAGGGGGTCCAATCTGACCCGCCCTGAATTGCTTCACCATGTGGACCTATTATGTGCCTTTAAATAGGCGAATTGGGCTTCATGGTATTTTAGAGAAATGTATCCAAAAAAACTTTACATTCATAAACCAATTTTTAGCCCAATTGAATGTACATAGTATCCATAGTACGTATTAATGTCCACATGAATGCTTGGGCCCTTGCGCAGTTTGGCTCGTTTTGCTTGATTACGATCGTGGGCTCTCCGAATCACCTCCTCCTATAATGTAAACACTTAAACAAGTAAAATTACCCTATTAAATATTAATAAACATTAATTAATTGAATCAAACAGTAAGTGTAATTTATTAGTATATTTGGAATATTCATTACAAAACTAGTTTAAAAACAGCGGTGTAAGGGTGGAATAAAACAGTGAATCGTGGTACGATCTCACCCCCATAGCTAAACATTTGCACTCATGGGAACAGTCACATATCCCAATAATGCATATATATTTGAGGAAATTTTATTTAAAGTAATGTTGTGAATTCATGAACTACACCAAGGAGTTCTTCTTAGAGAAAATAGAAAAAGATGTCTCATAAATCATATCATAGCGAAATTCAAAAAGTTTCATGATACCCAATTGAGCAAGGAATTCATAAGTAAACCATGAAACTAACTCTCAATGTGTGTGTATGAAAACCATTACATTCTATTCTTTCCACTTTCTATCCAATAAATATATGTTATTTAATAAAAATTCAGCTTAAATGATATCGTCCACTGAACCTACCATACATCATTTACAATCATATTTCAAGACCCACTCACTTAAGCATTCCCAAAAGTCAAACCATAATCTCCCAACCTAGATATCCCCATATGTTTCACATTTCATCACTCCCCTCATTTATTTATTTTTTTGAATTTGCATTTGGAACAAATCTCACATTCATCTCTGAACCCTTGTTTGATCTCCTCACGATAGTAATTGCAATAGTTATAACAAGATCAAAGGTTGAGGAGGAGTGGTTTTTGACCTACCCAAGGCACAATAATTTTTTTTGAGGGCGTACAACAGTCAGACATTAGGTACACACGCATAGGTCAATCCGGTACATTAATGAAACAGATCTGATAAGGAACGAACGTATGGAAATATCATTTAAAGCTGAAAAATATTAACTCAACATATATTTACCTTATATTAAGTAAGAAATAATCACACTTTATGGTTTGGTGAATAAATTTGTGGAGATATTAGTGACACAGTTTTCCCAAAAACTACTCACAAAATGGGCATCAATCATCTCAAAAGTTTCACATAGATACGACTATTTATATCATTGACAGAAAACCAATTCACTAAAAATCACCCCCCGATGTAAAATTCATACAAAAATTCTTTTTATCCTTCGTTATGGTATTTTTACTTTCCCCCCTTTATGGTTTCCAAATCATGGTACTTCAAATTTGTTGACGGGGAAAATGAAAATACCTTAAAGAAGGCCAAAAAGAGAAAACAAAATGAGAAAACAATGAAAATACCTATCTATCCCAGGAATGTATGCACCCCCCCCACCTAGAGTGTGAAGTGTCCTCACTAAAATAATTGAGAATGTGAGAAGGAAGGATAAAACCTGGTGTGTTTTATTGGTATGATGCATCGAGAAGGTGGATTTCCTCCACCAGATTCTATGGAAAATTCACATAGAAGTGTTTAAGTCACTGCCCATTGATGGTAAGACTTCGTCCACTCTGCTCATGCAAAACCTGTGTTGCACCAAAAGGGTAAACATTATTAACAGTATAAGGACCGAGCCACCAGGAAGGAAGCTTACCTAGGTGGAGCTTAAGCCCGGAATTGTACATGAGGACCTTATCACCAATATGATTATAGCATCCCGCCTTTTTATAACTTAATCTTTCATTACATTACACAAAACTGAGGATCTTTAAGATCTAGTGTCTTGGAAACTAGGAACATAATCCATGAAAACAACATAAAACATTCTTCTTAAACACTTGAAAGGCTTCTCCTTAAGTTCATTCTAGGTTCATTACTGCATATCATAACCTGGGGACATACATCAAAAGAAAGGGTGACCAGAAGGCCCAATAAGGGAAACAAGAGGAACATTTTACATATGAACTTGATATACTTCAATAAGGACATGAAAAGAACTTTAAGGCATGAGAAAGAAATCATGAGGCATTTCATAATAAAAATAACATTTTTCATAACTTGAAGATGTGGATACATCATTTAACATAGACAATAATGGACATATCACCAAGGTCTATCCCCAAGGTGTCATTTGAAAATTACCAAGGTTATTCACCAAGGTATCGTGAAAATTGTAATCTCTAGTGGTTACATCATTACCCAATGCATTGGAGCGCTATCAGGCCACACCCTTTAATTTTCCTTTATTATCATGTGAACCACATATATCATCATCAAAAATTTCATAAATAACCCATATAGCATAAAATAAATGGGTTTCATTTCATAATCATAACATTTTAAAAACTGCTTTAAAGACATGATCTTTACGTCACCTTAAAACCCACAGAAAAGGAAGGTGGGTCTCACGTATGTAAATCCCATAATATAAAATAGAAAATTTTGGAATATATGTGAATACCCCTTTAGAAGAAAGATCTTTGAGTATTCACTTAATAATATAAATGAACTTTAGAAAAAGGGAGAGTCATTTTGAGACAGAAATTCTGCAGCATAACGGCTATGTTACGAGGTTTTAGAAGACATTAAAAAGAGAGGGAAAATGGGTCAAACATTCATAAATGACCCATAAAACAGTAGATGGACAGAATAAGAAGGATACATGATCATGGTAATGAAATTTCAAGGAAATACCATTTGAAATGAAAAACATGGAAGGAAGACAAAAATTAGATTTCTCTTATGAATGTTCGGCAGCCTAACGGTGTTACTTAAACATCAAACAAAATGATTTGAAAAGATCAAATAGGGTCTCTAATCATGTGAACATAAGAGTTCAGTATGATAGATATAGAGATAATTCCCCCAACATAATTAAAAATGAACTTGAAAGACTTGACATGAAAGTGAAACTTTGAAAAGAATGAGAATGGTGAAAGAATCCCCTAAAAAATTCGGCAGCCTAACAGCGCCACTTAAAACTTCAAAATACTGAATTGAAGAGATCAAATGGGGTCTCTAATCATATGAACATAAGAGTACAGTATGATAGATTTAGAGATCATACCTCAACATAACAAAAAGGAACTTGAAATAATTGACATGAAAGTAGAACTTCAAAACGAGAAGGGTGAAGAACCACTTAAAAATTCGGCAGCCTAACGGCGCCACTTAAAACCTCAAAATACTGAATTGAAGAGATCAAATGGGGTATCTCATCATATGAACATAATATATCAGTATGATAAATTTATAGATCATACCCCAACATAAAAAAGGAACTTGAAATACTTTAAATGAAAATAGATCTTGAAAAATGAGAAGGGAGAAAGAATCCGTTACAAAAATTTCGGCAGCCTAACGACGCCACATAAAACTTCATAAAACGAAATAATGAGTGTAAGAGGGGATATCTCATTAAATTAGCATGAAAAGGGCAGTAAGAGGATTATAAAATAACATCCTCCAACATAAGAACATGGAGCATAAAAGGAATGACATAAAAGAGATTACTTGAAATTAAAGAGAGAGGTCGGATCCCTTGCCTTAAAATGTAACTCTTAAAACTCAATGGTTTGGACCTTGAGGGCTTGGGGGCACCTTGGGAGGACTCCTTGGGAGGTAATGAGACCAGAACTTTTTTGGGGGAGATTTGGGAGTGAAAACTAAATGAGGAAAGGTTGGGTATTTATAGGGAAAGTGAGGGGACAAGGCAATAATGGCAAAGGGACACCCCATTAGTGGTTTTAGAAAAACCATTGGCTTGCCCATGGTATTTGCCCATGGTATTGGCCACTTGGGACACCTCATACCTTATCTCACTATTCATAATTAGAAAATATTGATTACAAACTTAATACATCATTTAATGATGTCATTAAACACCAGTAACTTAAAAACTGTATTTTCACTATTCATCGAAAATTCAACTTTCTCAGAATAATCCCAAAATTTTACCTTAACCAAATATCAATTCTCTGATTTCAAAAATGAAATCCAATTTATAAAAATATTTTTCTAAATATTTTTAATTCAATTTTTAAATAAAAACACTATTCATCGAAAATTCATTTTTTTCAAAAAAATCCCCAAAAATTACCTTAACATAATATCGATGCTATGAGTTCAAAAATAAAGTCCATTTTATAAAAATAATTTTCTAATTTTTTTTAATTAAATTTTTAATTAAAAAACACTATTCACCTGAAAAAGACTAATACTTGACTAATAATTTATGAAACCGTTATTTACCCATTTTATTGAATCTCATTACTTAATCAAGGTGCCTAGCTTATTTTAATACTTTCTTTAAGTGAGATTACTAATCCATTTGGAGACATTATTAATCCTAATCATAAAATCACTATTCATAATTTACTATTCATCAAAAATCAAGTTGATCTTATTAGACTCTAAATTTTGTACTGAACATAATTGTAGAAGGCCATTTTTTCCAAATCATTACACATTTTTATTTATTTAAGGTTTAAAAAAACATTTTTAAAATATACTTTTTTCTAAAATTCATCAAAAATATGCATAAAATATTTATCCGGTCATTTGAAAATTCATAAACTTCATCATAACAAGAAATCCAAATTTTTTTTAAAACAAAGGATTACACAAGGCAGTTACGGTCTCCTTACATAGCCCCTTATCACACCAGCATAGGACCTAAGTGTAAGGTGTGCTAAGGTGAGAGAATCTGAGGGAGGCTCGGCCAACATCGCACGAGTACTAATTTCTATCAGTTTTAACTTCTGGCGAAGGCGATCCCGTTCTAGCTTCACACGATGAAGTTCAGCTTGGGTTTGGTCCAGAGCAAAGCCTAGTGGTTCTACCTCCTTCCCAAGTTCTGTTAGATGGGCTTCGATCGGTCCATGAATACTGGGTGAGGCCATCGAATCTTCTTTCTATATTAATTAACCAAGATTACTTGTATTTAGAGACAATAATCAAAACATTTAGTTTCCAGCGGTTATATTGACCAATGGTCATATAACAGTCAAAAACCAACGGTATCATTTTAATTATACTCATGTTATCAAATGAAACATTTTTGTTGAGTATAAAAATAAAATAACACATAAAATTAGGAAACAAGATTTATTCAAAATTTCGGGTTGTTACAATCTTCCCCCCTTAAGAAATTGCGTCCTCGCAATTTTTTAAAATTAGGTTCTGAAATTTCATTGAAAGTCCCACATCGGAAACGGAGTCAGTAAAACTATTACTTTAAAAGAAATAAAGGGAAGTACGAAGGTCACCCGAGTTAGCCCACACTAGGATTCCATGTAGGAAAACATGGACATGGAAGAAAAACAAAGGGTCAAGTTCTGAGGGAGAGTGATAGAGAACATGATTAGGAGAAAGTTAACCATAAGAAAATCCCAAACATATGATGTGTGTAAACGGTCATTGATTACCTAGTAGGAAATGTAAACCAACAACGTTTTTGTTTTACGTTCCTTTTCATAATTTTGAGGAATTCATTTACAACATAAAACAAAAACATAAGAAAATATACCTACCTTCATGTAGAGTTTCATCCTTTAATAAGTTTCTACCAAAACTAATCTTTTCTCCAAATGATGAGCATTCAACACTACTTGGTCTCATCAAAACACAAGAATCATCTTCTAGAGAATCACATAATCCACAAAATATTAACTATCTATTTCTTCTATCTTTAAACATTATCCCAAAAAAAGAAATGGTAAGGTAAAACAACTCTTCAAAAATAAATAATCCCATAGGAAGGGAAACTATTTTTAAATCTTCAAAGTTCCATGGTACTACCCAAAGTTCATCATAGACCATCCCTTAAATAACGGTCCTTAAAATTCCTCAAAATAAACCAAACTAAGATTGAAACCCAAATACAAGAGGGATTTGATAACATAGTCTTCCAAAATAAACTTCATTGTTTATCTCCAAACAACATCAACCACAACTAACATCTTATAAAAAAAGTAGCTAACCTAAACATATTTTTCCCAAGATAGGTTAATCATTTCCAAAATTAACCTAAATTACTATATGTCCTCCTTAAATTCATTGATTCTTCAAAATATAAGTCAACCTTACTCCTCAATGAAAATAGCGCAGTAGTCTATTTACCTTGATCATATAGGGTCCTCAAAATAGTGAAAGTCTTCCAAAATAATAATCATCTTTTAATCCCCTAATCATCTCCGTCGTATTAATACGGAAATCGTAGCATTTCCTATCACATTGGTTGTTGGGACATGTTCTTGCATTTCCCGCCATTAATTAAGAAAAGAAGCTATAATTAGGGGCTTAAATACTTAGCCAATAATCATGAAAAGAAACTTAAAGCATATAAGGATAACTTGTAGAAGAAAACTATACCCTAACTTGTGATCCCCTAGGTTCCCATCTAGGTTATCCATGATCATATATTCTTATGTGAACCTTTATTTAATTTTATGTTTGTTCCTTTAACAATGTTTCATACTAAGCTTATGAATTTACCAAAGCATATCCCCCGGGAGTGTCGTAACCAAGAGTGCAGCAAGGCCCGTTGTCGTGTACCAGTTCCCGTTCGAGTCTAGCTCAAAGCGGTGTTTTCGGGTTTTACCCCTATGTACATCTGTTCCAGAGACACCTCTACCAGCTCGTATCCAGACAGGGATGTATTTTCTTGGTAACCCCTTACTCAATACTCACCAAAATACCAGGAAGATTTCCTATATTTAAACTTTTATATAGGGTTCTTCCTAGAGTTTTTATATCCTAATTTCCACAAATAACTAAACCATCCTTTGATACCAACTATAGCATCCCGCCTTTTTATAACTTAAACTTTCATTACATTACACAATACTGAGGATCTTTAAGGTCTAGTGTCTTGGAAACCCGGAACATAATAAATGAAAACAACATAAAACATTCTTCTTAAACACTTTAAAGGATTATCCTTAAGTTCATCCTAGGTTCATTACTATATCTCATAACCTGGGGACATACATCAAAAGAAAGGGTGAGCAGAAGGCCCAGTAAGGGAAACAAGAGGAACATTTTACATATGAACTTGATATACTTCAATAAGGACATGAAAAGAACTTTAAGGCATGAGAAAGAAATCATGAGGCATTTCATAATAAAAATAACATTTTTCATAACTTGAAGATGTGGCTACATCATTTAACATAGAAAATCATGAACATATCACCAAGGTCTATCCCCAAGGTGTCATTTGAAAATTACCAAGGTTATTCACCAAGGTATCGTGAAAATTGTAATCTCTAGTGGTTACATCATTACCCAATGCATTGGAGTGCTATCAGGGCACACCCTTAAATTTTCCTTTATTATCATGTGAGCCACATATATCATCATCAAACATTTCATAAATAATCCATATAGCATAAAATAAATGGGTTTCATTTCATAATCATAACATTTTAAAAACTGCTTTAAAGACATGATCTTTACATCACCTTAAAACCCACAGAAAAGGAAGGTGGGTCTCACGTATGTAAATCCCATAATTTAAAATAGAACATTTTGGTATATATGTGAATACCCCTTTAGAAGAAAGAGCTTTTAGTATTCACTTAATAATATAAAAGAACTTTAGAAAAAGAGAGAGACATTTTGAGACAGAAATTCTGCAGCATAACGGCTATGTACGAGGTTTTAGAAGACATTAAAAATAGAGGGAAAATGGGTAAAACATTCATAAATGACACATAAAACAGTATATGGACAGAATAAGAAGGATACATGATCATGGTAATGAAATTTCAAGGAAATACCATTTGAAATGAAAAACATGGAAGGAAGACAAAAATTAGATTTCTCTTATGAAAGTTCGGCAGCCTAACGGCGTTACTTAAACTTCAAACAAAATGATTTGAAAAGATCAAATAGGGTCTCTCATCATGTGAAAATAAGAGTTCAGTATGATAGATATAGAGATAATTCCCCCAACATAATTAAAAACGAACTTGAAAGACTTGACATGAAAGTGAAACTTTGAAAAGAATGAGAATGGTGAAAGAATCCCCTAAAAAATTCGGCAGCCTAACGGCGCCACTTAAAACTTCAAAATACTGAATTGAAGAGATCAAATGGGGTCTCTCATCATATAAACATAAGAGTCCAGTATGATATATTTAGAGATCATACCCCAACATTACAAAAAGGAACTTGAAATAATTGACATGAAAGTAGAACTTCAAAACGAGAAGGGTGAAGAACCACTTAAAAATTCGGCAGCCTAACGACGCCACTTAAAACCTCAAAATACTGAATTGAAGAGATCAAATGGGGTCTATCATCATATGAACATAAGAGATCAGTATGATAAATTTAGATATCATACCCCAACATAAAAAAGGAACTTGAAATACTTTACATGAAAATAGATCTTGAAAAATGAGAAGGGAGAAAGAATCTGTTACAAAAATTTCGGCAGCCTAACGACGCCACTTAAAACTTCATAAAACGAAATAATGAGAGTAAGAGGGGATCTCTCATTATATGAACATGAAAAGGGCAGTAAGAGGAGTATAAAAGAACATCCTCCAACATAAGAACATGGAGCATAAAAGGAATGACATAAAAGAGATAACTTGAAATTAAAGAGAGAGGTCGGATCCCTTACCTTAAAACGTAACTCTTAAAACTCAATGATTTGGACCTTGAGGGCTTGGGGTCACCTTTGGAGGACTCCTTGGGAGGTATTGAGACCAGAACTTTGTTGGGGGAGATTTGGGAGTGAAAACTAAAGGAGGAAAGGGTGGGTATTTATAGGGAAAGTGAGGGGACAAGGCAATAATGGCAAAGGGACACCCCATTAGTGGTTTTGGAAAAACCATTGGCTTGCCCATGGTATTTGCCCATGGTATTGGCCACTTGGGACACCTCATACCTTATCTCACTATTCATAATTAGAAAATATTGATTACAAACTTAATACATCATTTAATGATGTCATTAAACACCAGTAACTTAAAAACTGTATTTTCACTATTCATCGAAAATTCAACTTTCTCAGAATAATCCCAAAATTTTTCCTTAACCAAATATCAATTATCTGATTTCAAAAATGAAATCCAATTTATAAAAATAATTTTCTAAATATTTTTAATTTAATTTTTAAATAAAAACACTATTCATCGAAAATTCATTTTTTTCAGAAAAATCCCCAAAAATTACCTTAACATAATATCGATGCTCTGAGTTCAAAAATAAAGTCCATTTTATAAAAATAATTTTCTAATTATTTTTAATTAAATTTTTAATTAAAAAACACTATTCACCTGAAAAAGACTAATACTTGATTAATAATTTATGAAACCGTTATTTACCCATTTTATTGAATCTCATTACTTAATCCAGGTGACTAGCTTATTTTAATACTTTCTTTAAGTGAGATTACTAATCCATTTGGACACATTATTAATCCTAATCATAAAATCACTATTCATAATTTACTATTCATCCAAAATCATGTTGATCTTATTAGACTCTAAATTTCGTACTGAACATAATTGTAGAAGGCCATTTTTTCCAAATCATTACACATTTTTAATTATTTAAGGTTTACAAAAACATTTTTAAAATATACTTTTTTCTAAAATTCATCAAAAATATGCATACAATATTTATCCGGCCATTTGAAAATTCATAAACTTCATCATAAGAAGAAATCCAATTTTTTTTTTAAAACAAAGGATTACACAAGGCAGTTACGGTCTCCTTACATAGCCCCTTATCACACCAGCATAGGACCTAAGTGTAATGTGTGCTAAGGTGAGAGAATCTGAGGGAGGCTCGGCCAACATCGCACGAGTAGTAATTTCTATCAGTTTGAACTTCTCGCGATGGCGATCCCGTTCTAGCTTCACACGATGAAGTTAAGCTTGGGTTCGGTCCAGAGCAAAGCCCAGTGGTTCTACCTCCTTCCCATGTTCTGTTACATGGGCTTCGATCGGTCCAAGAATACTGGGTGAGGCCATCGAATCTTCTTTCTATATTAATTAACCAAGATTACTTGTATTTAGAGAAAATAATCAAAACGTTTAGTTTCCAGCGGTCATATTGACCAATGGTCATATAATAGTCAAAAACCAACGGTATCATTTTAATTATACTCATGTTATCAAATGAAACATTTTTGTTGAGTATAAAAATAAAATAACACATAAAATTAGGAAACAAGATTTATTCAAAATTTCGGGTTGTTACAATATTCCCCCCTTAAGAAATTGCGTCCTCGCAATTTTTTAAAATTAGGTTTTGAAATTTCATTGAAAGTCCCACATCAGAAAAAGAGTCAGTAAAACTATTACTTTAAAAGAAAGAAAGGGAAGTACGAAGGTCACCCGAGTTAGCCCACACTAGGATTCCATGTTGGAAAACATGGACATGGAAGAAAAACAAAGGGTCAAGTTCTGAGGGAGAGTGATAGAGAACATGATTAGGAGAAAGTTAACCATAAGAAAACCCTAAACTTATGATGTGTGTAAACGGTCATTGATTACCTAGTAGGAAACGTAAACCAACAACGTTTTTGTTTTACGTTCCTTTTCATAATTTTGAGGAATTCATTTACAACATAAAACAAAAACATATGAAAATATACCTATCTTCATGTAGAGTTTCATCCTTTAATAAGTTTCTACCAAAACTAATCTTTTCTCCAAATTATGAGCATTCAACACTACATGGTCACATCAAAACACAAGAATCATCTTCTAGAGAATCACATAATCCACAAAATATTAACTATCTATTTCTTCTATCTTTAAACATTATCCCAAAAATAGAAAGGGTAAGGTAAAACAACTCTTCAAAAAGAAATAATCCCATAGGAAGGGAAACTATTTTTAAATCTTTAAAGTTCCATGGTACTACCCAAAGTTCATCATAGACCATCCCTTAAATAACGGTCCTTAAAATTCCTCAAAATAAGCCAAACTAAGATTGAAACCCAAATACAAGAGGGATTTGATAACATAGTCTTCCAAAATAAACTTCATTGTTTATCTCCAAACAACATCAACCACAACTAACATCTTATAACAAAAGTAGCTAACCTAAACATATTTTACCCAAGATAGGTTAATCATTTCCATAAGTAACCTAAATTACTATATGTCCTCCTTAAATTCATTGATTCTTCAAAATATAAGTCAACCTTACTCCTCAATGAAAATATCGCAGTAGTCTATTTACCTTGATCATATAGGGTCCTCAAAATAGTGAACGTCTTACAAAATAATAATCATCTTTTAATCCCCTAATCATCTCTGTCGTATTAATACGGAAATCGTAGCATTTCCTATCACATTGGTTGTTGGGACATGTTCTTGCATTTCCCGCCATTAATTAAGAAAAGAAGCTATAATTAAGGGCTTAAATACTTAGCCAATAATCATGAAAAGAAACTTAAAGCATATAAGGATAACTTGTAGAAGAAAACTATACCCTAACTTGTGATCCCCTAGGTTCCCATCTAGGTTATCCATGATCATATATTCTTATGTGAACCTTTATTTAATTTTATGTTTGTTCCTTTAACAATGTTTCGTACTAAGCTTATGAATTTACCAAAGCATATCCCCCGGGAGTGTCGTAACCAAGAGTGCAGCAAGGCCCGTTGTTGTGTACCAGTTCCCGTTCGATTCTATCTCAAAGCGGTGTTTTTGGGTTTTACCCCTATGTACATCTGTGCCAGAGACACCTCTACCAGCTCGTATCCAGACAGGGATGTATTTGCTTGGTAACCCCTTACTCAATACTCACCAAAATACCAGGAAGATTTACTATATTTAAACTTTTCTATAGGGTTCTTCCTAGAGTTTTCATATCCTAATTTCCACAAATAACTAAACCATCCTTTGATACCAACTATAGCATCCCGCCTTTTTATAACTTAAACTTTCATTACATTACACAAAACTGAGGATCTATAAGGTCTAGTGTCTTGGAATCCCAGAACATAATACAGGAAAACAACATAAAAAATTCTTCTTAAACACTTGAAAGGATTCTCCTTAAGTTCATCCTAGGTTCATTACTACATCTCATAACCTGGGGACATACATCAAAAGAAAGGGTGAGCAGAAGGCCCAGTAAGGGAAACAAGAGGAACATTTTACATATGAACTTGATATACTTCAATAAGGACATGAAAAGAACTTTAAGGCATGAGAAAGAAATCATGAGGCATTTCATAATAAAAATAACATTTTTCATAACTTGAAGATGTGTCTACATCATTTAACATAGACAATCATGATCATATCACCAAGGTCTATCCCCAAGGTGTCATTTGAAAATTACCAAGGTTATTCACCAAGGTATCGTGAAAATTGTAATCTCTAGTGGTTACATCATTACCCAATGCATTGGAGTGCTATCAGGGCGCACCCTTAAATTTGCCTTTATTATCATGTGAGCCACATATATCATCATCAAACATTTCATAAATAACCCATATAGCATAAAATAAATGGGTTTCATTTCATAATCATAACATTTTAAAAACTGCTTTAAAGACATGATCTTTACATCACCTTAAAACCCACATAAAAGAAAGGTGGGTCTCACGTATGTAAATCCAATAATTTAAAATAGAACATTTTGGTATATATGTGAATACCCCTTTAGAATAAAGAGCTTTGAGTATTCACTTAATAATATAAAAGAACTTTAGAAAAAGAGAGAGACATTTTGAGACAGAAATTCTGCAGCATAACGGCTATGTTACGAGGTTTTAGAAGACATTAAAAAGTGAGGGAAAATGGGTCAAACATTCATAAATGACCCATAAAACAGTATATGGACAGAATAAGAAGGATACATGATCATGGTAATGAAATTTCAAGGACATACCATTTGAAATGAAAAACATGGAAGGAAGACAAAAATTAGATTTCTCTTATGAAAGTTCGGCAGCCTAACAGCGTTACTTAAACATCAAACAAAATGATTTGAAAAGATCAAATAGGGTCTCTCATCATGTGAACATAAGAGTTCAGTATGATAGATATAGAGATAATTCCCCCAACATAATTAAAAAATAACTTGAAATACTTGACATGAAAGTGAAACTTTGAAAAGAATGAGAAGGGTGAAAGAATCCCCAAAAACATTCGGCAGCCTAACGGCGCCACTTAAAACTTCAAAATACTGAATTGAAGAGAAAAAATGGGGTCTCTCATCATATGAACATAATATTCCAGTATGATATATTTAGATATCATACCCCAACATAACAAAAAGGAACATGAAATAATTGACATGAAAGTAGAACTTCAAAACGAGAAGGGTGAAGAACCACTTAAAAATTCGGCAGCCTAACGGCGCCACTTAAAACATCAAAATACTGAATTGAAGAGATCAAGTGGGGTATCTCATCATATGAACATAAAATATCTGTATGATAAATTTAGAGATCATACCCCAACATAAAAAAGGAACTTGAAATAATTTACATGAAAATAGATCTTGAAAAATGAGAAGGGAGAAAGAATCCGTTACAAAAATTTCGACAGCCTAAAGACGCCACTTAAAACATCATAAAACGAAATAATGAGAGTAAGAGGGGATCTCTCATTATATGAACATGAAAAGGGCAGTATGAAGAGTAAAAAAGAACATCCTCCAACATAAGAACATGGAGCATAAAAGGAATGACATAAAAGAGATTACATGAAATAAAAGAGAGAGGTCGGATCCCTTACCTTAAAACGTAACTCTTAAAACTCAAAGGTTTGGACCTTGAGGGATTGGGGGCACCTTGGGAGGACTCCTTGGGAGGTAATGAGACCAGAACTTAGTTTGAGGAGAGTTGGGAGTGAAAACTAAAGGAGGAAAGGGTGGGTATGTATAGGGAAAGTGAGGGGACAAGGCAATAATGGCAAAGGGACACCTCATTAGTGGGTTTGGCAAAACCATGGTCTTGCCCATGGTATTTTCCCATGGTATTGGCCACTTGGGACACCTCATACCTTATCTCACTATTCATAATTCGAACATATTGATTACAAACTTAATACATCATTTAATGATGTCATTAAACACCCGTAACTTAAAAACTGTATTTTCACTATTCATCGAAAATTCAACTTTCTCAGAATAATCCCAAAATTTTAACATAACCAAATATCAATGCTCTGATTTCAAAAATAAAATCCATTTTATAAAAATAATTTTCTAAATATTTTTCATTTAATTTTTATATAAAAACACTATTCATCGAAAATTCATTTTTTTCAGAAAAATCCCCAAAAATTACCTTAACATAATATCGATGCTCTGAGTTCAAAAATAAAGTCCATTTTATAAAAATAATTTTTTAATTATTTTTAATTAAATTTTTAATTAAAAAACACTATTCACCTAAAAATGACTAATACTTGACTAATAATTTATGAAATCGTTATTTACCCATTTTATTGAATCTCATTACTTAATCAAGGTGCCTAGATTATTTTAATACTTTCTTTAAGTGAGATTACTAATCCATTTGGACACATTATTAATCCTAATCATAAAATCACTATTTATAATTACTATTCATCAAAAATCATGTTGATCTTATTAGACTCTAAATTTCGTACTGAACATAATTGTAGAAGGCCATTTTTTCCAAATCATTACACATTTTTAATTATTTAAGGTTTACAAAATCATTTTTAAAATATACTTTTTTCTAAAATTCATCAAAAATATGCATACTATATTTATCCAGTCATTTTAAAATTCATAAACTTCATCATAAGAAGAAATCCCAATTTTTATTTAAAACAAAGGATTACACAAAGCAGTTACGGTCTCCTTACATAGCCCCTTATCACACCAGCATAGGACCTAAGTGTAAGGTGTGCTAAGGTGAGAGAATCTGAGGGAGGCTCGGCCAACATCGCACGAGTAGTAATTTCTATCAGTTTGAACTTCTCACGAAGACGATCCCGTTCTAGCTTCACACAATGAAGTTCAGCTTGGGTTTGGTCCAAAGCAAATCCCAGTGGTGCTACCTCCTTCCCAAGTTCTGTTAGATGGGCTTCGATCGGTCCAAGACTACTGGGTGAGGCCATCGAATCTTCTTTCTATATTAATTAACCAAGATTACTTGTATTTAGAGACAATAATCAAAACGTTTAGTTTCCAGCGGTCATATTGACCAATGGTCATATAACAGTCAAAACCCAACGGTATCATTTTAATTATACTCATGTTATCAAATGAAACATTTTTGTTGAGTATAAAAATAAAATAACACATAAAATTAGGAAACACGATTTATTCAAAATTTCGGGTTGTTACAATGATACTTTGATGAATCATCCCATCATGTATTACCTTTTTTCCTTTCTTTGTAGATTTGAGAGTTCTCATATGAATCACGCCGAATTTCTTCCAACTCCTGAATCTGCAACTTCCTATGCTCACCTGCATCTGAGAGATTCATATTACATTTCTTAATGGCCCAATATGCATGGTGTTCTACCTCAACCAGGAGGTGAAAAGCCTTTCCAAACACAATCCTATATGGTGACATTCTGATTGGGGTTTTAAATGCAGTATGGTATGCCCAAAGTACATCATCCAAATGCAAACTCCAATCTTTCTTATTGGGTTGTACTGTTTTCTCCATGATTTGCTTAACATCCTGATTTAAAATTTCTGCTTGTCCATTATTTTGGGGATGATATGCAGTGGAGAATTTATGAACAACCCCATATTTATGAAGAAAGTTTTTCATGTTACTATTGCAAAAATGTGAACCTTGATCACTAATGATAAATCTTGGTAGACCAAACGTACTGAAAATATGGGACCTCACAAAATCAACAACAACTCGAGATTCATTGGTCCTAGTAGCCTTTACTTCCACCCATTTAGAATCATAGTCAACAGCAAGTAAGATGTACACAAATCCAAATGAATTTGGAAAATGCCCTATGATGTCAATTCCCCATGCATCGAAGATTTCACAGAATAACATGAGCAATTGGGGCATTTCATTCCTCTTGGAGATATTTCTTGTGAATTGACTTTGAGTACATGATTTACAAAACATATGGGCATCTCTATAAAATTTTGGAAAATATAATCCTAAGTCAAGGTCCTTTCGAGTAGTACGTTGAGAGCCAAAGTGGCCCCCACATGCCAAGGTGTGGAAAAAGGTCAAAACAGAGGTGAACTCATGGTCAGGGACACACCGACGAACTACTTGGTCACTACAAATTCTCCACAAGTATGGGTCATCCTAAATATACCAATGAGAATCATGCATAAGTATATGGGATTGTGAAATGATAAAATTAGTGGGGACCCTAGATGTTGCTAGAAAAGTCACAATGTCAGCATACCAGGGGGTAAGGTCCACAACATCACAATGGTTCTCATGAGGGAAGAATTCTCCAATGGGTATGGGTGAGTCAACATGATGGTCCAATGGTGGGGAAATCCTACTAATGTGGTCATCTACCACATTATCCACCCCTCTCTTATCTCTAATCTCAAGGTCAAACTCCTGGAGGAGGAGAATCCATCGAATGAGGCGGGGTTTGGCTTCAGGTATCTTTAGGAGGAAACAAAGGGCAGCATGATCAGAGAACACAATCACTTTTGACCCGAGAAGATATGAACGGCATTTTTTCAAGGAAAACACAATCAAAATGAGTTATTTTTCTGTGGTTGTGTAGTTTACCTGGGCATGTTCAAGGGTACGTGAGGCATATGCAATACATGAGGAGCCTTCTCAACCCTTTGTGATAAAACTGCCCCAACTGCAATGTTAGAGAAATCACACATAAGCTCGAAGGGGAGATCCCACCTTGGTGGTTGGATTATGGGAGGTGATGTGAGACTCATTTTTAGTGAATTGAAATCATCCTCACAATTTCTATAAAAAACAAATTCAGAATCCTTTTGTAACAACCGAGATAAGGGAAGTGTGATCTTACTAATGTCTTTAATGAATCGGTGGTAAAAACCAGCATGACCCAAGAAAGACTGCACCTCACGAACACATTTTGGATATGGAAGGGATAAAATTAATTCAATTTTAGATTTATCAACTTGAATTCCATTATTTTAAATGATATGCCCAAGAACTATCCCCCGCTCGACCATGAAATGACATTTTTCATAATTTAAAACAAGATCTTTTTCAATGCCGAGGCAGAGGATAGAACCTAGGTTTTCCAAAAAATCATCAAAAGAAGAACCATAATCTGTGAAATCATCCATAAAGACTTCCATACAACTCTCAAGGTACTCCGAAAAAATACTCAACATACATCGCTGAAAAGTACCAGGAGCATTATATAGGCCAAAAGGAATTCTTATGTATGAAAATGTGCTGAATGGACAGGTAAATGTGGTCTTTTCTTGATCCATAGGGGCTATATGGATTTGGAAATAACCCGAATAGCCATCAAGGAAACAATAATGGGACTTACCAGCCAATCGTTCTCACATTTGGTCAATGAAAGGTAATGGAAAGTGGCCCTTCCACGTGTCTTGATTCTGTCGACATTAGTCAATACAGACTCGCTAACTATTTTTCACACATGTTGGAACCAATTCATTCCATTCATTTGACACAACTGTTATTCCTATTTTTAGGCACAATTTGCACTGGACTAACCCATTTACTATCAGATTTAGGATAAATGATCCCCGCAGCAAGTAATTTACGCACTTCCAATTTTACCACTTCATAGAGAGTGGGATTCAAATGGCGTTGAGACTGCATTACAGGCTTAGCCTCATCATCCAAAATTATATGGTGCATACAAATAGTTGGGCTAATCCCGGGAATATCAGCCAATGTCCATCCTATTTCCATTTTACAATCTCTCAAATGTTTGAGCAGTTTAGATTCCTATTGTGGAGAGAGGTTATTGGAAATAATGACGGGAAATTGGTCAATAACCTCAAGATATGCATATTTTAAATTTTATGGAAGTGGTTTTAATTCCAACACCGGGGGTTTTTGTATTGAGGGAGTGGATTTAGGGGGATTTAGGTCCATGAAACTATCTATCTACTCATGTTTATTCTAGAAGGAAAGATAATCTATTGAAATGAGATTTGCAGAATCATCGATAGTCATGGGTACCTCAGAATAAACACACTCATCAATTAAAGCACAAAATTTACATTTTTCTGAACCCACACAACATTCAAAAGAAGAACCAAAACTCAAATCATCCATGGGTGAATAAGAGGAAAATAAATCAGAGGATGGGTCAAGCATATATTTTTGTGTGTGTTTGACGTTAGAGAAAACCTCCATCGAATAGATAGGAAGAGTGGAGTGCTCTTCAATGGGGTGTTTCATAGCCTCAAGGATGTTAAAACTTACCTTTTCTCCACCAAACTCATTGGACAACGTTACATTGTGAACATTGATGATCGTCTTTTCTGTTTTGAGGAATGGCCTCCCAAGTATGAGAGGGGCATGTATTTGGGTTCGGGTATCATCCATCTCACACTACTGGAAATACACTATTTCCCAACGGTTCAGAACCGTTGGGAAAGCCCCTGAAACCGTTGGGAAAGGTTTTCCCAACGGTTCATAGAACCGTTGGGAAGTAAGCCGTTGGGATAAGTTTTCCCAACGGTTTACTGGCAACCGTTGCAATAGAGCCATAAAATTTACCCTACCCCAACGGTTTGGGTGAACCGTTGGGATAGTTTTTCCCAACGGTTCTCCCAAACCGTTGGGAAAACCAAATACCATGGAACATTTTCCCAACGGTTCCAACCGTTGGGAATTGGTGAAGTCTTTCCCAACGGTTTAAAACCGTTGGGGAAGACATGCTAAAAACTTATATGCCAACGGTTTGAAACCGTTGGCATACCTATGTTGCAAATTGCAGCACCCTGCAATTTGCACAGCCCCTGTCCCCTGTCCATCACCACCAGTCATCAGGCCTCATTTTCACCTCATTTTCACCTCATTTTCACCTAATTTTCGATCCAACTATTGTACCAGTAATAAAATAAAACATACATATTCAATTACGAACAAATTCATACACATTTAACATATAATGGATCCTGAAACTATACAAATCCATAATTAAATTACAATTCATAAACATACATAATTCATATAGAATTCAATTTAAAATTTAGATGACAATTATACGTGGAATCTGAAATTCAATTCATAATATGATCGGTTTTTTCTATACCATATATTTTTACCTCAAATGATGTCCATTTTAAACAAAATACATACACCTGAAGTGATACCGGCCACACCGCACCTCAGATTGAGGCGGGGTTAACTCGTACACGTCACATTTGACTCATGGATCGTTGGGCTAAAGTATCGACAGAATCCTAATGCGTTTGGTCGGTTTTCCGTATACCAGTTGATGTTTTTCACTTAAAATGGCGTCCTTTTGAAACAAAAGACGGACACTATGAGTGGTGCCGACCACACCGCGTCTCCAATTGAGGCGGGGTTGATTCGTACACGTCACATATGACTCATGGATCGTTCTCCTAAAGTTTAAATGGAAACCGAATGCGTTTGGTCGGTTTTCCGTATGTACTTAAAATGTTGTCCATTTTAAACAAAAGAGTGACACTTAGACTCATCCCGACCACACCGCAACTCAGATTCATCCCGGGTTGGCTCGTACATGTCACATATGACCCATGGATCATTGTGATAAATTATCAAAAGATTCCGAATGCGTTTGGTCGGTTTTGCGTATGCCAGTTGTTCTTTTCATTTATAATCATGTCCATTTTAAACAAAAGAGACATAGTTAGAGCGGTGTCGGCCACACCACATCTCAGATTAAGACGGGGTTGACTTGTACACGTCACATATGACCCATGGATCGTTGTGCTAAAGTATCGATAGAATCCGAATGCGTTTGGTCAGTCTTCCGTATGTCAGTTGATGTTTTTCACTTAAAATGACGTCCTTTTGAAACAAAAGACGGACACTTTGAGTGGTGTCAGCCGCACCGCATGTCGGATTGAGGCGGGATGATTCTTACACGTCACATAGGACCCATGGATCGTTCTCCTAAAGTTACAATGGAAACCGAATGAGTTTGGTCGGTTTTCCGTATGTACTTAAAATGGTGTACATTTTAAACAAAAGAGAGCCATTTAGACTGATCCCGGTCACACCGCGACTCGGATTGACCCGGGTTGGCTCGTACACGTCACATATGACCCATGGATCGTTGTGATAAATTATCAAAAGATTCTGAATGCGTTTGGTCGGTTTTGTGTATGCCAGTTGTTCTTTTCACTTATAATCCTGTCCATTTTAAACAAAACAGACACAGTTAGAGCGGTGTCGGCCACACCGCGGCTCGGATTGAGGCGGGGATGATTCGTACACGTCACATATGACTCATGGATCGTTCTCCTAACGTTTCAATGGAAACCGAATGCGTTTGGTCGGTTTTCCGTATGTACTTAAAATGGTGTCCATTTTAAACAAAAGAGAGCCACTTAGACTGATCTCGGCCACACCGCGACTCGGATTGAACCCGGGTTGCCTCGTACAGGTCACATATGACCCATGGATTATTGTGATAAATGATCAAAAGATTCGGAATGCGTTTGGTCGGTTTTGCGTATGCCAGTTGTTCTTTTTCACTTATAATCATGCCCATTTTAAACAGAAGAGACATGGTTAGAGCGGTGTCGGCCACACCGCGTCTCAGATTGAGACGGGGATGATTGGTACACGTCACATATGACCCATGGATCGTTCTCCTAAAGTTTCAATGGAAACCGAATGCGTTTGGTCGGTTTTGCGTATGCCAGTTCTTTTCACTTATAATCCTACCCATTTTAAACAAAACAGACACAGTTAGAGCAGTGTTGACCACACCGCGCCTCGGATTGTGGCGGGGATGATTCGTACACCTCACATATGACCCATGAATCGTTCTCCTAAAGTTTCAATGGAAACCGAATGCGTTTGGTCGGTTTTCCGTATGTACTTAAAATGATGTCCATTTTAAACAAAAGAGAGCCACTTAGACTGATCCCGGCCACACCGCGACTCGGATTGAGCCCGAGTGGGCTCGTACATGTCACATATGACTGATGGATGTTGGGTCGGAGTTGATGGCAAGAGGGGGGGTGAATTGCCTTTTTAAAATTAATTAACAATTTAAAACAAATTTAAATGCAGCGGAAAGTAAAATGGCAAGACACAATTGATAACGGAGTTCGGCTTTAAACTCAAGCCTATGTCTCCGCTCCCAACTCAACCGTTAGGAGATTTATACGACCGCTTGCTTTTTAATGGTTATAGCAAGAAAACCACTAGCCGTTTTAAGGTAGGCTAGATCACCTTCTTACAGCTTGCTTTTTTATTATGGTTGTAGCAAGAAACCCAAATTGAAAGAAGGAAGAAAAAGGGTGGTTTGTTTTAATACAAACCCAATTAAGAACTAAACAATTGAAGTAAATAATTTAGAAAAAACTAGAGGAAGCCTTGAGCGCCAAGAGGTGAGTGTAGTTGATGTAGAGGCAGCCCAAGCTTCAAGGATGGCAATTGGATCTCAAGTAGCCTTTGAGAATTGTCGTAGGAGCCTCAAATGATTAAAATAGCTTTGGTATGCTTCGGTATATGATCGGTAGTGTTCCCGGCATCCATGGACGTCTATTTATAGGAGAAATGCTCCCAAATACTTCAAAATAGCCGTTGGAGGGCTTTCGGAGCCGTTGGGAATCAAGTGGGCCAGCCTGGTCAGTTTGACTGAGAACACCGGCTGGACGGTGCTGATCCACCGGCTGGCCGGTGCACCAGACAGAAGCAAGGGATTTCTGCCTGGCTCCACCGGCTGACCGGTGCTGAGCCACCGGCTGGCCGGTGGTCTGGACAGAAGCATGCTATTCTGTCTGGGTTCCACCGGCTTGCCGGTGGTCAGGCACCGGCTGGCCGTTGGTCTGGACAGAAGGTATGCCATTCTGTCTGGGCCCACCGGGTGGCCGGTGGCCAGACACCGGCTGACCGGTGGCACCTGGCAGAGGGCAAGGCCTTCTGCCTGTTCCACCGGCGGGCCGATGGGCTGGATCCGGCTGGCCGGTGACCTTACCGGCTGGCCGGTGGTCTCACACCGGCTGGCCGGTGGACTTAAACAGTCCATTTTGAATTCTTCTTGGGCCAGCTTCTAGGCACCCTATTTCCTATCATCAAAAACACTTGAAAACAAGTTAGAATACAATTAGAGTGATTGTGATCATTAAAATCCAAGAGAGAGGGGTGCAACAATGGATCGTTGTGATAAATTATCAACAGATTCAGAATGCGTTTGTTCGGTTTTGCGTTTGGTCGGTTTTGCGTATCCTGTCCATTTTAAACAAAAGATAGACAGTTAGAACGGTGTCAGTCACACCGCACCTTGGATTGAGGCAGGATTGACTCGTACACGTCACATACGACCCATGGATCCTTGTGCTAAAGTGTCGACACAGTCCGAATGCCTTTGGTCGGTTTTTCCTATGTCACTTGATGATTTTCACTTAAAATGACGTCTTTTTGAAACAAAAGACCGACACTTTTTGAGTGGTGTCGGCCACACCGCGTCTCCGATTGTGGCGGGGTTGATTCGTACACGTCACATATGACCCATGGATCGTTCTCCTAAAGTTTCAACGGAAACCGAATCCGTTTGGTCGTTTTTCCGTATGTACTTAAAATGGTGTTCATTTTAAACAAAAGAGAGCCACTTAAACTTATCCCGGCCACACCGCGACTCGGATTCATCCCGGGTTGGCTCGTACACGTCACATATGACCCATGGATTGTTGGGATAAATTATCAACAGATTCGGAATGCGTTTGGTCGGTTTTCCGTAAGCCAGTTGATGCTTTTCACTTAAAATGACGTCCTTTTGAAACAAAAGACGGACACTTTGAGTGGTGTCGGCCACACCGCGTCTCCGGATTGAGCTGAAACCACCATGAAACATTATAATTATTATTCTTGACGTGTACGCGCAGACGGCACGTCAATCGGACGTGCGGTTTGCGCGGTACGGCTCAATATTAGTGTTTTAAGTGATGCGCGCGCTTCGTAAACGCGCGTGAGGGGGGTCCAAACGGGCCGAACGATGTCGGAATGGCCTGAAATCAGACGAAAAATACGGGTGAGTGATTTCTGAAGTGGTCGAGCAGACGGCACGTCAATCGGACTTGTCGTGTGCCCGCGGTGACCGACAACGCAGTTATGGTGTCATAAATGGCCAGAACGGGCGTCCAAGAATGAGGGGGGTTGTCCAGGGAGTTCTCAAACACACAACCACTAAAAGACAACAACATCCATAAAAACAGACAATATATAAAAATAATTCAACTCCAATACTATACTACGAGTCTAGATAAAACCAACAACTAGAATAGATTAAACATCAAATCTCAAGTCAAAAATGTAACGGATCAATATGTCCCACATCAGCATCACCATCTCCATCATCATCATCATCATCGCCCTCGTCATCGTCCTCCTCATCATCATCACCCTCCACAACGCCTTCCTCCTCGCCTTCTCCCTCCTCCTCGCCCTCCTCATCTCCCTCCTCTTCCGCATCAGACTGCTCGCCATCATCATCTTCAAGCTCGACATCAGCCTGACCACCACTAGAACTGCCACCTGGTGCACCATATATAGAATGTATCGACGACATGTATTCATCAATCGCTGGGCTGGCCTCTGCTGGAAGTGTTGGACGTAGAACTTCAATAAATTTCATAAATGCACTGTTTGCCCTTGCAGACTGTTCTGCCGTCTCTGTGGACCTTTTCTCAGCCTGTTCTGCCTGTGCCCTAACTTGCTGCAGCTCGGTGGCACTACAACTCATACCTGAGGCAGGCCAATACCTCGTCGGGGCTATCCTAGGTCGGCAGCGTACTCTGCCAGAATGATCATCTCCCAACACCTGATGTAAGTGATCAGATGGCCCAAAATTGTCTGCTTCTTGGGCATCGAGGGCCTCTAAAGCATCCTGTTACAAATATAAATATATTTTTAAGTTACGAAATAGATATTAAAATATAAAATCAACAGATTAAAACTTACAATCTGCTGCTGAGTCGCTTCGTTGACAGCACGTCCATCATTTTTTCGTCTACTCGAGCAAAACAGTTTTGCTCGAGGCACACGTCTTTCAATATTTTGTACTTGCCTCTACAATGACATTGAAAACAAAATTTATATAAAGACTTCAGCAAATAATTAAATAATTGAGGAAAAAAAAGAAAATGTAAGTCGTAAAGAAAACCTATAAACAATTGTTATACCTGCTGCCTCTCATGATCCGGCATCGTCGTGCGTCCTAGTGTATGGAGGTATTTTTTTGCATCAATGTTTTTTTTATTTTTTCCAGATGATTCCTAAATAAAATTCGATAATTCAAAGGATAATATTAATGCAAAACTTGAAAGTTATTATTTAAATACCTCAAATGTAATTCATACCTTAAACTGGGTACTCATCCAATGAGTAATCATCTGACGATACTGCTCTATAGGACAATCATCCACGACTGGTACCGCCTCTAACTCAGTGCCAACTCTAGCACGCCAGCCAATATACAGCTCATGCTTGTAGGCTCTCCAAAGCTCGCCTAAATCCTTTAGACGTTCCATTCGTGCACCCTCACCATCAGGAAAATTAAATCGAAGCTGAAATGAAAATATTAATTTATATAAATACAAAAAAAATTCATGGCATTAAATACAACAGATTTTTTTACCCATATCTCTGCCCAAGCTCTATCTTTGACCTCATGTGGCAAATGTCTCCACGACAGCGGGCTGACGGGAATGATGTCGGAGTATTTGGCAAGCGTCGCCATAAAACTCCGACATTGCTACCCTGTTTTCTGAACCATATGATTGTCTTCATTATATTCCACCATAACCTGTGTGCGACGGTTCCACACCGAACGCATGCGTGTACGGCCCCGCCCCCGCCTCCTTTCAGTAGATGTATCTGTCATGAAAGAAAAACAAATATTTTATCAAAACATGTTATAATGAAAATAAATATTACTATAAAAATTTGATAGGGTTTTATAAATATACCTGTGCTAGTCTGATCAATGAGTGGCGCCGGATCCACAGAACCTGATGGAACACCCTCTGGTGGAACAGGAGTCGAAGACGATGGAATATAAAAGCTCGGAGAGACAGAAGTAGAAGGAAAAGAAGATGGAACAACTGTATGACCTGATGCTGACTGGGAAGTGGGAATCATCATGGGATGTGAAAATGATGGGGCAGAAGATGCAGAAGGTAGCGAAAACATGGGAGGTCTAAATATCCCGTGTGTCCCTAACGACACACCGGGATCAGAATGTGGGAAGGCTGAAATGTCAGTGGGAGGGGCAGGGTCTAGTCGGGCACACGCAGCTCTATGTCCACCTCTGGTACGAACCCTCCTCGTACCACCGGCCTGAGTACTTGGACCAGTACTAGGCTCCTCGTCGAATAACTGTCGACGTAATGGTGGATCCTACAAAAAAGTTTACAAAAAAAATTAATCACATGACATTATATATTCTGTAAATATATATATATATATTTGAAATAAAGTACTCACTGTAGGCACTAATGGTGGAATGCCCATCTCCTCCATCCGACCATTGTTCTCCGCCATTTTTTTTATTCGTCTCTCTTCAATTGGCTTCATTTCCTGCATTGGAAAACAAATATGTAATTAATTAGAAAAAGAAAATTAATGTGTAAACCAAAAAACTAAATATATGAGGGAATGAGGGGATTCATTGGTAATTTAGCTATCAATTGTTTTAGAAGAGCTTGAATGAATTTAATAAAACATACAAGTTGTAATGTTCACCAAGTTAGAAATATTGTTTGATTTGGTTTGAATACAGTTCAATTCCAAATTAGAAAATGCAATTCAAATAAAACAGCAACCAATAAACATTGAAAATTCACATAACGGTCAAGTCAGCTAAAACATATTTGTGATCAATACTAAATAAATATGAATATTACCAACCTTAACAACCCAACTCGAGGTAAACCAAAAGAATTGAGAAAATGGATGAATGATTCTATATATTTCCAACCTAAACTTCAGGTTCACAATCAACTCTGACAATTGAGCTATTGGAGTCATCAAAAGAAATAAATGGATTGGTTCCAATGGCAATAGGGACAGTGTCAATTCCATCATCAGCATCATCAAAAATATGTCTTGGAATTACTTCAACTACGACACCAAATTCAGGTTGAAGTTGATCTTTGACATAAAAAACTTGTTTAGCCATTGATGCCAACACATATGGTTCTTCGGTTGCAAGAGTGCGGGTCATATTAATTACTCGAAATCCACAATCATCAATAAATGTGCCATGTCTCGTCATCGAATCAAACCAATGGCATTTCATCACTGTGACTCGTCCATGAGAGTAATAATCCAATATTATTATTTTCTCAACGACTCCATAATAACCCACATTTTCAAGTCGCGGTCTACTATCTGATGCGCTGGCATAACAATCTGTTGTGGCAGTAACCATAATACCATCATGTTGTGTTCTCATGTTTTTGGCTCGTTCAGTGAAAATAAATCTGTACCCATTGATAACAATTGATTTACAGTCACGAACCACGGTATTAGGACCAAAAGCCAAAGCTCTTATTTCCTCAGAGACAGAGTCAGCAGACAAACTCAATACCTGCAATATAAATGACAGTTAAACTTAAGTAAATATTGAAATAATTAATTTAAACAGTAATATTTTTACCTTCAATTTTAACCAAGCAGAAAACTCTTTGCTATGCAAAGTCTCTCTCCTTCTCAAAGATAAAGAACGATGCTTCCTATTTATCATTGTTTTATGTTCCCTGTAGATAAAAAAATATGAATAGTTTAACAGATATATATGTAAGATATACATATTCAATTTTGTTACCTGATATAGTCATCGAACAAATCACAGTTGAACAAAACTGTGCGATGTGCCATCTCCCGCTCTTCATGGCTTAATGTCTTCAATGTATATGATCCAGGAATTCCTCCTGTTTGAGAAAGTGATGGAAAACTGGGTTCAATTTGCTCATATTGTTCTTCTTCATTTCTCATTGGTCTGTTCATTCTTGTAGTAAGATCAGACAAATACATTGAACAGAAATCCATACATTCTTGAGCTAAGTAACCGTTCACGATAGAACCTTCAGGATGATTCTTGTTTCGAACATAAGACTTTAATGTGAACATATTTCTTTCAGTTGGATACATCCAACGAAATGAAACAGGTCCTCTGAGAAGTATTTCAGTTGGAATATGGACAGTCAGATGCAGCATGCATGTGAAAAATGATGGGGGAAATATTTTCTCCAACTCACACAAAATTAATGGGGCATCTGTCAACATTTTTTGCAAGAAAGACTTGGACAACTTCTTAGCACAAAGATCTCTAAACAAATGGCACAACCGAATAACACCCACCCTTACATTATTGGACAAAAGATGACGGATTGCTATTGGAAGCAACTCATGCAGTAGAACATGATAATCATGAGTCTTCAAAGATTTTAGCTTCAACTCTCTTCTGTTGACCCGTTTAGATATGTTGCTTGAATAGACATCAGGAACTCTAATAGTCTCTAATACTTCCAAAAATTGTTTTTTTTCAGTAGGTGTCATCACATAAGAAGCACATGGAAGTTGCCATTTATTTTCACTGATACGCAGAGGATGCAATTCTGGTCTGATGCCCCAATCCACCAAGTCACGTCGAGATCGTAAATCATCTTTTGTCTTCCCCTTGACATTTAGAAGAACTGAAAGCAACATTTCACATATATTCTTTTCAATATGCATTACGTCTAAGCAATGACGTAGCAAATTGGTTGACCAATAAGGCAAATCAAAAAAGATACTCCTCTTCCTCCAATTGTAGCAGGTTTCTGTGGAAACATTCTTTCTCTTTCCAAATTTCATTTGACCCTTCCCGAACGAAAAACTGAAATCTTTCAATTCATTAAGCACATCAGTTCCAGACATACGCTGAGGTGGATCATTGGTCTCTATAGTATTATCAAATCTTCGACGATTCATTCTATATGGATGATCCTTTTGCAAAAATCGTCGATGTCCCATAAAACTGAAACTACAATGATGATTCAGTCTTCTGGATCGTGTATTCTTCATACAAACTGGACATGACAGTTTCCCCTTCGTGCTCCATCCAGACATCATTTCATAAGCCGGAAAATCATTGATTGTCCACATAAGCGCAGCGCGCATCTGAAATATGTCTTTCGAACATGCATCGTATGTGCGCACACCCACATCCCAAAGAAGCTTCAACTCTTTTATTAAAGGTTGCATGTATACATCAATATCAATGCCAGGATCAGAAGGACCAGATATGAGTATACTCATGAAAGTGAAAGGTTTTTTCATACACAACCATGGGGGAAGATTATAAATGTGTATAAAAACTGGCCATGTGCTGTGCGAAGTAAGCATCTGCCCAAACGGATTAAAACCGTCGCATGAAAGACCCAGCCTCACATTACGCACGTCAGCTGCAAAATCAGGATGTCGAGCATCAAATCTCTTCCATGCAAATCCATCTGCAGGATGAACCAACTCATCATCAGTCTTCTTTCTCTCGGTATCATGCCATCTCATTTTTATTGATATGTCATCAGACATAAAAAGATTCTGGAGTCTGGGGATCAATGGAAAGTGCCACATTACTTTCTGTGGAACGCGGGATGGTGTTCCATCAGATTTTGACTTCCAGCGGGATGTGCCACATTTTATACAATCATTTCGTTCAGCGGTTTCCTCCCAGAATAAACTGCAATCTTTCGGGCAAGCATGAATTTTGTTTCTTGAAAATCCAAGTTCCTCAACTAACTTCCATGCCATATAGTGGTTTGAGGGAATATCTGCATCATCTAGAAGTAAATCCTTCAAGAGGGTAAGAATGTAATCGATTGCTGTATTAGAAATCCCATACATAGTTTTCCCATGAAATAATCGGATTAAAAATTCCAGCTTTTTCATTTTATCGCATTGCCGATATACTGGAGTCGTGGCAGCATCATTCAATTTTTTCACCCTATCAATATCATCATTTTCACTAGATGCATCAGCTGTCCTCATATCGAAGTCTTCTTGAGTCGAAATCCTTTCTTTTTCATGATGACGAATAAACGGAAACCGATCATCTAACAAATTCTCCATTCCAGTCTTTTCATTTCGATCATCACCAATTTGAGATTTCGTTTTCTCCCCATTGTGATACCACAGAAAGTAGTTTGCTTGAAACCCATTTTTGGTTATGTGGTAGTTGACTTCTTCACGGCTCAACCAAGGTCTACCAACACAATTGGAACATGGGCAGTGTATGCGACCACTATCTGAAGCATTGTGAAATGAAAAATCTATAAAGCTCTCCAAATTGTTTTGAAAATCATCTGAGATCCGATCGGTTTCATACATCCAACTTCTGTCCATTCTGTAAAAAGAATTTATATAAGTCATTTTGTCATAAACAATTCAATAGGCATTAACTATAATAGAATATACATTTAAGTAAACGATAAAGGAAGAAAATAATCAAGGTATCAACTACACATGTCAAAAAAACATACAAATGTGTTATTGAAAAAATGTAAAACCAACAAGAACTTAATGTGTTATATCACATAACAGCATGACTCATCCCATAACCATATTAGTAGGGTATCATGAACATGAATAACATCAACCTTGTGCCATCCTCCTACCCTACATGACCCCAACCACATGCCACATCTTATTATAGCCTTATCACATCACACCTCACCGAAAAACACTAGGGAAATCATAGTACATCTCACCTGAAGACACATGGACAATCACATCGCATCTTGCCTAAAAACACATGGTCAATCACTTTTGAAGGAAGAGTAGGGAAGACATGGTAGCTATCCAAACATATAACCACCATCCTAGATATTAGAAAAAATACCCATAACTCAAAACCTCTGATCGTTGGTAAGTTTATCCAACTCTGGTTGGGAATGTGTAGAAATAACATAAAAATACATGATATATAGATAGCACAAAATACTCAACCTATGGGTTCACATTAACGACATAATCACACACTTCACTACTACCATAAAACACATAAACCACACCACCACCGCACAAGACGCATATCATTGGAATATAATTCTACATTCAATAAGTCTATCTATGGAATTATCATAAGAATCCATGTATCAATTGGAATATAATTCTACATTCAATAAGTCTATCTATGGAATTATCATAAGAATCCATGTATCAATTGGAATATAATTCTACATTCAATAAGTCTATCTATGGAATCCCTCCCTTGGATCCATGTATCACCCATGGCTTAATCAATATTCAATGAAATGAGTCTATCCGTGGAATTCCACTGTGAATCCATTTATCACATAAAGCGTATAAGTTAATAGAAACAAGATTATATACCTGGCATCCTAATAGAATCCATGTATCACTATTTACTATTAATCATTTAATGAATTCCATTTCATTTAAACAATTCATTAAACATACCAAGGTCAAAAACTAAGGTATTTAATACAACTCACCTCAAAATGGCGACTCAATCAAATAATAACCTGAAAAGAATGAAGCTTCATTTACTCATGTTGTAATGACAAGATAATGAGATTCCCTTGCTTAATCAATCAATTCCATATCATGGTCTCAACATAACTCATAATGGCTAGCAATTCAATGAAAATTCAAGCACTCACATGGGAATTTTTAATAGAACACTCCTAACAAGACTATAAAGATATCACATGCATTAGTTATAATATATCTAACATGGTAACATAAAATATAAGATAAATTCAATCCAATTTCATAGATTCATAGCATAGTCTCTACTTTACTCACATTGGCAAGGCAATACAATTAAAACATGTGTTAAAAAATAATTGGCATTCATGTGTTAAAAGGGGAATGCAAACCATCAAATACCCTTAATTAATTTAATTTACAATTCAATTCAGAAATCGAACAATCAATTCGATTTATATAACCTTTCACAAATGACATCCCATGTTCAAGGGGTAAAATCCAAAAAGGAATTTTCAAGAAAACTCACCCTTAGGCTGGTCCGGCCGGCAGTAGCACCAAAATCACCTAAACTGATGGGAAAAATGAAAATAGGTTTAAATACTATCCAAACATTTGAATACATTTTCAGTTAAGAAGAATAATAACCTGAATAAGAGCTGGAAAATTGAAGGCCTGCGGTACCTCCAAAATCCCCTAAATCCGCTGCTGCTCCCGTTTTAGGGTTGTGTATCGCGAATTGGGGAGAGAACAGGCGGCTGGGAATTTGGGGAGGACCTTTGCCAACGGTTCTTAAAAACCGTTGGCATATGGCTATCTATCCCAACGGTTCTGTAGAACCGTTGGGATAAACCTACTAAAAACTCATCTATGCCAACGGTTCATGAGAACCGTTGGTAAAAAACCATCTATCCCAACGGTTCTCATGAACCGTTGGGAAAAAGCTCCCTGGAAACCTCTATGCCAACGGTTCTAATGAACCGTTGGTAAAAACCTCCTTCCCCAACGGTTTCAAAGAACCGTTGGTATCTAACCATGGGGAAAGGCCAACATTCCAGTAGTGTCAAGAATGTAAAAGTCTGTAGGGAAGATGAGATTCTTAACTTTTACGAGGACATCCTCGACCACTCCTAATGGGTGTGTTGTGCTTCGCTTGGAAAGTGGCACGACAATTCCTGTTAGTTGATGCTCTCCAACCTGCAAGGAAGTATACACAGAGAGAGGCATTACATTAATAGAGGAACCTAAATCTAGCATAGCATCAGAAAATAAGGTCACCACTATGGTACAGGGTATCGTGAATGTGTCGGGATCCTTGCATTTGGTTGTAATTGCTGGTTAAATTAAGGACGAGACATTCCTTCCTAGGTTGACTCTCTCATTCCCCTTCAGCCTCCTTCTATGGGTGGAAAGCTCTTTATGAAATTTGGCATATCGAGGGATTTGTTTAACTGCATCCAATAAAGGAATGTTAACTTGAACCTTTTTAAATGCATCCATTATTTCTTTATCAATCTCATTATCAAAATTCTTCATAGATTTATAGAGTCTTTGAGGGAAAGGGAGAGAAATGGATTGTTCATTTGAATCATCAATGACAATTTGATTACCAATTTTTCCTGTTTTTCTTTACATGAAATTTTTTAGGGTTGGGAAAAAGAGTTTTCATGAGGGGGGCATACCTGTAGTGCAGAATCAGTAGACGGAGAAACTTCTTTACCACTATAAAGGGTAACTGCACATACATTACCTTTTTTCCTTTGGATTAGAAATGGGTTGGGATGGTAGTTTTCCAGAACCATGCATCTTAATCTCACTGATGGTGTTTTCCAACTACCAGACTTGGGTTCGTAGGTCTTGAATAGCTGATTGTGTGGTTTGTTGGAACTGGAGGTTCTGGGTTTCCATTTGCTTCACCATATCCTCAAGGCTTGGTTCAGACTTGGGAGGATGAGGATTTTTTTTAGATGTTGAAGGATAAGAAGGTTTCATAACTTGGCCTTGTTGATACCAGTTCTACTTGGGGTAGCTTGAGTTTCCTCCTTGTCGGTATTGTGGGAGTGCTTGCCACCCAGGGTTTGGATTTGGCCTAAATGGTTCTTGATTGAATGGTAGTGCTTGTTGGAATGAATGCCCAGGGAACACTGCAGCACAAGACTCAGTTTAATCCTGAAGTTGTGGGCACCGGTCAGAAAAATGAGTATTATCAGAACAAATACTAAAATGTAATGGAATGGGAGGAGAGTGTGAGTTACCTTGTTCTTGAGATAATTTCATTAGAATGGTATGCATCTCATCAAGTTTATTATCTACCTTTTGTTCTTGGTATGAATGAATTATCTCATGAAATCCTCGTGTTGGTGCAATAACTCGTGTACGAAATTGTTGTTCATTTTGATCCATTTTGGCTATTAAGTCACGAGCGGCAGAAGGTGTTTTGTCAACTAGGGCACCACCAGCTGCAGCATCAATCATTCCACGATCCATGGGGATAAGTCCCTCATAGAAGTATTGAAATAAAAGTTGTTCACTAATCTGGTGGTGGGGAAAACTTGAACAAAGTCTTCAGAATCTCTCCCAGAATTCATGAAGGGTCTCGCCTTGTAACTTCCTAATGCCACAAATTTCATTCCTAATTGATGCAGTTTAGGAGGCAGGGAAAAAATCTCTAGAAAGAGTCATTTAAGGTCATTCCATCCACCAATTGTGGTAGGCAGATAGTATAGACAATCTTTGGCTACACCATCAAGGGATAAAGGGAATTCCCTAAACTTAATGAGGTCCTTAGACACATTTTGGGGTTTCATGGTGTAGCACACTATGTAAAACCCCTTTAGATGTTTGTGAGGGTCCTCACTGAGAATACCATGTAATTTTGGAAGGAGGTGGATGAGGCCTGATCTTAGCTCAAAATTGGCTGCTTTCTTAAGATATTGGATGTACGCAGGTTGGTACTCCACATCCTCGGTGGTCAGTTCTTTTAATGTCCGTTTATTTGCAGCCATGATCTCTGGGGTTTGATTCAGATCAATATTTTATTGTTTTAATTCCACTTGAGGTTCCAAATTGGGATCCTTAGTGTTACATGACTGTCCTACTCTAGGTGAACTGATTTGTGAGTGGAGTGACTTTTCAATTTCATGGTCAAATTCGAGTAGTGTTTCTTTTCCAGATCTTGTCATGCAACAACAATGCCCAATTTGATTGATTGATTGTCTTTTTAATTTCTTTTTTTGTTTTATGGAAGGTGAATAAAATTAAAAAATATCATATTAATTGAAAATATTAATAAAATAGAATGTTATAACACATAATTAGAGAGATAGAGAAAAAAAAGAAGAAGATTAGAGAGAGATAGAGAACAAACAAAAACAAAAACAAACTAAAACAAAAACAATAAAATGGGGGGTATTGAATAGAGTATTTATTAGGAAGTAAAATATATAAATAAAATGAAAGAAATGATCTTGGATCCCCGAAAACGGCACCAAAATTTGATCGTGTTGTCGAGCGCGTCAAATTAGCGGTTAAGTTTTTACTAGAATTTCTACAGTATAGCATGAACCCTAGGTCATGTCTCGACAGAGCTTTAGATCACTAATTTCAAAAAAAATGTTATGATTAAGTTAACAAAATTTGAATTAAATTAAGTGGTTGGGGGTTCAATGATTTTAAAATAGAAATTGAAACTATAGTACTAAGTGAGAAAAACTAGTTGGAGAAATCGTGATCAACCCGAGTAAGTGTCCCTTGATGCTCAATCCGTCATCGCTATCAAGGTAATGGGAAGGATCATTTATTCCTTGATTTTATACCCACTTAAACTATTAGTATGTGAGTTCTTACTAGGTTACCACCTAGAATTTGATCGATCAACGTTATTGATTATCGGCGACAGCTCATAATCAATAAAACTGTGTCGATGTAAGAACTGAACTCAATCAAGGCATCACATCAACAACACGATGAGATGTCCAGATTTGGGTCTTTATCAAAATTGACCTCAATAAAAAAAACATGCACATTAATGGGTTATAACTTCTGGATATCATCAAACAAGTCAATTCAAAAGCAAACTCATGAAAGAGAAGAGGTGAGAAAAGAGGCAAACACACTCAAATCATCACAAGATCTGGGTAATGCAAGGAAGCACGAAGATTATTGTTCCTTTGATTTATATTTAATCATACCAGAATAAACACAAATTAATAAGTTAAATATTAAGAACAATAGACAATAATCCTGGAAATTATATCACATTACTAAGATTACAAATGTAGAGCTCGGGATTACAACAATGGACACCCCCCAAGTTGATCACTAAGAAGCATAGAAGTACATGAGGGAGAAGGGAACTAAAATAAATGAAAGAAGCTCTCCAATTCGACTCACCTTCACCCCTGGTATTTAAACATGAGTGAATGGGTGTGAGAGGTGTTTTTATGGACATACACATTACAATTTCCACAAAAGAAGTCAAGTGCCTAAGAGACTATGTCACTATTCAGGGAAGAATTTTTACTCCATATTTATCCTGATGTTTTACTGAACAAAAAGTGTGGAAATGCAATTAAATTCTTTTGAGAGGTGGTTCATCAAGGTATATGTCCATGGGAGGTGGAATCAGCCCAATTAAATCTTTAAGGCCCGAGTTATGGCCCAAATACAAAAGGGGGTCCAATCTGGACGGCCCAGAATTGCTTCACTATGTGGACCTATTATGGGCCACTAAATGGGAGAACTGGGCTTCATGGTCTTCTAGAGAAATGTATCCCAAACAAATTTACATTCAAAAACAGATTTGTAGTCCAAATGAATGTACAGAGTATCCACAGTACGTATTAATGTCCACATGAATGCCTAGGCCCTTGCGCAGTTTGGCCGGTTTTGCTTGATTACCATCGTGGGCTCTCCGAATCACCTCCTCCTATAATGTAAACACTTAAACAAGTAAAATTAACCTATTAAATATTAATAAAAATTAATTTATTGAATCAAATAGTAATTGTAATTTATTATTATAATTGTAATATTCATTACAAAACCAGTTTAAAAACAGCGGTGTAAGGGTGGAATAAAATAGTGAATCCCGGTATGATCACACCCCCACACCTAAACATTTTCACTCCTGGGAAAAGTCACATATCCCAATAATTCATATATATTTGAGGAAATTTTATTTAAAGTAAAGTGATCAATGCATGTACCACACCAAGGAGTTATTCTTAGTGAAAATAGAAAAATATGTCTCATAAATCATATCATAGAGAAATTCAAAAAGTTTCATGATACCCATTTGAGAAAGGAATTCAGAAGTAAACCATGACACTAACTCTCCTTGTGTGTGTGTGAAAACCATTCCATGCTATTCTTTCCACTTGATATCCAATAAATATATGTTATTTCAACATTTTTCATCTTAAATTATATCATCCACAGAACCTACCACATATCCTTTGCAATCATATTTCAAGACCCACACACATAAGCATTCCCAAATATCAAACCATAAGCTCCTAAATTAGATATCCCCATATGTTGCACATTTCATCACTCCCCTCATTTATTTATTTTTTTGAAGTTTCATTTGGATCAAATCTCACCATCATCTCTCAACCCTTGTTTGATCTCCTCATGACACTAATTGCAATAGTTATAACAATATAACAGGTTGAGGAGGAGTGGTTTTTGACCTGCCCAAGACACGAAAAAATTTATTTTTTTGAGGGCGTACAACAGTTGGACATTAGGTACACACGCATAGGTTAATAGGGTATAATAATGAAACAGATTAGATAAGGAACGAATGTATGGAAATAACATTTAAGGCTGAAAATATTAACCCAACATATATTTACCTTATATTAAGTAATAAATAATCACACTCTGTGGTTCGGTTCAAACATTTGTGGAGCTATTAGTGACACAGTTTTACCAAAAACTACTCACACAATGGGAATCAATCATCTCAAAGGATTCACATAGATATGACCATTTATGTCATTAATAGATAACCAATTCACTAAAAATCACCCCCTGATGTAAAATTCATACAAAAATTCTTTTTAGCCTTCATTATGGTATTTTTACTTTCCCCGATTTATGGTCGCCAAATCATGGAACATTGAAATTATTGATGGGGAAAAATGAAAATAACATAAAGAAGGCCAAACAGAGAAAAGAAAATGAGAAAACGATGAAAATTCCTATATAACCTAGGGATATATCCACCCTCCCCCCCCACACACACCTAGAGTGTGTAGTGTCCTCACTGAAATAATTGATAATTTGAGAAGGAAGGATAAAACCTGGTGTGTTTTATTGGTATGATGCATCGAGAAGGTGGATTTCAGCCACCGGGTTATTTGTAAAATCCTCATAGAAGTGCTTAATTACCTGCCCATTGATGGTAAGACTTCTCCCACTCTGCTCATGCAAAACCGGTATTGCACCAAAAGGGTAATCAATAGTAATAGTAAAAGGACCGAGCCACCGGGAACAAAGCTTACCTGGGTGGATCTTAATCCTGGAATATTATATAAGGACCTTCTCACCAATATGAAACTTCCCTTGAGGAATCAGCCCATCATGTATTTCCTTTGTCCTTTCTTTGTAGATTCGAGAGTTCTCATATGAATCACGCCGACTTTCTTCAAACTTCTGAATCTGCAACATCCTATGCTCACCTGCATCTGAGAGATTCATATTACATTGCTTAATGGCCCAATATGCACGGTGTTCTACCTCAACCGAGAGGTAAAAAGAATTTCCAAACACAATCTTATAAGGTGAAATTCCGATCTAGGTTTTAAAAGTAGTACGGTATGCCCAAAGTGCATCTTCCAAGCGCAAACTCCAATCTTTCCTATTGGGTTGTACTATTTCCTCCAAGATTTACTTAACTTCCTGATTTGAAATTTCTAGTTGTCCATTAGTTTGGGGATGATATTCAGTGGAGACTTTATGAACAACCCCATACTTATGAAGAGAGTTTTTCATGTTATGATTGGAAAAATGTGAACCTTGATCACTAATGATGAATCTTGGTAGACCAAACCTACTGAAAATCTGGGACCTCACAAAATCAACAACAACTCGAGAGTCATCGGTCCTAGTAGCCTTTGATTCCACCCATATATAAACATAGTCAACAGCTAGTAATATGTACGCAAAGACAAATTAATTTGGAAAAGGCCCCATGAAGTCAATTCCCCATGCATCAAAGATTTCATAGAATAACATGGGCTGTTGGGGCATTTCATTCCTCTTAGAGATATTCCATGCGAATTGACATTGAGTACATGATTTACAAAACCTATTGGAATCTATATACAATGTTGGCCAATATAATCCTGAGTCAAGGACGTTTCGAGAAGTACGTTGAGAGCCAAAGTGGCCCCTACATGCCATGGTGTGGCAAAAGGTCAAAAAAGAGGTGAACTCATGGTCTGGGACACACCGACAAACTAATTGGTCACTACAAATTCTCCATAAGTATGGGTCATCCCACATGTACCAATGAGAATCATGCTTAAGTCTCTAGGATTGTGAAATGCTAAAATCAGTGGGGACCCTAGATGTTGCTAGAAAATTCACAATGTCTGCATACCGGGGGGTAAGGTCCACAACATCACAAAGGTTCCCATGAGGGAAGAATTCTCCAATGGGTATGGGTGAGTCAACATGATGGTCCAATGGTGGGGAAATCATACTAATGTGGTCATCTACCACATTCTCCACCCCTCTCTTGTCTCTAATCTCAAGGTCAATCTTCTATAGGAGGAACATCCAATGAATGGGGCGGGGTTTGGCTTCAGGTTTCTTTTGGAGGAAACGAAGGGCAGCATGATCAGAGAACACAATCACTTTTGACCTGAGAAGATACGAACAGAATTTTTCAATGGAAAACACAATATAAAGGATTTATTTTTTAGTGGTTGTGTAGTTTACCTGGCCAGGGTCAAGGGTACGCATGGCATATGCAATGACATGAGGAGCCTTCTCAACCCTTTGTGATAAAACTGCCCCAACTGCAATGTTAGAGGCCTCACACATAAGCTCAAAGTGGAGATCCCACCATGGTGGTTGTATTATGGGAGGTGATGTGAGACTCATTTTTAGTGAATTGAAAGCATCCTCACAATTTCTATCAAAAACATATTTAGAATCCTTTTGTAACAACTGAGATAAGGGAAGTGTGATCTTACTAAAGTCTTTAATGAATTGGCGTTAAAAACCAGCATGACCCAAGAAAGACCGCACCTCACGAACACATTTTGGATATTGAAGGGATGAAATTAATTCAATTTTAGATTTATCAACATGAATTACCTTATATGAAATGATATTCCCAAGAAAATTCCCCCGCTCAACCATGAAATGACATTTTTCATAATTTAAAACAAGATCTTTTTCAATGCAGCAGCGGAGGATATAACCTAGGTTTTCCAAACAATCATCAAAAGAAGAACCATAAACTATGAAATCATCCATAAAGACTTCCATACAACTCTCAAGGTACTTAGAAAAAATACTCAACATACATCGCTGAAAAGTACCAGTAGCATTACATAGGCCAAAGGGCATTCTTCTGTATGCAAATGTGCCGAATGGACAGGTAAATGTGGTCTTTTCTTGATCCTCATGGGCTATATGGATTTGGAAATAACCCGAATAGCCATCAAGGAAACAATAATTGGAATTACCAGCCAATCGTTCTAACATTTGGTCAATGAAAGGTAATGGAAAGTGGTCCTTCCACGTGGCTTGATTCAGTCGATGGTAGTCAATATAGACTCGCCAACAATTTTTCACACGTGTTGGAACCAATTCATTTCTTTCATTTGACACGACTGTTATTCCTGTTTTTTAGGCACAATTTTCTCTAGGCTAACCCATTTACTATCAGATATAGGATAAATGACCCCCGCTGCAAGTAATTTACTGACTTCCAATTTTACCACTTCATGGAGAGTGGGATTCAACCAGCATTGAGCCTGCCTTACGGGCATAGCCTCATCATCCAAAAGTATATGGTGCATAAAAAATATGGGTTGATCCTGGGAATATCAGCCAATGTCCATCGTATTTCCTTTTTACACTCTCTCAAAATTTTGAGCAGTTTCATTTCCTGTTGTGGAGATAGGTTATTGGAAATAATGATGGGAAATTGGTCAATACCCTCAAGATATGCATATTTTAAATTTTATGGATGTGGTTTTAATTCCAACATCGGGGGTTTTGTGTTGAGGGAGTTGATTTAGGGGGATTGAGGTCCATGAAACTATCTATCTTCTCATGTTTATTCTCAAAGAAAACAGAATCTATTGAAATGAGAATTGTAGAATCATCGATAGTCATGGGTACCTCAGAATAAACACACTCGTCAATTAAAGCACAAAATTTACAGTTTTCTGAACCCACACAACATTCAAAAGAAGAACCAAAACTCAAATCGACAATGGGTGAATAAGATGAAAATAATTCATAGGATGGGTCAAGGATAGAATTTTGTGTGTGTTTGTCATTAGAGAGAACCTCCATCGAATAGATAGGAAGAGTGGAGTGCTCTTCAACGAGATGTTTCATAGCCTCAAGTATGTTAAAACATAACTTTTCTCCACGAAACTCCATGGACAACATACCATTGTGAACGTTGATGATCGTATTTGCTATTTTGAGGAATGGACTCCCAAGTATGAGAGGGGAATGTCATTGTGTTCGGGTATCTTCCATCTCAAGAATGTAAAATTCTATAGTGAATGTAACGCCCCGACCTCAGCTACCCAGAGTCGGTGCATTACTTCGTAACATTGGCATGATCACAAAAGATCAAGTCTCGAAAGACCGATTAGTTTAGTAGCCTTGGAAACACTAGATACATTCGTAAACGTTACATTACATCATAAAGTGAAAAACTACAATAACAAAGTCTCCATAGTCCACACTCATATCCTCTTCTGACTATCATTCATAAAATACTTCTTCACATCCTGGAAAATATTAAAACATTGAAAGGGGTGAGATCAGATGCTCAGTAAGGATAACAATATTGCGGAAGCTTTCATAAATAAACATAAACATTTAAGGCAATGTATAACTAAAACAAAAGCCTTTTAAACTTGAACATCAACATAATATGGCAAAAGTAAAATGAGATAATGCCATTTACTTCTTCACATGGATATTCTACTGGTCGAATAATCACATGCAATATCAATAACCACTTTCATAATGATGGAATGCATAATGCCAGACTATCATAACCACGTAGTCAAGGCCTCGTGCCAAGACCACAAATAAGATTTTGTCAAGGCCTTGTTCCAAGACACTAGTTTGTCCCATGAGACCTGCCGATGCATCGAGGAGCTATAGCGGGCTCCACCCATCACTTATTAAGTCCAATGCATTCCTCATATGAATAGGCTTAAACATTTCATAAACCATAACATAATCGTATCACATAAAACATGCATAAAGGAAACATAACATTTCCAAATTTCAATCACAAGATAATCAATACAACACATTGATATAATAAAAATGCTTTCAAAACCATTTTCAATACCAAAATAAAAGAAAGTTAAAACATTGTATTTATTTTTCATTAAGAAAAAGTGATGGCTTGTAGAGGAAGCCGAAACTCAAATAATGGTCACGGCGGCGGAGAAGTCGTTGTCGCCGCATAAGTACGGAAAGAAAACATTCCCTTTTTGTCATTTAGTAAAACGCTTCGTATAAAAATATTCCTTTTGAATAAACGTAAAAGTCAAAGGGGTTTATACACTGTACAAACGAAATTTGTGTATAAAACAAAATATGCCTCAATGAATGGAGATTGAGACGAAGTCCCTTAAAAAGATCATTTTTAAATAGAATATATCTATTATGTGTATTCACTATATGTACACATAAATAAAGTATAAATACAATATACGACATAATAATATTATGACATAATTTGAAAGTAGGAGATTAACCCAAAGAATGGAAGTTGGGTTAAGAAATTCCCTTACCTCGTGTCTGACTTGACTCAACCGTTCTTTATCCTCCTGAATAATAAACTAGAGTTAATATATACCTTATTAAGAACCATTTTTAATTTCATTATCCTTATTATATCACTTATTACAATGATATGAACATTATTTAATTATTTAAGTTAATAACGGTCGTTTTGTCGATCTTTGTTACTTGAGTCAACAATAAGCTTCTTATAATTACAAGTTGTTTATGTGGTGAAATATCCATTATATCCAGAATTATATCCATGATTTAGATGTCATATATATATTATATATCCAGTATATACATTCATTTATAATATTACGTAACATTTAGAGGTGAGAAATGAAATGCACCGTTCATGGAGACGGTAAGCCGTACGTACGCATGAACGCTACTTTCATTTCAATTTCATATTTAATGGAACTAAATCATAACGATATAAATGTATAATATAATTCCAGTATAATATAGTGTATAATACCATTTACTCCATCCTTTATACATCCCACATATGGCATTAACGATTCAAATCACTTTGAGGGGGCGGTAGTCCGCACTTCCTAAAATGAAATTATCGCCTTTTACCCATAATGGAAATCATAAAGTAAGCCATAAATGAGAAATACAGAAGCATAAGTAAAACATAAACACATTATATATCATATATAAATATAGTGACATCTTAATGGCCACCTTTGAAGGTGTTATATGAGTGTTGAACAATCATCGTTTCGTGAGGCAGAAATTCGCCATCCACAGAAACCGTATGTTCTTTAACCATTAGATGTAGGTGTGTGTAAGTGTAGCTCGAATCCTTCTTATAACAACATCCTAGTATATTTAGGATACTGGTGTTGTTACAAAAGAAATGAATAAAAAGATTTTAGGGGGTTGGAGAAGAAAAATAAAACAAAACAACATTAGAAAAGACATTACCTCAAAATCGGGTAACGCTTTTTGATTTGAGCCAAAGGCTTCCTTGGGAAGAGTTCTGCCCAAAGTGAGGATTCTAGGAGTAAGAGAGGGATGTTGGGAGAGTATTTGGGCAGAGGTTGGCCGAGCCAAATGGCTTGAAGGTGTGAATAAGGTGGGAGAGGTGGGGGCCTTTTATAAGTGGAGAGGAGGGGCACTTTTGGAAAGATTGAAATGTTACATTATTTCACAATGCTTTTCGGATTCTAAAAGTCCCACACTTATATAATTCGAGGCTAAGGTGATAAGGTTTCGAAATATCTTCATCCAATAGGATTTGGACAAGTGTAAGCCTTGGATTTTTCATTATCTTCTCATTTTATTTAAATCGTTAAATAATGAGGTCATCGCCACATCATAATTATGTCATAAATAATTTAATTTATTTAATGTCTAAAAATTATAAAACAAATACTATGATGTAGGAAATCTTTTTATCTTTCTAATGAATATTTATAGTCAAAATTTGGACTTGTGTAACCCTACTTAAAAATTGTTTTAGTAAAACAATTTATGTTAGTGTCATTTTCACTTTAACATTAAATAAAAAGTAATTTATGTTATTTCCCAACAAAAGTGGATCCATGGGGTCCCCAAGTTAGGCCATGGCTTGTCTTGGTCGGCCATGACACAACCAATGAGGTTGGGACATGTGTCTAGGTCATTTAATATTATTAAAGTATTATTTATACCTTAAACTACCCTAATTACCACTAATCGCGATTAAGAACTTAATAAGTTACTATTCACCAAAAAATTATTTTTACCCCATTGAACCACATTTTACCTCTTAATGACAACCATGTATGTCGGATTTTTGAAAATCAAATCACAGAAGTGGTAATATTTCATTTAAACGAAAAATCAGTTATTTAACTACCACTTAGTGGTTTCACTATTCACCAAAAATTGAAGTTTTTCAGAATAATGCCAAAATTTCACCCTAAGCTATAATTGATATTCCGAATTCAAAAATGATGTCTATTTTACAAAATTCCAAACATATAAGTTTCATTAATTAATTTTATAATTAATTCCCGCTGTTACGACAAATAGCGTGTTTTTAAGAAACAATTTATATCAAAAGATTGGCAATTGTTTATGTCCATTTTCAATGTTAAATTAATTCTAATGACCACCATTGGATAAAATGGTAAAAATATATTCTAATTATACTTTAAAACCACTAAATAGTATAATTTATCACTATTAATTATTTTTATTAAAAAAGTTGTTTTTAAGTATTTTTCACTATTCATAAAAAATTAGAAGTTCTCAGAAAAATACCAAAACTTCAACATAGGCTAATTTCGATATTAGGAATACAAAAATGAAGTCCATTTTGAAATATAAAATTTATATAATTTTAAAAAGTGGTTATTACTATTCATAACGGCTACTTTGATTTGTCGCGATGTTTTAGAACTCGAAGTTGCGTACAATGCAAGCTATGGTATTATTGAATGAGATGCGTATCATGGAAGCTCGGGGTGTTACATTCTCCCCTCCTTCAATAAATTGCGTCCTCGCAATTTGAAATTTTTCTTTGATAATAAAAGGCTGAAAATAGAAAATACCTTTGTGGAAAACCCACATCGGAAATAAGGTTAATAAATATATAACATTAAAAGAAAGCAGGATAAGTACAAAGGTCACCCGATATAGCCCATTCTAGGATTATATGAAAATATGGATATGGAGGAGAAACAAACCATCAAGGTCTGATGGAGAGTTATAGAAAACAGGATTAGGAGAAAGTTTAACCCCAAGAAAATCACAAACTTGTGATTGGTTAAACGGTCATTGAATCCCCAGTTGGAAAAGTTAACCGACAACATTTTTGTTTTAAGTTACCTTTTATAATGTTGAGGAATTTATTTAGGATATTTACTAAGAACGTAAGGGAATATACATACTTGTTATGTATGCTTTCATTCGTTAATAAATTTTTACCACAAACCCAACTTTTACTCCAAATGGTAACGGAACTCAAAAATATTCTATTTATCCTAATTGTATAAGGTTCAAAATGTTAACACATACCATTTAGATTAGTAAAACTATTTTGTAATAACCAGGGACTTCCTGTAGGCTAGTGGTAGGAAATAAAGGCCTGTCGCACTATGGTTGTGGGTTCGATTCCTGCAGCTTTGTCCGACGTGACGGGTTATGCCCCACCCTGCAGGTTGTCCTTTTCCTAAAAATATAGTACCATACTATTCCAAAAATATTCTTCATAAATGTTTTAACCTTAAACAATACTATCCAAAGTTCAACTTAATCCATTCCAACCTTAACAGTTATCCAAAATAGTTCTGTCCAACTCACAGTCCAAATTTTATAAGGAAGGTAAACATAATGAAGATCCTTTATCCCACGTAACAACATGTGAACACCTTCATCATGTATTCTTTTTAAACATACTGAATTACCATGATCCCTTATTCCTTATAGAATACTAGATATACTCCTTATATCCAAAAATGTATACAAAACATCAATCAGTTTCAAGGAAGTTAAGTATATCCAATATAATTTATCCAAATCAATCACGTCTTATTCCAAAATCACAATCTCAGTATCAGAACCATATTATGGTTTATCTTTCTCTCAACCATATATTTTCCAAAAATTTAACCTACTGTGGAGTCACTTTTCTTGGTTCCACACAATCTCAAGTCCTTGATGAAATAGTACTGCAGTACAATCCTTATATACTCCATAATTATTATAACCAGTACATCATTGATACAACACTCAAATGAAAAAAAATTCTTTAATAACAACATAAGAACTCTAATCATTACCCCTCATCTGTGGTAGTATCATAACTTGATTATTATCCAATAACATCAATTGGGGCATGCTCTGATGATTTGGACATTGGTTTGCGTAGTGTCCCCAATCCTTGCAGAAGAAGCATTGTACATTTGAAACCATTTTCTTACCCTTGCAGTCACGCACTTTGTGTCCTTTTTGTCTACACTTATAACAAACTCCCATTCCCTTTAGGCAAGTTCCATGATGTTTCTTCCCACAATTACCACATATTGGAAAATTCTTCTTTCCCCTCATCCCTTTATCCATCATTCTCTCTTCCATCCCTTTCGTCTCTTGCTTCGCTTCAAAGCCATAGGACTCAGAGAATTCTTTACTTATCCTATTAACACATGATAATATTTCTTCATATGTTGAGAACACATGGGAGACTATTTCCCTTCGAAATGTTGGCTTAATACCATGAAAGATACTATCCTTCTTACTCTTTGGATCATACGTACTGCTGGAGTTCACATTCCTTCTACTGGGCGCCATTTCTATACAATGGCATAAACTAGGTTAGTTTATGAATCAAAATACATAATTCCATACTTGTAAAACACTTTACATAAATTGAACTATTTATGGATATAATCTATAATCATAAAAAGAAATGTTTTCTTTGAGGAAGTATATACTCATAACCCTTCATAGTGGTTTGTAAATAAAATGGGAATTATCCTAAGCATATCCCCCGGGAGTGTCGTAACCAAGAGTGCAGCAAGGCCCGTTGTCGTGCACCAGTTCCCGTTCGAGTCTAGCTCAAAGCGGTGTTTTCGGGTTTTACCCCTAGGTACATCTGTGCCAGAGCCGCCTCTACCTGCTCGTATCCAGACAGGGATGTATTGCTCGGAAAAGTCATAACATTTCTATAATACCAAAATTCTAGGAAGTTCTTCTATACTAATCCTCAAAGTCTATCTTTGGGCTATGTGCTCTAATCAGAGTTTATCTAAATCTAGCTTCCAAGGTTAGTACTAAACTGCCTTTGATACCAACTGTAACGCCCCGACCTCAGCTACCCAGAGTCGGTGCATTACTTCGTAACATTGGCATGATCACAAAAGATCAAGTCTCGAAAGACCTATTAGTTTAGTAGCCTTGGAAACACTAGATACATTCGTAAACGTTACATTACATCATAAAGTGAAAAACTACAATAACAAAGTCTCCATAGTCCACACTCATATCCTCTTCTGACTATCATTCATAAAATACTTCTTCACATCCTGGAAAATATTAAAACATTGAAAGGGGTGAGCTCAGATGCTCAGTAAGGATAACAATATTGCGGAAGCTTTCATAAATAAACATAAACATTTAAGGCAATGTATAACTAAAACAAAAGCCTTTTAAACTTGAACATCAACATAATATGGCAAAAGTAAAATGAGATAATGCCATTTACTTCTTCACATGGATATTCTACTGGTCGAATAATCACATGCAATATCAATAACCACTTTCATAATGATGGAATGCATAATGCCAGACTATCATAACCACGTAGTCAAGGCCTCGTGCCAAGACCACAAATAAGATTTTGTCAAGGCCTTGTGCCAAGACACTAGTTTGTCCCATGAGACCTGCCGATGCATCGAGGAGCTATAGCGGGCTCCACCCGTCACTTATTAAGTCCAATGCATTCCACATATGAATAGGTTTAAACATTTCATAAACCATAACATAATCGTATCACATAAAACATGCATAAAGGAAACATAACATTTCCAAATTTCAATCACAAGATAATCAATACAACACTTTGATATAATAAAAATGCTTTCAAAACCATTTTCAATACCAAAATAAAAGAAAGTTAAAACATTGTATTTATTTTTCATTAAGAAAAAGTGATGGCTTGTAGAGGAAGCCGAAACTCAAATAATGGTCACGGCGGCGGAGAAGTCGTTGTCGCCGCATAAGTACGGAAAGAAAACATTCCCCTTTTGTCGTTTAGTAAAACGCTTCGTATAAAAATATTCCTTTTGATTAACGTAAAAGTCAAAGGGGTTTATACACTATACAAAAGAAATTTGTGTATAAAACAAAATATGCCTCATGGAATGGAGATTGAGACGAAGTCCCTTAAAAAGATCATTTTTAAATAAAATATATCTATTATGTGTATTCACTATATGTACACATAAAGAAAGTATAAATACAATATACGACATAATAATATCATGACATAATTTGAAAGTAGGAGATTAACCCAAAGAATGGAAGTTGGGTTAAGAAATTCCCTTACCTCGTGTCTGACTTGACTCAACCGTTCTTTAACCTCCTGAATAATAAACTAGAGTTAATATATACCTTATTAAGAACCATTTTTAATTTCATTATCCTTATTATATCACTTATTACAATGATATGAACATTATGTAATTATTTAAGTTAATAACGGTCGTTTTGTCGATCTTTGTTACTTGAGTCAACAATAAGCTTCTTATAATTACAAGTTGTTTATGTGGTGAAATATCCATTATATCCAGAATTATATCCATGATTTAGATGTCATATATATATTATATATCCAGTATATACATTAATTTATAATATTACGTAACATTTAGAGGTGAGAAATGAAATGCACCGTTCATGGAGACGGTAAACCGTACGTACGCATGAATGCTACTTTCATTTCAATTTCATATTTAATGGAACTAAATCATAATGATATAAATGTATAATTTAATTCCAGTATAATATAGTGTATAATACCATTTACTCCATCCTTTATACATCCCACATATGGCATTAACGATTCAAATCACTTTGAGGGGGCGGTAGTCCCCACTTCCTAAAATGAAATTATCGCGTTTTACCCATAATGGAAATCATAAAGTAAGCCATAAATGAGAAATACAGAAGCATAAGTAAAACATAAACACATTATATATCATATATAAATATAGTGACATCTTAATGGCCACCTTTGAAGGTGTTATATGAGTGTTGAACAATCATCGTTTCGTGAGGCAGAAATTCGCCATCCACAGAAACCGTATGTTCTTTAACCATTAGATGTAGGTGTGTGTAAGTGTAGCTCGAATCCTTCTTATAACAACATCCTAGTATATTTAGAATACTGGTGTTGTTACAAAAGAAATGAATAAAAAGATTTTATGGGGTTGGAGAAGAAAAATAAAACAAAACAACATTAGAAAAGACATTACCTCAAAATCGGGTAACGCTTTTTGATTTGAGCCAAAGGCTTCCTTGGGAAGCGTTCTGCCCAAAGTGAGGATTCTAGGAGTAAGAGAGGGATGTTGGGAGAGTATTTGGGAAGAGGTTGGCCGAGCCAAATGGCTTGAAGGTGTGAATAAGGTGGGAGAGGTGGGGGCCTTTTATAAGTGGAGAGGAGGGGCACTTTTGGAAAGATTGAAATGTTACATTATTTCACAATGCTTTTCGGATTATAAAGGTCCCACACTTATATAATTCGAGGATAAGGTGATAAGGTTTCGAAATATCTTCATCCAATAGGCTTTGGACAAGTGTAAGCCTTGGATTTTTCATTATCTTCTCATTTTATTTAAATCGTTAAATAATGAGGTCATCGCCACATCATAATTATGTCATAAATAATTTAATTTATTTAATGTCTAAAAATTATAAAACAAATACTATGATGTAGGAAATCTTTTTAGCTTTCTAATTAATATTTATAGTCAAAATTTGGACTTGTGTAACCCTACTTAAAAATTGTTTTAGTAAAACAATTTATGTTATTGTCATTTTCACTTTAACATTAAATAAAAAGTAATTTATGTTATTTCCCAACAAAAGTGGATCCATGGGGTCCCCAAGTTAGGCCATGGCTTGTCTTGGTCGGCCATGACACAACCAATGAGGTTGGGACATGTGTCTAGGTCATTTAATATTATTAAAGTATTATTTATACCTTAAACTACCCTAATTACCACTAATCGCGATTAAGAACTTAATAAGTTACTATTCACCAAAAAATTATTTTTACCCCATTGAACCACATTTTACTTCTTAATGACAACCATGTATGTCGGATTTTTGAAAATCAAATCACAGAAGTGGTAATATTTCATTTAAACGAAAAATCAGTTATTTAACTACCACTTAGTGGTTTCACTATTCACCAAAAATTGAAGTTTTTCAGAATAATGCCAAAATTTCACCCTAAGCTATAATTGATATTCCGAATTCAAAAATGATGTCTATTTTACAAAATTCCAAACATATAAGTTTCATTAATTAATTTTATAATTAATTCCCGCTGTTACGACAAATAGCGTGTTTTTAAGAAACAATTTATATCAAAAGATTGGCAATTGTTTATGTCCATTTTCAATGTTAAATTAATTCTAATGACCACCATTGGATAAAATGGTAAAAATATATTCTAATTATACTTTAAAACCACTAAATAGTATAATTTATCACTATTAATTATTTTTATTAAAAAAGTTGTTTTTAAGTATTTTTCACTATTCATAAAAAATTAGAAGTTCTCAGAAAAATACCAAAACTTCAACATAGGCTAATTTCGATATTAGGAATACAAAAATGAAGTCCATTTTGAAATATAAAATTTATATAATTTTAAAAAGTGGTTATTACTATTCATAACGGCTACTTTGATTTGTCGCGATGTTTTAGAACTCGAAGTTGCGTACAATGCAAGCTATTGTATTATTGAATGAGATGCGTATCGTGGAAGCTCGGGGTGTTACAGTGAATATGAGATTCTTAAATTTTACAGGGACATCCTCGACCACTTATGATGGGTGTGTTGTGCTTCGGTTGGCAAGTTGCATGACAATACCTGTTGGTTGAAGCTCTCCAACCTGAAAAGAAGTATACACAGAGTGAGGAATTACATTAATAGAGGCAACTAAATCTAGCATAGCATCAGAAAAGAAGGTCTCCCCTATGGTACACGGTATCGTGAATGTTCTGGGATCCTTGCATTTGGTGGGAATTTCTGGTTGAATCCCGACCGAGACATTCCTTCCAAGGTTGAATCTCTCATTCGCCTTCAGCATCCTTCTATGGCTGTAAATCTCTTTAAGAAATTTGGCATATCGAGAGATTTGTTTAACTACATCCAATAAAGGAATGTTAACTTGAACCTTTTTAAATGTATCCATTATTTCATTATCAATCTCATTATCAAAATTCTCCCTAGATTTAGAGAGCCTTTGAGGTAAAGTAAGAGGAATTGATTGTTCATTTGAATCATCAATGACAATTCAATTACCATTTTTGTCTGTTTTTTTTACATGAAATTTTTGAGGGTTTGGAAAGAGAGTTTTCATGAGGGGAAATACCTGCTGTGCGGAATCAGTAGGAGGAGAAACGTCTTTACCACTAAGAAGTGTAGCTGCACATACATTACCTTTGTCCTTTGGATTGGAAATGGGTTGGGATAGTAGTTGTCTAGAACCTTGCATCTTAAGCTCACCGATGGTGTTTTCTAATTTCCCTACTTGGGTTCGTAGGTCTTGAATAGCTGATTGTATGGTTTGTTGGAACTGGAGGTTCTGGGTTGCCATTTTCTTCACCATATCCTCAAGGCTTGGTTCAGACTTGGGAGGAGGAGGATTTATTTGAGATGGTGAAGGATAATAAGTTTTCATACCTTGGCCTTGGTGATACCAGTTCTACTTGGGGTAGCTTGAGTTTCCTCCTTGTCAGTATTGTGGGTGTGCTTGCCACCTGGGGTTTGGATTTGGCCTGAGTGGTTCTTGCTTGAACAGTAGTGCTTGTTGGAATGGATGCCCAGGGAACACTACAACACAAGACTCAGATGAATCCTGAATTTGTGGGTACTGGTCAGAAAAATGAGTATTATCATAACAAATACCACAATGTAATGGAGTGGGAGGAGAGTGTTAGTTACCTTGTTCTTGAGATAATTGCCTTAGAATTGTATGCATCTCATCAATTTTATTATCTACCTTTTGTTATAGGGATGAATGAATTACCTCATGAACTCCTCAGGTTTGTGCAATAGCTCATGTACCAAATTTTTGTGCATTTTGATCCATGTTGGCTATTAAGTCACGAGAGGAAGAAGGAGTTTTTCCAATTAGGGAACCACTAGCTGCATCATCAATCATTCCACGATCCATGGGGATAAGACCCTCGTATAAGTATTGAATTAAAATTTCTTCACTAATCTGGTGGTGGGGGAAACTTGAACAAAGTCTTTTAAATCTCTCCCAGAATTCATGAAGGGTATCTCCTTGTAACGGCCTAATGGCACAAATTTCATTCCTAATTGATGCAGTTTGGTAGGTAGGGAAAATCTTCTCTAGAAAGAGTCAATTAAGGTCATTCTATCCCCCAAATGTGGTAGGCAGATAGTATATCCAATCTTTGGCTACACCATCAAGGGAGAAAGGGAAGGCCCTAAACTTAATGAGGTTTTCAGACACATTTTGGGGTTTCATGGTGGAGCGCACTATGTGAAACTCCTTTAGATGTTTGTGAGGGTCATCACCGGGAAGACCATGGAATTTTGGAAGGAGGTGGATGAGGCCTGATCCTAGCTCAAAATTGGCCACTTTCTCAGGATATTGGATGTACATAGGTTGGTACTCCACATCCGGGGTGGTCAGTTCTTTTAATGTCCAGTTATTTGCAGCCATGATCTCTGGGATTGATTTGGTTCAATTTTTTATTGGTTCAAGACCACGTGAGGTTCTAAATGGGGTTCCTCAGTGTTACGTTACTGTCCTACTCAATATGTCCTGATTTGTGAGTGGAATGAATTTTCAATTTCAGGGTCAAATTCGAGTAGTGTTTCTTTTCCAGATGTTATCATGCCACAACAATGACCAATTTGATTAATTGATTTTTTTTTAAAGTTTTTTTTTATGGAAGGTGAATAAAATTAAAAAAAACTTATGAATTGAAAGTAGTATATAAAATATAATGTTATAATACAGAATTAGAGAGATAGAGAAAAAAAGAAGAAGAAGAAGAAGAGGGAGAGAGAGAGAGAGAGAACACACAAAAACAAAAACAAACAAAAACAAAAACTATCAAATGGGGGGGGTATTGAATAGAGTACTGATTAAGAAGTAAAATATATAAATAAAATGAAATAAAAGATATTGGTTCCCCGTTAACGGTGCCAATATTTGATCGCGTTGTCGAGCGTGTCAAATTAGAGGTTATGTTTTTACTAGAATTTCTATAGTATAGCAGGAACACTAGGTCGTCTCTCGACGGAGCCTTAGATCAATAATTTCAAAAGAAGGTTCTGATTAAGTTAAAAAAATTGCAATTAAATTAAGTGGTTGGGGGTTCAATGATTTTAAAATAGCAATTTAAACTATACTACTAAGTGAGAAAAACTGGTTGGAGAAATCGTGATCAACCCGGGTAAGTGTCCCTTGATGCTCAATCCGTCATCGCTCTCAACGGAATGAGAAGGATCATTGATTCTTTGATTTTATACCCACTGAAACCAGTAGTATGTGATTTCTTACTAGGTTACCACCTAGAATTTGATCGATCAACATTTTTGATTATCGGTGACCACTCATAATCAATAAAACTATGTTGATGTATGAACCAAACTCAATCAAGGCTTCACATCAACAACGCGCTGAGATGTCCAGATTTTCGTCTTTGTCAAAATTGATCTAAATAAAAAAACATGCATATTCATGGGTTATAACTTTTGGATATCATCAAACAAGTCAATTCAAAAGCAAACTCATGAAAGAGAAGAGGTTAGAAAAGAGGCAAACACACTCAAATCATCACAAGATCTGGGTTATGCATGGAAGCACGAGGATTCTTGTTCCTTTTATTTATATTTAATCATACCAGAATAAAAAAAATTCATAAGGTAAAAATTAATAACAATAGACAACAAACCTGTAAATTAAATCACCTTATGAATATTACAAATGTAGGGCTCGGGATTACAACAATGGACACCCCCAAGTTGATCACTAAGAAACATAGAAGTACATGAGGGAGAAGGGAACTAAAATAAATGAAAGAAGCTCCCCAATTCTACTCACCTTCACCCCTGGTCGTGAAACATGAGGTAATGTGGGTGAGAGGTGTTTTTATGGACAAACACATCACACTTTCCATAAAAGAAGTCAAGTGCCTAAGAGACTAGGTCACTATTCAGGGAAGACTTTTTACTCCATCTTTATCTGGATGGTTGACTGACCAAAACGCGTGAAAATGTCCTGAAAGTCGGTGGAGAGGTTGGCCTTCAAGTTATCTGTCCATGGGAGGTGGAATCCGCCCAATTTGATCTCTGAGGCCCGAGTTATGGCCCAAATATAGAAGGGGGTCCAATCTGGCCCGCCCAGAATTGCTTCACCATGTGGACCAATTATGGGCCTTTAAATGGGCGAATTGGGCTTCATGGTCTTCTAGAAAAATGTAGCCGAAACAAATTTACACGCATTAAACGATTTGTAGCCCAATTGAATGTACAAATCTTCCAAAAAATGTATTAATGTCCACATGAATGCTTGGACCCTTGCGCAGTTTGGCCCGTTTTTCTTGATTACCATCGTGGGCTCTCCGAATCACCTCCTCCTATAATGTAAACACATAAACAAGTAAAATTACCCTATTAAATATTAATAAAAATTAATGAATTGAATCAAATGGTAAGTGTAATTTATTATTATATTTGGAATATTCATTACAAAACCAGTTTAAAAACAGAGGTGTAAGGGTGGAATAAAACAGTGAATCGTGGTACGATCAACACCCACTATTGACAGCAAACTGATAACAATTTTTGGAATACCAACTTTTGACAATATTCTTACTGCATTCCAACACTACCCTTCTACACCACTGTTAGTCTTTTATCACGATCCTCAGCTATTGTGATATCTAGTCTTTGATCGATCACTTCTAGCATCGTCAGATTTAAAAACTCTCCCCTTTACTCATTGATCCCCCTATCTCACTGCTCTACGTGTCAGCTTCTCCCCGAATCTGTCAGTATTTCTCAAATAGCTACACTGTCTCCCCATTGAACAAACACTATTTTCTCCCCCTTTGTCAATGAACCCAAAGGTCACTCCTTTGTAGTCTGTAACAGAGTAGAGAACACATATCAACACATTAGGGAAAAAGACATCATATATCGGGGAGAGGGGGTGATACAAATCCACACTCTTTTAAGTGTGGGGAGTCGACTAAACTCCGAGAGCCAGTCGATGCCTTTCAAACACTTCCTTCGGTAAGGACATTGTCAGAATGTCTGCAACCTATTGTTCTATGGGCACATACTCCAATTTTACAATTCTTTGCTCAACATTATCTTTGATGAAATGATATTTGATCTCAATGTTAATTGTCCTTTAGTGATGGACGGGATTTTTTTTGAGATTTATAGAACTTGAGTTATCACACTGGATTCCGATCGGAGACTTCACTTCAACTCCCATATCTTCAAGCTACTGCTTTATCCATATTAATTGTGTGCACGCTTGAGTGGCCGCAATATACTCAGCTTCTGCAGTGCTCAATGAAATGAAATCTTGATTATTGATTAGACACGAAATACAAAATCCACCAAGATAGAATGCACCTCTTGATGTTGATTTTCTGTCATCCGCTGATCCGGCCCAATCTGCATCTGTGTAACCCAATAACTCGGTCTGAGATTTTTCATTATATGTCAAGACAAAGTCCACCGTGCACTTGATTAACCGAATTATTCTTTTCACTGCAAGCATGTGGATTTACTTGTAATTACTCTGATATCTCGCTGCTCGGCGTGTGGAGAAAACAATACCAGGCCTTGTTGCGGTCAAGTAAAACAAACTTCCAATAATTTTTCTATATTCTTTGATATTAACTGTCTTTCCATCCTCATATTTTATTAATTTCTTCCAGGTAGAAACCAGAGTCTTCATCTCCTTGGATATCTCCATTCCAAACCTTCTTAGAACCTCCTTGGCGTATTTGGATTGATAAATGATTGTGCCATTACTTCTTTGTGTCACCTATAAACCAAAGAAAAATGTTAGCTCTCCAATCATTGACATTTCAAACTCATCTTTCATGAATTCGGAAAACTGTCTACACTGAGCTTCATCTGATCCGCCAAATATTATGTCATCGACATAAACCAACACTGTCATCCTTTGATTACCGTCGTTGCTGAAATAAATATTGAAATCATCTCCCCCATGCTGGAAACCAAGATTCTTCAACTACTGATCAAACCTTGATTACCATGCTCTTGGTGCCTGTTTCATCCCATACAACGCCTTCTTCAGCCTTCAAAATTTGTTCTCATCCTCATGAATGAGAAAACCATATGGCTTCACAATGTACACCTCTTCTTCCAGAAACCCATTTAGAAATGCAGATTTGACGTCCATTAGGAACTCTTTGAACTTTCTTTGACCTACAATGGCCAAAAATAATCTGATTGTCTCTAGCCTTGCAACCGGTGAAAATGTATCATCAACGTAGATACCCTTTATTTGGGAGTATCCTTTTCACACCAGTCATGCTTTGTTTTTAATCACTATGACATATTCAATTATCTTTTTGCGAAAGACCCATTCATTCCTGATGATATTCTTATTTTCTGGCCTCGAAACAATCTCCCATGCCTGATTCTTCTCAATTTGATCTGGCTCTTAATTCTTGGCATGAAACCAGTTTTCATCTTCAACTGCATCAGAAAAGCATTTCAGCTCAACCTAAGATAGAAAAGATGCATGTTACAGTGATTTCATTTTCCTTATCTGAACTGGTGCTGTTTAATCACCAATGATATTCTATATATCAATTTCCACTCCTCTCATTGGCTTCATTGTAGACACAAACATGACAATTTCTTGTTCATCATCAGTATCTTTTTCTAGGTCAGCCTCTACCACTTCTACTCCCCCCTATGATGATTTCTTCCTCAACACATTCTTCAATAAATTTTTCACTGTTTCATTGTTCAGTACCATCATTTCGTTCAGCTAATTTTATGATATTCTTTTTGACACCGGGTTGATATTCTCTCACAACATCATTGTATCCTGAAAACAGTCAGCTAATACCATATTGTTATAAAAAAAAATTGATAAGCATGAGATGCATTATTATTGCTGCTTATCTATGTGTTTGTTTCTTCCCACAAAATGAAACACCTAAGCTGAGTCATCCAATTATTTCTTTTATGGCTCTTGCATCTAATTTTGTTATTGAATGTTCCCCCTATGTTGTGCACCACTTCCTGGGGTTAGGCCCACTTTTTAGTCCTATAAACATTCATCTTCTTCTGCATCATTTATTCTCATATTCCACTCAGCATTGAGCCACAAACAAATTCTCTAAGCCTACTGAGTAGAAACTCGGTGTAGGAAAAAAGAGATAAAGTTAATAACAAAATAACTCCCTGTTATGCTCTGCTTCTCCCTTACGTCTTCATCTTTGGTACCTGACTTGAATAAATTGAATCTTTGGAGCATATCAGCTCTCTATTTTTCTTCTTTAGATGCCACTTTCCCTTGGATCTTATCTCCCTAAAACCTGAAATACATGACTCATTAGTTAATAGAATTTATAAACATAGGGAGAGGGGTTCTTCTAGAATCCTTAAGAAGAGGATTCCAGTTGATCCTGATGGGTCAACCCTTTGATTATTTTTTATAGAGCATCACACTCTTTCCTTACTTCTTCTAACTGCCTAGCCAACTTCAACTGCTCTGGCCATATGACTAAGAATTCAATACTCACATGGTGAGTCTTTTTCTGATATGTAGATTATGCAGGCTTGGAATTTCTCACCATTTGTCGTTTATACCCAGTAGTACACAGTTCCTTCATTGATGTTCCACCAAAATTCCATTTCCTGTGATTCCTTTTCTAGGAAGAAATTTCTTTTCTTTCTATCTTCCCTTGCTTCTTCCACCATTACAAGGATCCTGCACCTTCCTCCATTGTTCGATGTGGAACACAACATGTGAATTTTTCAATACATTCTTTGTTCATATTTATTTTATCAGATGTCTGAGTCACCACACTCTTTTTCACTAGTGGTGAGTCCTCCATTGAACTTTCATTCTTCTTTAGCATAGCTGGAGTAGATCTCCCCTTAATTTTACAGGTTTTTTCACATTCTCTCCTTGAGAGATATTGTGAGTATGAAAGAGGAGGTGACTGATACACCTTTCGTTCAGATCCAGGTGATTTCCCTGAGGCTCTAATCCTATTATTCTCCTTACCAATTTGTCTCCCAGTATAGGATTCTTTTTCTACACTTCATGTTGTGGAGATCTATTTTCATGTTCTGTTTCCTTTCCTGATTTCTTTTTTGCTACAATGTCTTGCCAAATTCCCATAAACAGAACATATAAAACATGTTCCATCAAATGGATACCTCATTTCATCATTTATCTATCGATATTTTGATACATATTGAGTTCTTCCTCTGACATTAAGCTCTTGAGCTTCCTGAAAAATAATCATGGTGTGTCCCATTCTTCCATAGTAATATCATCTTACAAATGCTTTCCTCTGAGAGACTCTTCTTTATGATTTCTCAGGAAGCTTCATCTTATTCTTAGATTTTGAATATTTTATATTTTCTCAATAATAAATGTATTCCTGAGCCTCTGAACAAAAACTTTATGTCTGACCATGAATCTCGCAGAAATAGAATATGTCGTCACTTATTCTTGAAACTATACACTTTGGCCTATCTCTAGCACCTACAGTATTTTTCTTACCTCTGGAGATTTTCACTGCATTTTTCTTATCACGCATAGGAATGAGATCATCATATCTAATTCCATATTTTCCCAAAATGGATGGCCTTTGGGATGATATAATCCTATCATTCTTCTCCTCTGATGAAGCATATTTGGCTTTCATTTTATCATCACCTGCCGAAGGATAATCAAATAATAAGTGCAGTGCATCCTTCAATATGAGATTATCTTCAGATTTAGATTTCTCTATTTCATTCTTGACCGAATATATTTCTTCCTCCAGTTTCGTAATCTTTTAATCTATTGACGCATGTTGAGCATTATGTTCTTTTATGAGATTCTTTTGGCTACTCAACTCATCTTCAAGTTCCCGTGTGAGCTTTTCCATAATGTCACTTTTCTCCTTCACCATCAATTTTTCTTACGAAACATATTTAGAGACAGATTCATTATCTTATTGTATCCTTTGATTCTTCTAGTCTTTTTTAGAAAACTGTGTTGCTCGATCATCATTTTTAGATTTCATATTCTGAACTTCATCTGACTTTTTGTTGTCTTCATAATCACCAGCCTTTTGTTTTCCTTTCATTTTATCTATCTTTTGTAGTTCTTCACTTTAAGAATAATTTTCTCCTTTAGGTCAGTAACCACATCAATAATCCTTTTATTTAATCCTATTATCTTGTTGAACTCAATTTCCAATAATTGTATCCTGATATTTTTATATTTAACTTCTTCATCCAATTTCGGATCCAATTCCTTTTCCTTTTGGACAACATCCACTTTTTGACTTCTTGGTGTTTCTTCATCATCAGTGGTTCCAACATCACTTGAAAAATCAGGTTCATCACTCATTCCTTCAGCATCATTGATTGAGTATGTATTTTCAAAGAATGATTCATCCAAACCATTTTTATGTTCACTACAAGATTCCTTTAATTGAATCCCAATCTTTCGATTGACACTTCCACAGTGGGTAATTCCTCTAGATTTCTCCTTCTTCTTTGATGTTTTTTCCTATTCCATGGCACACCGATATAAGAGAAGAAAGATTATTTAACCACAGTGATCGACTATGCCAAGTCGGAGAAAAAAAATTTGAAAACAACAACCTTCCCTCCGATACCAATTGTTAGGACCAATAGGGGCCTATATACCCTGAGGGGGTGGGGGTGAATTAGGAAATAGATATTCTTTTTCAAAGTTCTTCCTGCCCCACTGGATGTTGACCTCTTTATTACAAGGGTCACTTTGTTTGCACTTGTGTGTTTATTATGATCACTTATTTTCTTATTTATCTGATGGTGATGCTTTAAATATAATGCAAGGAAGTAAGCAGGAAGACACGTAGATTTTTACTTGGTTCACCCTCATTAGGCTACGTCCAAGGAGCATACGCTGACAAGTTTCCAGTTAGACCAAATTCCACTATTCTTCACTAGATGTGGATAAAAAGGTTCGAGAACAATCACTCTGTCTCAGGCTCACTACCTTTACAAGGTTTAGGGTCAACACACTGTTTTCCCAAGGATCACCTTCTTTCTCTTCCCTTGCTCACTACTCCGGAAAGGACCCACTGATAGTTTATAGACATTTAGGTCTCTTCATTATCTCTAATGAATACATCATATCTTGTATTTGGATGCCCTATTGAAGTCCACATTTCTCCCGAAGATGAATTTCAATTTTCACCGATGGTATTGGGCAATCTTCTAGCTTTCACGCAGCCCTGTATAACCGCCTTGAATCAACCTTACTTGGCGCGTAGGTCTAACCCAGCGCGCAAGTATCAGTGCACATGTCATAACTGGCGTACAGGTCTACCTCAACCACCTGTGAGGTACAATCTTCTGCAAATCCAAACATGCGCGATTCAATCCCTTTTACGCCAAAACCAAAATTGGCGCGCAACTACCTACCGGCTGGCAACTTCAAAAACTGGCGCGCATGTCCACCTACGCGACCACACACCACCTGCGCGACCACCACACCAGCGCGACTAGAGCTTTGGGTTTTATAAGTGTTGAACTCTGTTAAAATTGAGGAGGGCAGTCTTGTATTTATAGGCATTTGGACAGCCTGTACGACCGCGCACAAGTCTCCCCTCGGCGCGCATGTTTCGGCGCGCATGCCTCTGCCCTTGAAAGTCACATGTGCGTCCAACCCAATACTTGTGCGACCCCATTTACTTTTCCATATTTTGATCTTCTGATCTTGAAAAACAACAGGCGCGCAAGTTCACAACCCTTCTAGTCATCGGTGTGCAATTCTCTTCACGACGCGCAAGTCACCTCTGCGACCACACCAATACCTACGTGACCCTCTTTCCTTTGCCATATATTGAACTTCTGATCCTGAAAAAAATATTCGTGAAAGTTTCTTCTACTTCAAGTCAACGGCGTGCATGTCCCTTTTCCAAAAACCACATGTCTTCATTTGTCGATTTTCAGGAACAAAAATTTGGCAAACACTAGAAAACAGCACCACTTTGTATCTGTTATTTTTGTACTGCCTCTAGATTATCCATTCCTTTGTCGATGTTGTTGAATCAAACATGGATCGTTGATCACAGCTCTTGAACTTGACATTCCACCATGAAATCCCCCATTGTCAACAAAATTGTTTATCATCGTTTTCTTTGTTATCAATCACATCACAGATGCCCACTTTGTCAACAAACACAATCAGCTCAAAAATGAATCAATGATACCTTGAGTGATTTATGCCAAAAAATCTCCCCCTCTTGGTTTATTGACAACTATTTCATAAAAAGATTCATCGTTAACTCTTCAGCCAGCATTCGCCTATTGCGATTCAGATAGCTATTAAGGATTCACTCAACACATACTATAAGCCCACATGAGAAATGCTCGGTGTGAGAAACAAGATTAAATGAAAAGTTCATCGATGAATCACTTCAACACTGACACCCACTGGTGACACAAAACTCATACCAATTTTTGGAATACCATTTGTTGGAAATATTCTTACCACATTCTAACACTACCCTTCTCCACCACTCTTCTTCTTTTATCACGATCCTCAGCAGCCGTGATATATAATCTTTGATCGATCACTTCTAGCATCGTCAGATTTAAAACATCTCCCCCTTTCTCATTGCTCCCCATATCTCGCTGCTCCACTTTTCAACTTCTCCCTGAATCTGTCATGATTTCTCAAATAGCCACACTGTCTCCCCCTTGATCAATCACTATTTTCTTCCCCTTTGTCAACGAACACAAAGGTCACTCCTTTGAAGTCTATAACAGAGTAGAGAACATGTATCAACACATTAGGGAAAAAACATCATACCTTAGGGAGAGGGGTGATCCACATCCACACTCTTTTAAGTGAGGGGAGTCGACGGAACTCCCAGAGCAAGTCGATGCCTTTCAAACGCTTCCTTGGGTAAGGCCTTTGTTAGAATGTTTGCAACCTGTAGTTCTGTGGGCACATACTCCAATTTCACAATTCCGTCCTCAACCTTATCCTTGATGAAATGATATTTGATCTCAATGTGCTTTGTCCTTGAGTGATGGATGTGATTTTTTTCTGAGATTTACAGCACTTGAGTTATCACACTAGATTCCGATAAGAGACTTCACTTCAACTCCCATATCTTCAAGCTTCTACTTCATCCATAATAACTATGTGCACTATTGAGTGGCCGCAATATTCTCAGCTTCTACGATGCTCAATGAAATGAAATCTTGCTTCTCACTTAGCCAAGAAATACACAATACACCATAGATATAATGCACCTCCTGATGTTTATTTTCTGTCGTCTGCTGATCCAGCCCAATCTGCATCTGTGTAACCCAATAACTCAGTCTGAGATTTGTCATTATATGTCAAGTCAAAGTCCACCATTCTATTGATATACCGAAGTATTCACTTCCCTGCAAGCATGTGTATTTCCTTGGGATTTCTCTAATATCTCTTTGCTTGGAATGTGGCGAAAACAATGTCAGGCCTTGTTGCGGTCAAGTACAACAAACATCCAATAATTTGCCTGTATTTTGTGATATTAATGACCTTTATATACATATCTTTTGATAATTTCATCCAGGTAGCAACCAAAGTCTTCATCTCCTTGGAGATATCCATTCCAAAACTTCTTAGAACCTCTTTGGCGTATTTGGATTGAGAAATGAATGTGCCATTACTTTCTTGTGTCACCTGTAAACCAAATAAAAATGTCAGCTCTCCAATCATTGGCATTTCATACTAATTTTTCATGAATTTGGAAAACTGTCTGCACTGAACTTCATCCGATCCCCCAAATATTATGTCATCGACATAAACCAACACCGTCATCATTTGATTACTGTCGTTGCTGAAATAAATATTGTAATCAACTCCCCCACGTTGGAAATCGTGCTTCTTCAAGTACTAATCATACCTTGATTACCGTGATCTTGGTGCATGTTTCATCCCATACAACGCCTTCTTCAGCCTTCAAACTTTGTTCTCATCTTCATGAATGAGAAAACCATCTGGATACTCAATGTACACCTCTTCTTCCAGAACCCCATTTAAAAATATAGATTTGACGTCCATTTGGATCACTTTGAACTTTCTTTGCACTACAATGGCCAAAAATAATCTGATTGTCTCCAGCCTTGAAACTGGTGCAAATTTCTCATCAACTTCAACACCCTTTATTTGGGAGTATCCTTTGCACAACAGTCATGCTTTATTTCGAATCAATATTCCATATTCATTCATCTTGTTGAGAAAGACCCATTTAGTCCAGATGAAGTTCTTATTTGCTGGACTCGAAACAATCTCCCACGTCTGATTCTTCTCAATCTGTTATGGCTCTTCATTCATGGCCTGAACCCAGTTTTCATCTTCAACTACATCATAAAATCATTTCGGATAAAACTAAGATAGAAAAGATGCATACTTCAGTGATTTGATTTTCCTTGTCTGAACTGGTGCTTCCTAATCACCAATGATATTCTGTATATCAAGTTCAGCTCAACTCTTTGGCTTCATTGTAGACATAGACTTGACACTTTCTTCTTTATCATCAGTATCTTCTTCTGAGTCAGCCTCTGCCACTTCTACTCCCCTCTGTGATGCTTTCTTCCTCAACACTTTCATCAGGCAATTTCTCATTATTTCACTGTTCAGTGAAATCATATCTTTCTGCTACTTTTCTGATATTCTTCTTGAAACTAGGTTTATATTCTCTCGCAGAATCTTGGTATCCTAAAAACAGTCATATGATACCATATTGTTAGAACAAAATTGATAAGCATGAGATGCATGAATATTTCTGCTTCTTCATGTTTTTATTTCTTCCCTCGATGGTTAACACCTAAGCTGAGTCCTCCAATTATTTTTTTGATGGATCTTGCATTTGATTTTGTTATTGAATACCCCCTCTGTTGTGCAACACTTCCTAGGGTTAGGCCCACTATTTAGGCCCATAAAAAGTTTTCTTCGCCTGCATCATTTAATCACATCTTCCACTCATCATTGATCCAATAAAAAAATCTCTAATCCTACTGAGTAGAAACTCAGTGTAGGAAACAAGAGATAAAGTTAATAATAAAATCAATATAACGACCCATACTTTACATACATTGTTAATACTTCAAAATTGAAGCATACTTATTACAACATATAACAAAACCACGAAAGGACTGTATAGGTATAGTGTCTTTAGAAACTGGGAAACATAAACAACTGGTTCATAAAGCGTCTACACTGTCTCCCATTTATTTCATCATATCTATAGTCCCTTTTGGTATATCTTACTTAATAACCTTCTTCCTGACCTGGGGAAAGAAAACATACAAAAGGGTGAGCTCAAATGCTCAGTAAGGGTAAACAAAAGAAATATCAATCACATCATATACCTAAGCACATAACTTTTGGAAATCTTAACCTGCAAAAGAGATCATAATTTCATAACATGGGATAAATCATGGCAGTGAAATGTAATCACAATAATCATAACTTAAAACATGAAACTTTGTGGCATACACACATAATCATAGAGAATCATATCTTGTTAGTCAAGACTCATTGCCAAGACTATCTTAGTGGACAAAATCCCTTTCTGAACAGAGTCACCCTCGTTTCAGTCCTGTTTCACTGAACCGGTATAACCTACCGTTCCAGCCATGTCTATCTAATGAGAAATAAAATCTTTACCCAATGCATTGGAAGGAGATATAGGTCCCACCCATCTCATAATGATACCATTCTTATGTGTGCCACAAAATCAAAAACCATACATCATAGCATAACCCATGTAATAAAAATGGGAATCTTAAACATCGTGACATCATAAAACAATTCATATACGATAAAGGAATTCATAAAAATATTTCCATCACAACATAATCAAATCCATGTAATTATAGGGATAGAAACAGAACCCTTTATTATCTTAGATGGAAAATAATTTTGATAAAACACTTGAACTCCATTCTTGAGGAAAATATCCTTTCTACTTCAAAAATATTTTCCTTTCTTAACATGTCTTACAATTTTAAACTAAAAGAAGTTGATTAAAAATAAACTTGAAAACTTGTAAAGGAAGCTTCTTGGAAATAATGTTTTAAAAATCCATTCATGCCGTATAAGTTAAAAAAAACATTCTTCTCATACTTTTTTCGGAAAAGTCAAAAAGTACCTCGTACGAAAAAACGACAAAAGATTCCTTTCATATCCTTTACTAAAAACTCACCGAAGGGTAAAATTGGATTTAAACAATTTTAGGTGGATGGAAATAAAATTACATATTGATGAAACATGGATTTGGATGATAAAATACACCCCAGTAAATACCAAAGTATAAACAATCTTGGATAAAAATGAGATTGTGATATTCCCCTTACCTTAGGTCCGACTTTCTTTGTAAGTGTCCGAACCTCTTGTATAATGATTTAAATAATGTTATTGACTTATTCCAGAATCATACTTATTTTTATGATATCATATATGGTCATATTCTTAGCTTCATAGTAGTAATATTTCATTTCTACTTTTTATTCAGGTGTTTATAACTTTTTGTTCTTATGCGTGTTTTGTCGAATAAATTCTTATTTTTCTCTTTAGGTTATAGATACCTCAATTCCAGAATGGTATTAGTGTAATATATATCATATTAATTCATTCATTTCATTTATATAATCATTATGAAATGAAGATCATGTAGAACGAGTCGCATCACATCGTGGAGAAGGTATTCCGTACGTACGCACGAGTGATGATATCGTTCCTATGATCGTGGAATTGTATTGGAGTGTATGTATACTATTTAAGAATCAGTTTCAATTTATAATAGTCATATATAGTCATTATTTACACCATTATACCCATCCAAGTATGGTGTCGGTGGAAAATAGATTACACCACGGCGTGGCGACGGTATTCCGTACGTACGCACGCGCGGTGATTTCTTTTTCCGTAGGATTGATAGATGGTGAAATAGGGTTGTTTAATAATTATAATAACATATCAGTATATGAGTGATACTTATGTTATTACTAAATAATGAAACAAATAAAGAAGATTAAGTGGAAGAAGAAATAAAGATGAAAGAATCGGTAACGGACATTACCTCTTCATTGAAGTGCTTCTTTGAGACCTTCTTTTAGGGCACTTAAATTGGTCTTTGAAGAAGACCAGGACCACTAGGATGTCTATAGGGAAGTGTAGAGGAGGATTTTTCAGGGGTTGGTCGAGCTTGAAGGCTCAATGGGGTGTGAGGAAGAGGGGGATGAGGTTCCCTTTTATAAGGGAGGAGAGGGGCACCTTTGGAATAACAAAAAATATAATTTTATTATAAAGTCATGTTCGGTTTCAAATAGCTCCAAATTAATTTATTTCGAGGCTAATGTGGGGATGGGTCGAAATCCTCTCATCCAATAGAATTTAGAAAAGTTTAGGTTCCTATTTTAACATTATCATTTATAATTAACATTAAGTTAAATAATTTTACTTTTACCATGTCTTCTTGTGTTCTTATACTATAAGGTTAATAAACTTACTATAAGCAGCCAAACGAACCCCAAGTTGTTTATTATTATTATATATAACCTTATCTAAGTCATTTTTCCGAACCTTAGATTTTTAAGAATAAAATAACAATTAATAATATAATATTTGTTTTAAAAACTATTTTATGTCAATTTTGAGACTATTTAGTAATTGATTTTTGTGAAAATTATAACAGAATTATTAGTTATAAACAAGTTAAATAAATCAATAATAACATGTCATATTAACCTAGAAAATTATTTTAATTCATAAAAAGTATAAAATTATATTTATTTGGGTATTTATAACATCAATTATGTCAATATTTTATTAATAAGATAATTACAACATCATCTTTGTGTCATAAATAAATTAAATTATTTAATGTCTAAAAATTACAAATAAAATACAATTATGTAGGAAATCTTTTTATCTTTCAAATGAATATTTATAGTCGAATTTATCTTATGTATAACCCCATATTAAAAATTATTTACTTATTAAACTTTGATTTTAACTATTTTAACCCTTCTTTAAATAAATTAATAATAAATGTCCTAATCTAATCCAAGTGGGCCTAAATGGTCATATTTTATTCCTAAGTTTGTTTTTGGACGAATTACACTTATCCAATAGAATTTGGACATGTGTTAGGGTAATAATAATATCATCTTTACCCTTAATTATTCTATTTACTTTTAACCGTGGTAAAAAAAGTCAAAAGTTACTATTCACCAAAAATTATTTTCATCTCATTGAACCAAATTTTAGTCTTTGATATTAATCTTTCCTCTCGGATTTTCGAAATTCCACTCACAGAAGTGGTAAAATTGTGTTTTATGAAAAATTCAGTTTTTTTTAACTACCACTTAGTGGTTTCACTATTCATCAAAAATTGAAAGTTTTCAGAAAAATACCAAAATTTCACCCTAGGCTAATTTCGATATTCTGAATCCAAAAATGAAGTCCATTTTGAAAAACAAAATTTATAAAATTTCAGAAAGTGGTTATTACTATTCATAACAGCTAGTTTTAATAATATTTTAATAGCATATCTTTGTTTAGTGAAACTCGGTATTGCATACGACGCAAGCTATCGAGGAAGGTCGTGATTTCATGTAAAGAAAGCCAAGAAAGTGTTGTGTAGAAAAAGATTCCTTTGATGATTTATATAACATAAAAGTCTCGGGTGTTACATTCTACCCCCCTTAAAATGAATTTCACCCTCGAAATTCGTCACTTTGTAACAAACAGATGAGGATACCTGTCCCTCATCATATCCTCAAGCTCCCATGTAGATTCTTATAATTGGTGGTTACTCCATAAAACTTTCACCAATCGAGTGGTCTTGTTTCGTAGGACTTTTTCGCTACGATCCAGAATCTCTATCGGTTGTTCTTCGTAAGAAAGATCTTGCTCCAGTGGTACAACTTCTGAGCTAAGTACATGTGAAGGATCAGGTATGTACTTTTTCCGGAGAGATATATGGAACACATTGTGAACTTGAGAGAGATTCGGTGGAAGCGCCAATCGGTAAGCTACCTTCCCAACACGATCCAGTATTTCGAAAGGACCGATATATCTAGGGCTCAACTTTCCCTTCTTTCCAAATCTCATAACCCTCTTCCAGGGAGATATTCGTAAGAACACTTTATCACCCACTTCAAACTCTGGGTCTTTTCTTCGGTTGTCGGCATAACTTTTCTGTCGACTCTGAGATGCTCTTATGTGTTGTTCAATAGATCTGACATTTTCTGCCATTTCATCAACGAGATCAGGTCCTAATAGCTTTCCTTCCCCAACTTCATCCCAGCACGATGGAGTCCTGCATTTTATTCCATAGAGAGCTTCATAAGGAGCCATCTGAATACTGGATTTAAAGCTATTGTTATAAGAAAATTCCACCAAAGGTAGGTGTTGATCCCAACCACCTTTGAAATCTATATAGAAAGCTCTCAACATATCTTCTAGAGTTTGAATTGTTCTCTCAGACTGACCATCTGTCTGAGGATGATAAGCATTGCTGAAACTCAACTTTGTATCCAGAGTATGCTGAAGACTTCGCCAGAACTTCTAGGTAAAACTCGGATCCCGATCAGATATAATAGAAAGTGTTACTCCATGCAATCTTACCACTTCCTTCAAATATATCATGGCAAGCTGATCCAGATTGATATCCTCTCTAATAGTGATGAAGTGTGCAGACTTGGTAAGATGATCAACTATGACCCAGATGGCATTATTGCCTTTGGATATTTTAGGAAGTCCTGTGACAAAGTCCATAGTGATGTCCTCCCATTTCCATTCAGGTATGGGTAATGGTTGTAACATCCCCTTAGACTTCTGTCTCTCAGCTTTAACTTGTTGACAAACCAAGCATCGAGAGACAAATTTAGCAACATCTCTTTTCATGCCATCCCACCAGAAGTACTCTTTCAGGTCCCTATACATCTTCGTGCTTCCAGGATGAATAGTTAATGAAGAACTATGAGCCTCATCCAGCAACTCCTTCTTTAATTCGGGGATGGGAGGAACACAAACCCGATTCCTGAACTTTATTATCCCATCACAATCAAGGTTGAATTCAGGAACATTTGTCACCTTCTTTTTTAACTCGACATCTTCTTTCTGTGCCTCTTTAATCTTCACATGTATAGATGGTTGAACATTCATTTGAGAAAGATAAGATTATTCCCCTTCCATTATAATTCCAAGATCCTTCCTTTGTAAATCCATAAATATTGGATCTTTTGTGATCCTCATCATGGATAAACTAGCATGGTCTTGTCGACTTAATGCATCTGCCACCTTGTTTGCATTCCTAGGGTGGTAATGGATTGAGCAGTCGTAATCCTTAATCAGCTCCAACCATCTTATTTGATTCATATTCAGCTCCTTTTGTGTGAAAATATACTTTAAACTTTTATGATCAGTATATATATCACACCTTTCACCATAAAGGCAATGCCTCCGAATCTTTAATGCAAAGATTACCGCAGCTAACTCCAAATCATGTGTTGGGTAATTTTGCTCATGGATTATCAACTGTCGTGAGGAATAAGCTATCACCATATCATTTTTCATAAGAACAGACCCCAATCCCTTCTTGGATGCATCACTATAGATCACAAACCTTTCTCCACTATAAGGCAATGTGAGCACAGGTGCACTGGATAACCTTCTTTTCAACTCCTTGAAATTCTCTTCACATTCTTCCATCCAGACAAACTTAACTCCTTTTCGAGTCAACTTGGTGAGTGGATTAGATAATCGTGAAAAATCGTTCACAAAACGTCGATAATATCCAGCCAAACCAAGAAAACTTCGGATCTCAGTTACTGTTGTTGGTCTCGACCAACTTTTGATAACCTCTGTTTTTGCTGGATCCACAGATATCCCCTCTTTTGAGATTATGTGACCCAAAAATGCAACTTTTTGAAGCCAAAATTCAGACTTGGTAAATTTGGCATAAAGCTTCTCCTTTCTCAGGGTCCTCAATATAATTCTCAAGTGATCTTCATGTTCTTCCTTGCCCTTTGAATAGACAAGAATATCGTCTATAAAGACTACCACAAATTGATCAAGATAGTCTCTAAAGACTCTATTCATCAGATCCATGAAGATAGCAGGGGCATTAGTAAGACCAAATGGCATCACTATAAATTCATAGTGTCCATACCTTGTACGGAAAGCCGTCTTTGGTATATCCACCCTTTTGAACCTTAATTGATGATACCCTGAACGAAGATCAATCTTGGAAAAGTATTGAGCTCCTTCTAGTTGGTCAAATAATTCATCAATGCGTGGGAGAGGATATTTGTTCTTGATAGTGATCTTGTTATGTTCTCGATAATCAATGTAGAGTCTCATTGATCCATCTTTCTTATTAACAAATAGAACAGGTGCTCCCCAAGGTGACGCACTAGGGCATATGAATCCCTTGTCAAGATTCTCTTGGAGTTGCTTTTTCAATTACTGCAACTCAATTGGGGCCATTCTATAAGGTGTCTTTGAAATAGGCAAAGCACCCGGTACGAGATCTATTGAGAACTGAACTTCACGATTTGGTGGAAGTCCTGGTAATTCCTCCGGAAAGACATCATCAAACTCCCGTAAAATGGTCATATTCTTAATCATGATTTTCTCACCAACAATATGAGATAAATAACCTTCATTTAGTGGAATCAATACCCATAAAATGGAAGAAATTTCCACTGGAAGGTTATGTTCATCCTTTCATTGATAGACGATCATAGATTGATCTGGAATATGAAATGTGACTTCCCTTCTTTGGAAATTGATATGAGCTCCATATAAAGAAAGCCAATCCATGCCAAGAATCACATCATATTCCACTATAGGAAGGACCACAAGATTTGCAGGAAGCACTTTCACACCAACTTCAATCGGGGAAGAATTATAAACTTTTGATGCGACTGTTGTGCCATTAGGTGTTGTCACAGCTAACTCAAAATCTAATTGTTGAGGTAATACGGTGATACCCTTAGAAAATTCTTCAGAAATAAAAGAGTGGGTGGATCCATAATCAAATAAAAAATTTCTACTTTAGAGTTGATGGTAAGTGTACTTTTCACCACATCGTTATCGTACTCCACATCGCTGATAGAAATTGCATGTGACTTTCCTTTGTCTTTAGACTTAAGAGTTTGTTGACGTCGACCATCATCATCAAACCTTAGATTAGGGAATTTAATTGCATAATGCCCCATATCCTTTCACTTGAAACATTGAAGTGTAGTAGGTTAATTCTGTGTATCCCTTCCTTTGTTTGCATCATTAGACATCTTCTTCCCATCATCGCGGCATTCAAATGTCTGATGACATTCCTTTCCACATTTTAAACATTTACTTGTCCCTTTAAGATAACTCCCTCCATGTTTCTTTCCACACTTTCAGAATAAGGGAAAGCTCATCTTCTTTTCAGTGTGCTCTTTAGATTTTCCATTGAATTCCATTTTCCTCTTCTTATCAAACCCATATGACTGATGGGTTACTCCAATCTCCATCTCAACTTTGAGAGCACATCGAACGATTCCCTCGTAGCTATTGAAGTCCATTATGGATAAGGCCCTTCGAAGACTTGGTTTTAAGCCACTAAAGAATCGATCGATCGTACTCTCAGGTTGGATAATAATACCAGAAGCGTACCTTGCAAGTCTTGTAAAATTTGCTTCATAGGTACCAACAGATTCATCATACTTTTGATTTAGTTCAAGAAACTCTTTCTCCATCTTTGTTCGGAGAATACGAGGGAAGTACTGATTGAAAAATAAGTTCTTGAACTCATCCCATTCTATGGACTCAATTTCATCCCTTTGCCTCGTATTCTTAATAAGATTACACTATTGATCAACATCTCCTTCCAAACGATACACTGCTAGGATGACTTTATCATGTTCAGAACATTGAAGAACTGAAAATGTCTTTTCAGTAGTACTAATCCATTATTCAGAAATGAATGGATCAGTAGACCCGCTGAAAGAAGGTGGACGCTGCCTGATGAAGGATTAAACAGAATGTTTCTCCTTCCTTTGCTCGTTTGGAATTCCTTCATGATTCATAGCTTGAGAAAGTTGTGTGAGCATGGCTACAAGATTTTTCATTCCAGCTCCCATAACGTTTGGTTGCTCAGGGGGACACTCATTGCATTGCCCGTCGCATTCCGCATTAACACGGTTCCTTCGGGTTCCAGCCATTGACTAAAACCAAAAAGAATAGTGTGAGCTACACTAATTATAATAGGAAAACCACATAATAAAGAATAAAATTTCACACTTAATGTCTTATCCTAGGTTATTCATGGCCATTTCTAAAACACTATGATTTTGTTCTATGCTTAAACTTATCCTTAGGGTTCTTACTAAGGATTTCACATCCTAGTTTCCAATGGTTGACTATACCTTTCCTCTGATACCAACTATAACGACCCATACATTACATACATTGTTAATACTTCAAAATTGAAGCATACTTATTACAACATATAACAAAACCACGAAAGGACCGTATAGGTATAGTGTCTTTAGAAACTGGGAAACATAAACAACTGGTTCATAAAGCGTCTACACTGTCTCCCATTTATTTCATAATATCTATAGTCCCTTTTGGCATATCGTACTTAATAACCTTCTTCCTGACCTGGGGAAAGAAAACATACAAAAGGGTGAACTCAAATGCTCAGTAAGGGTAAACAAAAGAAATATCAATCACATCTTATACATAAGTACATAACTTTTGGAAATCTTAACCTGCAAAAGAGATCATAATTTCATAACATGGGATAAATCATGGCATTGAAATGAAATCACAATAATCATAACTTAAAACATGAAAATTTGTGGCATACACACATAATCATAGAGAATCATTTCTTGTTAGTCAAGACTCATTACCAAGACTATCTTAGTGGACAAAGTCCCTTTCTGAACCGAGTCACCCTCGTTTCAGTCCTGTTTCACTGAACCGGTATAACCTACCGTTCCAGCCATGTCTATCTCATGAGATATAAAATCTTTAGCCAATGCATTGGAGGGAGATATAGGTCCCACCCATCTCATAATGATACCATTCTTATGTGTGCCACAAAATCATAAACCATACATCATAGAATAAGCCATGTAATAAAAATGGGAATCTTAAACATCGTGACATCATAAAACAATTCATATACGATAAAGGAATTCATAAAAATATGTCCATCACAACATAATCAAATCCATGTAATAATAGGGATAAAAACAGACCCGTTTATTATATTATATGGAAATTAATTTTGATAAAACACTTGAACTCCATTCTTGAGGAAAATATCCTTTCTACTTCAAAAACATTTTCCTTTCTTAACATGTATTACAATTTTAAACTAAAAGAATTTGATTAAAAATAAACATGAAAACTTGTAAAGGAAGATTCTTCGAAATAATTTTTTAAAAATCCATTCATGCCGTATAAGTTAAAAAAACATTCTTCTCATACTTATGTCGGAAAAGTCAAAAAGTACCTCGTACGAAAAAACGACAAAAGATTCATTTCATATCCTTTACTAAAAAGTCACCGAAGGGTAAAATTGGATTTAAACAATTGTAGGTGGATGGAAATAAAATTACATATTTAAGAAACATGGATGTGGATGATAAAATACACCCCAGTAAATACCAAAGTATAAACAATCTCGGATAAGAATGAGATTGTGATATTTCCCTTACCTTAGGTCCGACTTGCTTTGTAAGTGTCCGAACCTCATGTATAATTATTTAAATAATGTTATTGACTTATTATAGAATCATATTTATTTTTATGATATCATATATGGTCATATTCTTAGCTTCATAGTAGTAATATTTCATTGCTACATGTTATTCAGGTGTTTATAAATTTTTGTTCTTATGCGTGTTTTGTCGAATAAATTATTATTCTTCTCTTTAGGTTATAGATACCTCATTTCCAGAATGGTATTAGTGTAATATATATCATATTCATTCATTCAATTCATTTATATAATCATTATGAAATTAAGATCATGTAGAATGAGTCGCATCACATCGTGTAGATAGTATTCCGTACGTACGCACAAGTGATGATATCGTTCCTATGATCGTGGAATTGTATTGGAGTGTATGTATAATATTTCAGAATCAGTATCACTTTATAATAGTCATATATAGTCATTATTTACACCATTATACCCATCCAAGTAAGGTGGTGGTGGAAAATAGATTACACCACGGCGTGGAGACGGTATTCCGTACGTACGCACGCGCGGTGATTTATTTTTTCTGTAGGATGGATAGATGGTGAAATAGGGTTGTTTTATACTTATAATAACATATCAGTATATGAGTGATACTGATATTATTACTTCATAATGAAACAACTAAAGAAGAAGAAGTGGAAGAAGAAATAAAGATGAATGAATCGGTAACGGACATTACCTCTTCTTTAAAGTGCTTCTTTGAGACCTTCTTTTAGGGCACTAAATTTGGTCTTTGAAGAAGACCAGGACCTCTAGTATGTCTCTAGGGAAGTTTAGAGGAGTATTTTTCAGGGGTTGGCCAAGCTTGAATTCTCAAAGTGGTGTGAGGAAGAGGGGGAGGAGGTGCACTTTTATAAGGGAGGAGAGGGGCACCTTTGGAATAACTAAAAATATTATTTTATTATAAAGTCATGTTCGGTTTTAAATAGCTCCAAATTGATTTATTTCGAGGCTAAGGTGGGGATGGGTCGCAATCCTCTCATCCAATATAATTTAGACAAGTTTAGGTTCCTATTTTAACCTTATCATTTAGATTTAACATTAAGTTAAATAATTTTACATTTACCATGTCTTCTTGTGTTCTTATACTATAAGGTTAATTAACTTACTATAAGCAGACAAACGAACCCCAAGTTGTTTATTATTATTATATATAACCTTATCTAAGTCATTTGGCCGAACCTTTTATTTTCATGAATAAAATAACAATTAATAATATAATATTTGTTTTAAAAACTATTTTATGTCAATTTTGACACTATTTAGTAATTGATTTTTGTGAAAATCATAAAAGAATTATTAGTTTGAACCAAGTTAATTAAATCAATAATAACATATCATATTAACCAATAAAATTATTGTAATTCATAAAAAGAATCAAATTATATTTATTTGGGTATTTATAACATCAATTATGTCAATATTTCATTAATAAGATAATTACTGCATTATCTTTGTGTCATAAATAAATTAAATTATCTAATGTCTAAAAATTACAAATAAAATACCATTATGTAGGAAATATTTTTATCTTTCTAATGATTATTTATAATCGAATTTATCTTATGTATAACCCCATATTAAAAATTATTTACTTATTAAACATTGATTTTAACTATTTTAACACTTCTTTAAATAAATTAATAATAAATGTCCTAATCTAATCCAAGTGGTCCTAAATGGTCATATTTTATTCCTAAGTTTGTTTTGGGTCTAATTACACTTATCCAATAGAATTAGGACATGTGTTAGGGTAATAATAATATCATCTTTACCCTTAATTACCCTATTTAATTTTAACCGTGGTAAAAAAAGTAAAAAGTTACTATTCACCAAAAATTATTTTCATCTCATTGAACCACATTTTAGTCCTTGATATTAACCATGTCTCTCGGATTTTCGAAATTCCACTCACAGAAGCGGTAAAATTAAGTTTTATGAAAAATTCAGTTTTTTTAACTACCACTTAGTGGTTTCACTATTCATCAAAAGTTGAATGTTTTCAGAAAAATACCAAAATTTCACCCTAGGATAATTTCAATATTATGAATCCAAAAATGATGTCCATTTTGAGAAATAAAATTTATAAAATTTCAAAAAGTGGTTATTACTATTCCTAACAGCTAGTTTTAATAATATTTTAATAGCATATCGTTGTTTAGTGAAACTCGGTATTGCGTACGACGCAAGCTATCGAGGAAGGTCACGATTTCATGTAAAGCAAGCCAAGCAAGTGTTGTGTAGAAAAAGATTCCTTTGAGGATTTATATAACATAAAAGTCTCGGGTGTTACAATCAATTCCTGTTATGCTCTGTTTCTCCTTTACTTCTTCTACTTTGGTACCTGACTTGAAACAATTGAAACTTTGGAGCATATAAATTATATATTTTGCATCTTTAGATTCCACTTCCCCTAGGATCGTATCTCCCAAAAACCTGAAATACATGACTCATTAGTTAAAAACATTAATATACATAGGCAGAGGGGTTCTTCTAGAATCCTCAAGAAGAGGACTGCAGTTGATCTGGATGGGTCAACCCTTTGATTATTTCTTGCAGAGAATCACACTCTTTCTTTGGGTCTTTTAGCTTCCTAGACAACTTCAACTGCTCTGGCCATATGACTAAGCATTCATTACTCACATGCTGAGTCTTTTTCTGATATGTATATTCTGCAGGATTGGCCTTTATCACCATTTGTGGTTTATAGCCACTACTACAGAGTTCCGTCTTTGATGTTCCACCAAAATTCCATTTCCCATGAGTCCTTTTCTGAGAAGGAATGTCTTTTCTTGCCATATTCCCTTTTTTATTCCACCATTGCAAGGATCCTGCACCTTCCTACACTTTTCCCTATGGAACACGACATGATAATTTTTCAATATATTCTTTGTTTATCTTTCTTTTATCAGATGTCTGAGTCACCACACTCTTTTTCACTGGTGGTGAGTCCTCCATTGAATGTTCATTCTTCATTATAACATCTAGAGTAGATCTCCCCTTAATCTTCCAGGGTTGTTCACATTCTCTTTTTGAGATCTGCTGTGAGTATGACAGAGGAGGTGACTGATACACCTTTCATTCAGATCCATGTGATTTTCCTTAGGCTCCAAGCCTATTCTTCTCCTTTACACTTTGTCTCCCAGTATAGGCTTCTTTGTTGTACAGTTCCTGTGGTGGAGATCTCTTTTCAAGTTCCTTTTCCTTTCCTACATTATTTTTTAATCAATGTCTTGCCAAGTGCCCATAACCAGAACATATAAAACATGTTCCATCAAATGCATACCTCATTTCATCATTTCATTATCAAGATGTTGATGCATATTGAGTTCTTCCTCTGACATTGAGCTCTTGAACTTCCTGAAACATACTCATGTGTGTCCCATTCTTCCACAGTAATAGAATCTAAAAAATGTTTTCTTATGAGTGACTCTTCTTTCTGATTTATCATGATTCTTAATCTTATAATGAGATTTAGTACATTTTCTATTTTCACAATATGAAATGTATTCCTGAGCCTCTGAAAAAAAATTGATGTGTGACCATGAATCCTGCAGAAATAGCACATGTCATCACTTCTTCTTGAAACTGTCCTCTTGCACTTATCTCCAGAACCTACAATATTTTTCTTACCTCTGTAGATTTTCACTGCAATTTTCTTATCACGCAAAGAAGTGGGATCATCATATCCAATTCCAAATTTTCTCAAAATGGATGGGAATTGGGATGATACAATCCTTTCATGCTTCTCCTCTGATGTAGCATATTTGGATTTCATTTTATCATCACCTGCCGAAGGATAATCAAATAATAAGTGCAGTGCATCCTTCAACTTGGTCTTATCTTCGGATTTAGATTTCTCCATTTCTTTCTTGACCGATTCTATTTCTTCCACCTTTTTATCTATTGACGCATGTTGAGAATTAAGTTATTTTCTATGATTCTTCTGGCATCTCAACTCATCTTCATGTTCCTGTGTTATCATTTCCAAAACTTCACCTTTATCCTTCACCTTCAATTTTTCTTGAGGAATATATTCAGAGACAGATTCATTCTCTTGTTGTAGCCTTTGAATCATTTGAACTTCTTTAGACAACTGTGTTGCTAGATCATCATTTCTAGATTTCAGATTCTGAACTTCATCTGACTTTTGATTCTCTTCATAATCACCAACCTTTTGTTTCCTTTAATTTTAGCCATATTTTGTAGTTCTTCACCTTGAGTATCATTCTTCTCTTATTGGTCAGTAGCCACATCAATAAGCCTTTTATTTAATCCTCTTAGCTTTTTGACCCCAATTTCTAATACTTGGATCCTGATATTTTTATATTTAACTTTTTCATCCAATTTCTGATCCAATTCCTTTTCCTTGTGGACAACTTCCACTTTCGACTTCTTGGTGTTTCTTCATCATCAGTGGTTCCAACATCACATGGAAAATCAGGTTCTTCACTCATTCCTTCAGCATCATTGAATGAGTCATTTTTTTCATAGTATGATTCATACAAACCATTTTTCTATTCACTAAAATATTCTTTTAACCGAATCACACTCTTTACATTGACACTTCCACAATGGGTAATTCCACTAGCTTTATGATTCTTCTTTGATGTTTTTCCCTTTTCCATGGCACACTATGATAAGAGCAGACAGATTCTTTAACCACACAGATCGACTACAACAAGTCGTAGCAAACAAATCTGATAACATCAACATTTCCTCTGATACCAATTGTTAGGACCAATAGGGGCCAATATACCCTGAGAGGGGGGGGGGGTGAATCAGGGTATGGATAATATTTTTCAATGTTCTTCCTAGGCAACTGGATCTTGACCTCTTTATTACAAGGGTCACTTTGTTTCCACTAATGTGTTTATTATGATCACTTATTTTCTTCTTTATCTAATGATGATGCATTAAATGTAATGCAGATAAGTAAGTAGGAAGGCAAAGGGGTTTTACTTGGTTAACCCTCACTAGGCTACGTCCAAGGAGTATACTCCAACAAGTTTCCGGTCATACCAAATTCCACTATTCATCACTAGATATGGATACAAAGGTTTGGGAATAGTCAATCAGTCCCAGGCTCACTGCCTTTATAAGTTTTAGAGTCAGCTCACTACTTTCCCAAGAGTCACTCCCTGTTTCTCTCTCTCTGGCTCACTGCCGATGGAGAGGATCCCCTTCTTCCTCTTTTTTTTGCTCACTGCTCAGGAAAGGATCCACTCACAGTTAATAGACTTGTAGGTCTCATCATTATCTCTAATTAATACATCCTCTGTTGTATGTGGATGCTCTGTTGGAGTCCCACATTCACTTGTAGATTAATTTCCCTTTGCACCAAATGTATAGGGAAATCATCCAGATTTCACGTATCCCTATATAACCACCGTGAATCATCCTTACATGGCCCAAAGGTCTAACCCGTCGCACAAGTATCGGCACGCAGGTCACAACTGGCATGCAGGTGTACCTCAACCACCTGCACGACACAATCTTCTGTAACTCCAAACCTGTGCGACTCAATCCCTTTTATGCCCAAACCAATATTGGCACGCAACTACCAACTGGCGCGCAATTTCAAACACTGGCATGCAAGTCCACCTGCGCAACCACACACCACCTGCGCGGCCACCACACCAGCACGATGAGAGATCTGGTTTAGCTAAGTGTTGAACTCCGTTAAAAATGAGGAGGGGTGGTCCTATATTTATAGGCATTTGGTCACCCAACGCGACGACGTGCAAGTCTCCCCACAGCGCACAAGTTTCGGCGTGCAAGCATCTGCCCTTTCATGTCACCTGCACGACCAACCCAATACTTGTGCGACCATATTTCCTTTCCCATATTTTGATCTTATAATCTCGAAAAACAAGAGGCACACATGTTCCCAAGACTTCTAGGCATTTTCGCGCAAGTCTCTTCATGGTGCGCAAGTCACCTCCACGACCACACCAATACATGCGCGACCATCTTTCCTTTTCCATATTTTGACCTTCTGATCATGAAAAACTTTAGTCACACAAGTTTCTACTACTTCAAGTCAACATCGTGCATGTTTATGTTATACAACATGTTCTCTTTTTTTATGGATCAATTACCACCCCATTGTGATATTTATATAATTATTATATTATATATTTTTTTTATTAAATTTCCCATTTCATTTTATCATTATCATTGTATTTTTAAAATTTTCCATATCTTTAAAGTGGTTCTATAACAAATTCCTCTATTTGAGACATAATTGATATTATGCACCATGTTTTATATTTATGCAGTATATACTACCTATTTCTAGTGTCATGTAATCAATTATATTTTTTACAATTCAATTTGATGTTCAATAACAAGCCCCCTCCTTCAAGGGGATTTTATTGAAGTGTTACTCAATATAAAATGGGTTTTTAACTCAATTATAATTTATTGATACAAAAAATCTTTTTGCACCATGTTTCCTTTATAAGTTGTATTCACAGTGTAGGGATATATTTTTATCAGACAAATTTTACATAATCATATTATTGAGAAAAATATTGTTCTCTAATTGAATTCGACATTGATTACATTTTTTTACTAGTAGTGATAATTTTTGGTAATTCAATATTTATTTAATGAGTTATAATAATTATAATAAATTATTTCATATAGGTTTGGTATATTATTACATTTAATTGTATTATGTTTTATTCTCTCATTGATTTTATTTTCACCATGTAAACACTTTAATGAATATTATTTACCTCTTGGCATTTGTTCATTTAACCTCATCCATATTATTTCTCTAGATGGATCATGATCTTGTAATTCTAGTACTAAATATATTGTATAATCATTTATACATAAAGTGAAAACATAAAATTTTAAATATTTTTATTGGATCTTGATCCCTAGAAAAAATGTTATTCAACTTATGTGGGGAAACGTACCTAGATTCCATTTTTTGTTATTCAAATATTGATTATTAAGAGAATGTTAATTATGTAATGTTTGACCATCAAACTTCATTCACTAAAAAGTTTATGATTATGTTATCCCATTGATAAACAAGCTGAATTTTATTGGAATTCCGGATGACAATTGACTACAAATGGTTATGACCAATAGGGACCTATATACCCTGAGGGTGAGGGGGGGGGGGTGAATCAGGGTATGGATATTCTTTTTCAAAGTTCTTCCTGCCCCACTGGATGTTGACCTCTTTATTACAAGGGTCACACTGTTTGCACTTCTGTGTTTATTATGATCACTTATTTTCTTCTTTATCTGATGATGATGCTTTAAATGAAAATCAAGGAAGTAAGCAGGCAGACACAGAGATTTTTACATGGTTCACCCTCATTGGGCTACGTCTAAGGAGCATACGCCGACAAGTTGCTGGTCGTACCAAATTACACTATTCTTCACTAGATGTGGATACAAAGGTTCAGGAACAATCACTCTGTCCCAGGCTCAATTCCTTTACAAGTTTTAGGGTCAACTCAATATTTTCCGAAGGGTCACTCCCTGTTTCTCTATCTTTGGCTCATTGCTCGTGGAGAGGATCATCATCGGGCTCTTCTTTTGCTCACAGCTCTAGAAAGGACCCACTCACAGTTTATAGACATTTAGGTCTCTTCATGATCTCTAATGAATACATCATCTGTTGTATTTGGATTCCCTGTTGAAGTCCAAATTTCTCCCAAAGATGAATTTCAATTTGCACTGAAGGTATCGAACAATCTTCCAGCTTTCACGTAGCCCTGTATAACTGTCGTTAATCAACCTTACTTGGCGCGCAGGTCTAACCCGACACGCAAGTATTGGCGCGCATGTCACAACTGGCATGCAGGTCTACCTCAACCACATGCACGTCACAATCTTCTGCAAATCCAAACCTACGTGACTCAATCCCTTTTACGCCCAAACCAATATTGGCGTGCAACTACCAACTGGCACACATCTTCAAAAACTGGCGCGCAAGTCCACCTGCGTGACCACACACCACCTGCGCGACCACCACACCAGCGCGACGAGAGCTCTGATTTTTCTAAGTGTTGAACTATATTAAAAATGAGGAGGGTGGTCATGTATTTATAGGCATTTGGACACCTTGCGCGATGACGCGCATGTCTCCCCCCAGCACGCATGTTTCGGCAAGCATGGCTCTACCCTTGCAAGTCACCTGCGTGACCAACCCAATACTTGTGCGACCCTCTTTCCGTTGCCGTATTTTGATATTCTGATCTTGAAAAAAAAACAGTCACACAAGTTCCCAAGCCTTCTAGTCATCATCACGCAAGTCTCTTCACGACGCACAAGTCACCTCCGCGACCACACCAATACCTGTGCGACCCTCTTTCCTTTGCCATATTTTGAACTTCTGATCCTGAAAAACAATAGGCGCACAAGTTTCATCTACTTCAAGTCAACGACGTGCAGGTCCCTTTGCCAAAAAACCACTTGTCTCCATTTGTCGAATTTTAGGCCAAAAAATTTGGCAAACACTGGAAAATGGCGCCACCTTGTATCTGTTGTTTTTGTACGGCCTACAGATCATCCATTCCTTTTCGAAGTTATTGAATCAAACACAGATCATTGATCACAGATCTTGAACTTGACATTCCACAATGAAATCCCCCATTGTCAACAAAATTTTTTATCATGGTTTGCTTTGTTAACAATCACAACACATGTATACACTTTGTCAACAAACACAATCACCTCAAAAATGTTTCAATGAAACCATGAGGGATTTATGCCCAACACTAACTCATGTTGATTATGTATATTATTTTCCTATTTCTCATTATCTATATATCCATGTATATTTTTTTTTGCGAAAATGGTTACCCATGTAATGGAATGAAATGTATTGATAACTATTATGGTGACTAATTTTTCCACAATAAGGTGATGAGTGGTGCCTATTATCTTATAGCCTTTTGTTGCATCGTCAAGTCTAATAAGACAAAATATGATATATTTTGGGGTATTCCATTTCCCATGACAGGATATTATTTTTTCACAAGGCCTTAAAACTATGATTTATTGATTATGGTGTTGGTGAAGGGTTGATTGGAAATAATGGGACTGTAAGAGGGGTTTTTTTTAAATACGTTTTTCTTAAAAAATATTTCTGAAAAATGGCCTAGGTCAATTTTTTTTAATATACGCTACAAAGGTGGCATCTGTGATGCCGCCTTTGTTTTAGCGCAAAAAGGCGGCATATGCGATGCCTCCTTTGCTCCCCCACGCCGCCTTTGGCCCGGATCGATGACATGGAAAAGGCGGCAGGGGGGAGGCCGCCTTTCGCCTCAGGGTAAGGTGAAAGGCGGCATCGCGGAAGCCGCCTTTGGCCATACATAGAGGAGAAAGGCGGCTTCCGCGATGCCGCCTTCGCCTGAACTCCTTATAAAAGGGCGACCCCCCCCCACTCTCCTCACTTTCTCATTGCATTCCTCACTTCATCTCTCCGAATTTCCCCCTCTCTCTAAAAAATTCCTTTGCTGTGCGAGCTTTTACGAAGCTTCATTTAGAGGTATGTTTCTTTATTTAATTTAATGTTTTTATTTAATTAATTTAATTTTTTTTAGTATTAAATCTTTCATTTGTTAAGCAGTTTAGGTAGTTCTTAATATTTGGTTATTTAGTTTTTTTAATTAGTTATATATAGTTTTAAATAATTACTGTTAGGTAGTATAGATTAAGTATAGATTAACTTAAGATTAAGTATTTAGAAATTTTGGTAGCTTAAAGATTATGTGGTTATCTATGCAATTAAATTCCTATCTGGATACAAACAAGTGGATGTGGCTCTGGCACAGATGTACATTGGGGTAAAACCTGAAAACACCGCTTCGAGCTAGACTCGAACGGGAACTGGTGCACGATAACGGGCCTTGCTGCATCCTGGTTTGACACTCCCGGGGAATATGCTTAAGATGATTCATATTTTCTTTATAAACTACTAAAATTTCTAAGAGAATAAAAAGCAAATCAGTATATTTATCAATGATAAATGATAAATATAATGTTATAGAATCAAATAAGGACATAAGAATTAATGAATTAAAGTTATTATTCGTTAATTATAAAATAATAGAATAATTAACGATTAGTTTTTATTAGTTAATTTTAGAATAATTAATAAATAAAATAGGATTAAAACATGGATTCATATAATGATTAGCTAACGATACTAATGATCAGTATATTTATCAATGATAAATGATAAATATAATGTTATAGAATCAAATAAGGATATAAGAATTAACAAATTAAAGTTATTATTAGTTAATTATAGAATAATATAATAATTAACGATTAGTTATTTTTAGTTAATTTTAGAATAATTAATAAATAACATAGGATTAAAACATGAATTCATATAATGATTAGCTAACGATACCAATGAACATATACAGTGAAATGAAGAAGAACAAACAAACTAAATAAAAAGGCGCTCTAAAATTACATTCTAATAAATATCATATGGTCAAACATCAGTAGCATAGTTTATGGTACAGAAAGGCGCAATAAAATTACATTATAATAAACATCATATCATCAAACATAATTGTTAATATTTTGTTACACTATAATAATTTAGATGAAAGAAACATTTTTGACGTAGAGAGCCATGTTTGCCTGTGTGTACTGTTATGGGGAGATTATTCAAACTGAGCAAGGAGCTTCTTACAGTACACAACCAATTACGGTGGTTAGTACAAATGATTGTGTTACAATAAGTGACCTTCAAGAAAGAATTCGTGTTTCCTTAAATCTGGGACCCGATCAAGAGATAATGTCTATGAGCTATAGACATTTGCAATTTCCAACAACACTGTGGAATATAGCTTGTCCATTGGTTGCTGATGCACAGTGGGTCCAAGAAATTAATTTATTTTCTCAACTGTTAGATGGTACCATGATGGAGTTATACGTTGTTGTTGCTACTGTACAACAACAACGTCCACTTGTAAAAAGATGTAGAAATCCAAGAGTGGTTGAAGATAGTCTACCCCATGACATTGAGCCTATTCCAAATGATGCAGCAGAAGAGGACAACCTAGATGATCTTCCGGATATACATGTCAATCCGACTTCTGATGAGGAGTTTCGTAATGATGGATCAGATGGTGACAACAGTGCTGATGAGGAGGTACCAACAGAAGATAGAGAGGAGGTTTTGAGAAATGCAATTGTTGTACATCAACCTCGGTCAATAAATCATCCACTATTATTTTCATCTTGGTCAGAAGCAATGCCACGCGTGCCTGAATTCGATAATACTGTTCTCACACCGACAAATGAGTTCCCTAGAGTTGTACCAGATAGGTTTAGTGAGGTGGACAAAAACTTATATATTGGAAGGAATTTTCCCAGTAAAGATGCCTTAAAAAGCACGTTAAAGAGATTTCATATTGAGAGAAACTTCAACTATGTAGTTCACGAATCATGCCGTAGTAAATATGTTATACGGTGCGTGAAGTATTGGGATGATTGTAGATTTCTCTTAAGGGCTATTCCAGACATTACATTTGGAGGTTGGAGAATCTCAAGGATTGAGGCGGCTCATACTTGCGTTCAGCCAAGTCTCACACAAGATCATACTTCATTGGATGCAGAATTTGTGTCATCTATTGTTGTTGAGATGATTAGGACATACCAAGATGTTCCAATATCCCTTGTGCGAGAGATGATTCTACAGACATTCGGTTATAAGATTTCCTATAATAAGGCATGGATGGCGAAACAGAAGGCAATTGTGAAGGTATATGGTGATTGGGATGACTCATATCGAGTATTGCCACAATTGCTATCCATACTGAGGCATCATATGAAAGTTGTCTTCCATCTGGATACAAACGAACATGTGTCTCCTGATAATCGACTTGATCCATCCCGTGTTCAATTTCATCGGTTGTTCTGGGCATTCCTTCCTTGTATCTCTGCATTTCGTTTTTGCAAACAATTTATTCAGATTGATGGAACATTTCTGTATGGAAAATACAAGGGCGTATTATTGATTGCGGCAACCCAAGATGGAAACCGTTCACCTCTTCCGCTTGCCTTTGCCATTGTAGAGAAAGATAACTATGAATCATGGAGTTGGTTTCTGGCATGTATCAGCAACCATTTCACCAACATTCAGGGAGTTTGTTTGATATTTGATCGCCATCGAGCAATTAATGAGGCAATCAATGCAGATCCTGATACATGGAGATACCCAAATGCACATCATCGGTTCTGCATTAGACACATTGCTAGCAATGTACATAAAAAATTCCACAACGAACCGATGAAGAAGGCAATCACGAGGCTTGGTACGTATTTTATTCATTCTGTTTTACTGTTTGAATATAAATATAAAATCAATTTATGTGAAATATCATCTACGTTTTGTAGCATATGAGTCGGACCAACGACGATTTGAAGAACGTTTTGAACAAATTCGTCAGGATAATCAAGAAGTTTATGATTATATGATGCAGATTCCAAAAGAGAAATGGAAATTGGCATACGACGGGGGAAAGAGGTACAGACACATGACGACAAACATTGTGGAGTGCATAAATGGTATCTACAAAGGACTTCGCAAACTACCTATAACCGCATTAGTTCAGGAGACATTATATCGATGCGTGAATTACTTTGTGGATAGACAAAAACTAGCATCAGACAGAATACATCAAGGGATATGATATGGAAGACACGTTCAATGAGAGATTGAAAAAAATATTGAAGAAGTTTCTGGTTATCACGTATGTCTCTTTCGAAAAGAAGACTCCCGATTTGAAGTTCAAGAGCATTCAGACCCCATCATAAATCACGTCGGTGAAAAAATGGTGGTATTACTGGAAACAAGGCAATGCCAATGTGGAAAATTTCAGGCCTTATGGTTTCCATGTACACACGTCATCGCAGCATGTGCCTATGTGAACATCTCATGGGAAGCATATGTTGATCCAGTGTACCGGATGGATATCATTTCTAATTGTTATGCTGCACCATGGACACCTATTGGGGAGTATCGTTATTTCCCAATGCCTGAAGGCCAGCCGATAGTGATACCTGACATGAATCGGTTACGTCCTCGTGGGAGACCAAAGCCGAGTTGGATGCGTAATGAGATGGACTGGCCTCAAGAACAACGACAGAGTTTGCGATGCACAATATATCATAAAGAAGGTCATAACCGGAAGCGATGCCCTAACGTTGTTGGGTCGACTTCACAGTCTCATTCATAATGATGTATTGTCTTCATTGTGACATTCCCATATTGTAAACTAATTGTTGTTATCTCTTTTTTATTCCTTGGTTTTCTAAAACCCAAACATCAGAGATAAGTTTTCATATTAATATTCATGCTTTCAAGAAATAACTTTAAATATGAAATAATAGAATTTATTTCAAAACTCTGAAAGCGGAACACTTAACCCATATTGAAAAGTGTATGTCAGTTAACCCATTAACATGTTTCCTGGACGTTAATATTAAAAATTTTAACCCTAAACCCTCCAACCTAAACCCCAATCTAAACATGCAGGATATTTTAGCAAACTGTTCTATAAAAAATTAATAGTATCATAATAATTAGCATAAGATATTGAATACATACAATTAGATAAATTCTAAAAACATCATTACTAATTGACATGGTTTATCTTAATCCAATCCATAAGTAGTTAATCACAAAGCTCCCCCACAATATGTGTAACCAAATTCAAGACTCAATATTTTAGATAACATAACTTATTTCATATTAATATTCATGCTTTCAAGAAATAACTTTAAATATGAAATAATAGAATTTATTTCAAAACTCCGAAAGCGGAACACTTAACCCATATTGAAATTTGTATGTCAGTTAACCCATTAACATGTTTCCTGGACGTTAATATTAAACATTTTAACCCTAAACCCTCCAACCTAAACCCCAATCTAAACATGCAGGATATTTTAGCAAACTGTTCTATAACAAATTTATAGTATCATAATAATTAGCATAAGATATTGAATACATACAATTAGATAAATTCTAAAAACATCATTACTAATTGACATGGTTTATCTTAATCCAATCCATAAGTAGTTAATCACAATGCTCCCCCAAAATATGTGTAACCAAATTCAAGTCTCAATATTTTAGATAACATAACTTATTTCATATTAATATTCATGCTTTCAAGAAATAACTTTAAATATTAAATAATAGAATTTATTTCAAAACTCCGAAAGCGGAACACTTAACCCATATTGAAATGTGTATGTCAGTTAACCCATAAACATGTTTCCTGGACGTTAATATTAAAAATTTAAACCCTAAACCCTCCAACCTAAACCCCAATCTAAACAAGCAGGATATTTTAGCAAACTGTTCTATAACAAATTTATAGTATCATAATAATTAGCAAAAGATATTGAATACATACAATTAGATAAATTCTAAAAACATCATTAGTAATTGACATGGTTTATCTTAATCCAATCCATAAGTAGTTAATCACAAAGCTCCCCCAAAATATGTGTAACCAAATTCAAGACTCAATATTTTAGATAACATAACTTATTTCATATTAATATTCATGCTTTCAAGAAATAACTTTAAATATGAAATAATAGAATTTATTTCAAAACTCCGAAAGCGGAACACTTAACCCATATTGAAATGTCTCTTGTTCCACAGGCAGAGGTCAGGCCTCTAGTAGTCCAGGATCAGCCTATTCAGGATGTGCCTCAGGTGGCATGGGATCCGTCTTTCCTAACAGGATATCCGTAGTTCTCTCCATCTTGGGTTCCAGATCCTTCACAACCTTGGATTCTAGAGCCATCGTCGTCTTGGGGTATAGATCCATCACAGGCATCGTTCCCCTCTGCGATGGAGGCAGGTCCTTCTACCACCCTAGTGGGAGAAGGATCCAAATGGCAGTACGAGATGCAGTTGAAAGCTCCTCCAACTGACAAACAGATGGAGGATGCGACGGTCGACGTTTCAGTGCCCGAGGATCAGCCTTCTCCAGGTCATCATACTCCACTGCGCACTCGATGCGGACGTCCTATTCGCAGACCACCATGTGGGACGAAATCTTCTCGCCACAGACATATGCATTGATTGTACATTATTTTTTACATGTTTTATGTGTACTGAAATCAAAATACTATTTTTACTTGTTGGTCAGAGTGGAATCTCAGGAGGGGGTAAACTAGGTTTTATTTATATATATTTATATAACCATACGAACATTATAATAAAACATTAATAATTACTATTTACCTAATTACAAATTATATAATTAATAATTCTATTACCAATTAACTATTTAATTAGTATATAATTAATATTTATATTACGAAATAACTAATTAATTAGTATATAATTTGTAATTTGGTAATTAGTGTTTATTAATCATTAATTATATAATAACTAATTAGTTAATTAGTAATAAAATTATCAATTATATAATACTTAATTATTACATATATAATAAATATTTAGTTAATTAGAAATATAATTAATAATTATAACTAATTAATTAGTAATTGGTAATTATTAATTAGTTAATCAGTAATATAAATATTTATTATAACTATTCATTATAAGAGGGTTTGCCCTGAAAATAATTCTGCATTTTCGATGTGGGATTCAGGTTCTACCTTTACTGCGAAGTACATTCTGCATTTCCGATGTTGGATTCTGTTTCAAGTACGTGACTTTGAAATACAATAAAATATAAACTATAAGGCCAATATAAATGAAATTTTAAAAATTGATTAAACATATAATAAATAGTTGAAAAAAATAATTTCCTCAAAAATGTTGATGAAAAATATTCTATAACCTTTCAAAACCGCCTACTTGAAACTTAAAAATGTTTCAAGTACGTGAATTTGAAAGACTGTAAAATATAAACTATAAAATGAATATAATTGAAACTTTAAAAATTGATTAAACATATAATAAATAGTTGAAAACAAAAGAAATTTCCAAAAAAATGTTGATGAAAAGTATTTTATAATCTTTCAAAACCGCATACTTGAAACTTAAAAATTTTCAAGTACGTGAATTTGAAAGACCATAAAACATAAAATAGAAGACCAATATAAATGAAACTTAAAACATGGATTAAAAAAATAAAAAATAGTTTAAAACAGAAGAAATTTAAAAAAAAATGTTAATGAATAATAATTTATATTCTTTCAAAACCGCCTACTTGAAACTTAAAAATGTTTCAAGTACGTGACTTGGAAAGAATATAATTATATTACTAATTAACTAATTAATTATTATATAATTAATGGTTATATTAATAATTAACTAATTATTTATTATATAAGTAATAATTAATGAGTAATAATTAATAATTAATAATTTAATGAGTAGCTATAATTAATATTTATATAACTAATTAACTAATTAATAATTACTAATTACTTATTAATAATTATTAATTACTAATTACTAATTATAATGAATAATTATAATAAATATTTATATTACTAATTAAATAATTAATAATTAATAATTAATAATTAATTAGTTATAATTATTAATTGTATTTCTAATTAACTAAATATTTATTATATATGTAATAATTATATTACTAATTAATTATTATATAATTAATGATAATATTACTAATTAACTAATTAATTATGACATATTTAATTATTAATAATTACTAATTAATAATTAAAAATTATAATGAATAAATGTAATTAAAAATTATATTACTAATTTACTAATTAATTGTTATATAATTAATAATTATATAACTAATGAACTAACTAACTATTATATAATTAAGAATTAATAATTAATAATTAATAATTATAATGACTAATTATAATTAATATTTATATTACTAATTAACTAATTACTAATTACTAATTACTAATTACTAATAATTAGTAAGTGGTTTTGAAAGATTATAAATTATTATTTATCATCATTTTTTTGTAAATTTCTTTTGTTTTCAACTATTTTTTATATGTTTAATCCATGTTTTATGTTTCATTTATATTGTTCTTCTATTTTATGTTTTATGGTCTTTCAAAGTCACGTACTTGAAAAATTTTAAGTTTCAAGTATGCGGTTTTGAAATCTTATAAATTACTTTTCATCAACATTTTTTTGGAAATTTCTTTTGTTTTAAACTATTTATTATATGTTTAATCAATTTTTAAAGTTTCAATTATATTCGTTTTATAGTTTATATTTTACAGTCTCTCAAATTCACGTACTTGAAACATTTTTAAGTTTCAAGTAGGTGGTTTTGAATGGTTATAGATTATTTTTCATTATCATTTTGTTTTGGAAATTGCTTTTGTTTTCAACTATTTCTTATATGTTTAATCAATGTTTAATGTTTCATTTATATTGGTCTTCTATTTTCTGTTTTATGGTTTTTCAAAGTCACGTACTTGAAAAATTTTAAGTTTCAAGTATGCGGTTTTGAAAGCTTATAAATTACTTTTCATCAACATTTTTTTGGAAATTTCATTTTTTTCAACTATTTATTATATGTTTAATCAATTTTTAATGTTTTAATTATATTCGTTTATAGTTTATATTTTACAGTCTTTCAAATTTACTTATTTGAAACATTTTTAAGTTTCAAGTAGGCAGTTTTGAAAGGTTATAGATTATTTTTCATCAAAATTTTTGAGGAAATTATTTTTGTTTTCAACTATTTATTATATGTTTAATCAATGATTAAAATTTCATTTATATTGGCCTTATAGTTTATATTTTATTGTATTTAAAAGTCACGTACTTGTAATAGAATCCCACATCGGAAATGCAGAATGTACTGCACAGTAAAGGTAGAACCTGAATCCCACATCGAAAATGCAGAATGATTTTCAGTGCAAACCCTCTTTAAAAGGGTGGTCTGGGTAAGTGTTTTTGTCAGAATCCAGACTGCTGTAATGGCTGTAGCGCTGGATCTTTAATAGCAGAGAAATTCTGCTGAATTTTTTTGTTTTGTTTTTATATATATATATATATATAATCAAAACAAAACAAAAATAATAAAAATAAAAATTTTGAAAAAAAATATTTTTTTAGGAGAAAGGCAGCATCGCGGATTCCGCCTTTCACCCGCAGTGCAAAGGCGGCATCGCGGATGCCGCCTTGCCCCCGAAATGCAAAGGCGGCATCCCGGATGCCGCATTTAAGGTGCATTTTTTAATTTTTTTTTGCCGGAAGCGTTTTATGGAATTTTTTTAAAAAAACGTAAAAAAAAATCCCTGTAAGAGGCGTCAAGCACAGGAGCTCCCATTTAGGGTTTCTTGCGCCATTCTTCTGCATTCATCCCTTATACTCCTCCTTCTATCCCCCTCGGTGGGGTTTTCTATCATATCTCCTTTCGATTTCCCCACACCCACTGCTCATTCTGTGAATTAGATCACGGCTGTGTTCGGTGGCCGGCGTTGGGCACTCGGGCGGATGGGTTCGTGGGTGTCGGAATGTTGTAGGGTCGTCTACTTCATCTCGGGTCAATATGAGTTCACAGAATACTACTTCAGGAATTCATGAGCCCAATGGTGTTCCCTTTACAGTTTCAACCCAACCCGTGCAGCTTGTTCTATTTTCGTGTTTGGTTCGGCACAACCGTCATCCTCATCCCGGGTCATTATGAGGTTTCATGTGGTGTCCTCAAGTAATCTTGGTGACCATGGCGTCCTCATGCATGATCTTATCTCAATTTCATCATGTTCTTCATGTTTGGTTGCATGTTCCGTTGACGAGGGTTTGGCCTCGGTGGTTCCAAGGCTTACGGTGTGGTTTTTGTTTTCTGGATGGTATGTGCGCCGATTAAGATCTTTCCGTCGGTGCGGATCTGGTGATGTTTGGTGTTTGTGGGTGCAGATCTGGTTGTAATGATTCATTGGACTCTTTCACGGTGGTGTTCAGGTCGCGGTGGCCCACCATGTTGTAATTAGCTGGGCGACAACTGGATGTCCGACGATGGTGGGACGACGAAGGCGGGTGACATCTATATCTAGCCCAAGTCGATTTTGAATGATATGTGATGCAATGGATGACCCGAGGTGCACAGGGTAGCGTAACATTTGACAGGGTCAAGGGTTGCACTGTGTTTTTTGGTTGGGTTGGTCGTGGTTGTTGTTTTGGGGGGGTCTGGTCTAGGACTTGGTTCCTTGGATGACCTTCTTTAGGATATTTTTTGGTTCTCACTTACCTTAAAGTGATCTTAATTTTAAAAATCAAAAAAATGTTATGGTGAATTGATTATGTTCTTGGTGACAAGTAATGTGTCTTTGAACTAGGCCGTGTCATCAGGGTTTTGATGTTTAAAATTATTCAATCCATTAACATTATATCAATATTATTTATAATTATTTTTTCATTTTTTATAGGATATAACATTCTCCAAGTTTTATGCTGATTATGGCTTCATTTTGTTTTCCTATTCATCCACTACTATTTATTCAATATTTATTCCATAATGGCTTCAATTTCATGTATACCTTATAGAGAATTTGATTTCACCTGTTATTATGTTCCCATTTACCATGGTTATGGTTAAATTTAGTATATGTTAAATATTTATAATGATAATAAATTTTAATGAAGTTATGGGAGTCATTCATTTATTTTTTGAAATTATGCAGTTTCATGTATACTGTGAAATTTTTTCATTTCATAAAAAGAACATGGTATTTTTTAGTTTGTGTGTTGTAAAAATTCCATAACGATCCAAACCTAGAATGATCATTTGTTTTTCATATACTCAATAATCATTATTATTATTTTTTTAATTATTGATGGTTATGTACATACATTTATAGAAGGTATGAAATCAATTATATAATGTACGTTGCTATGTTCCCTAGATTCAGTAGTGTGGGTACAAGTATTCAGTATAAAATGCCACCACTCTGGGGTATCACATAGTTCAATCAAGTCACTATCCTCCACATGCCTTACATGTTGAACAGATAAATCATCTTAGGTGACACACATGATATTTCACATTTCCCATCTCAATACCATCGATCAGACCATGTCTGTCTACTCACCCATCCCATGTCAATGAGCTAATAAAGTTCGAGGTCTCACTAATATTTAAACATGGCCTAATTGTTTTATTTATATTAATTTGTTCCCCACCTCAAAAAATTGTTATCCAATATATCTTCCACAGGAGTCACTAGGACAAAAAGTGTTTTAGTGACACCATTCATGGTATGACATGTTAACATGGAATACATAAATTATTCTATTCCCTATCCATCAGTATTCAGGGAATCAAACAGGCGTCCAAGAGACTATAGTGGCTTTAGAAACCTGTATATCTCCCATATAGTAATATTATTTTTAATTACATTGTAGTTTAATTATTGAACTATTTAAATAGATCAATAAATCAATAAACTTATATATTTACATTACTTTATGGTCAATCACATAAGGTTTATATTACACACACCATATCCCTATAAAAATTCATAAATACCAAGGGTGAAGTACTCGGACAACATACCTATTTTGGAATCCTTTCCTTTTAAAATAAAAACCTATTAGTGGATTATATTGATAATTAAGGATGTACAATATAATTTAGACATTGTGCACCCCCTCGTGACTATCTAATTCCAATTCAACCAATATAATTACATTTAGCATTTATAAAAAATTAAAAACATGATTTAATTTAGGAATAATTTTTGAAAATTCAACAGATTCCCTCATTGCACTACACCACAATAAAAACCCCACAAGATGTACCCTATGGACCCCTAACATCATATTGAGTCAAATATATACACCACCATTTATGTCATTTATTAAATTTATTTTTAGTGAAGTCCAATATTAATAATCATTGTGTGACATACCATTATTGAATCAACGAGCAGAAATAGAGTGATTTCATCTTAAGATGTCCTCTACGAGGGATAACAGAAATACCCATATAATTTCATAGTTTTTAAAATTCTTCACTATAATAGAAACTGAACCCTGAACATAGGAATAATATTATTAAAAGGTGGGGGATCAATGGATGGGGTAAAATCAAAAACAATATTTTTTATTGATAAAAAATCCATTTAAAACATCATCTTTAATATCTTGTAGGGGAGAAAATGGCGGGGGATCCCCCTGGATGTGTGAAAGAACTAAGGGTGGGGGTGGGGGAATTGTTCCCTTATATAAAATTCAATCCTTGAAAGTAGTATTTTTACTACTTTTAAACCCACATTCTAGCATGTGATCCCATAAAGGCTTCTAGTCCATTAGATAATCCACCATCATGATGGTTTCCAAAGAGTTGCTGGTTAGTTTCTAAAAACTATAGCCTCATCCAACCAATCCACTTATGATATTATTTGTAAAACCCCAAGATTTTATAAATATAAATTTAAATGCATTAAACTTTGTTTTAATTAGATAATTATAACTAGAATTTAAACATAATTTTACTAATGCTATGTTCTGAACTTCGAAGAATGTTCATCTACAATTGTGTTCAGTATTTTATTTGGAGACTAATGGAACCAACTTGTTTTTTTGTGAATAGTAATATACCATTATGAATTTCAATATGAATAGTAAAATAACCCTGGTGAATAGTAAATTTTATTAATACTTTATTTTCATAAGGCTATAAGATAAAGACATATTGGATAATATTTCAATGTGCTATAAATGTAATTATAGAATTAAAATTGTTAATTTTTTAATTAAGTATGATTTTCATTAAATATTAAATTAATACTAATTATTGAATTAAATTCAAAAAATAGATTTCATGTTTGAATTCTTCACGTTGAAGAAAGTTTAGAGAGAATTTTTGGGATTTTTCTAAAATAGTTGATTTTTCAGTGAATAGTAAAAAATATAGTTTTGCGATTCAGTTGTTAATTACATAAACACTGATGTAATAAATCTATTAAAATTGCGTATTGTAAATTAAGATGTGAGGTGTCCCAAGTGTCAAATACCTTATGGAAACACCAGGGAAACCCCATGGTTTTGAAAATACCACTAATGAGGTGTCCCTTATAAATTAATAAAATATTCCCTCACTTTTGCTATAAATACCAACCCCTTCCTAAAATAAATTCATTTCCAATCCTTCATCAACTATTCTATAGCCTTCTTACCCCCTACTAGTCCTCTATATTTTTACGCATGCCCCCAAGTTCCCAACCATCAACTTATAAGAGTTACTATACAAGGTAAGATAACTCTCAAATTCTTTCTTTTTTCCATTCATGTTCCCTTTTATATGGTATATAATTCAAGAATTCATACCATGTTCTTCCTTTCATATTTTTCTTGCTCTAATCCTTTTTTAAATTCATTTCAGTTTGGGTGACCCTTGTTCTCTCTATTTTTAATGTTTTCTAAAACCATGTTGCATAGATGTTAGGCTACCAAATATTTGTAAGGGATTTCTCAACTATTCTTTTATTTTGAGTTACTTTCTTTTCTTTCACCAACTCCTCTAACCCCAGAGGCCTGAATGCTCCAAAAAGCATGTATATTCTGGATGTTTTCAGGTTCATGGAAAATTCATCATCATTCTTCTTCCCCCTCTCACTTATTCAAGGAATTAAAATGTCGTCTATGATGTGTCAATTTACCAACATCGTGGATGATGTGATTTATAATTATTTTACTTACATCAATATTCGTCATGAAACATTTTTATGGTTAAAATAGGTTATAATATATGTATTTTGTCTCATCCAGGGTTCTGGAGTTCTTTTGTAATTGTTTTTAATTTATACAACAAAATGAAGTCGTTATTATCAAAGAACCACTAAAATGATCTAAACGAACATCATTAATGTTTTAGTTTATGAATCATCCTCATGTAAGAATTCCCAATGATAAATGGTATAATTTATGGTTCTATAAATATGTAAATACTACTCCATTCCAATTCTGTATTTTCACATCCAATCGACAAGAAAAATCCATCATGAACCAATCATGGAAAACATGTAAAGAACACACCCAAAACAATGCATGAAAAAATATACTAACAAATTAAAAGGTGAAATGATGTAATGAAATAATCATATAAGGTATTATAAAGATGGATATGATTATTGAGTACATTAATAACACACTATTAACCTTTATATAGGAGATTTAAAAATGTTAGATGTAATAAAAACCTGAGGTAAGAGAATTCTTAACCCGATTTCCATTATTTGGGTTAACCTAATACTTTGTTATTTATGTGGTATTTAAAATGTTTCTGTGATGGATTTTTTATATATTATTATTAATAATGTGTATTTACATTGTGTATAAATATTCCATTTACTCTATAAAGTCTCACTTCAACTATATTATATTTATTAGGGACTTTTCTTTTAAAAACCTGTTTTAAAATTTGTTTTTACAAATTTCAAAGGTAATGTTTTATGCAATTATTCATTATGTATGATTATGTTCTTGTTCATGGGAATTGTTAATGATGAAAGGTGGGACCTATATCTCCCTCCAATTAATTGGTTATGTGTATGTTGGAGGTCGGTCGTATGGCTACTCCAAGAGTAACAGTGATGGTTACACAAATTGTATGTTAGTTGTGAGGGTTAAAAATTATATGGTAACCGAGAGGGTTAAAATATTATATAATTAATTCCCCAAGATAACTTTATGGTTCTAATTATGTTCATATGTATTGTGGGAATCTTGTTGAAATCTCATGTTTCACAAAGTAAGTCTATATATACAAGGGATAAATATGTCTTTGAAAAATGTTTTCTTACGTTACAAGTATTCATGTACTAATGTGATCATCAATTCTTTTTATATCCCTTACTGAGATTTTGTGATAATCCCAAGTTTTTAAATGATTTTCATAGGTTATAAGGATGTGTAAGACAAATAAGGAATCCAAGTTAAATGTTTGAAGAAGTTTCCATGAAATCATGTTTTAAGATGTATTGTTTTATATTTTAAAAAAAATGGAAACTATTTTTATAATATCCACTTTGTAACAATGTATAATGTTATGAATTTATTTTGTCCAAATTATCTAAATATATAAACATTAAAATATCCTCAAATTAAAAGAAAGATAATTCTTGAATAAATTCAAGAATATGTAATGTAATATGGTCGGGTCCTTATAGGTGGTATTATAGGATGGTTTAGATAATGTTAGGGGTTGGGAAGATGTTAAAAGAATACCATAAAATATAATTATTCTATGATTAATTTGAAATGTTATATAATTAAATGATTACCATGTTTCTTCCTCTGAGATAAGTTCTTTCAGAATGTTTGTCTACGGAAAAATCAGAGAAGCTAAAGAGGAGAGGCACCGACAGAATGACATCCTTCTGAATATGTAGCCCGGAACAGTAGGGATTGGAACCGAGCTGATTGTGATAGTAATGGATCATATAACACAAGAAATTAATGGTGGTGGAATCCATGCAAGAGAACAACCAGATGTACCACAATGGAACATGGTAATAGTGGAAAATTTCATGAGACAACACCCTCCTACTCTCAATACATCTTCAGACCCAGTAACAGCTGAAGGATGTATTAAATCCCCTGAAAATATATTTAATGTAATAGATTGTTCAGATAATCAAAAGATATGGCTTTCCATTTATCATTTTGAAGGTGAATATGATCAGTGGTTGTCAATGGTAATGAATATTAGGGATAGAGAGGATATTGATACCTTAAAGTGGGTTGACTTTAAAATTATTTTCCTTGAAAAATATTTTCCTAAGGTGGTGCGACATAGGTTGGAGAATAAATTCCATGAATTGTAGAAAAAGGATTAATATTAAGTGGAAGTGTATGTAGATAACTTCACCCGAATGGTGAGGTATGCTCCAAATATTATTCTGGATCTTGATAGCTAAATCAACCACTTTTACTTAGGACTGAATAGAAGGTATCGAAGGGAATTGGCCTCCCGTTAATTCAAAAGTTATTAGAAACATGTCTGATGTGCTGATAGGGAATATATGGAGTTTTTTTATGATCAAATGCATTTTGGAAACATGGATAAGAAGAGGTCTAGATGGAAAGTGATGGGTATGAATCCACTAAACAAATCTGATGGTAAAAAAATCCAGTTTCTTATTTTCAAAATGTGTGGAAAAAAGAACCCTGAGGAATGTCTTAGAAATAATGGGAAGTGTTTTAAATATGGTATGTCTGGAAATATGGAATGAAAATGTGAATAAATTTATCTTAAGACTAATCCTAATAAGAAAAACATTAAGTTTTTTAAATGTGGTGAGATGGGTCAGTTTTAAAAATCCTGCCTAATGGGAGATCTGAATGATGCAAAGAAGACAGACTATAAGCAGAAAGGTGTAGTGAGATCCTTTGCGAATACGTCAGCAGATGTTGGGCCATAAAATGATGTTGTATCGAGAAATTTGTTTGTTTACTCAGATTTTTCTAAAGTATTGTTTGATACAGGGTCTACACATTCCTTCATCTATGTGAAATTTTTCGGTAAATTAGAAATATCCCCTCAACAAAAGAGACCAGAACTTCTTATTAAGAAACCAGGAAGAAATTTTATAGAAAATAGGAATTATAATAACCTTTCTATTGTGGTATGTGGAATGAATTTTCCTACAATCCTTTTTGTTTTACCCTTAGTTGATTTTAATTTTATTCTGGTAATGGATTGGATTTCTGCTAATCATGCTAAGATTCACTATCGGGCTAAAGAAGTTCTTTTTTCAGAAAGAGTTTTAGTTTGTATACAAGAATGAACCCATACAATTCATAACATATCAGGAAGATGTGAAACTATTGAAAAATGGAAATGAATGTTATCATTATCATATTTTTGAAAACAATGGAACTATTCAGATTAATTATGTTCCTGTGGTAAATGAATAACTTGATGTTTTTCCTGGAGAGATACCCAGTGTCATACCTGATCAAGTAGTCGAATTCATAATCTGACTTAGTTCCTGATTCTAATCCAATTACAAAACCCCCATATCATATGTCTCAAATATAACTTCTTGAATTGAAAAACCATTTGTAGGATTTTTCGGATAAAGGCTTTATTTGTCTATGCACATCACCTTGGGGTGCTCTTGTTTGGTTTGTTAAAAAGAAAAATGGTTCAATGAGACTTTTCATTGATTATAGAGCATTGAATAGCATCACTATTAAAAAAAAGAATCATTTTCCTCACATAGATGACTTGTCTGATCAGCTATAGGGAGCTTAGTACTTTTCCAAGATTGAATTCAGACCAGGATACAATCAAATGATGGTAAAGGAGGATGACATCCAAAAAATAGCCTTTCGTACTAGATATTTGCATTAAAAATTTGTTGTTATTCCGTTTTGACTAACTAATACACCGGTTCTATTCATGAATATAATGAATAGAATATTTCATGATTTTGTGGATACATTTTTGGTTGTCTTTGTTGATGACATTTTAGTATTTTCTAAAAATAAAGAGGAACATTACAAATATATAATGGTTGTTTACAAACATTAAAAGAAAAAGAAAATATATAGAAAATTCAAAAGTGTGATTTTTGGTTGCAATATATTTCTTTTCTTGGCAACATCATAAATTAGTATGGAATACCATTTTATAATTCCAAACCAAAAGTGGTGGATGAATGGACAATATGTACAACTATTATAGAGATTCATAGTTTTCTTGGTTTTGAAGGTTATTACCAACAGTTTGTTAGGAACATTTCATGCTTATCTATCACGATAATTAAGATAACATGATAAGGGGTTAAATTTATTTGGAAAGAAGAATGTGATGTTTTTTTTCAATAACTGAAGGAGAGATTAGTGAATGCTCTAGTTTTGGAATTTCCTTCCTGAAATGGTGAGTACGTCATATACAATGATTCTTCTTTTAATGGAGTTGGTGGTGTTTTTATGCAGATTGATCAGGTAATTACTTATGCTTCATGAAAACTAAAACCTCATGAGTTAAATTATCCCACACATGATTTGGAATTTGAAGCTGTGTTTCTTTCATTGAAAATTTGTTGGAATCATTTATACGGACCCAAATGTCAAATATATAAAACCATAATAGTCTGAATTATATTCACTCAGAAGAAATTAATCATGAGGCAGAGAAGATGTCTTGAACTGATATAGGATTATGATTGAACGATTAATTACCATCCTAGAAAGGCAGTCAATGTGTTGGATTCCTTGAGTCATAAACATCATGAATCATTAACCGTAATACATTTTCAAAATGATCTCTTGATTAATGATTTTATGAATATTGGTTTAGAAGTTTTGGGTGCAGGAAATACCTCTGTTTTGTCTCATGATTCATTGTAGTCATCGTTATCAGAAAAAATTAAGCAAGCACAGAAGGAAGACCATGAGCTACAAAAAAGGTAGAATTGGTAAAACAGGGTATGTTTCAAGAATTTAACCTTGATAAAGATCATATTTTAATATTTAGAAAATGGTTGTGTGTGCATTGTGATTCTCAGTTGAAGAATGATTCCTTATATGAAGCACATAGATCCCTATTTTATGTTCATCCTAGCAGTACTAATATGTATAGAGATCTTGAAGAGTATTATTAGTGGGATGGAATGAAAATAAATATTGATGATTTTACTATGAAATACTTGACATTTAAATAGGTTAAAGTTGATTGGAAGTTACCGAAGGGGATGCTCTAGCCTTTTCCATTGCCAGAGTCGAAATGGGAGAATGTATCCATGGACTTTGTGGTGGGACTACCAAAAAAATCACTAGGTAATAATGTGATTTGGGTTATTGTTGATAGGATGAAAAAATATGCTCATTTTCTTTCTTTTCAAGATACAATGTCTTTGGATTAGCTTTCTCAGCTATACCTTAAAAATATTGTCAGGTTACATTGAGTTCTTCTTTACATTGTATCTGACCAGGATCTCAGGTTCACTTCTATCTTTTTAAAGGGACTTTAGAAGACTTTGGGAATAGAGTTAAATTTCAGTACAAATTTTCATCCTCAATCAGATGGGAAACCAAAAAGAATAATTCATACCATGGAAGATATGATTAGATCTTGTTCAATGGACTATCAGGGAACCTAGGATCAACATATTTATTCAGTTTATTTTTCTTTTATTTATAGTTTTCATTGCACTATACAAATGAAACCATTCGATGATTTTTATGGGAAGCGGTGTCAGAATCCAGCGTTTTTGGATGAATTCAGCGAGAATAAGTTAATGGGGCCATATTTAATATAGGATGTGGCTGAGAAAGTGAAGATGATCTAGCAACACATCAGGACAACTCATAGCATACTGAAAAGGTATAAAGATAATAGAAGTAAATACTTATCTTTCAAGTTAGGTGACCATGTTTCCTTAAAATCTATCATTGGAAAAGTGTGATGTGATTCAGTAAGAAAGGGATGATATGTCTGTAGTTCATCAGTCCTTTTTAAATCCGAGAGAATTTTGAACTAGTTGCATACTGAGTATCTTTTCCTCCAAGTTTGTGTCATGTACATAATTTTTTTCATGTTTCTATGTTGAATAAGTATGTTCCAGATTCATCAAATGTCTTAAGCCCAGAAGTAGATCATCTAGAAGAGAACATTTATTATAAAGATAAACCATTTCAGATTCTTGATCAATGGGAATAGGTATTGTAGAATAAGATAATCCACCAGGTAACAGTTTTGTGGGGAAACCACATGGTAGAAGAAGCAACATGGGAGTCTGAAAAAATCTATGAGAAAAAGGTAACCTAACTTGTTTAATAAGTAAATAAAATTGTGAGGATGAAATTTCCAGAACGTTGGGAGAATGTAACACCCCATGATTTTCTAAAAAAAAATTTAAATTCATGAAACTTTGTTTTTTATAGATAATTATTACTAGACTTTAAACATAATATTACTAATTCAATGTTTTTAATTTCTAAAAACAATCATCTATAAATATGTTCAGTATGTAATTTGGGAACTAATGGAAAAAAATTGTTTTTTCGTGAATATTAAAATACAATTATGAATAGTAATATGACCCTAATAAATATTAAAATTTATTATTATTTTATTTTCTTAAGGATTTAGGATAATGATATATTAGTTAATTTTTCAATGTAATATATAAGCAATTAGAGAATTGAAATTGTTAATTTGTGAGTTATATATTATTTTATTTCAAAATTAAATTAATAATATTTAGAGAATTATATTCCAAAAAATTATTTCATTTTGAATTATACACGTCGAATAATGGTTAGAGTGAATTTTAGTGAATTTTCTGAAACAATTGATTTTTTGGTGAATATGAAAAAATACAGATTTGGGTTTTGGTGTTTTAATGACATCATTAATGACATAATAATGATGTAATAAATATGGTCATCCTGTTTATAGTAAAATAACAAGTGAGGTGTCCCAGGTGGCTAATAACTTGGCCATATACTATGGTCAAGTTCATGTTTTTGCAAATAACACTAATGAGGTGTCCTAGGAATATTATTAAAATATTCCCTCACTTTTATAATAAATACCAACCCATTATTGAATTAAATTCATTCCCAACTCTACCTCAACGATGATATGGCCTCCTTACCTCCCTAGTAGTCCTCCCATGGTTTTCTCAAGCCTCTAAGGTCCCAAAATTCATGTTCGAGGAGTTACTCTATAGGGTAACAAAACTCTCAACTTTTTTCTTTTTCCATTCATGTTCTCTTTTACTTGGTATAGAAATCAAGAATCTATAACATGTTCTTAATTTCATATTATTCTTGCTCTATTAGGTTTTATGATTCATTTCTGTATGGGTGACCCTTGTACCCTATCTTTTTAATCTTTTCTAAAACCATGTTGCATAGACGTTCAAATGCCGATTTTTTTAACGGATTTCTCAACTATTCTTTTATTTTGAGTTCCTTCATTTTCATTCCTAAACTAATCTTACCCAAAAGGCATGAAAGATCCAAAAATCATGACTATTATGCATTATATCATGTTCATGGAAAATTAATCATTATTCTTCTTCCCCTCTCCCACTAATTTAAGGAATTAAAACACTGCCGGTGACATGTCGATTTACCGACATCATGGACGTTGTGATTACAAATTCATTAACTTCATTAAAGACTAGAAATTAAACCATTTTTATGGTTTAACCAGGTTATAATATATGTATAATGTCTCATACTTATTACTATAATTCATTTGTACACATGGTGTTAATTTATAAAACAAAATGAGGTTGTTATTATCAAAGAACCACTAAATTAATCTGAACGAAAATCATTAATTTTATAATTTATGAATCATCCTCATATAAGAATTCAAAATGATTAATTGAATAATTTATCGTTCTATAAATATTTAAAAACTAATCCTTTCCAATTCTGCATTTTTACATCCTATAGACAAGAACAATCCATCATTAACTAATCATGGAAAACATGAAAATAACACTCCCAAAACAATGCAGGGAACACAATACAAACAATTAAATCATTAAATTATGCACATAAATGATTATATAAGGCATTATAAAGATGGATATTAATATATAAGATATTAATAACACTCTTTTGACCTTTATATTGGAAGTTCAAACAAGTTGTAAGTAATGAAAACCCGCCGTAAGGGAATTCTTCACCTGATTTCCATTCTTGGGGAAACCTTTGTAATTTGTCATTTATGTGATATTTAAATTGTTTGTGTAATGGGATTTGTTTATATTATGTTACATTATGTGTATTTACAATTTATATACATATTAAATTAATTATATAAAGTATCACTCCAATTATATTATATTTTTTATGGATCTTTCTTTTAAAATCCACTTTAAAATTCTTTTATACAAAATTTAAAGGAATTGTTTTTGTGAAATTTTTCATGTTGTATGATTATTTTCTGGTTCTTGGAATTTTTTTTTGATGAATGGTGGGACCTATATCTCCCTCCTATTCATTTGGTATGTGTATGTTAGAGGTCGGCCGAATGGTTACTCCAAGTGTAACTGCGATGGTTACACAAATGGTAAGGTAACTGTGAGGGTTACAAATTATAAGGTAGCCAAGAGGGTTACAATATTATGTAAGAAATTGCCCAAGATACCTTTATTGTTCTAAAAATGTTCTTATGTATTGTGGGAATCTTTTTAAAATCTCATGTTTCAAAAATTATGTATATATATACAGGCGATAAGTATTTTTTTAAAATGTTTTCATACGTTATAAGTATACATGGACGGATGTGTTCTTTCCTTATTTTTATATCCCTTACTGAGATTTTGTGCTCATACCAAGTTATTAAATGATTTTAATATGTTATAAGGATGTGTAAGACAAATACGGAATCCTAGTTAAATTTACTATTAATTTTCAAAGAAATCATGTTTTAATCTTTAAAGTTTTATATTTTGAAAAAATGGAAACTGTTTTTACTGTATCCACTAAGTAATAATGTGTAATGTTATGAATGTATTATGTCCCAATTATCTAAATCTCTAAAAACGAAAAGTTCCTCAAATTAAATGGAATTGAATTCTTGATTAAATTTAAGATTACATAATGTAATAAGGCCGACATCTTATATTATTACACATGAAAAACATATGAATAAGGTGTTCAAACACCATATATTTCACTTTTAATCCCCAAATCAAAATCATTCCCATCTACTAAAGAAAAAAATTAGAAATTCGCATTAAATTCTTACATATGTATGGATACTAGGTATTACATACTACCTATATTTTGGGGGTGAATATACTCTTAAGGAGAGGTCCAATATAATATGCTTTGGAAGTCTCTGTCTTCTATTATCTAGTATAAGACAATACCATTTCCCACTACCATATACTATAATATTATGTGTAGATTTTCATTAAAATGGATATTAAAATACTAAAAATTATAATAAATGGGGATATATTTTATTGAAATAATTTCAAGAGGAATCAAATCAAAATAATAGAATCATTTTATTTTTCTCTCTTAACTCATGATTCCTCTACATATGAAGATGAGACACTCAAAAATTATTATATTAAAAAAATATTAAAATTATGATCTCATGTATCGATGACAAAAACTGAACACAAAAATGATGATATCTTTGAGACATACCCATAACTTTTAACAAAATAGAGTTTTGGGAAGAATTGGAGACAAAATAAATCCCCCAGAGATGTTGAGCAGGAAATTTGTATTATTCAATATAATTTAAAACAAAATGGTCGATATTATATCTATTATAGAAAGGCTGTATGAATTAATAAAAAATGTAATACATAAAAATAAAAACATTATTAACATGGATTTTTCCTTCATTATAACATATATCATCGATAAACACCCCCTTCTTAGAATAATGTAAATTATTCTCTAAAAAATGGAAGGAAGATATATCTATCAATGAGTTACTCATGATGATACAAATTAGGGATGAATATATAAATCATGAGAAGTAAAATGAAGATAAGGATGATAAACTAATGTTCCCCATAGTAAAGGTAGTGGTCTCATATAGCCTCGAAATGGGTAAAAATATCCAAACCATACATGAAAATGAATGGTAGAATCCAAGAATAAGAAAGGGGCATTCTAATTTTATGTAAATCAAAGAAGTATCAAAAAAACATTTGCATCTTCAAAATAAAATAGATGAAAATAAAAATCTAAATGATTAATTTTTATAAATTATCATAGAATCAAAATATCCCACAGTTATCCCTTTATAATTGATCAATTAAAGAGTTACATGAAAAATGTACAATCACATGACTCCCTTTAATATTATGGAATCAATGAATGATGGAATGAAACTCTACCAGAGGAACTATTTGAGTAATAAATAATGAGGTATTGGTGTGGTTTATCTTGGGTTTACCTTGGGATGTACAATCACATTTAAAGATATCTTGTACGTTCTCAAAGTACACAGGAAAATCATTTCAGGGATATTGTTAAACAATCAGGAGATAATGATTTTTTTTTGTGAAAGATTACTGTTTTGGTATAAATGTTTGATCATTATAGTAATGGGTCCCATGTATGATAGATTATTAAAATTAAATATAAATGGTTTAAGCTAACTTTATAGAGTCTTTTTATTTAATTAATTAAATTTTATGTGACTTATTTTATAATAAAAAATTACATGATGTAAAACTGAATTATTACCAAGTGTGGATAGAAATGATCCTAAATTTTTGGACTTCATGAATTCTAGTATACCTTCGAATCCTTTTCCAATTATTTAATGGAAAATAACTTTATTATAGTTCATATGTATTGATGAATGTGATCATCATTCTTAACCCACCTCAGGTGACATAATGGAATATATATCTTTTGTTCCTAATTATTAAATATTTTTAAATGTTTATATCTTACATAAAGATAATTTTATAGAAGAATTTATTATTTATAAGAATGAATTTGAAAACTAATGAGGAAATTCAATTAAATGAATCATACTGTATAGGTTAGTATATTATTATAGTATTTTTTTAGATCCCTCAGGATTAGAAATTAGTTTATCTCCCATGTAATCTGTTATTTTTAATATCACTCTTGTTTTATTTACTTCATTGGGCTGGAACTAAATAGTTGAAATGTGATTTGGTTATACAACTTCTAAACCTTTTCACATTCGAAATAATTATTAAATGACCACACTACCCATATAAGAGATGTTTTTTAGTAATAAATCTACCTATTACCTTCATAATTTATTTTATTTTGAATGAATGAGATACTTTATTCACTTAATATGATCTATAAATTGAGTTTTTAATTTAAATAAAAAAATTAAAAAAATTGAACCATTAACAAAAACTACATGAGGTCGAGAATTGTGTTACTTGTGAGTGTAAAATCATAATCATTAAAAAAGAAGAACAAGAGATAAATTTACAGAGATGTAATATAATCTATAAACACTAGTCATTATTGTTTCCAAAATTTATATATTCCCTAATTTAACACTAAACATAATTTATTCTTAGAACATCAGTCAATGTTGGGTTCTACAATTACATTTTCCAAATCTAGCGTAGGTTTTAATTCATTTCATCATTGTGGTAATGTCAATACTTATAGGATTTGAGGGTTAACTAATTAAGTGGTTATAATTATGTGGAGTTTAATTAAATTATAATGATTAAAAACCAAGTGAATAGGTATAGTTATATCTTTTACACCTTCTAAAAAATAGTTTTATAAAAAAATAACTTCTCATTTTTTTTCTCAATTTAAATTAATTTAAAAAAATATAAATTCTTCTCTAGTATAATTCATACATCATAATAAACCCCCAAAAAACCCTTCCTTTTATATAGTGTGTTTAATTTGTTTTCCAAATTACCTTTATTATTTTGTTTTAATAGATTCTTCCTTTGAGAGATGACCTTGGTCACCTAGTATTCTTCTCCTAAATTATGAGGAAAATAAATTTTCATTTGAGAGTTCCCATGACTATGCCTTTCAAATTATCAACATTTATTGAGAGGGAAGTAAATATTTCAACTAATAAGAGGTATTTATTTTATATTTCATTTCATTAAATTATTAGCTTATTTCTTCCAAATTTCTTTTTTCCCAATATTTCCTCATTCTTTATTATATTTTTTAGTGGAACATGAACTAAAAATTCTCAATATCCCATTATGGTCAAATTTTAATCATTTCATTTTATTAGAATTATGACATGAAAAATTATCTATTATCTCACAGATATTGACTGTGGGGTTGAACATAACATTATCTCTTGAACACGGTTCTCTCAGTCTATGATAGGTTTTAACATTAAAATTATTCGAGAATTCCTCCAATTTTTTGAAAACTTAAATTGTAAAAACATAAATAACATACATAAAACAAGAACCAATGGCTACAAATAACAGTAGTCAACACAATTAAATAATTCACGAATTGTTTGCAGTAGATATTAACTATCTACCAAATTGCATTAAAAATACAAATCTCGAATGAGACATCAAACTAGAATCTTGATTGACACACTTTCTTCAAAAACATCATGGACTCTCTAGAGAGGATCCAAAAAATCATTTAAAAGAATTTAATGTGTCTTGTTATGACTTAAAATAGTGAAGTATATCTGAATATCAAATCAAAATAATTTCATTCCCATTCTATCTTGATTCAACTAAAAAATACTGAATGTATTCTTTACAACATGATAATTTAACATGTTGAAATGATTTAAAACATCATTTAGTTAAAAGACTTATTACTGCATCAAAAACCACTACCATTCTAAAATAGATCTCATGTATCAAGAAAGACCAAGGCGATTCAATTTATAAGAACTATGATTGATTCAATATATTTTGTGCAACATTTTTATATTAAAAAAATTTATTGATAAAATATACATCTGATACTTGTACAATGGCCCCATGACAGTAGAATAGATCATGGTGGATTCTGTAACTTTATAGAAATTGGTTGAAAAACACAACTAGATTCAAATGCATTGGTTTTCAAAGTATCTCTAAACGCCTAGAAATTTAGTGATATAGGAACACAACATGTTCGAGGGTTTCATCAGGTAAGTCCTTATTCTCTCTAAAATCATTAAATATCCACTGAATTGGAATAATTTCACACTATGGAGAGTGATATTTACTCGTATGAAAAGATAGCCCAACCCACTCCAGCTGGGCCTTGAAAATTTTTCAATGAAACAGACCACCCAACCGATTGTTTCCCCCAAATACAAGAGATATGGGGTTGTGAGGATAAATTCTCTTAGAGACCATATTAGTATAAACAAAAACCACATACCAAGAATAAGTATGATTATTTTTTTCCAACATACAACTAAGGGTGTATGTTTCACTCAGACATGAGGTATAACTCTGGACAACAACAATGACCACATTTTCTATAGAATATCCAGGAAATTATACATTTCCAACATGTTTATAAACAATCCCAATGGATATTTGAAGCCCATGAATCAAAAACTATACCACAAGCTAATTCTAAACCAATCATAGATTTTATTACTAATGATGTATTAATGGAAACTATTCTTATTAATCATAATGGGATGGATATTCATGGTTCAAAGTTGTGGGAGTTGAAGACACAAATGATCTAGATTTTCAATTCCCACCATGAGCAGACATGTATGAACTCGAGAAATATTCCTTCCCAACCAACCCCAAATATCAAAGGGGGATTTTAGTTTCATCACATTGAGAAATGAGAATAAATGAACTGAAACATGTGAACATCTCATTCCACTGGGATTCAATTCTACCCCATAGAATCCCCATTAAATAATAAATTATTAGAATACATATAATAAAGAAAAGGTAGGAAAAATACTTATTATGATCCTCCAAAAAACCATCCTATTTGGAGGAGAATTTCTCCAACCAAAAACATGGGTGAAGTGGTGATGAAAAATTATGTTTACATCACATTAATGAGTATTGGGATAAAAATACCCTTTATTAAGGCCATTTACGAAATCCTCTGGTATGAAAAAATATAAAATAAAATCTTTACCAATCAAATAAAGACATGGGTAAATGAGAGTAACATTCTTTGATGTAATGTGTTATCACGCATTTCATCAACTCAAACAGTGCCAATAATGTTTAAGGATCTTGGGAAAATCACCATCCCATACCGCATAGAGGAGTTATAATTTTCTAATTCCCAATGGGATTTGTTAGCTGCCACAAATGTGATGCATCACTCTACATTCTCTTCATTATTGTTTGGTGATTTGAATCAGATGATATTTTTGATGTAGTTGGAAAATATAGCTATAACATATATAGTTGAAGTGCATGAGGATGTACACGTTCCAGTAAGATAAATGATCTTTACAACATATTTCTATGTGATTAACATGGATTATGATCAGGTAATTTCTCATTCACCCATTATATTTGGTAAAACCTTCATCAAAATATAAAAACAACCATACATATTCAAATGGGTACACATTCCATGGAGTTCAATGATAAAATTGTGATATTTAATCTTATGGAATCAATTAAGAACTTCCCAAAGGGCCATTATTATTTTTTACCCCACATTTTGAACAACCAAGTAAAAACCCCATGGAATAATATTTTCCTATATATATTATGAGAATTAGTTCTACTATGATGTCTACGATCACTTCCACACATTTTTCTAATACAAAAACATCAAATGAAATTTTTTTAGTGGATTAATATGACAATTTTTATCATGATTACTATGATTATTACATGTTTTTTGAGTATACGGTGTGATTTAATGCGTTATGCTAGGATTTTCATGATTTTTATTCTGATACTGATGTTTATTGGGAAAATAATTTAGTTTCATCTGGGTTTCTATTCATACAATACCACCTTCATTGGAACATAATTCATTTCCACCCAATGAAAAATACTTATACTTGTGGAGTGGTGATGTATTACTTGTTATCACTGCAAAAATACCCCTTTTGAACATAATGAAAAACTTTCTAATATTTTGAGAGAGAACATTGGGAAATATGGCAGACCATAGAAGACATATATGTTATTAACCCCTATATTTTCATTTATAAAATTATTTTGGATAGTGGGGATAAACTGGTTAGGTATCCATAAAGGAGACTTAATCAAACGCTTCGGTAAGTTGTCAAAAAAGTGTAATATTTTCTCTAAGTATGTATCATTTATACTAATTCATATTAATATTGGTTTCAACCTATTTATGTTTTACCTAATATAAGTGCTATTACTATTGTTAGATATTAGATAGAAGATTTTTTCCCAATGGGGTTGGAAAATAGTTGTCTTGAGTGTATTTATTATAGGAAACAAATTTTATCCACATATAAGGAAAATTTCACATCTCAGTTATTGATCAAATTATTTAGAGTCTATCTTATAAGACACACTAATGTTTCATGTATGGATTTTATTGATATTTTCAAGTTTTTCTTTCTCTATAGGATTAGTAGATGACAACATTAACATGTCTATTCGGTAAATTTTCCTATATAATGATTTCATTTAGACTGTGTAATAGCCAAGGTACCGTCTATAGATGCATGATGAGTACGTTTTCAGATATCCTTGAGACCTATATTAAGGTATTAATGGATGATTTTACTATGTATGGATATTCAATTGATGAATTTATAGTTTGATAAAGGTGTTAGATTGTTGTATTGAGAATAATGGAGTTTTTATCTATAAAAAATTCATTTCTTGGAAGACCATGAAATGTCCATTGGGAATGTAGTGTGAAAAAATATAATAGAGGTTGATAGATCATAGGTAGATATTATTTCGTTCTTACCATATTCATCATGTGTGTGTGAAATTTGGTCATTCATAGGGTATTTAGGCTTTTGTCATTACTTCAATAAATATTTTAGTAAGATTGTTCTACCATTATATTGATTTATTCAAAATGATATTCAATTATTTTTTGATGATTTAGGTAAGGTATTATTTGATAAGCTAAATAATATTTTTACCACTATACCGATAATATAGCCCCCATCATTGGAGATTCCTTTTGATCTTATGTGTGATGCATCCAACATCATTTTTGGAGCTATCTTATCCAAGTGCATTGGAGGGTGGTCCCATGTGATGTCTTATACATCAAAAAATTCAGATTCAATATTTTAAAATTACACAATAATAGAAAATGAGTTTATTTCCATCATATTTTCATTAGATAAATTATATTCTTATTTATTGGGATCTAAATTAGTTTTTATGATTGTCCATTCCACTCCGAGGGGCCTCTTGAAGATAATAGATGTGAATCCCAAAATTATCTAATGGATTCTTCTTATTCATGAATTTTTAATTGAGATAATGGATAAGAAGGTGTTAGAAAAATCAGTGGCGGACAACATGAGTAGGGTTACTCAAGACATAGCGGGTGGGATGATGTACTAGGTACCAATTTGGGATATTTTTCGTAATCGTCATCTCTATGTCATATCATGTATGAATCCTTGGTATTAGGATTTAGTGAACTAACATGTTTCCTCTCAAATTACTATAAATTTAACAAAATAACCAGTCCAAAAATTAAAGGGTGATTCTTGGTTTTTTGTGTTGGATGATATCTACCTATGGAATATGTGTAGTGACCAAATAATTAGGATACATATGCCCAATCATAACATTGAGTGTGTTCTACAATTTTCCATACCCCTCTTTATGGTTGACAGTTTTTACCCCAATGGAAAACTTTGAAAGTCTTAGACTCTAGATTATATTGGCCTATCCTATTCAATGATGCTAATGAGTTTCATAATTAATGCTCAAGTTTCCAACACACTTGAGGTATTTTTATGAGAAATAAGATAACAAAACAACCCTTATTATTATGAGAGATTTTTTGGAAATTTATATTATGGGTCCTTTCAATATTCATCCAATTTTTTATAAATTTTGTTCAATGTTGATTATGTTAGAAAATGTGTGGTGGATTATCTGAAAAATACTAATTATTCTCATGTTATAGTTTATTTTTTCATGGATCAATTTTTTTACAGGTTTTAAGTACCAAAGGGTAACATCAATGATAAATTTACACACTATTGTAATTGGAATTTTTATTCCGTCCTTTTGACGTATGAGGTGATGCATAAAATTTCAACTCTATACCACCCCTAAATAATTGTCTAGGTTGAGCTTTCAAATTTATAGTTAAAATAAATTCAGGATTAAATTACGCATCTGAATATAAAGGATTTGAGAAATTTCTTCTATGATGTTTTGGGGGATTATAAGAAGACACTGTAGAATCCTATAAGTATTCCCAATTTTGGATTATTGTTGGGAAAGAATTTACACTACCCATGGAAGTCGATAATCATGCACATTGGTCTATAAAGAAATTAAGCATGGACTTAGCCCAAGCAGGAGATCAAAGAAAGAAAAAAATTGAAGAGTTTGAGAAATTATATTTATATAAGTTGATAACTCAACTCTATAAAAGGAATCATCAATGATGTCTCATGAAACAATGATCCAAAAAGGGAGTTTCATGTAATAGAGAAAGTGTTACAGTACAGTTACTGAATAAAGCTAATTCTTGGTAAGTTGCATTCTATATTGTTAGATCCTTATGTGGTATCTAATTTTCTTCTTTTTGTTTTGTTTCATATCACATAATAGGCCATATAACGGAGATTTATAGTTAATAGGTAATGTATGGAGCTATGAATTTATGCAATCCACCCGATTATGATGATTTCATCCTACTACAAGACCCAAACATCACATGATAGTATCAGTAAATCCCTAAAACATTCAATTTTATATTAGTTATCCTATTTTAAAGTAAAAAATTAATGCGCACATATAATTTCATAGGTTTTAATTTGGGACATTGAAATATTTAATGTATGGGGGAGGGGAAATTTTTTTGGGGTTTTGTTCTTTGTGTTTTTTTTCTGCATGTTTTTTGTTATATTTTCTAGAAAAAATAAAGAATAAATAATAAAACAATACTATGTTACCATCTCATTTACATTTGGAACATATATAAAATTAATGTATTCAAAATTAATTGGTAACATGATGATATTGATAAATATTTCATCATCAAGGTTTTATTATTTTTAAATAAAATTAATTAGTTGACGTTATGATTGGTTATTTCAATACAAAACCATTTAGATTTTGACACCATTATTTGAGATATTTCTTCCTGAGAAATTGTTTCATTGAATTCTTGAATCAAAATTTCAGAAAACCATTTATTATGATGTTTTTCCTACTCATTTTTAGGTAAAACCATGTTAGGTAAAAAAGAATTCATCTTTTATCAATGGTTGATCCATATGATAACTTCTCTTCCAACCATCTTCATTACTATATTAAATTGACCTATTTATGTTTATCATTTATCTGATAGTTTTACACCTTAAAGAAAAATAAAAAATAAAAAATAAAATTATTATCATAATAAAGAGGAGTGTGATGAAATATATGACACATGGGGATGTCTAGGTCAGGTGCTTAAGGTTTGACTTTTGAGAAATATTTAGTGATTGGGTATTGAAATTTTGTTATAATGGAATGTAGAACATTTTTTGTGAAGTAAAAAGGGTACAAATTATTGTGTAACATATCCTAAGTATACTAAATAAAGGGTGGAGATGTGAGCTTGAAATGGTCGGCACACACACATGTGGAATTAATGGCATGGTGGACCCATAAATTGGTTCAATATGCAATGTGTCATTAATATCACTGAATTTAATTATGATACAATTTATTATACAATTAATTTCATATTAATTTATTGTGATTCTTGATGGGATTCTTACTTTGGAATTATTTCCATTGTGGATTGAGGAATATGAACATGCATACCTTTTCAAATTTTTTATGTAATAAATGATATTCGGGTATTCTCCTGATTGAAAAGGGGTAATGGTGGGAAAATTGATAAAACACATTATTATTGAATATTTTACTGATTATAAATGACATAATTTCCTCTAATTATGTTAAATGTGTTCATTTATAAAATATTTGGTATTACATCCCTAATTGTCAATTTTAATGAAAGTGTAGTTTTCCCCATTGAAGTTCACTGTATTATTTTTTCCATATATATATATTATTTAATTATTTGATAATTAAATATTTAAAAAAGTTTTCCTTCTTAAATGGTATACAATATTGATTTAGGAAATCCAAGCTGGATCATGCATTTGACTATATAAAATGGTCCAATAATTCAAAGTTGTAGAGGACTCGCCAGATTGGAAATGACAATAGTATTTGTTGAATAAAATCATATTATATGTTTTTTAGTTCCATGTATGGAAATAATATTGAATAAAAAAATTATAATATGTAATTCTTTTGTTAGGAAATATGGTTCATGCGTTTTTGGAGTCAAATAGTCGGTGCATGCAGGTTTAAAATACTTAGAAAAATATCCCATTCACACTGGAAAATTCATGAAACCCTTGCATCCCCTCAAATATATACATGTGAATGATTCTTATTTTTAGTGTTTTGGACATTCCGTAGAGTATTTGGTTCGTAGTATAAGTGGTCCCATTCCATTTTAATTCAACGTTGAAGTTTGGGATCTATTAATATTGGATCTCCTTAGAAATTCACTTTTTATTATTCTTTTTAGTCAATTTGTAGTTATTCCAATAAAATATCTATTTATATCTAATCTATTAAATTATTTTTAATTTTACTCATATTTTATTTAATTATTTTGTATGTTAGAAAATATTATAAATAATATTTGGTTATACCCTTTCCAATCCCTTTCACATGAAAAGCATTTCTACAATGACTAAACCACCCATGGAAGAGTATCATTTTAGTAATATATCTACCTAATACCACTTCATTTATTTATTTTAGATCAATGAGATTCTATTATTAACTATAATTATATAATAATTTTGGTTTTTATTTAAATTAATTTAATCTTATAATAGGAAAATTAACACAAAACAAGAGAGGTCAAGAATTGTGTTAATTGTGGGAGCACAATCTAAATCGAAATAGAAAAACAGGAGATCAATATGTAGAGTTCACATATAATACCTAAACTCAATTAATAATAATTTCTATAATTTATATCTGAAATAATTTAACAATGATCATAATCTAGACTTAGAACATCAATCAAACCATAGTGCTATGATTTCATGTTCCGAAGCTAGCCTATGATTTGATTCATTCCATCATTGTGGTTATGTTATCCCCTATAGGATTAAGGGTTAAAAACATAGGCAATCATAATTATGTGGAGTTTCATTTAAATGGTAATTATTAATAAGAATGTGAATGGTTTGAGTTAGATCAATTACACCTTCAAAAAAAATTCTAAATAAATAACCGGTCATTGCATTTTTCTCAATAAAAATTCAATTAAAAAATAAAAAAATTATAATATTCTTCTTGAATTGATTGATTTTCATTATAATCCTAAAAACCCCATCATTTTGAATATTTTGTATATTTTATTTTATTTTAGTTCTAAAATACATTTAATATGTCATTTTAATTACTTCTTCCTTTGAAAGATGACATTTGTCAACCACTAAGTTTTATAAAAATTATCAAAAAATCAAAACTTTATTTGATAGGGGCCATGACAGTGAATTTTGGATACATAAGACATATTAATATCCTTTTTATAATTAAATTAACTATGTGTTATAAAACAGGTTTTAAAATAATGTTAGGAGTAATTTAGTGAAGTATTTTATAAAAATATCTTTATAGTTGACCAAGATGATAATGTTTTTTACAGTAAATTCTAAAATAATCATGGTGTTATTATTTATTTATATGTTCATGAATTTGTTTTTGGAACAAAAATTAATCCAATAATTGTGTACTGGTAAATTTTATCTTGAATCATTGATAAGAATTATTTCTTTAACCTAATGTCATTATGGGAATGAAAATTTTAAGAATATGATTTTTTTAAATATCATTTTATAGAAAATGTATTTAATATAATTGAAATTTTTTATTTTCCCTAAGTTTCTACACCATATAATTTTGGAGAAGGATTTTATGAAATTATGGAATTATTATTCCTTAAATTACAAAAAAGTACAAAATACCCATCAAAAGGAAATGTATAATTAAAGAATAATAAAATGGCATGATACATATTTTCGAAGGTGGAACTCTTTAAAAAATATTATTTTATCCAGAATAAAATAGATTGAAAAAATGATCTAAATTTTTACTTTATAGCCATGAACAAAAATCTAATGAGTCTAAGGATAAAAATTCTGGGGGATTTATTTTGGATCATCAAAAAAGTTGTGAAACAAAAAAAATATATCTATTTATGTGTATGAAATAATAAATGGTGGAGTTTCAATATACTAGGGGAACTATGGCATAATTATAATTCAAGCTAAGGGGGTGGTTGATCTTAATGTTACCTTATAAATTCTTCTCATTTCAAGTCATTTCGATTATGTACCCAATATTTCTAGGAGATTACATTTGAGGAGAATTTTTAATAAGAATCAGTTTAAGACATTGTTCCAGATAGATAACTTTTCTCTTGTCAATTGAGTGATCTTTGTTAAAAGGGTAACTATTATGATTGATTATGTAAATTAAAAATAAATATTTCTTCTTCTAACTTTTTTATGTGTTTTAATTGGTATAAAAATAATTTAGGTCACATACATTACATAAAAATTCATGAAATGTAAAAAAAATTATTCATTACCTATCATATATAAAAATGAACAAGAAATTGTGAATTTATTTAAAACAAAAATAGTTAAGATACCATTTGAAACTATGGAAAGGGAAAATAATTAAAATTACTACGTGTGTTGCGTGATTTTCATGTGACACCCAATAGAGTTAAAAAAATAGTACATTTTATATTTTATTGATAATTATTCTATATTTTTTCATGTATAACATATTTATGATAAAGATGAATTCATATAAAAAAATATTATTTATAAAAATGAGGTTGAAACTAAGGTGATATTATAATTAAATTCCTCAAGTACAACATGGTTGGAGAATTTTATATTCATAAATTTTTCAAATGCCTATGAATTATGCATGAATTAAACACACCCTATACACCCCATCAAAATTGTGTATCTAAGAATAGAACATTAACGGAAATGTATTATTCTATGTTGATTATCTCTTCTCTCTTAATAGGGTTTTGTATAGATGCATTATAATCTACGTGTCACATATTAATTAGAGTTCTGCACAAAAGGGAATTAAATGATTCCATATGAACAATTGAATCATAGGAAACCATCCCTATATTGTTTAATTGTTTCGGATTGAAACAGAATTATAAATGAATATAAATAAAAAGGGAAATTCAGGTAAAATATGTTTTTATATATGGATTCCAATGATTATTCATTCATGGTTATTGAATAAAATGATTTATAATATGTTAACTCAGTTATTTAATAATATGATTATATCTTTAATGAAACTAGCTTTACCTCATTTCCTACACATTCCTACAAAAGGAAATATAGACCAAATATAATATTCTATCATGAAGGTATGTTCGATGTGGTTATTAAATGTAATTATCCTAAAATAAAAAACACTTGTGGATATGATTTAAATATTTAATTGTTAAAATAATTATTGATAGTATTGCTACAAAAAAATATAAATTTTCCTAATATAATTAATGATCCCAGACTATTGTAATAAAATACATAATTTCCTGACACATCCCAATAAAAAGAAGTTATAAATAATGAAATAGAATATATAACTAATAAAAATACTTTGAAATTAGTGGATAATTCTCACGGTTAATAGCCAATATGTTACAAGTTGGTATTGAAAAGAAAATAAAAAATCTATGGAAAATTTAAAAAATATAATTTCATATTGGTTTCTAAGGGGTTTACTCAAAATGGTGGAATCAATTAGTTTAACACATGTGGACCTATGGATAAGTATTCCACTATTATAATTATAATTACTAAAGATTCCTTAAAAATATTTAATCCACCAAATGGATTTTAAAATGGAATTATTAAATGGTTAATTATATGATTAAATATATATAGAACATTCAAATGTATTAACAATACTTGTAATAGAAAAATTGGTTTAAAATTCGGTATTTTTTATATATGGTTTAAAATAAGCATGAAAATACTTGAATGAGTAAGCATGAAAATTATAGATTGATTAATTCAGTAAAATTATTTTATGAAATTTAATTATTATGAAATAAGATGATAAATGAGTCTATATTAAAATCATGAAAAATAATAGTGTTGTTGTTTGTTTATATGGGATTTAGATGCTAATTTTTGGGACAAATATGTTTCAATTATTATGGTTATGTCCATTTTATTTAGAAACAATAAAATATATGACATGGGTGAATCAAATGTAATTTTTGGAATCCAGATTTTTAGGAATGTGAATTCTATTTTACATTCTCAATATATATATACATTGAAAATTTATTAAAGTGGTTTGAAAAATTTATTTATTCATAGGTTTCCACCCCACAGTATTTTAAGTTTGTGATACTAAAAAATCATAGTAGATATGTTGCTCAACTAGAATATGTCATGATTAAGAAGTGTCTCATTTAGGACATGACAATATTATGATTTCATGTTAAATATCCAATAAGAATTTTGAGTTGGTATTCAAGTAATATGGTTTATCCAAAATGGGATACAATTAAAAAATTACTCAAATATAATAATGGTATTATGGATTATTGTGTATGTTGTATTGGGAACCGATAGATTCCAATATTTATTTTGAGTTTGTTTATTTAGTAGTTACTCCAATGAAGTGGAATGGATTAGAAGTATTTTATTATATATACCACCAAAAAATGTTATTCTCTATAGTTTATATACATTGTGATAATCATTAAATTCTAGATATTTAATATAACAAAAACATATAATGAAAAATCAATACACATTGGTTTCAAAGGATAATATATAAGGAAGGTGATAAAAGATGGTATCAAAATGTTGGGACTTATAAGATTATGATAGGATTTGTATGAGCCACTAAAAGTAGGAAATTAAATGGAAATGGTGTAAAAGAATTACTTTGGGGTTTGATTAAATTCCTAGTCAACGATCCACCAATTATGAGACAGTAAGATAACATGTGATAACTTCTCATGTAAAATTTCAATGTATGTAATTTTATCATATGTCTAAAGGAAACAATAAAGGTATATAACATCCTAGGATATTTTTTTGTTGTTCCTATAAAATAAATACATTGTCATTAAAAATTATCAATGAAACAAACAATGGAAATGAGTTTTGAAACATGGTAAAACATTTTTCTGCACAGAAATGAAAATAGCAGGGGAGCCTCTTTAATGATATTATGCGTTTGGATATAAAAAATTCATGAATGTTAACTTAAAAATTACCATAATGGTTTCTATTGGTATATTAATAACTAAATAATATTAAAAATCTTGTGTAGTATGAATTTTGATGATAATAAGAGTTACATTTTCTAGGAAGTGTCAACTTGTGTCCCTATTCATATTGGATTTTTCATCACAATATAATGGTTAAAACACTATGATACCTTTATTTATAAATCATTATTCCAATGTAGAATGATTTTTATTTAAAAAAATATGTTTTATATATTAAAAAGAGGTTGATTTATTGATTTCATATAAATAAAAAATATTTTAATATGGTTATTTAGTTTTTGTTTTGAAATGTAGTATAATTTTGAAATATCACTTTGGAATTGGGATTGGAGTGGGTTCCACTTATTAAGGGAGAAATCTTGTATCATTATTTAAAATTATATGGTATCTAAGAAAAATATAGTGGGGTGACTCATCGTATGATCCATATGTGTGCATTAGTGATTCCAAAATATAGCGCTTTGATGGAATAATTTGCAATTCAGAAAGCATGTCTATGGGAGGTTCTTAATTGTGAAATTATTTTCCCTTTGGATATGAATCTTATATTTGTTCAAGGTCAATCTTTAATGAGTATGTATAGTGGTTTGACATAGTTTATTGAATGAATATGATATATTCCATATATCTTATTAGGAATGATCTTAAAGATATTTCAATTATATTGGAGGTGTGATTTGGTACCCTTAATTGATCTTGGGTGATGTAACATATAATATTAATCTAGATTATATATACCATTTGGGAATCATTATATACAGAAATTTAAGGAATATGATTTCTCATTTAATGTGGTACATCAATTATTATATAGGTTACAATTTATACCCATTTTACTACATATCATGAAGGTACGAATCTACTCTCAGGGATAGAGTCAATGTAACATGCTTTAGCTGGATACATCTACCACCATCCTAGAAAATTATTTACCATTAAACCCCATTATTTAAAAAAATATTAATAATATATTCCCATCAACATGGATTTTTTATACTAAACAATGATATAAAAGTATAGAAACTCAGTGGAATGAATTTCAACTCAGAGAAAACAATAAGAACTTAATACTTGGGACTCTAAATGTGGTGTATGTTCTATGAACTTCAAATAAATCCATTTTTAGAGAGTATATATCCCATGTTTCCTAAATTTGAAAAAAAATATAAGAATGGTGTTCTAATGTTTTGAGGACACATAATCGATTCCTTAACCGATTACCACTTCAAAACATATCTAATTTTTTCGATGGAAAAAACAAAAATTAAGATTCATAAGAACTAAAATTAATCACTAATGATATGAAATGTCTTGACCCCCTCTACACATGGTTTAACCCTCCTTGGCCAGAAATGTTAGAAGGGATATAGTGACACCTGATTCCCACATCCAGTAGGCACCGAGTTGGTGGCTAGCACCAAGGGTATAATAAATGCACAAATATGATGCATTACCCTCTAACCGAACAATGCGAAAGAGAGTGTTAAGACATACAACAACCAAATCCAACTCAGAATACAATATAAAATAAATCCAATGTATACAAATGTGATGTCATAAAAACTATTACAACTGAAGTAGAAAACTATATGTACCAAAGGGAATTAAAAACCACAGCGACCACGAATCCCAAACAGCTCCTACAACCCCAATCTAGTAGTTACCATATTGATCTCCAACCTACACCATGTTACCTAAAAAATAGTTTTTATATATATAGGGTAATTATAAGAGAATACTCCGTAGGATCCTCCCCAGATCCTTTCATGAAAAAGTAAAGAAAGCATGCTAAATCATGGTGAAAAACAACTAAAACTAATTCATCACCTATACATGTATACTAAGTTCCTACCCTCACCATGAATACTCTCTCAATGTATCACATACAAGATGATATAATGTAATAAATAACATCAAGGGTGCCCATATCTTACATTCCCACTGGTTTTCCACTTTTTCATAATATCACACGTTCTAAGAGTCTCTCTCTAAAAAGGCTTGCCCACAGACACCTGCGAAATTCACCACAACATGCACCTCATGAAACAAAACCACCATGTTCACATAGTAAAAGTAACCAGGTATTTTTCAGGATAATCCACATATCCCACAACATGCATCATATGTTGGTTATTAAACCTCAACCCATTATAGCCCATAAAATGAGTAAGGATCTTCAATCCATTATAGCCCACACACTGGTTTTCCACTTTTTCCTAATGTCACACGTTCTAAGCGTCTATCTCTAAAAAGGCTTGCCCGCAGACACCTGTGAAATTCACCACAACGTGCACCTCATGAAACAAAACCACCATGTTCACATAGTAAAAGTAACCAGATATTTCTCAGGATCATCCACATATCCCATAACATGTATCATATGTTGGTTATTAAACCTCAACGCATTATAGCCCATAAACTTAGTAAGGATCTTCAAGCCATTATAGCCTATACAAGTTACACCTATAGTAGCCCATAGGAATCTTTATCCAGAATATATGTGTGTGAATAACCAGAAGCCATTACATCCCTCTACACACATATATGGGGAAAACAATCCATTGTTCGTAAAAATATAAGTAACTACCAAGAGAAGAGAGCAGGGACAAAGGGAGTTAGTCATCCATCCATCCTCCCACCTGAATGTTGAGGGAAAATACCCCCGGGCTCAAAATCCCTAGGGTGTTAGTTTCCCTAAATGATGAGGTATAGTAGCTTATAAAAACACAAAAAGTACATAATATACTATATATCACAACCACACTCTGGGAATAACCTAGTCTTATAGTCAACTATAGCTAACATCTCTCGGACTCCCATCTTTCACTTCTAAAAATAGGAATCCAATAACCACACAATCATTTTAAGAGCAATATTACATTACTTCATTCCATTTTTATCAGTTTTACATTACATTAATTATTTATTTAAACTTTAATTAACCATTAACAATAATATTTCATCTACAACACACCTAATTTCTACAGTTCCATTAAATTACAGCCTCAGCATTGCGTCCCAACAATCTCAAACCCCATGGGTTAACATCATTTATTCAACCATTTATTAACAGAATTATTAAATTCCCATATATGATGGAATTATAGAAAAACAATATAAGCTACTAAACACAAGGGGGATCAACTCGGTAAGTAGATTTACTACCTGACAAGTCTTTTCTACCTATAGAATTTTCATAGACACATTATCCCTTGAGAAGATAAACACAGAATGCAAGTGGCATACACCACGTGTCTTCGCCCCTTTTGGAATGAGGGTATGCCAAACTAGCATCCTTGAGCTATGCGGAAATTAATGAAGGTAAAAAACCAAAAATAATCAGCAAACATCCAAATTTTCACATCCAACACATTTCATCATCCCCGGTGTCCTCCCTAACCCCACATGCATAAATCGATGAATCTCACCACTCATTGCTTCAAATGATGCCACAACCAATGGGCCTCTCTTCACCACATGTCAGAACATCCATCTAGGCTCATATCACAACAAAATCAGCAATAAAAAACATCATATCAATTGGGATCTTGGCCCTTAATCAAGGCATCCATACTTCAAACACAATGAGCTCTTGTAGCTCTAAGCATAAGGCTCTTTTCCATTAAAAGCATGAGGGTAACTCATAACCCAACTAGGAATAATCTTTTATTTAAAAAGTCAGTTTTTTACCCATTTGGAATTAACAAATTTCTTATTTGTAGGTTCCAACTATGGGTATCCTAAAAAACATGCTATCATAGCTATCAAAAATTGATTAAACATGCTTACTGCATCAATTTGATTAACATAAAATTAACACAACAAAAAAGGATCCATTTATATTCTTTTTTATCATTATCCAAATAAATAAAAAATAATTCTAGTTTTATATTCTTTACCAATTTTCATCAGGAACAAAAAGCTAAACAAAGAATGCGTAGATATCACACTATCTAGAAAAATAAGGGGAAATAACATAGGATCGATACCAATTTATTTATCTGGTTCAGATATTTATTAGGTCAATTACGCTGTGATTCAGTGGGATAAAACATGATAAATACACCATTTCAAATAGAATAATATAGTAGCAATGAATCCCCTACCTCAAAAGGTTTCTGATGCTCTTTGAAAACACTAACAAAATAGATCACGATCACCTCTCTCGGAGGAATTCCTCCACCCGATGATGCCGAAACACAACCAAACTAGCCAACACCCAAAATATTTCCATTATGAACATATAAATATCATTATATAACATGGAAAGGAGAAACAGAAGAAGATGAACCCAATAGAAGGATGATAAGACATACCTTATATGATGATTTATCGACACTACTTGGTTCCACCAAAACAGGGGGTGAACATGCCGCAAGAAAAAACATCAAGGGGAAATGATCCAAGGATTAAAGTTTGATCACACAACTACTATCAGAAGGATTAAATTTTTTAGCATCTCACACAAGAGAACAAGAAGAATGAACAAGGGAGGAAGATATCCCCCCCTTTAGAAGATTAACGGAGCAACGGTTTTAGATACGCTCGGTTTATATTGAAAGGGGATCACATTATAACACATATTTTGACCATTTAAAGGCTTCCAGATCCTTAGGAAAAAAACATTGGAGTTATGGGATTTGAATAAGCCTTAAATCCATTAAAAATGATCTTCATGCGTTTAACATCAAAGAAAACATTAAATCTGCGAAACTAGAAAATTCATGAAATTTGAAAAATTAAATATGATGCCATTCCAGAAACACTATAGACTCACCGGTCTAGAAACACTCTCGTCTCACCATTCTGGAAACACTATAGACTCACAGGTCTGGAAACACTATAGACTCACTATTCTTGAAATGTTGTAGACTCACCAGTCTGGAAACAATGTAGACTCATAGTTCTATAAAAATTATAGACTCACTGCTCTAGAAACACTATAGACTCACCGTTATAGAAATATTATAGAATAACATGTCTAAAAACACTATAGTTTCACTGTTGTAAAGATAATATAGACTCACCATTCTTGAAATAGTATAGACTCTCTGGTCTAGAAACACTGTAGACTCTCCATTCTAGAAACACTAAAGACTCATCGGTCTAGAGACCCTATAGAATCACAGTTCTAGAAACATTATATACTCACCAGTCTAGAAACACTATTGCCTTTCCATTTAGGAAAAAAAATTGAATCACTAGTCTGGAAACACTATAGACTTACCTTTTTTGTGACACCGTGACACTGTTCAAAAACTGGAAACACTTTTCACATAATTGGAAATTTGGAAAAGTGTTGGGGATGAGTCCCCTTGACCTCCGAAAACACCTCAAACACCAGATTTCAGCAAGGAAAGGACCAGATTGGTCTAGGAAATTACATCATATACCTCTCAAAACGTTTTTGTCCTAAAGAATCCAAATCCAACCTAAAAGGAAACAAAATAAGTTGTCTGAACAACCACCCATCAAGATACCTCTTAAAATAGAGAAATCCAAAAAAATAAGTAAAATAAATCCATCTCATAAAAACAAAAGGACGATTTTTTCAAAGATAACATATTTAAATGAAAGAAGTTAAACACCAAAAAAAATCGAGGTACTGAGCACTTATCTACGACTCACATTCACAGGTAATCTCTTTTAGGCCACCGTGTTGAGACAAGACACGATCCAGGATGATATAATGAACACAAAACACCTTCTATTTGTGGTTTAGGATTTCCACAAACACTCCTTGAAGTTCACATCTTCTTTAACATCAATATCTCCCCAATAGATGATGTGAGATTCTTCATGAAGAAAACAATGGAGCTGTAACACATGATAAACATCGTGTAACTAGATCATATATGGGTGAAGTGATGCTCGATACACAATGACTCCAACATGATCTAACACCTCAAAAGGGCCAATAAACCAAGGATAAAACTTATTCCTACGACCCAACTATTTATTTCTATGACATGATTCACCTTCAAAAACACATGATCCACAAAATCAATCTCCAAACGTATCCTCCTTTGATCGGAATATTATTTCTGAAGATATTGTGTTGTCTTCATCCTCATATGAATAACCTGAACCATATATATATTACTCTACCATAGTTCTAGTTTGAGAATTACTGACTCTCCGACCCTAGTCCAGTACAATGGAGAATGGAATGGTCATCCAGACAAGGCTTCAAATGGTTCCATACCATTGGTGGAGTGAAAAATATTATTGTAATCGAACTCCACAATGGGTGATTGCCTCATCCATGATCCTCTAAAATATAGGACCGAAGAAGGAAACATGTCTTCTTGAGTCGGGATACTCTGCTCTCTCTGACCATCTGTCTGTGGATGAAAAGTAGTGGTAAAGAATAACTAAGATCCAAATGCATGCTGGAGACCTCTCCACACCCTAGTGGTATATGGGGATCTCGATCCGAAATTATCATCCTTGGGACTTTGTGGAGTCTCACCACCACCTCTAGATACTTCCTCAACAAATAAAACACTGACCGTGACTCATTTATCACTAAAATGATGGGTTATTTTGTTAAAAAATCTCCTACCACCCAAATATCTTCATTTCATCCATGAGATCGAGGTAAATCAGTAAAAAATCCCATTAAGATATCCTCCCAATTCTACTGAGGAATATCTAATGGGTGGATAAAACAACCCGGAATATGGTTCTCGATCTTTACCTTATGGAAAACCAATCATTGAAACAGAAACTCTGAAAATACATCCATTAGCCTAGGCCACCAAAACTGACTCCTTAAGCATCAGTATATCTTTTTCATTCTAAGATGAACCCCTAAAGTAGAATTATAGAACTCTCTTAGGACCATCTCACACATCTTCGAGGAATGATAATCCTTCCATAATACAATACCTGGTTTTGTTCATCCTCAGACAAACCATTAGGGGCCTCGCCAAAAACAACTCAGTCTCTCTAGACCTCCAACTCTCGATCCCCCAACTGGGACTCATCCACCTGCTGCACCATGGATGACTTCACAATCATCTGAAAAAGACAAACTCTACCCCCAACATCTCCCATATCGAGATATAATGTGGACCGTTATTCTATTATACTCATGGAATCACCAAATTCACGCACTACATCACTACAAGACTTCCTTCATTGCGCATTACCTACAACAACCTCCTTCCCATGTGTATATGAGATTTTGAAGTGGTATTTGTGTAAGAACTCCATCCACCGACATCGTCGCATGTTTAAGTCACATTGGCAGAAATTAAACCTCATTAATTTTATGATCGATGTAAACTACATAGTACATTACAACGAGGTATTGTCTCCACAACTTCAGAGAAGACACCACAGCTTCCAAATCAAGGTCATGGGTTGCATAGTTACGTTCATGGGGAAGAAACTACCGAGACCTATAAGAAACAACCGAACTATGTGGAATCAAAACATAGCCTAAACCCAGATGCGATGCATTGTAGAAAACATCAAACAGAACTCCCTCTGATGGAAAACAATGAAGTGGAGCACTTAACATCATATCCTTTAGATACTTGAAATCTATATGACATTGATAAGTCCACACGAACGTCTAATCCTTCCTGGTTAATTCTTTTAGAGGAGTCACAATCCAAGAGAAATTAGTTACGAACCAGTTGTTGTAGCCTATGAGACTGACGAAACCTCTCACCTCTACCACTGTCTTGAGGGATTCCCAAGACAAAACTGCTTCTATCATTGATGGATCCACAGCTACTCCCTATTGGAATACTACTACGACCCATGTAATTGACTTCTAGATCCCATAACTCATACTTAAACAACTTCCCAAATAGATTTTGTCGACGTAGAAAACTCAAAATGACATGCAGATTCTCTACATGCTTCTCCCCGGATGCGGAGTACACAAGGATGTCGTCGATGAAAACCACCATGATCTTATCCTGGAACTTGAGAAACCAAAAATTCATCAACCCCATGAACCCAGCTAGAGCATTGATCACACCAAACGGCATTACAAAAAACTCTTAATTCCCAGGATGAAAACAGAAAGTATTAATTGGGATATCATCATTCTTCACACATATATGATGATATCCTAACCGCAAGTCCATCTTTGAGAACCAAAATTCAACCTTCAATTGATTAAATAAATCATCAATCCATGGAAGATGATAGAAATTGTTCGCTGTTACTTTTTTATGTGACTATAATGGATACACAACTGCAAACTTCAACCAGCCTTCTTCATGAAAAAAAAACCATTGCACCCCACAGTGAAACACTTAACCAACCAAAACCGCACTGTAATAGACCATCAAGATGTATACGTATCTCTCTTATCTCAAAAGGTCCATATGATAAGGATACATAATGATAGAATAATTTTATTTATGTAGCTCGATACCAAACTCAATCTCTTTTCAAGGGGGTAACACAACAACCTCTTCTGGAAAGACATCAGGGTACTCTTCACTAACCCTAGAAAATTCCAACTGTTGAACCTCGGAAGAACTAAACATCAGGTCAACCATCATGTATGATATGGATGGAACATTCCTCTAACCCATTTGAGGGTCTTACTCACCAACAAACACTGCTAGCTCTCCATCAGCATCAGAGAACACTACCTACCTCGTGAAGCAATCCATGAAAGCCTACACCAAATAAAACAAATCCAAGCTGATGATGAAATCATATGGTTGTATCTGTAAGCATAGGAAATCTCACCAAGATAGGTTCTACCCAACACCAGCTCACAATACCTATATATTTCAAACAATTCATCTCATCCTCCAACCGGCGTAGTCAACACCAAGGGAACTGGAATCCTATCTAGCTCAAGTCCCAAAGCATGGAAAGTGGAAGGTGATATAATGTATTTTGTCACTCCTGAATCAAACAAGGCATACACCCTTATTAAAAACACGAAAAATGTACCTCTAACGACCTCTGTATCACATGGAACTCACAACGCTAAAGCATGATCTGACCATGAACTCCTCCACAACCTCTTTGACCCTGATGAAGACCACCACCATAACTGCACTCTACTCTCTAAGGACATGGCACATTATGTCGATGTTCTCTTCCTTCCCCATCTTCTCTCTACTGATCCAAAGCTGGTGCAACCTGCTGATGGTACCTCATATGGAACTGCCTCAATGGAGGAACCTAGAGAAGAACACACGATGCACGATGACTGCTCTAAAAGGTTGGGAAATCATGCTGCTAAGTCCTCGTCCACCACATGAAAAACAAGGACCTGGTCTCTTTGAATAGGCATGAGATCCACCACCCCTGGGGAAACAATATGCAAAGGGAAGGGACCTACCCTTGGCCAAATAGAAATTATTATTCCCTGAAAATGGGGAACCCCATACAACATATTTGATTTATGAGGAATCATGATGAATCCCCTCTTATGATGATGCCACTCTAGCCAATGTAAACTCTACGACCTCTTTCCTCTCTAACACCTCAATATATTCCTTCAACATAAATGGGGAGACTTGGAGTTGGATATATGGATGAGAATCTTCCTATAAATTCTTAACATGGGCCTCCCCATCTGGAAACATGTCTGAAAAATATCATAAAAGGTTCCATAAATGGTTTCCAAACAATCTCACACTAGTGATATCCTCTTGAAAGGAAAGACGATTCTGGTGACTAGACACCTTCACGGTCGATGAAAGAAACATAACTCTAAACTAGTCTCAGAACTCCACTCATTAGATCATCAACTCCTCATGATCCACGAGGAACAAGAAGCACCACTGCCTCGCTACTATACGTAGCATCACCACCACCAAAGTCACCTAGTGCTCCTTCTATGCACAGATCAAACTGAAGCCTATATAGACCTCCTCCAACCAATCATCTATGACTGCATACAAAAAAGATCCCTTGTAATTTTATAGATTATGGATTTGAAAATCACATAGTGTCCCCATGAAGGTGTTGCAGTCTTCAACCTTTACCCTACGGCGATTTGCTGCCAGAGCATGCTGGACACCTTACGTGAGAAGTTTATGAGGACGTAGACCTTGATCCATACATGAAAATTAACAAAAATTTAGAGCTACCAAACCGAGAATATATACGACTCAATATTAATTAATTAATTGTTTTCTTTTCTTCATTTTTGTTTAACCTATCCCAAGGTCAACCCATTAATACACATGCACAAAAGTAGAAGGATGCATGATCCTTTCCTAGGTATCTACCCTGTAACTCGTATCACCTCATTTAGTAGACATTGTAAACATTAAGGTAAATTAATGAGATCATAGAGGGCCCTAAATTCCTATGTCTCCGTCGATCTCCATTATTTAGGTCACTTACTAAATTATTTTTACACCATTTTTCTACCAAACCATGCAACCTTAGTTTTTCCCAGCAACAAACATCATCCTATCCCTCAACCAGACCTCTAATACCACTTTTTCATGACCAATCCCAATATGGTTTACCCCTTTTGGGCTGGAAATGTGAGATGGGAGATAGTGACCCCCCGAGTCTCGCCTCCAGTAGGTCCCGAGATGACGAATTTCATTGAGGGAACAATAAAAACACAAATGGGAGTCATTAACCTCTATGAGAGCACATGCGAATGAAATTGATAAGACATACACCAAAAAACTCCAACTCAAACTGCAATATAAAAGAAATACCATGATCACAAATGTGATGTCATACAAAACTACTACAAAAAAAACAGAAAACTGTAAGTACCAAATGGATGTAAAAAACAATAATATCCATAAATCCCAAACATCTCATGCATCCACAAGATATTAGTATCTATCTTGATCTCAAAATTTCTCCAAGTTACCTAAAAAAAATTTAGATATACATAGTGTGTGTATAACAGTATAACCAGTAGGATCGTACCTAGAGCCTCTTCTTTAAATGTATTGAAAGACAACTAAAGCATAGTGAACAAAAAGTGAAACTAACTCATCACCTAAATATGTATACTATGTTCCCAGACTCACCATGGATACTCTCACCATGTATCTCATACAAGATTATATAATATAATAAATTATATCAAGGGTACCCCGCTACTACTTACCCATAGGTTTTCAACTTTTCCCCAGCACTGCACATCCTAAGAATCTCTCTCCAAAAAGGCTTTCCCACAGACACGTAGGAGAAGCACCAAAACATGCAACTCATGCAAAAAAATCACCAAGTCCACATAAGAAAAGTAACTGGGTAGTTTTTGGGAGCCCCACAGATCGCATAATGTGTATCATATGTTGGTTATTAAACCTCAAGCCATTATATCTCATACACTGAGTAAGGATCCTCAAGCCATCATATCCTATAAACGTTATTCCTATAGTATTCCATAAGAAAATACATCCAGAATATGAGTGTGTGAATAGACATAATCCATTACATCCCTCTACACACATATATTGGGAAAAATAAAATTTTTGTCTACCAGCACAAGTAAATACCAATGTAAGAGAGTGGGTCCAAAAGGGGTAGACATCCATTTATCCTCCCACCAGAATGATGGGGAAACCACACCCAAATTCTCAAATTCCCCAAGGTGTTATTTTCCCCAACTGATGGGGTAGAGTAGCATATAGAAACACAAAATGTACAGAATATACTATATATCACAACCACTCGATGGCTATAACCTATTATTAGACTCAAATACAGCTAACGTCTCTCGGACACCCACCTCCCACTTTTAAGACTAGATATCCTATATGAACATTACCATATTAAGAGATTTATTACATTACGTTATTCCATTTTTATCAGTTTCACTTTACGTTTATTAATTATTTGATCATTAATTAACCATTGACGATTATATTTTATCAACATCACACCCAAATTCCATGGTTCCTTTAAATTGCATCCTCAGTATTGTGTCCCAACACGCTCCAACCCCATGGGTTAAAATCATTTATTCAATAATTTAATAACAACATTATTACTTTGTCATATTTGCATGAATTCTAGAAAAACATTCTAAGAAAATAAACAAAAGGGGGCTCAACTCTGCGAGTAAATGAACTACCCATCAATACTTTTCCACCTATAGAAAGAGCATAGAACCATCCACCCTTGATAATATAAACATGTAACAAACGTGGGATAACCCAAGATTCTTATCCACTTTTGGAAGGAGAGTAAGAAAAACCAGCTACCTTGAGTAGTGGGGAATGTAAAGAAGATAAAAAATCAACAAGAATCAGCAAGCATACAAACATTCACATCTAACCTGTTTCATTATCCCCTGTGTCCTCCCTGACACCCACATACATAAACTGATGCATCTCACCATCCTAGATGATAATTGCTACCATAACCAATGGGCCTCCCTACCCCCACATATCACAATAGCCATTTAGGCTCACATCACAACACAACCAACAGAAAAAAAATTCAATTGGGATCTTGGACCTTAAACAAAGAATCAAACCTTTAAACACAATGAGCTCTCACATCTCCAAGAATAAGGCTCAAGGACATTACATGCAAGGGGGTAACATAGTACCCTCTGAGGCATTATATTTTTATCAAACAACGGGTTCTTCAATCCATCTATAACTAACTGATTTATTATTTGCAGGTTCCTATTATGTGTAAACTGCACAAAAAGATATTATATCTATCCCAAATTGATTAAACATGATTACTGCATCAATATGATTAACATAAAATTACAATAAAAATAATTGAATTCATTTACATGCCTCTTTATCATTATCCAAATAATTATCCATTAATTTTAGCATTACGTTATTTGCAAACATCCATCAAGATCGAAAATCTTAACAAAGAAATCATAAATATCACACTATCTAGAAAATAAAAGGCAACAACATATGATCAATATCAATTTACTTATCCAGTTAAAATATTTATTATGTCTATTACATTGTGATCCTGTGGGATAAAAAAAGATAACTCAATAGTTTCACTTAAAAGAATAGAGAATAAAATAATCACATACATAAAAAGGTTTCTGATGCTCTTTGAACAAAAAAAAAACAGATCCCAATCACCTCTCCTGGATGACTGCACCCACCTGAGGATGCAGACACATCACCACATCGGACAACTCCCAAGAAAATTCCCTTAATAACATGGAGAGAGAATTCCACAATGGGGAAAATATTATCAAAAGATGATCAACACAAAAGAAGGATGATAAAACATACCTTATATAAAGATTGATCGATACTCTGTGGTTGCACCAAAATAGGGGGTGTTCATGCAGCAGGAATAAACTTCAAGGGGAAATGAACCAAGGATTAAGGGTTGATCACACCACTCCAATGGGAAGGGGGAAAGGTTTGAGCATCTCGCATAATAGAACAAGAAGGAAGAAAATGGGAAGAAGATATCTCATCCCTTTATAATATTTAATGGAGCAGAAGTTTCAGATACATTATATTTTCTATTAAAAGAGGATCACATTAAACCAAGATGTCTAAAAAATTAAATGCAAGCTTAACATTAAAAAAAATAAAAAAGAAGTTATGGGATTTAAATCATCCTTAAACCCCTTTGAAATGGTCGTGAATGTCATTAATGTCAAAGGAAACATTAAATCGGAATAATCAAAAAAATCTAGAAATTTGGAAAAGGAAATATGAAATCATTATGGAAACACTATAGAATCCCCGATTTCGAAACATTATCATATCACCATTCTGGAAACACTGTATACTCACTAGTCTAGAAACATTGTAGAATCGCCATTCTGGAAACAGTGTAGACTCAGCGGTCTGGAAACACTGTAGACTCACCATTCTGCAAACATAATAGACTCACTAGTCTAAAATCACTATAACTCACCATTATATAAACAATATAGACTCATCATTATGGAAGCACTACAGACTCACCGATTTAGTAACACTGTAGACTCACCATTATGGATACACTATAGACTCAACGGTATTGAATCACTATAGACTCACCATTCTGAAAACACTACAAACTCACCGGTCTGGAAAAACTATGGACTCACTATTCTGGAAACATTATTGTCACACTAGTCTAGAAACAATGTCGACTCACCATTTATATGACACCATTTTGGTGACACCGTGACAATGTTCATTAAAATAGACACCCATTTCATAGAACATGATATTAGGCAATGTTTTGCGGATGAGTCAGCATGACATCCCAAAACACCTCAAACACCGGATTTCTGCAAGGAATGGACTAGATATGTTTGGGCCATTACATGAAAGGTAATAAAATTAATATCATAAAAAATGAATGAGATTAGATCTATGTGGGAGATGTTATATAAAATAAAACTAATGTAAAAACTGTTAAATTAAAACAATATGATCATGGATGATTCCATCAACATCAAATCCATCACCAATAAAGTTCCCACTATAGGAAGAATAATTAAAATTATCTAAAAAATGAATGAATATATTTACCCTAACGAGTTTCTCATTTAACTATAAATTTTCGAGGAATAAAAAAATCAGGAGGATTCTAACAAACTAATGGATTATAAATCCAATGGACTTATGGAAGTGGCAATGTATTTATTTTGGTCACCAAAGAGGGAAAATATCATATCCATCATTCTCATAAAATGTTATAATTAATGAAGATGAAAGGGGAATGTTACATATATGAAAAAAATGAGAAAATTCAAATTGATTTGTCATATTCATAAGAATATAGTAAGAATTGAAAATAGAAATTTCCATGTTCCTTCCATGATCTTTAAAACTCGTTATCCAAATGTAATACCTTCATACTTGACCAATTCTAAAACAATAATTCATTTGTCCAATATAAAATATATCTTCGAGAGGATGAAATCATTCAATGACTATATTTCACACTTCATATGGAAATTTATAAGAACTAACATATAAGGGAAGGGTTTGGTTGATTTTTGAGATAAACATGGTAAAAATCCCCACCTTGAATAATTATTTATTGTCCTTGATGTTCACAGGAACATAGTTTTAGGGAGCTTCTTAAGCTATCATGGGATAATTATTATGATCCATGATAATATTTGTTTTCTATGGGTATGATATTTTTGGAAAAGGGTCACTTATATGATATAATATTCAAATTAAATAATTTTTTTTAATCATAACATTACATGTATTTTAGTTTTTGAAAACTATTTTAGGAACAAAATTTTTAGGAAAATTTCATATGTGTAAAAAAATTAATTATATCATGTAAGGAATTCAAATGATCATAAATGTGTGTCTTTTGTGGAAGTTAAAATATTTAAGAAGCCATTTAAAAATTTATAAAGGAAAATTAATTTATTAACCGATTCAATAGTGATGTGTGTGATTTTCATGTTATGCCCACTATATGTAACAAAAAATAATATACTTATTTTATAGGCGATTATTCAATATTTTTCCATTTATATCTATTATAATCTAAAAATGAAGTTATAAATAATTTTATTATCAATAGAAATGTGGTTTAAATCCAATTGAGATAATAATTATATTACATACTTTTGATAGTGGTGGGGGGGTGAGAATAATATAGTCCTTCATTGCTTGATTCACTAGTGAGAAACATTCCATGATAACTACCTAACCACCTCAAAATATTATGTATAATAGATATTTAATATAACATTAATGTAAATAGTTAATTCTACAATATTTACCTTAGGTATCTCAATAGTGTTTAGTGAAGATGCATTTTTTTACTATCTGTCACATCCTACATAATGTTCCAAAAAAGGGAAGGACTATGAATTCAAATGAATTCCAGAATCATAGGTCACCAAAAGTAAATTATTTAATTATTTGAGGTTTCAATGAAAACCTAAGAGTACTAAAACCAAAATGAAAAAATTTGGGTAAAAGGGGTATTGATGGAATATTTCATTGATATGAAGTGATTTGAAATGATTTTATATTCATTGTGGACAAAAAGATGATTGGTACCTAATTAATTAATAATTTAACAAAGAGAAGATTTTATTGATGAATTTTGGTCTAACTCTTTACCTAAGAAAACCAAAATAGGGAAATTGTGATCAAATAAAGGAGAATCATAAGAATTTTGGTCCATAATTCTTGTAAAAATAAATAAACTCGGATAACCAAGACATATGTACAATATTTATAAATTTATATGTTGGAAGGAACTAATGGGAGTATTGATGAAAAAAATAAAGTTTTAATTAATATAGAGTTTGGTCGAGAAACATTCCATGATCGTACGTATACTTCTTATGAAAATATTTGGGAGGAAACTATAAATGATGAAATTGAGAAAATAATCATGATTAAAAAATAATCGTGATTATTTTTCTTTATAATCGTGATTTTTGCAAGGATATTAGTTTATATTTCTCAAGGTTCAAAAATAATTGGTTCTAGATGGGTGTTTTATATAAAACAAAATTTCAATGATAAAATTGAAAAAATCTATATGTATATTGGCAGGAAATGGGTTTATTATCACGTTTTCCTTCATATATAATTCATATATTCAAGAAATATATTTCAAAATATCTTTTAAAAATGGGGAGTTATATTAAAAAAAATATAATTACTACAAGGGTTCATGGAAACTATAAGTGAAAATATGGTTTGAAAAATGTTTTTGTTACTACATGGTTAAGAAAAATGAATAAAATATCTTATGTAGTTTAATAAGGTAGTTTTATCAAATATATTTGTTTTTAACCATATTGATAAATTCTTTTTTAATAAATTATAGAATTATCATAGTTTAATAGATTATATATATATATTGATTACGTGTTTATTTTTAGAACTATTATTAATCATTTAATAATTATAACTATATTATATCTGGATATAATAAATTTAAAATAATTGATGAAGGAAATGTCAGTTTTGTGAATATAAAATAATTGCATTAATAATGTTATTAATTTTAAATATTGTTATATGACAAAATTATTAATTTGGTTCAAATATTTTATTTCCTTTTTAGTATCGAAAAAATATTAATATAAGAGTTGGATGATAATGAATCTTATTATGGGATATTTTCAACTATAATATAGAATGATTTTTTGGTGTCTCATATATGAAATTAAAAGCATGTGACCTAATATTTCATCTTATATTAGAATGGTGAGTAGATATATGAGAAATATTGGTTATTCAAAATGGGAAATCGTTAGAAGAGTAATCAGATATCTTAATGGAACTGTGGATTTCTATTAATTTTATAGTTGAAACAAAATGGTGTTATAAGGACATTATAATGAAATATAGATCACTAAACTAAAGGATAAATCTTATATGAGTGGTGATTTTTTTACACATGGAGCTGGAGAGATATATTCGAGATCAATGAAATAGAAAATATAGTGAACACCATAATTGATCCAAAAATGTTTTCTTTAGTATCTACATGAAATTAAATATTTCATCTTAGATAAATTTTATTATATTTTCCATTGTGTCCTATTTCGATGTACTGATTTTTTGTATATGGTAGTAGTCAATCATTCCTGGCTAGGGTATATAGAAATATTTATAATAAAAAAATAAAAACACAATGGTCTCTGAGATAGATATTTGAGACAGTTGATTTAAGTTCATATTATTACCCTTTAACCTATTAGATTATGATAAATGTTGGTGGATACTTCTACGAAATGGAATTTCAAAAGACTCAGTGTAAAAAACTTCATTAGATATGGCCATAAAGTCCTTTTATATGGTTTTTCAATGATTTTAACTCAACATAAAATATTATATATTCAGATGTTTTATTTTAATTTTTTACATTCTATATTATGTCTAATGAAAAAACTAAAGGTATATTACTTACAAGGATAATGGTGTTTGGTTCCCCTGAAAAAAGTATGGAGAGTTGAATACTCTAACTTTAACCAGAAAATAATACTAGTGCTGAGCCAGATTAACAAATTTGGAACTCCTATGTGAATATAAGAGTAAATCTACTTCAATGATTGTATGACTCTACCTCTCAAACATTCAAGAATGGATAAGTGAAACATGAATATAATAGTTTATATGAGTAGATTTATAACAATGAAAATTAAAAAAATTTGTATATGAGGAATCCAACTAATAAAAAGAGTTAATATATCAACGTAGTGTCTATTATTTTCTCTATATAGCTTCGATTTTACTCTACTATATAAAGGTTAAAATCAAGAGATAACATTATTTTATAAAAGATAATTCTGAGAAACTATGATTATTTATTTTCAAAAATGTTTTTTAAATATTTTAAACTCTGATGGGTTATTAAAATTATATGTTAAAAACATTAAAAAATGGTTTCTTGTTTTGATTTTCATATGTGCAAGAATTTTCGAATCCCGAATTTTGATGTGGGTTGGAGTGTGGTCCCCTTGGTAAGAGGGGAATCTTTTATTTTTATTTAAAATGATTATGTGAGGGGGGGGATACAATGTAGAATGATGAAACACACTATCCTTGCACACATGAATGATTATACAATGTGGTAATATGACCACCCAAATTTCAATTCATGCAGTGGGTCAGCTTGAGGAGATTAGTTGTGCCATTATATTTCATGATGGTTTGTAATTTTATAGTTGATTGGGAATATTGTAGAATTAGTAGGTATGGTGGGTAGACCCTATTAACTAAACCTATATTATATGATCTCTTGATTAGTGTTAAAACCATGATGATTATAGCCTAGAGTTTTATACTGTGTTTAGAATATCTTGTTGTAGTAGAAGAAGGTTTTGGTGATTAATTATGTGTCATAGTTAGTGTGTCACAAATAAGAATTTTGAAAGTTAATTATTCAATAGAGTTATTATATCTTCTAATTAATGGGAGTTGTTTTGGTGTCCATAATTCAATCATAGAATGTTCAAAAATTATTTAAATGAAAATTATATAATTTCCAGACAGTTGATGAAATTTATACTCTTCTATGTGTTTGATGATGGTTGGTAGTCGCACTGGATATGAGTTGCGCACTATTTAGATTCATGGTATTTAGTCAATAAATATGTTGAGTTATTAAATCGATGTACAATAGAAGCTGGGGAATGTTTTATTGTGTTAAGGTTATGATTTTACAATAAATAATTTATTAACCCCTATATTATAAACTAACAAATATTTAGTGGTGGATTAGAGGCTGTCCTTTCATGATATTCTTACATGAGGGAAGACAATTATGTGAATCAGAACAGAGTGAAATATCTTATTGAAGTCATACTAAAGTGGATAATATTTAAAAAAAATACATTAGTGAACTAACATATGTAGAGGGAGTTTCTGGAATGTATTTTTACACACATAATATCATGATTAATGTTGAGAAAAGTGTGTTTCATATGATATTGTTGGAAAAAAACTTTGTACTGAAGCGATTTTCATGAACTAAACTTGATTGCTAAACATGGTAGAATGAGGTCGTAGGTAGGAAATAAGGAAAAAATACCCATGTGAAGGTACATTATAGACTTTTTTTCTATGAACATAATGTAATGTAATATTATAGAAAACTAGTATTTGAAAAAAAAAATACTTTTTGGTGGATGTTCATGAAGCTTTGGATTACATCAGAGGATCATTAAATATTCATTATAATGAAAATCAAAGAACACATTCTTGAAAATATATAAGTGATTTTATGTTGATAAACTGAGATGATTTCTTTTTGATGTAGTGCACATATAATGTGTCATATGAAGATTTAAAAAGGAGGTTGCATGGCTATCCATAAATCAATTTATAAATATTTTTATCCTACTACATTGGAAAATTTATTAAGTATTGTATCAACCAAACTGGTGACGATAATTGGATTCTAGTGCACTATCACAACATTGTGTTATTCTCCTTAGACAAAGCCTTACAGTTGAAATAATTAAAATCATTTTTTCATTGTTTTATTATTTTCATTAATTTTTATATTGAATTTGAAACAAACTCTGAAATTTTTAATTGGTTATTACCAATTTGGAAACAAGATATGATAGAGAACTATAAATTACCCAACCCTACTTTCCCACACTCAGTGGTTACTTTATTACATTGCCAATATATAAAAGTTATCATGCCCCAAATAATATGTTGTTTATTAATCTTGATAAAATATATACATGTGTAAATCCATATTAAATTGGAATAATAAAATATAGTATTTTCTATGGGATCAACATTATTTACTCAATATTATACTTTTATATCAATCATTATACATTTACTAGAATCTTAGTTAAAGGGAACACACGAAAGGGGTGATATTAGATGCTTAGTAAGGGTATGAATACAATAGAATATAAATAAGGCATGAATAATATGGAATGAATAAATTATAATCATAAAATTCCATTTATAAAAACACAAGATAATAAATCATATCCATTGGAGACATAACTTTTCAATAAATCACATGGATATCAATAAATATTTTCAAATGATACAATGCATAATGATATCTATGTAAAGATCCAACCCCAGTTGCCTTGAACCGGTTCATTATTTGATTACATTGGCATATAAACAAGGAACAAGAATCTTTAAGGATAGATTAGTTTAGTATTCTGGGTGATACTAGATTCATACTTGGAACCCATTTTCATTTTGAAATGGAACAAAATATGATACGTATCGAAATGTAATACACTGCATCCTTGAAACCCCAGTAAATGATCTCTTCTTCTTATCATAGGGATGGAAAAAAATGAAAGGGGTGAACTGAACCGCTCTGTAATGGTATGAAATATAGTGGAAGATATCATAACATAAACATTAGGAATTCTGAATACATAAAAACATATGCCTTTAAGAAAAACGTGAACACATTATGACATGAATAAGAAATGAGTAAGTAATGTGATAAATAGACATAATCATGGGTATTATACTAGTTGGATAACCACATTAATCATAAATTCTATTTTCATAATGAGGGAATGCAAAATGAGGGACAACATAACCTTACTATCAAGGCCTCGAGCCAAGACCATAAAAAATCATTTTTTCAAGGCCTTGTTCCAAGATTGTAGTTTGTCACATGAGGCCCACCGATGCACCTAGGAGCTATAGTAAGCCCCACCCGACACTTACTATGACCAATTCAATTATTATATTAAAGGGGTAATCATAATCAACATATAAATTCATATTGAAACTAACATATGATATGTAAATAAGATTCTCCAGTTATTGAACATAAACACTAACAATTCGGAATAATATAGTGAATGACATAAAAAATTAACATCCATAGTCAGAAAAACTATAAAAACATCAAAAAAATATTTTAGATGATATCATAATAAATAATCCTCAATTAACTACAACATTAAATAAATGATGGAGTCAAAGATGAATATATTTATAAATGATACCATTGGGAAATTCTTGAGGAAATATTCCTTAAACCTTCCAAAGTATCCCATACAACCTTGAATAATTCAAATAATAATGACTTATCATATCATGAGAAAAAGTATACTCTTGATATGATATACCAAGGGGATGTACATACACCACCAGAAATAAATAAACGGTGAATAAGACATATATCTCATAAAAATGAATGAGAGATGAAAAATATCAGTTTTTACTTTTGAAAGAAGATTCCATTTGGAAAATAATTTATATTTTCCATGAAATAATACTATAAACATCAATATCCCATAAAATAAAATACTAGGGAATTGAAATTTTATTTTTGGCATAAATTATGTCCCATTGAAGTGAAATCACGTAAAAAAAGTTCTTAAGATTCTTTATAAATAAAACATTTTAGAGCATTTGAAGGAAAGTATTAAAGACAACTTTAAATAATAAAGGCACATTTGTTATCCTAAACTATGAAATTATCCAAGATGATTTTTCAGGATAAAATATCTATTTTTATAAAACTAATGGTGGTGAAAAACTGGATTTTGAGTACACTTGGAAATGCGTAAGAATTTGGAAAATATCCCTTGAACCGGGTTTTGTATTTCAGATACAATTTTTAACGTTCATTTTAAAACATGTAACTATCCATAAAATAAGGGATTATTCTGGTTTTTTAACATATATATAACACTAAAACGAATTAACTAAGAGTACATAAAAATGCACAAGAGTTTCATTTCATTAATTAGACAATAAAAGTAACCCGAATGATAATGGAGGTTCGGGTGGAAAAAGACTAACCACATTATAATCATTCGATTCGTATGACCCAAAATTAATAATATAAAAATGATATAATAAATTCCATGAAAATAAATATTTTATTGATATTTTACATAAATGGTCATTATACATACACTATACATAAGTATTAGTAGTGAATACCGGAAACCTCACAAAACTTTTACTGGGACAAAGAAACCCCTTAACTTAAGTCTGAATGTGTTCCGCACTAGAACATAGGGTCCTTGAATATGAAATTATAAATACTAATAAATTATTTCCGAACATATTAGACCTGTATTTATTTTATCGTAATTATGTTTAGTTCATTTATTCTCTTCTTGATAAGTTATTATATTTAATTTCATTGTTTTATAGTGTTCATTTTTTTTATTTTCATAATCAGTTCATTTTGTCTAAAGTAATGGAGTTTAAGTGGAATGGATTTAAATCTCCATAATTGAATTGGAATATTATTTATGATCATATATAGGTGTTAGTGGTCATTTATATCATTTATTTACATGGAAATAGGATGAATTATTATACAGGACTTTAATAATAACTGTTTCAGTTAATTTGTGACTTTAGATTACAACGAACTCATTTTTCATTATATGTTAATAAAAGTTTTACAAAGGGATTATATAACCTTAAATTTGTTATATTATATATATAATAATCTATTTCACCCATAAAAATAATGATTTCATGGCCATAATTTAGAATTATAATATAAATGGAAAGCCCATCGTCCTTGAATGTGGTAAATTGACACATCAAAGATGGTGTTCTTGCTACTGATATTAAAATAGGTAAAAGAAATAGATGATGATAAATTATTCCACTATCATGAAAAAATTTCATTACATGTAACTTACTGGAGTCATCACAATGTTTGCATAAGGAGAGGTAATAGTAGAAAAAGAAAACAATTGAACTTGAATGAAAAGATAAAGAATTGAAAAGAGGAATTTACCTCTTGAACCAAACTTCCTTGAGAGCCTCTTTAAGGTAGAGGTTTTGGTGTTTTTATGAGACCAAGGATGACTGGAAGTGGGAGAGGAAGTTGGGATGATATTTGGATAAAATTTGGAGATAACACAATGTTCTAAATGAGTGAAGAGAAAATGGAATGATGGGTGGTTTTTACATTCGAGGATATAGGGGATTTCTCAGTTTTATTTTAATTAATTAATTATTTCTCCAGAAGACAAAGAATAACGAGTCTTCAATGAAAAATAATAGTAATTTTATTATGTGAATCCGAATCGACTGGGCTTAAACCAGTAAAACATCATACATGACTCCATAATTAGTGTATTAAGCTTATTTTTGTAAATTATGGTATTTCACTATTCATAAAAAATTCATGTATTTAAAAAAATACCAAAAATTCAACGCAACCATTTTTTCAATGTGTAGAATCAAAAAATTTAGTCCCTTTTTCAAAAACAATTTTCTATATATTATTAATTTAGTATTTAATTAAAATCATAATTTATTCTAAAAAACAGTTTTAAAACATTTATTCACTAATTCCAAAAAATAGGTATATCCTACTCCATCTTGAATATTATTTATATACTATCATAAGTAAGGTTACAATAAATTAGGGTATATCAATATTCATATGTGTGTGTTTCTATTCATAATGGTAGGTTACTATTCACTAGATATTATGATTTTCTTATAGGACTCCAAATAACGTACTCATCGCAACTGGGAATGTCAGATTTTTGTAATTCACATCACAGAAGTGAAAAATATATATTTACATGGATAGGTTAAAACAATGTGGTGTTTGTAGAGACCCAATGATCCATGAATTATTTAATAAATCATTTTGTATATTCTTGGGGTGTTAAATTATCCACTCCTTACAAAACATTCGTCCTCAAAATTTGAAATTGAACTTCGAATGTTAACGGTTGATACTTGAAATTCCCTTATGAAAACCCACATCGAAAATAGGGTTAATAAAATATACTTCTAAAAATGTTACTAGAGATGAGGTGGTCACCCCAAAATTTGTGATTTTGAATGAGGTGACATTAGTTGGAAGATCCAAAACTAGACAAGGAAGAAAATCTAACTATGATGTTCTTATGTAACATGATAGAGGAAATGATCAGATAAATTTTGATTACTAATAAAATATAAACTAAAAAAGTAATGGATGTTATCAATGATAATGATAATTGGAAAACATTTTATTTATGACTATTTTCCTTGAGTCAAGGAAATATTTCACAGTATAAGATTATAAATATACATTTCTTATTATAAACTCATCCTTGTATTGTAGTTTAACTATCTATACCTCATCGCATAGCATTGATTATGCCATTTGGTGAAGCAATACGTTAACCTCTAAAAGCATGTACACTGGTCAACTTAAACCATTTCATAAATGGTAAAAAATTAAAATATATAATGTCTCAACACATTATAAAAAAGTCTTCTAAATTTCCAAGATGAAATTATCACTAACCCTTAATCAACAAGAAGTATATCTAAAATTCACATTCCAGACATGTAAATAACTTTATCATGTATCCTCTTGAAATATCATAATAACTTGAATTTTCGTAAAACCCATATTAGAAACATGAAATCTTATATATTCCTTCAGTAAGATACATGTTATTGGATATATTAATTAAACCCATAATTTTGGTAAACATCATTTAGGATAGCATAGAAAACTTATTGACAAGTAAATAATCAGTAACAAGGTCATCAATACTTATTTGAATAAATCATTTCATCATCATTATCTCATCATTAGAAATATATTAAGGGATATCATTCCTTGAATAATGTTATTTGAAGATTAAATTTCCACTGAATCACTTTTACTTTGTACCATTCATCATATGACATCAACTCCTTAATGAAAGAGTACTACAATACAATCCTTCTATATATCATAATTCATACAACCAGTACATTATTGATAAAATATAAAAATGGAATGATTCCTTACTAGGAATATTAATCATTCTAATTCATCTTTTGTAGAATCATAACTTCCTCATTATAAAAAATCATCATTTGGGGTATAATCTTTTGATGAATGTACATTGATTCACATAGTTTTCCATATTCTTGAAATTGAATTATTGTACATTGGAAACCATTTTCTTACCCTTGCAATCATGAAATTGGTTTACTTTTTCTACAAACTTTTAGCAAACACCCATTCCTATCAAGAATTTACCATGGTGATTCTTTCCATTGTTATCACATGCGGGAAAACACTTCTTTCCATTCTTCCATTATCCACATATATCTCTTCCATCCTCTTATTCTTTTTCTTCTCTTAAAATACACAGTACTGATAGAAGTATTCACATACCTTGTTAACAAATCTTATTTTTTCATCATATGATGACCACACATGGGAGATAATCATCCTTTGAAAATATGGATTAAGAGATTTAGATATATGATCCTTCCTACTCTTATCATCCCATGCATTGGTGAATTTATCGTTGTTTCTGATAGCTTCCATATCTAATCAATATCCATATTATATATTAGATCAAAAAATTGTGAACTCTCTATAACATTAAACATGGTATATGAAATAGCATAAATTTATGCATCATAAATCATAGAACTATATAAATTTTTTACTTTGTGGACATTAATCCCTCACAATGGTGATTAAATAAAATGTAAATTATCTTATGAAAATCCTCTGGGAATGTCAAACGAAGAGTGCAACAAGGCCCGTTTTCATGTGCCAGGATACCTTGGGTCAAGCCTAAAACTCCCAATCAGAGTATTCACTCCTAGGTACATCTATTCTAGAGCCACCTCTACTTGTTTGTATCTAGACAAATATGTATTTTCTAGAATGATCCACATAATATATTACTTACCAAAATTATAGTATGTTCATATTTGTTTATCCTCAATGACCATCATAGGGATTTTTTCCCTAACCTACGTTTTCAAAATCTAGTTCCCATGGTTTCTACCAAACATCCTCTGATACCAACTGTAGGGACCTGGCCCTACTTGCCTGGAGCCGATGCATTATTTGATTACATTGGCATATAAACAAGAAACAAGAATCCTAATGGACCGATTCTTTTAGCAGTATTGATGAAACTAGATATATACATGGAACCCATTTTACATTTTTAAATGAAACAAAATATGATACATAACAAAAGCTAATAAATTTCATCCTTGAAAACTCAATAAATGAGCTCTTCTTATTATCCTGGGGAAGGAAAAAAATGAAAGGGGTGAGATCAAATTCTCAGTAAGGGTAAGCAATATAGTATAAGATATCATAACATAAACATTAGGTATGTTGAATACATAAAAACATGTGCCCTTAACAAAAACTTGAACACATTATGGGAGGAATAAGAGCTGAGTAAGTAATGACATAAATAAACATAATAATGGGTATTCTACTAGTTGAATAACCACTAGAACCATAAATTCTATTTTCAGAATGAGGTAATTAATAATGTGTTACAACATAACCGTACCATCAAGGCCTCATTCCAAGGCCACAAATAATCATTTTGTCAAGGCCTAGTGCCAAGACTGTAGTTTGTCTCATAAGACCGACTGATGCAACGAGGGGATATAGCGGGCCCCACCCGACACTTACTATGTCCAATTCATTCTTTATATGAAAGGGGTGATCATAATAAACATAAACATTCATATTGAAACTAATATATGAATTTTAAATACGATTCCCCAATCATGGAACATAAACACTAACCATTCAGAATAATATTGTAAATGATATGAAAATAGAACATCCAAATTCATAAAAACCAGAAATCCTTCAACAAAATTTTATAGATGATATCATTATAGATAAAACTCAATTAATTAGAACATTCAATAAAGGATGTTGATATAAAATAATATAATTATAAATGAGACCATTGAAATATTCTTGAGGAAATAATCCTTGAACCTTCCAAAGTGTCCCATACCACCTTGAAACATTCAAATAACAATCCCTTAGAATATCCTGATAAGAAGGATACTCTTTATATGATATAACAAAGGACATTTCATACACCACAAGATATAAATAAGTGGTGGACAAGGCATATATCTCATAATAGTTAATGAGATATGAGAAAAATCCTTTTACTTTTGAAAGATGATTCCTTTCGTAAAATAATTTATATATTCCATCAAATAATATTTTTAACATTAATATCCCATAAAAAAATAATTTTACATTGAAATTATATTTTAGGAATAAATTATGTCCCACTAATGTGAAATCATGTAAAAAGAGTTCTTAAGATTCTTTAAAAATAAAACAGTTTAATGCATTTTAAGGAAAGTATTTAAGATAATTTTAAAGTGAAAAAAGAAAATCTGATATTATAAATCCAAAAATGATCCAAGATAATTTTTAATGATAAAATGTGTGTTTTCATAAAACTAATGGTGTCTTAAAAGTTGTTTTTGAGTATACTTGAAAACGGGCAAGAATTTGAAAATATCACTTTAATCGGGTTAATATTTCAGAATCATTTTTTAACGTTCTTTTTACAACATGTAACTATCCATATAATAAAGAATGATTCTGGTTGGTTAACATATATATAACACTCACACATAATTTATGAGGAGTACATAATAATACAAAATAGTTACATTGAGTTAATTAGACAATAAAAGTAACCCGAATGAAAATGGAGGATCGTGTGGAAAACCCCATACCACTTTGTAATCAATCAATTCATATGACGCAAAATTAATATTATTAAAATGATACATTTAATACAATGAAAATAAATATATTTATAATATTTTACATAAAAGAAAATTATACATACACCATGCCCATGTATTATTAGTGAATACGGGAAACCACACAAAAAAAGGAAGTGAGAAAAAGAAACCCTTTACCTTAAGTCTGAATGTGTTTTTATCTTGAACTTAAGGACCTAGAATATGAAAGTAGACATATTAAAAAATTATTTAAGAACCTATTAGACATTTATTTATTTTATCATAATTCTGTTTAGTTCATTTATTCCCATCTTGATAAGTTATTACATTGAATTTCATTGTTCCATAGTGTTCGTTTTCTTTATTTTCATAACTCCTTCACTTGTTCTTAAGTAATGAAGTTCATGTTGAATGAATTTAAATCTATATAATTGAATTCGCATATTATTTATGATCTTATATAGGTGATATTAGTCATTTATATAATTTGGTTACATGGTGTGACGATAAATTATTATATAGAACTTTAATGATAACTGTTTCAGTTAATTTGTGTGGTTTGATTACAATGAAATCATCTTTCTTTTTAACATAATACCATTTGTAAAAAGGAATTACATAACCATACATAGGGTATAATAAATATATAATAATCTGGTTCAACCATAAAAATAATGCTTTAATGAACAAAATTGAGAATGATAATAGAAATAGAAAACCCATCATCCTTGAATATGGTAAATTGACACATCTCAGATGGTTTTCTTGCTACTATTATAAATGAATATAAAAGAAAGAGATGATGATAAATCATTCAAATATCATGAAAACATTACATTAAATTCAAGGAAGTAGAGTCATCATAATATTTGGATAAGGATATGTAATAATCAAAAAATAAAACAAATTAACATAAAAGGAAAGATAGAGAATTCAAAATAGGAATTTACATCTTGAACCAAACATCCTTGAGATCCTCTTTAAGGGATAGTTTTTTTTTACTTTTTATGAGGACAATGATTTTCGGATGTGGGAGAGGAGGTTGGGAGGATATGGGAATAGAATTTAGAGAAGGCAAATGGATTTAGAGGAGTGAAGCGAAGAGGGAGTGAGGGGAGGTTTTTATATTGTAAGGGAGAGGGGATTTCTCAGTTATTTATTTATTTATTTATTATTTCTCCATAAGACAATTAATAGTGAGTCTTCCATGACTAAGAATAGGAATTATATATCTTAAACCGGAATCAATTGGTCTTACATCAGAAAACATCATATATGACTCGATAATTAGTGGATTTAGATTATTTTGTAAATTAGGGTAATTGAGAATTCTTCAAAACTTAAAATATTTCCAAAAAAATCAAAAAATTCACCTCAACCATTTTTCGATGTGTTAAATACAAAAATGATTTTAGTTTTTTCAAAAATAATTTTCTATATAGGATTAATTTAATATTTATTTAAAATTATAATTTAATCTAATTTTTTTAAAAACATTTATTTACTCATTCAAAAAAATAGTTATATCGTACTCCAACTTGAATATTATTTATATGCTATTATAAGTAAGGTTAATATTCATTATGGTATAAAACTATTCATAAGGGTGTGTTACTATTCATTATGGTGTGTTACTATTCATAAGGGTAGGTTACTAGTCACAGAAATTATGTTTTTCTTATCGGACTCCAAATAATTTACTCATCGCAACCGTGTATGTCAGATTCCCAGAATCCACATCACATAAGTGAAAAACTTATTTTTACGTGGATAAGTTATAAAGAAGTTCTGTTTTTAGAGAATCAGTGTTCCATTCATTCTATAATAAATCTATTTGTATATTCTTGGGGTGTTACAATCTATCTCAAGAAAACAACCTAGGACCCATGACAAGATATATTCCATAAATGGGTAAGGCCTTGGAGAAATAATAATCTAGTTTGTGTAATAAGAGAAACTGATGCATCTAGGGGCTATTTAATACCCCCATCAACTAATAATTCTAATGTATTCATCAAATTAATAAACAATACGAATGAATCAACATGCCCTAAAAATCAAAAAATATATATATTAGAAGAGCATGAATATAGAATATTAAAAAGTTCAATAATAAAATAAAAGAACATCCATAGAAATAATGGTATATAAAGGGTATATGTTATATTATAATTCTATGACTATAAATATGTAATCAAATCTCATATATATATAATTATAATCAATCATTTGATCCAACCATGGGAGGTATTTATGGAAAATGATTTACATTAGTTCACGAGGAATTAGTCCATTGTACAAATAATCGATAGTTTTATTTCTAATTTAATGGAATAGATGATCGATTTAGGTCATTAAGTTAAAAAAATAAAAAAAAAGTATATTGAAGAAAATAGTGTTATTATTTCATCATTTTTGAAAAATATTTGAAGTAGGTTGAAGAACAAATAAAAATACACTTGGTTAAGAATGACACATGTTCTTCGGACAACCTCTTTGAGATTATACCTAATGCCTCCCTAGATTTTATATGATTAAACTACTTTCTATAGGTAATGGGAGGAAATTAAGGAATTATATGGGAATTTAATGTATTGAAAAGGTATTTTTAGGTGTGAATAAGTGAGGGGATAATTTTCCCTTTTATAATTTATATCGGTGGAACAATTTTAGTTTTTCAATTTTCTCAATAATTACATGTACCGTTATTGGAAAAATGGAACAACAATACATAATTCCATAAAATTATATTTTATATGTTCAATAAACGTCCATAAAATAGTAATTAGAAAAAATTTAGTCCATTTTAACCCATTAGCTTTTTTACTTTAACACCAAGAATCATTATTTTAACCGTGAGAGTGATAACATATTTTAATGTTTTTATTATTAATTATGACCAAGATAATATTTTTTATGATGATTCAAAAGATTTAATACATTTTATCAAATTAAATTCATAAAAATTTCTGAAATTAATTTAATATTAAACTCGCAATACGATGAAAAAATGATTTTCAATAAACAATTGTTTTCTTTTGTATAAAAAGTGGTTATATCAAAATTGAAAATGAAATCAGATAAAATGAACAAAATTAGATTGATAATAATATAAATGATCTAATTTTACAACCAACCATTTGAAAAAAAAATTATCCTCATAAATTATATAAATGAAGATATTATATTTAATTGAAAATAATTATATCTCACTATTTATCGAAAAATTAATCTTTTCCTAAAATTCATGATTAATGTACAGTATGGTAACTTAGAAATTATTCATTACAAAATTATTTTAATTTTTATACATATATATATATATATAAAATTGTTAATAAATAATTTTAAAATAAATGTGCAAAACCTCAGGAAACAATATTTTAGAAAAAAAATTATGTTTTTGAGAAAAAAACATGATTTATTATTATCCCATTATTAGAAATTATTTTAGTTGAATGGAAGAAATATATTTAATATATAATATATAAATATTGTTAGAATAATTCTTAAATAGTGATTAATTTAATTTATTAGGAAAAAGTACGTTTCCAGAATAAAAATAGTATATCATAAGAACATTTATTTTACCTAAAAATGATTTTTATTTAATTTATAATTAGTTTATAACTAATTATATTATTTGGTATATGTGTATACTATATATGTTTCATAATGTAGTAAGTAATATTCATATCCTCCAATATAATGACAATGTTATAAAGGTCATATTTAAATGATAACATTTAAATAGAGTATTGTGCTTCGCTTAATCATTATGTTGTGTGCATTGCAATCAATCAATGAAAATAAATTATTTAATGGAATATATTAAAACATATCCGGGGTTTTTCCTTCTTCCAAACATATAATAATTTATCCCTCAAAATTTCATCAATATATTACATATATTTGAGGATACCTCTACAACAAATATTCGTCTTGTTCCTACATACCATCCACAATTTTATGATTTCTATAAAAAATTGACCAGGCGAGTATTATTGATTCGTAGAACATTCTATATTCAATAAATAATATCCTATGGATATTATTTGTAACATATTAATTATTTATCTTTATGAAATCTATGTTCACTACATAGGAAGGATCATATATTTTCTTCCTTATGAGAGATTCACATAATATATTTTGAACGTAAAATATAATTGGGGGACGATCCGAATGATATACTACCACTCTTGTACATTAAATAATCTTAAAGGGAGTAGTAAATATAAGTATTGACATACCTTTCTTTCTAAATCTCATAACCCTATTCTAATAAGACACTTATAGGAATACCTTGTCACCAATATTGAACCATAGATGTCTTTAATGATCGTCATCCTAAAGTTTTTATCAATTCTGAGATGACCTTATGAATTTTTAAATGGATCTTAATATCTCTACCATTTCCTCATATATATCTTGTCCCAATATAATCCTTTTATTAACTTTATACCTACATGATGCATCTATAAACTTCCATTGATGGGGGCCTTTATAAGGAGACATCATAATACTCAAGTGAAAGATATTATATTAAGAAAAGTCCACCAAATGATGGTTTTGATCCCAACCTCTGAAAAAACCCACAAAAAGAGTAATAAAAGTATCTTCTATAGTTTGAATTGTCCTCTTTGACTAACTATCTTTCTGAGAATGATAAATAGTAATGAAACTCAACTCTATATCCAGAGAATGATAAATGAATCTCCAATACATTGAGGTAAACCTTGCATCCTGATCAGATATTATTAATAGTAGTACATCATGAAATCTTATATCATCAGTAAAGTATTGTTAGGTCCACAAGGCTGAATACCCTGAGAGGGGGGGGGGGTGAATCAGGGTATGACTAATTTAAAATTAACGCCCGTTCTAATCTTGTTTCACTGTTAAGAAAAACAGTCTTCTCTCCCTTTCCTGTTGCACAAAGTAAATAGAAAGTAAAGCATGCACATGACACATCAATTTTACTTGGTTCACCGCAAAGGGCTACGTCCAAGGAGCATACGCTGACAAGTTTCCGGTCGTACCAATTACACTAAAATTCACTAGCTGTGGATTACAATGTTCGGGCTAGATCACTTTTATGCCCAGGCTCAATGCCTTTACAAAGTTTAGGGTCAGATCACTATTTCCCCAGGGGTCACTCCCTATTTCTCTCTCTCTGGCTCACTATTGGTGGAGAGGATCACATTCTTTCTCTTCCTTTTCTCACTACTCTTGGAAGGAATCCACTCACAGTTTATAGACCTATAGGTCTCTTCATTTGCATGAAGGAATGCATCTTCCTCTGTATGAAGATTCTCTATTGAAGTTCAACTTTCACCCATAGATGAATTTCTCTTTGCACCGAAGGTATCGGGAAAACTTCCAGCTTCCACGCAACCCAAAAATCACTGCTGGCAATAAACGTTACTTGGCGCGCAAGTCTATCTCAGCGCGCAAGTATTGGCGCGCAAGTCACAACTGGCACGCAAGTCCTCCTTAGACACTTGCGCGACTCAAGATTCCTCAATTCTAAACCTGCGTGAGTCACTTCATTTTATTCCCAATCCAATATTGGAGCACAACTCCACACTGGTGCGCGGCTTCAAACAATGGCGCACAACTATCACCCTAGCGCGCAAGTCCCACCTGCGTGACCACACACACCACTTGCACGACAACCACACCTGCGTGACGGGAGCTCTGATTTCTAAAAGTGTTTAACTCTGATAGAGAATGAAGAGGGGTGGTCCAGTATTTATAGGCAAATTTACAACCCTGCGCGACAGCGCGCAAGTCAACTACACAACCCAGTCTCGGCACACAAGTCTTCTGTCCTTTTAGACACTTGCGCAACCAACTCCCAAATTTGCGCGAACCTGTTTTCTTAGCCATATTTTGATCTTCTGATCTTGAAAAACATATGGCACGTAGGATTCCTATACTCCAAGTACTCGGTGTGCAAGTCCATTTTCCAAAAACACTTTTCTTCATTTGTCGATTTTCAGGCCCAAAAATTTGGCAAACACTGGAAAACGGAACCACCTTGTATTTGTTCTTTTGTACCACCTCCAGATCATCCATTCCTTTTGTCGAAGTTCTTGAATCAAACATGGAACGTTGAACTCAGCTCTTGAACTCGACATTCCATCATAAAATCCTCTTTGTCAACAAATTTTTATGTCATTGGTTTTCTTTTTCAACAATCACCACCCAGATGTCCACTTTGTCAACAAACACAATCACCTAAAAAATGCTTCAATGATGCCTTGATGGATTTTTGCCCAACAATCTCCCCCTTTGGGTTTGTTGACAACTCTTCTATGGAAAGATACATCATTAATTCTTCATCCACCATTCGCCTCATTACGATTATGATAGAGATCAAGGATTTACTCAACACATACTCTAAGCCCACATGAGCAATGCTCGGCGTGAGAAATAAGAGTAAATGAAAAGTTCATCAATGAATCACATCATCTATGACATCCACTGTTGACACCAAACTGATACCAATTTGTACTAAACAGATACCAATTGTTGAAGGACCTGTTGGAAGACCAATTTTTGTTTGGAAATATTTTTACCACACTCAAACACCACTCTTCTGCTTTTATCACGATCCTCAGCTATCGTGATATCTATTATTTGATCGATCACTTCTAGCATCATCATATTTTATACGCTCCCCCTTTCTGGTCACAACATCAACACCTATTTATCCCTATTTCCAGTGTTGTCCAAGCTAAGATCTGGCTAAGCACAATCAACTAGCTTCAACTCCCTCTATCTGGATGCTCTACTTGTCAGCTTCTCCCCATATCAATCATGATGTATCAAATTGCCACAATGTCTCCTCCTTGAAAAATCACTATTTTCTCCCCCTTTGTCAATGAACCCAAATGTCACTTATTTGCAGTCTGTAACAGAGTAGAGAACACATATCAGCACATTAGGGAAAAACAAATCATACCTCGGAGAAGAGGGGGTGTGGTTCCACATCCACACTATTTCAAGTGCATGGAATCGACTGAACTCCCAGAGCCAGTCGATGCCTCTCAAAAGATTCCTTCGGAAAGGCCTTTGTCAGAATGTCTGTAACCTGGAGCTCTGTAGGAACATACTCCAACTTCACGATTCCCTGTTCAACCTTCTACTTGATAAAATGATACTTAATCTCAATGTGCTTTGTCCTTGAATGATGTACGCGATTTTTGCTAAGATTTATAGCACTTGAGTTGTCACACTGGATTCTGATCGGAGACTTCACTTCAACTCCCATATCATCAAGCTGCTGCTACATCCAAAATAACTGTGTGCATGCTTGAGTGGCCGCATTATACTCAGCTTCTATGGTGCTCAATGAAATGCAATCTTCCTTCTTTCTTAGCCAAGAAATACACAATCCAACAAGATAGAATTCACCACATAAAGTTGATTTTCTATCATTTTCTGAACCGGCCCAGTCTGCATCAGTATATCCCAATAACTCTGTCTGAGATTTGTTAGTATACGTCAAGCCGAAATCCACTGTGCCCTGGATATACTGAAGTATCCTTTTCACTGCAAGCATGTGGCTTTACTTGGGATTACTCTGATATCTCGCTGCTTGGCATGTGGAAAAAACAATATCAGGCCTTGTTGCAGTTAAGTACAGCAGACTTCCAATGATTTGCTTGTATTATGTGATATTAACTACCTTGCCATCCTCATCTTTTGATAATTTCATCTGGGTAGCAACCGGAGTCTTCATCTCCTTGTAATTTTCCATTCCAAACCTTCTCAGGACCTCCATGGCATATTTAGATTGAGAAATTAATGTTCCATTCCTTCCTTGTGTCACCTGTAGACCAAGGAAAAACGTTAGCTCTCCAATCATTGACATTTCAAACTCATTTTTAATGAATTCTTAAAACTGTCTGCACTGAGCTTCATCTGATCTACCAAATATTATGTCATCGACATAAACCAGAACCATCAACCTTTGAGTACTATTTTTGTGTAAATAATGATTGTAATCAACTCGTCCACGCTGAAAACCAAGCTTCTTCAAGTACTGATCAAGCCTTGAGTAACATGCTCTTGGTGCTTGTTTCAGCCCATACAATCCATTCTTCAGCCTGCAAACTTTGTTCTCATCCTCATGAATGAGAAAACCATCTGGATGCTCAATATACACATCTTCTTCCAGAACCCCATTCAAGAATGCGGATTTCACATCCATCTGGAACACTTTGAACTTTCTTTGCACTGCTATGGAAAAAAATAATCTGATTGTCTCTAGCCTTGCAACTGGTGCAAATGTCTCATCTAAATCTATTCCCTCTATCTGGGAGTATCCCTTGCACACTATTCGTGCTTTGTTTCGAATCACATTTCCGTCTTCATTCATCTTGTTGCGATAGACCCATTTAGTCCTGAGGACATTCTTGTCTGCTGGCCTCGAAACAGTCTCCGATGTTTGGTACTTCTCAATCTGATCAAGCTCTTCATTCATACCCTGAACCCAATTTTCATCTTCAGCTGCATCAGAAAAACATTTTGGCTCCACCTGAGACAAAAATGATGTTTGCTATAATGATTTCATTCTTCGAGTCTGAACTGGAGCTATCTGATCACCAATGATATTCTGCCTATCAATTTCAGCTCGACTCCTTGGCTTCCTTGCAGACACAGACTTTACACTTTCTTGTTCATCATCAGTATCTTCTTCTGAGTCATCCTATACCACTTATGCTCCCCCTGTGTTGCTTAACTCATCATTACTTTCATCCAGGAACTGTTCACTAGATCTTTGATAATTATGTTCATTCTCAACTATAGTGACATCATTGCTCTCAACAATTTTTCTCAGCCTCTTGTTGAAGCATTTATATGCTTTTCTTTTCCTTGAGTATCCAAGGAATATCCCCTCATCTCCTCATACCTCAAACTTCCTGTGATTTTCTTTGTTGAGAATGAAACACTTACTTCCAAAGATTCGAAAGTATTTCAGCGTTGGCTTCTTTCCATACCACAGTTCATACGGAGTCTTCCCTTTCTTCGGACACAACAGAGACCTGTTCGAAACATAGACCGATGTCAAAACAGCTTCCTTCCAAAATTTCTCTGGTATGTCTTTATCAATAAGCATCATTCTGGCCATGTTGTTGATAATCCTATTTCTTATTTCAACCACTCCATTCTGTTAGAGATTTATCACTAATGAAACTTTATGCCTTATCCCGTGTTTCTCGAGATAATATTCCACTTGACTATTTGTGAATTCTGTACCATTATCTGTACGAAACTTCAAAAGTTTCAGCCCAAGCATCTTTTCTGATTCCCTCCTATACTGCTTTATGCAACTGAACACCTCTGTCTTATGGGTAATGATGAATACCCAAGCCATTCTGCTATAGTCATCAATGAAAAGAACATAATACCTTTTCCCATTTATAGCTCATGGTGAAATAGGTCCACAAACATCAGCATGCACCAATTCGAGAACTCCAGTTGATTTTTGTTCCTTTGGCATGTATATCTTTCTGATGATCTTCCCTTGTTGACAAGAATCAAACGTATGAGTGGGATCACGTGATAGTTTGGGAAGATCTCTAGCAGCATCACACTTTACCAGATCTTCCATAGATGGTTGGCATAGATGACCAAGTCACTTATGCCAAATCTGGTTTTCTTCTTCTCAGGATAAAAAGCACGAATCTTCTTCCCCACCTACTATGTAAAGATTTCCCTTTGTGCATTTTCCCTGTAGAAGGACTACTCCATCTTTTCCTTTAACAATACACATCTTCTTGGTAAATCAGATAGAGTTCCCAGAGTCACATAGTTTACTGACACTGAGAAAGTTATGACTGAGACCCTCTACCACCAATACATCATCTCGTCTCATTTCTTTGCCCCCAAACTTTGCTTTCCCTAAGCCAACAACCTTCAGGCCTTCATCATTTCCAAATTTTACAACTCCTTCTTTGTAATATTTTATGCCTGTAACAAGATCCTTATTACCCGTCATGTGAGATGTGCAACCACTATCAAGGATCTACACACCAGAGTGATATGATGCTTTAAGGGAAATCTCTACCACCACGGCCTTCTCAATTTTATTCTTCTTGGTCCATACATTTTCCTTCACACTCGGCATAGACTGAGACTTCTGTTCTTTCCCAGAGTATTATGGACCAGCTTCATCTTGCAAAGCCGAAAATATATTATGCATTTTTAAATCACCTGTGGGGTTATTGATATGCTTCTTGTGAACGTTTTGATTCTAATTTGGGTCATTTCTCTGAATGGTCGAAGTGAAGTACCTAGCCATGTTCCCAAATCCTCCGCACCAAAAACAACGTCCTTCGAAATATGTTCGGGAAAATCATTCTCTGTTTGGCTTCCATCTCTATTCTTGTTACCTTCGATATATTTTGGCTATGGAACATACATACTATGAATTTCTAATCTTTCCACAACAATAACACCTGATATAAGGTGCATTCCTTCATGTTACTTCAGCACTATGAGTTTCCCCTTGGGATCTCTGAATATTCTGATTCTTCTTTGTGCCCAAATCCACCTTCAATCTCGGGACGGGTGCTTGCGGTCTGACTTCAACTACCACAGATTTTTGTTTCTGATTAATCCATGAATCAGCCTTACCTTTTGAGCTCAATTGCTGCTTCTTTCCTGCTGAACTACTAGGCTCTTCTTTCTTATTTTCAGTCTTCGTGATGACCTGCATTCCCAAGAATGTGTTAGGATTCAAAGGTTTTTCCTGGTCTTTAACTTTTCTCCACAGACCGACAACTTCTTCTTCAAGATCTTCAATATGCTTGACATGATCTTTCACTTTTCTATTCAATCAATCAATCTACCTTTTCTGTTCTTCAATCTTGAGCTTATGCTCATTAACCTTTTCTGTGCGCTCTGGCCTGGAAGACCTAAGATTTTCAATTTCTTTCACTAGCTCAGACTTCTCTTCTTCTTGCTGTTGCATGTAGAGTTTTGAATCACATACCAACTTGTTGGATTTCTTTGTTTTTTCTCTCCAAACATATATCTCTTCAAGAGCTGCTTCTAATTCAGCTTCCATGTCAACTCTCCCTTCAATTTCTTCTTCTTCCTCATCAGTTTCGGTTTCTTTCTTTTCTTGAGCACTACTGACAATAGACACAATTGCATTTTTTCCACGATCTTTGCAGTTTTCTATCTCTTAAATTTCTTCACCGTCAGACTCATCTGAACTGTCTATTTCTTGTGAAAGAAGATTCTTCTTCTTAAAGAAATTTCTCTTGAACTGCTTTTTCCCTTTCACATAGGCTGAAGATTTTTTCTTGGGAATTTCAACTTCATCTTCATCATTTTCTTCTTGAAACTTTTTGGGGCACCTTGCAGCAAGATGACCAACTATTCCACATCTAAATCAAGCAAGTGGAAGCTTCCCTTTGAACTTTCCTTTTCCTCTTTGATGATTTGAGGAGAGGAATGAAATTACCTCATCTGTCTCTTCTTCTTCCTAAGAATCTTCAATAGTAAGCTTCTTCATGTCCTTAAATGTCACCTCTTTGGACTTACCTTTTTCCACAACCTCATTATCATCGTTCCTCATTTCATATGAAACCAAGGTACTGTGAAAATTGTCCAGTGTCAGCTCTTTTGGATCTTTATCTTCTAGAACTGAAACTTTCGGATTGAACCGTGGTGGAAGTTTCCTCAAGATGCACTTTACAATCTTTATGTCTTCAATGACTTCTCCAAGACCTCACATATCTTCCACAACAATATTTACCCTATCAAAGAATGCATCAACAGACTCATTCGGGTTCATTTTCAGATCTTCATATTTGTTTCACAACACCTGCAGCTTTGCCTCTCTGACCTTTTTATCCCCTTCATATATATTCAAATGTTTTCCCACATGGCATGTGATGTTTTTCATGACATCACCTTTGTATATATGGGATTGGAAAGGGCTCCCCCTAAGGCATTAATTATATTGGAATCAGCAGCCAAATCTCTATGCTCAGCTTCTGATAATGAACCACTGTTAATATCAGCTGTGATACCATGCATAGCTGCTGAAAACACATCCATTCCCAAGGATCAGAAATAGTGTTGCATTCGATTCTTACATATCTGGAAATTACATCCGTCGAAGATCGGAATCCCTTTATGATTAGTGACCTCAATTTAGAGTAGAACAACTTTCAACCTCTTCTTATGATACCAATTGTTAGGTCCACAAGGCTGAATACCCTGAGGTGGGGGGTGAATCAGGGTATGACTAATTTAAAATTAATGCCCGTTATGATCTTGTTTCGCTGTTGAGAAAAAAACTCTTCTCTCGCTTTCCTGTTGCACAATGTTAACAGAATGTAAAGCATGCACAGGACACATCAATTTTACTTGGTTCACCGCAAAGGGCTACGTCCAAGGAGCATACGCCGACAAGTTTTCGGTCCTACCAATTCCACTAAACTTCACTAGCTGTGGATTAAAATGTTCGGGCTAGATCACTTCTATTCCCAGTCTCACTGCCTTTACAAAGATTAGGGTTAGCTCACTACTTCCCCAAGGGTCACTCCCTGTTTCTCTCTCTCTGGCTCACTGCCAGTGGGGAGGATCACCTTCTTTCTCTTCCTTTTCTCACTTCTCTTGGAAGGAATCCACTCACAGTTTATATACATATAGGTCTCTTCATTTGCATGAAGAAATGCATCTTCCACTGTATGTAGATGCTCTATTGAAGTTCAACTTTCACCCATAGATGAATTTCTCTTTGCACCGAAGGTATCGGGAAAACTTCCAGCTTCCATGCAGCCTGAAAATCACTGCTGGAAATAAATGTTACTTGGCGCGCAAGCCTATATCGGCGCGCAAGTATTGGCGTGCAAGTCACAACTGGCGCGCAAGTCCTCCTCAGACACTTGCGTGACTCAAGATTCCCCAACTCTAAACCTACGCGACTCACTTCCTTTTACGCCCAATCGAATATTGGCACACAACTCCACACTGGCGCGCAGCTTCAAACACTGGTGCGCAACTATCACCCTGGCGCGCATGTCCCACCTGCGTGACCACACACACCACTTGCACGATCACCACACCTGCGCGACGGGAGCTCTGATTTCTCAAAGTGTTGAACTCCGGTAGAGAATGAAGATGGTTGGTCTAGTATTTATAGGAAAATTTACCACCCTGCACGACGGCGCGCAAGTCACCTGCGCGACCCAGTCTCGGCACGCAAGTCTTCTGTCCTCTTAGACACTTACGTGTGCAACTCCCAAACTTTCGCGAACCTATTTACTTAGCTATATTTTGATCTTCTAATCTTAAAAAACATATGGCGCGCAGGTTTCCTATACTCCAAGTACTCGGCGCGCAAGTCCCTTTTCCGAAAACACTTTTCTTCATCTGTCGGTTTTCAGGCCCAAAAATTTGGCAACCACTGGAAAAAGGGGCCACCTTGTATCTGTTCTTTTTGTACCGCCTCCAGATCATCCATTCCTTTTGTCGAAATTCTTGAATCAAACATGGATCATTGACCTCCTCTCTTGAACTCGACATTCCATCATAAAATCCTATTTTTCAACAAATTTGTATGTCTTTGGTTTTCTTTGTCAACAATCACCACCCAGATGTCCACTTTGTCAACAAACACAATAACCTAAAAAATGCTTCAATGATTCCTTGAGGGATTTTTTCCGAACAAGTATAATTTGGAATTTTTATCAAATGAGAAATATTATAATATAACAAGTATTTGATCTCAATTTCTATAGTGATCGACTAATACTCATAAATAATTCGGCCCTATAAAAGTTTTAGGGAGTCCAACGATGAAATCCATGTTGATGTTTTCCCATTTCAATTCTAGTATGCGTAATTTTTTTAACATCCCCTTATATTAAAGTATCGAAACATTAACTTGTTGACATTATATGCACTGATATACATGCTCATAAATAACCCTATTCACATTTTCTCACTATAAATACTATTTCAAATCCATGAACATCATCATACTTCTATGATGAATAGAGAATGATGGTCTGTAAGACTCATCCAACTTCTCATTCTTCAAATCTCGTATGGAAGGAACACATAAAAGATTCCCAATCCTTATCATTCCATCATTATCATAGTTTAACATAGGAAAATTTCTTACCTTCTTATATATCTCCAAATATTTCTTTATCACCTTATTAATCCAGTCAGGGATGGATAGTGTAATAACCTTGACCACAGAATTCCAGAGCCGGTGTCTTACTTTATTACATTGAAATATATACAAGATTCAAACCCCAAGGGAAATATCAATTTATATGATTTTTAAAAATATATACATACATGATAAAAATTTTACATTGGGAAACAAAATTGAAATAAAATACATAACCAAACAAATGAACTAAAACCTTTATGATGCATTCTAAGAAATAATTATCATATCAATGGGAAAGGATACAAAATTAGGGTGAGCTCAACTTCGAAGTAAAGGAATATTAAATCACAATATATATTCTATTAATAATCATAATAAATATGTAGAGGTATATTATTTAACAAACATTACTTTTAAATAATTTGAATATCATTCAAATATATGGAAAAGGAAATATGGTAAGATAAATAACTGAAAACACATTCCATTCATTCATAAACTATTGATGTAATTTATCCATAGATAATTTCCTATAAAAAAATATGGATAATAATAATAATTGAATTCAAAATGATGGAAATGATTAATTATTAGGAATCATGTTTTCAATATATATGAAACATTTACCATCAAGACCTTACACAAGATGGTTTAAAACATATTTGATAAAAACCCCAATAGATTTGGATAATTTTTTCATCTCATTAGACTACCAATGAATCAATGGGATTAAATTAACATTTCCCCTACCCAGGTAAAAAAACATCAAACAATTCATCATTCATTAAATAATTGTTTTATTTTATAAATAATGTGCCTTATCAAACATATATATTGAGTAAAGGATACATATTTTTCAATATTTCTATAGTTAATAAAATAACTCTTAAAGTAAATAATTTATGTCAAAGTCTTATAAAATTTAGGAAAAATTCATATACATTAAGAAAAAATAAGGATATTTAATAAGAATATAATATTCAATGAAAAATTATTAGAATAAAGAGATTGTTTTAAGATAATTTGGACAATCACAAAAGAATATAAGATTTCATAATAACTTTTACCACATTGTAATTTTCATGTCAAATCCCTTCGAATTAATTGATTCATATTCATTAATAATGTACCTTGAATAAATACTGATATATTATATCAAAGGGGGAACTATATACGCCATATAAAAGTTACTTCGAGCATAATAACAAATAAGTATCAGTGGAATATAAATTGGTATGATATCCTTTACCTCAAGATCCTTTCTAGACGAACGTGATTTAAACCCAATATATTGGTTTTAAAATTTTCATTAAATTACAATATAATGATATCAATATTTATTATATCATATGTGATCCTTTTATAACATGTTTTCACTTACTCAATAATAACAATTTTTTATATTTTTAGGTATTAATTTCCTTATTTTCTTATGCTTATTTTATGATTAAATATTCAATTATTATACATATTATAGAGTTTTTCCATTTTTGGAATAATAATAATTACATACTTATAATATTAATACCTTAATTATACTATTAAAATCATTCATGAATGATGGTTATGATAAATTATGTATATTATGATCATGGAGAAAGCAGGTTGTACGTATGGATGGGTAAAAATTCAATTTTTCAATGATCATTGTTGATAGGAGGTAGGTAATATTTTACCATTATATAATTATATCAATATAATAAAAAACATACAACGTACTTATATATTCTACTTATGTTTTATTGATGAAAATAGAGTGAAATATCCTTGTGATGGTGGTATTTCATGCGTACATGAGGGATGCAATCTTTACGTGAGTGAAAAGGGACAAAATATATTGATATATATATATTATTGTGGTAGAATTATTAATATTTCATGAATATTATAATTATTTATTTTATATAATATATGATCATTAAATTTATCTTTATCACCTTCTATGTAAAGTGTTAGTAAAAGATGAATCACATCTTCCATGAGGAGGTAGTCCGTTGTACACATGAGTAACATTATCATATCTCATATGGAATGGAAGATCATAATATATATTTTATATAATGAAAAAAATTAAATTAATTTTATGAATATCATATATAAACTTTATATTGATCATTATACCCAACCATTAGAGGAGGAAATGGAAAAAAGCGAAGGATATCTATTCGTGAGGCAGTCATATGTTGTACATCCAAAATATTATTTTGTAACCCATTTGATGGAAGTGGAGATGATTTTTGGTCATGATATTATAATAGAAACGACCAAGTATATGGATGATACTATGGTTATTATATAATATTTGTAAAAATAAATATTTTTAAAGGACTAGAAAGAAGTAAAATATAGATTCTCATTAGAGGACATTACCTCTTTTTTTGGATATCTTCTTTGGATTTCACTAAACCCTTCATCTGATAGATTTATTAATAAATTAAGGAATTTATGATAATGATATAGAATTTTTCAAGTGAGTGGGTTAGTTATTGGCCAAATCAATGTTTTTTGAATGTATAAAGAAGAGGGGAGAGGGGCGGACTTTTATAAGTGGGCGAGTGGCACACTAGTAATATTTTATTAATAGTGAAGTCCACCCTTGTTTTTTTAATTTCAATAGTTTACAATTTTTATCCATTATAGATAGTATAAAATATAAGTTCTAATTATGTCCATAAAATAGGGTTTTGACCTGTTTCGTGTCACTCTCTACACCATATTTTCTATGTTTAACAACTTAGTAAACTCATTTTCTCATTAATTGTAGTAATTATTTTTATCTATTTTCATTAATAATCATGGTCAAAAATTATGTTGATCTAAATTGACAATATAAATTAATATTATTTAATATATGGAATCAATTTTTACAATTAAAATTTATATGAGGGAAAACAATTAATTTAAAAGCAATCTTATAGAGGTGATGAGAGAGCATGTTTTTAAGTTAAAATGTTCAAATGTTTTCAATGTTTTTATATCTAAATTAAATATTAAAATGGTTACAAATACCTAAATTGGATTAATATCAATATAATTCAACTATATTGAATTTAAAACTATTTTAAAATATAAATTAACATTATAAATTATTTAGATGAAAATGATGTTTTCAATTAAAACCTAGTATTTTTCACTATTAATAGAAAAATGAAACTTCTCAGAAAAAAAATTCTCTAATATAATTTTGGAATTCCAATATCAATAATTAATATTATTGTTTCAAATAAAAAAATTTATCTTATTAAAATATTAATTTTTAATTTATTACCTAAAGATTGAATAAATAGTGTTTTTTAAACCCGGTGTTGCATGAACTACATGATATTAAAGAGATAAATTTATTATAAAAGTAATATATTGTAATTTATTGGGATGTTACATTAGACCCATATACAAAAATTTCTTCATAATTTCATTATTATTATCTTTTAAACATATGAGGGTAGTTCTTCTTCAAAATACCCTCTTGTTCCCAAATTTCATCCTCTATTTTTGTGATTTCTCAAAATCACATTTACCAGAAGATTCATATAATTCACCTATACGTTCTATCTAGTATCCTGAATTTTGAGTGCTTCTTCATAGTATGATAGATCAGGCTCCAACTCTATTTCACTTTTGGTGAGAATTTTATTTGGGTAATTCTATTACTTTCATACTAATGATATATGGAACAAGTCATGTGATTTTGAGAAGTTTGGAAGAAATTATAAATAATAAAAAACAACTATAAATATTTCAAGAATTTCAGAGTTTCCAATGTACCTTGGGATAAGTTCCCCTTTCTTTTGAAACAATATAACACTCTCTATAGAGATACAATCAGGGAAACATGATCTGCCACCTTTAATTCCCAATTAATCATCCTATTATTGGCATAACTATTTTTTAAACATTGAGGGTCTTTAATTTGATCCCAAATAGAATCTATCTATATTTTTTTTTTCATCCACATGTTTTGTTTTTATAAGTTTCCTCTCTCCAAACTCATCTCAAAACATTTTTGTGAATCATCTATTTCTATACAATTCATTATATAGCACCATTTGAAAAAATAAATAAAAACTTGTGTAAAAGGAAATATCTACCAAAAATAAATATAGATCCCCCATACCTAAGAAAATATATTTATCATGAAATTAACATATTTTAAATTTTTGAATAATTATTTTGAACTATCCATAAATTTTATGATTGTATAAATTTCTCTAATCAAGCATAGTATCAAGAACCATCTAATAAACTTTCAATAATTTTTTTTAAAACGAGATAACGATTATATAAAATTGATTGATGTGACAAATTATATCTTTAAAATTCATAAGTATAGATCTGTATGTGGAACTGAAGAGTAAAATATTATAATATAAAAATTAAATGGGAATATTTGGTTCAACAATCAATGACAACGCTTATTGCTTAATTATTTCTAGGAGTGTTTAGTAGTAAAATGATAATGTTCATAGAATGTCATAACTTTATGAACATGAATAAAAGTAGGTTTAATAACTCATCTATGATGTTTCCCCATAACTTTAACTTGTTTGTAAATCAACCATCTGGACACATAATCATCTATTTCCCACTTTTTGTTTTGCCACTAAAAATGTTCCTTCAAATCCCTAATAATATTTTTTCTACCATAGTGAATATAGAAATTTGGTCTATGAGTGTAATATAAAATATTCCATATAAATAGTGATTAGTTTAAATTATAAGGATAAACACACATTTCATGCATTAAATTTGTATTAAAAAAAATCTTTTTAGTTAAAATGATTTTTATTTTATAAGTAATTTATAACTAATTATTTATTTTATATATGTGTAGACCATATAATTTTCATAATTATGTTAGTCCTATTCCTACCTGCCAACTTAAGGGGTAGTTTATAATGGTCTAATTTATATAATTGTATTTTAATAGATTATCATAATTCATTTAAACTCTGTATCACATGTATTGAAATATATAAGATAAATTAATCTATATACAATCAGGGTAAAAGGGCCTAAAATATTTATATGAATTTACCCTATTAAAAATCAAATAAAGGTAAACCTTCATGGAATTAATTCCATAAGGTAGGTAGGCCCAATTCATGACCTAAAGGCCCAAATGTGTGAAACCATAAACCTGACCCAAATGGTCATACAATACTTATCCTCTTGAATAGACCCTTCAAAAAAATTACATACAATAAACCAATTTACCATAATTTCTCAGCCAACAAATAAATCATAATGTCATGATGAAATTCATGATTATCATTACCGATGGTAGAAGACATACCCTCTCATCCTGTAAAACTAATATCCCTACAAAACTATGTAATGGTGCCTGATGCCTCATCTAGATATGCACAATGAAAAGAGGTCAAAAAAACCATCACCCACATTACTATATCATCAAACTCACTGTAAGATTCCTACACCTGCTAAGACACCCAATGTATCAACCTTATCCATCCAAAAACCATCACTACTGAGGGCTAACCTACCTTCACTATCAGATATCAACATTGACCACACCACAATGACCTGGAGCACTACCATCACAAAAGGTCGAAGGCATGATGATGAACTACCAATGAATCCATAATAATGCCATAATCCCTATAGGCTATAAAATATACTAAAATTCATCACCCACCCAACACCAGATGTATAATGAAACATCACTAGAGTGACACACTAAACTTATGAATTTAGGTCTCCATAGGGAGATGTCGTTGGAGAACCTGATGAAGCCGAAGGCCCATAGGGGGAAAGGACTATGAGACTCAGGGAGCACTTTTCCAAATCTAAGAGAGCATTCAAGAGATAAACAAATTCATAGATAACTCTACAATAAATTCTTCATGTGTTACAATAAAAAATAGATATTTGACACCAAAATTCCACCCATATCTCTTAAGTTGACATGGGATACAAAAACTGTCATCAAAGAGAGGGTTAAAAGAATTTATTATTTCACATTAACCTCATCCATATTTGGAACACATTAAATTCCAATTATGTTCCAATATTTTATTCGATAAATTAGAAAATATGAAAACAATTGATATCTCATTAAAAATATAGATAGTTAGATATGTTCTCTATTACTATACATGGAATTCATGTTAGTGATGTTTCAGAACTATTGTTGATTGAAGTGTATATAATTTTCTTTGATGCTGATTCCATAGTAAAAAATTCTTCAAATAAATCTATTTTAAATAAAATTCTAATAATGTTGATGTGGTTAACTCATTCCAAGGCCTTGTGGGATATACTAGAAAATATATATAAAGTAGGAAATATGGTAATGGAAATATAATTTCTAGTTCAAAAATATATTCTAGATGATTTGAACATGTATGTTGGTGAAAATATCAATGGTTTCATCATCCAAATTACCATGGTTTTAGAGTTATTTAGGGAAATGGTGAAGAAATAATGGATATTGAATTCTATATGAATATATAAGGATGGTATCCATATTTTTATAGTTCAAAAGTATCAACTCGTAAACAAATATATTTGACTAAGCTCTTTATGGATGATCAACTATATAGTTTTGTGGCCTATTAAAGTTGAATTAGGATATGAGAGACATCAAATCACACAAGTAACGATATGCCATTACAATTTAGGGAAAATATAATTATAACGAATGTTTTAAATGAAGAGGAAAATGTGGATAATGAATTTGGATTACTACTATCTAGAAAATTCAATATAGGTTAAAGTATATTTAATGGTTATCTTTCCATATTGTGTTATTGAAATGGAAATGTTATTCTTATTATAGAAACGTGTCCAAAAATATTCAATGATGAAGAATGTGAAATGGATATCAAAACAGTACCTAGAGGATATTACCCCACAATGGAGACACAAATCGAGAAAATTAATCATGAAATAAGTTTCAAATAATGATAACTTATAGAATAAAATATGGTAATGATGAGTATTATAAGGAAAAATATGAAACAAGTTTTCCAATCTGATATAGATTAATCAATAATTGATGTTTTTTATGAATAATAAACTTCTTATAGCGATGATAATGAACTGGAATTTGTTTTAGATTTAAGTTTACAACTCAAGGGATTCCTTAATGTGATAGAAATATATATATATATATATATATATAATGAAAAATAGATAGATTAATGAATTTATGAATGAATCTCTTTATTATGTGGATTATCAAGTAAATGAGATTGAAAAACATAAAATGTTACTATATGATTATCAGATAACTATGTAAACTCAGATGATGTTGTGGAATTAAACCAAATAATTAATAATTGATCAATGTTATTAATAACATTACTGATATTTTAAAACATAAATCTAATAAGGTTTAATCTCATGATGAATATGTTTTTACCCTTAATCATAGGCGAAATAGAAAATTGGTGATCCAAGGAATAGAAAAGAATTTGAAATGTTCTCTGTTATAGAACATTTGGAATGTGAAAAATGATGTTTGAATAGGTTGAAAAAATAAAAAATAAAAAATACCATGATTCATTTGTAAATGTGAAATTATTTTTTCTGTCGAGGCACATAAAGGATAAATAGGTAAATATGAAAAAAAATTTAAATAACATGTTAATGGTTTTGGTTCCAACATTAATTCATTGTTTCAAAAAAATGATGGCTCTAATATAATTAAATTATAAGGCTGTAGATATTTCTCAATATTAAATGATTAATCAACAACCAAACAGCCATAAAAAATCCAATTACTTGTGGTTGAAATAATGAGACATGATATTCACTCTTATGAAATGTCATGTTTTTGGATTTATTCACTACACCATTTCCTACTATGAATTAGAAATAAACTATTTGACATGATAAACACCTGGATTTTAGAAAAGAAAAATAACTCCATATAACTCATCATATAAAATAAACTATTTCCCTTGAAAAATCAATTATTTATATAATTTCTTTCATGAAAACATTGATTACCAACACATAATAAATTGTGTTAACCATCAGAGAAGTCAATATAGGATGAATTCATGGAAAAAAGACATTATTAAATTAGGAATAAAATACTCTCCCCCAAAATAGGAAGATGTGTATCAGTATAATACAAAAGGTGAAAAGAAATAGAAGAGTTTATCACATTCCTAAAATCAACTAGGTATTTCAGAAAAGGAAAATAAGAAAAAATATAATTTCAAACTCATTAAAATTTTACTAATCTATAAAGAATATTTGTATCATGATCTTTGATTGTGGTGGATTGTTTTATACTATTGGAAATATAAGAATGACAAGGATTTTAAATGGAATAATTAAATAAATAATATGTTTCAGTAGTGATCAATATTTAAAAAAACAATAGAGTAGCAATATCCTATTGGTAGCTGAGTAGATGAAGAATATGAAATTTCTCTATATGGGTGTCCTACAACACAACATCTTGAGTGATATATAACTATATAGCTCAAAAAATGAGGTAGAAATTAATAAAAATGATCTCATAATCAATGTAAAGTCTAGGAAATCACCAGTGAATGGCTGGAGGACAAATGGTAAACAATACTAGATATGTAATAAAGCAAAAAATATTCAACTAATAGTTAGAGAGTAGAACATCTTTTGGGATTAGAATATTGGCCATAGTCACCATCAAATCATGGTAAACATTTCCAATATAAAATTTATTCATAATATTCCAAATATAATGTGATATTATGAAAAGAAATTTGATTCTTTTATATAGGGTACTATGGTTAAAATTCTATATTGATTAAATAGGGAAGGGGTATTCAAATATAATATATCTGGTTCACATAATTGTATATTGTCTAATCAGTCAACTAGGATCACATGGAGAGACACATTTCTTCCATATTTATGATGACTATAGTATAATTATTTGTTCAATATTTATTCAGAGTAAAATTGATGTCATGGAGTGCATGGATTAGATTCAAAGGAGTCTCAAATATTAAAACTGTACACAAAATCAATATAATTAAATCCAATAAATGAATAGAATAAACAACCATTGAGTTTGAAAACTACCTTGATAAACAAAAAAATATTAAATAGGTATCTTCAAAAATAAATCAATGATGTAATATAGTTTTTTAATAAATAAATTGATAGTTGAAAAAGATATCAAATAACATTTCTCATTGAGAGGGATCTCACTAGCCATTATTCGAAATATGTAGTGCGTATTGTGGGAAAAAAATTCTCATTATAAGTATAGGGTAAGAGAGTATTCCTTTCAATACATGGAATCAAAAATGTCCCAACTACAATTTTTTTAGGTCTTCAGAAGTATATTCTATATCCCAAAAAATGAATGAAATCATAGAAATTAATGTGATTCTATGATGATGGAGTGTTTTTATGCCACTCAACAAAGAGTAAGAACTACAAATTATTCAAAAAAAATGAATAAAAATGTGCAAACTAATTATGATAATGTCATTTAAGTGAAATATGTCAATATTTATCTAATTATATACATTGATGAATTATGGTAAAAATACGATACAATTGATATAAATAATTTTGTTAATAAAAGTTCCCCAAATAATGATTATTTTGATTTTGAATAATAAAAGTAGTTGATTTTTATTTAAATTTGGGTTTTTCCTCTAAGGATAAATATGAGAGTGTATGTTGATATATCCAACAAAACTGTGTTTAGAATTCCACCAATATAGAAATGAGGAATGAGGATTTTTACCATGTTTTTGGACTATTGATGGAAGAATGAACATCATTTTAAGAGGTAGAATACCATGAATCATGGGTTAGATCAATGAATGAAGAAACATATATAATAAAATGAAATGTTGAAACTACTAAAGAAGAGAAAACATTACAATGAGATTTTAAAGAAGTGTATTTTCAAAAATAAATTCATTAATCAAGAAAATGTGGTCTGAAATAATTCATTTATGATCTATAATGTCAATTTACAAATTGAATAACTCTATTTTTATGAAAAACATTCCAAGTTTCATGACTTTATTTGATACAAACCTTCTTATTGATGGTGATTCAGTGGGGAATCAAAATATACTAAATGGACATTAAACATGATTATTGAATGGTGTGATAACATAATAGGTATATATTTAATAGATAGTAGGCTTTAGAATGTAAATTTTTAAAACAAAATAACAATGATCAAATAAGGCCTTATATTTTCCAATATAGGTACCACATGCATGGTATGATTGAATCAACTCATATTTAATAGAGACAAAATAAAAAAGGCGATTTTTTATCACAATCATTATATGAAATTATACAAGGATGAAAATTTCATGGTGATGGTTTATCTAGATAACATCCAATTTAGTGGATTCAGACATAAATCTTTAGTGAACATTGATGTATAACTATGTTTAGAGTCTGAGATATATAAGATCTTAAGTATTATATATTTTCTGTGACTGAATGTTAATTAAAAGTGGAAACACACCTTTTTCTTCCAAGTAAATATATATAATATATTTTTTAAAGATGTTTTACATGAATTATTGTAAACCAATGTTAGTTGAAAGTAGAGTTTTAACTAAACTTTAGAATCATGAGGATGGAAAATCTATGGATCACACCTTATACAGATGAATAATTAGAATCATCTCATATTTGGTTGCAACACGATCACATATGTTCTTTGAATCATGTTTGACATCAGATTTATTGAGTGATCACAATAAAGAGCATCACCCAAATGTTAGAATTTTATGAGATACATTTGGGGTACACTCGATTTTGGATTACTCCTAGATGTAGGGAAAAATATTAATTTTTTTTATTTTTTATGTGGAATGTGATGTTAATGTGGTAGAATGAAAGTCTATAAGTGGTGGTACATTCATTATTTAAAACCAATGTGTAATTTGGTTTAATAGTTTTTGTTAAATACATAATTGATAAAAAAAGTTATATAATATATTATAGTAAAAAAGCATTCACTAATCTTCTATGGATAATGTACTAGTTACAAGATATTATTGAACAAGTAAATTCTCATATAGTGATTGATTATGATAACTTGAGTGTTATTTATATCATGAAAAATATCATACAACACTCTTTTACTAAGCATAATGATACCTGGTATCGCCTTATTATAAAAAAATAAGAGTAAGGAATCGTACTAATAGAGAATATTGGAACTAATGAGCATGTGGTAGAACAGAATACTAAGAAGTTTTCCATACCATCATTTCAAAAACAATAGAAGGACTTCGGTATCCAATCACCTCCCCAAGAATTAGGCGGATTGGATATATCCCCTCTCCCCTTATGTATATGAAACTATATATAGTGTGTTATTTTTTAGGATAATTTTTTTTTATTGAAAAAAGAGGGGAATGACCATGAAATTCAATGAACAATAGTGGAGAATGAATATGTTATCTATCATGTGTTGTTGGTAATGAAATTATTTCATCATGGTTGAGTACATGGTATGAATCTCATAATGAGATATGACTCATTTGGAATGAGTTTTGAATTTTTAATAGAGTAATTGTTTTTTTATGGATATGTCTTATCAAGATAGAAAATAGTGGTATTTATTGAAAGGGGAATGACATGAGGCATGGAATACTCTATTAATGTCTTTTTTTCTAATCTATTCAATTATATCATGGACATAGAGTAATGAATAGTTTTATATATTTTAATATGGAATTAGTAAAGTGTGTGATGGGTCTGCATAGTGAATTATAACTCTACATTTCCTAAACCCAAAAAATTGGAGAATGTGAGAACCAAGATCATCTAGGAAGGTGATTGACTTTGTTTTTTCTAATCCAGTTGTAGTGGACAAGGTTATGGTGATTGATTCTTCTTTTATAGGACACCAGTTACAATGGATCCTTTGTTGATGTTAATGATTCTACCAAGTTCATGAGTCCTTAAAGAAGAGGAAGTTTCCTGAGGTATTTCTAGAGGTCTGGAAGTTAGTTATAGAGAGATCAATGATTCTTTTGTTCTATTAGGGGATACATTATTATAGTCTAACAAATTATCAATAGTTAGGTGTTTCACTAGACTTGAGTTTCATGCTATCTTGATTCACGCTATTTAGTCACTATAAAATCTATCCAGTGTGAATGGAATGATATTAATTTCGGGGCACAATAGGTTTCATGGGGGTTGAGTTTTTCTTATAAATATTTTTTGTGCCCCATCATTAATAATTAATAATGATTTAGAGAAGTAGAATATAATTTAATTTTATGGAAGGCTCACTTGAGTGATGTAACTTATGTGAATAGTACCTAAGAAAAATATTTACCCAAATTCATCTATATGAGGAAACGTGTGAATTAACAAATAGAACTATATTATATAATAATGTGGTGTTTATAATTTTATTTCTACAAAAACATACTTTGATATGTCAGAGTGATGATAGTAATAAGATAAATACTTATGTGAACTGAATATGGTTGATGGAGATTTGATAACCACATATGGGTGAGATCACTTGAGAAAATGAGGCTACGATAAAGAGATGGTTGAAAAATACCTATTAAAGGTCACCATATATATATTTTTCATAATAACCTTGATAAAAGGTACTCTAAAAAATGTGGTATTTTATTTTATTATTACTGGTTGATGATCTTGAGAAAATAGATTACATCGAAGAATAAGTTTCTATTCCCCATGATGTAAATCAATGAAAACATTCTTTATGATAAGGAAGATACGTTTATTTTTGTAAATGAAGAAATATTTCATCCAAATTTGTTCACACGGGAGGATTTAGTAGAAATGATATAATGGATGTAATGCAAATTTCCCAAAATCTATTTTTGAATGTTGTGATCAATATTTGTAGTTACCATAGGTGAGTCATTGTATCTACTAAACTGGTGATGATTATTTAATTCAATTACACCAACATATAACCTTGTGTATTCTACATGGACAATACCTTAGTGTTGAACCGTATAAAAAATTTAGACATTTTTCAGTTCAATATTTGTTTTTTGTGGGTATCTAAAATGAAATATTTTACGTTTAACAAGTTACTACCAACATGGGTATAATATCCATCTTAAATTGAAGAATACATTGAACCACTTATTTATAACAACCACTCAGGGTTTCTCTTGTTACATCAATTAAATAATACATTATCTAATGGAAACATTTGTTCTCTTACTAGTGTGATCTAGGAAACTAATTTAATAAGGTCTTATCGGAAAAGGATTATTATTCTAGATATGATTTTACATTTTCATGTAGGTTCCTACCCATATACAATACGTAATATATCTTATTTTAAGGGTCAATCTAATGGATAAATAATATTTATATTTACCCCATTGTACTAAAAATTTGGTGGGGAAAAGTCTACTCTTTAGGAGAGAGATGTTATTATGTTCCTTGTTGGGATTTTTCTACTAGAATCCGTTAAATGGTTTTAACATTACCCAATAATGTATCTAATAATATTAAGAGTAAATTATATTTAACATTGATATATAAATTCTAAAATAATATTAATGGTGTATCAATTTGATGAAAAAATTTCAAGAGGTTAAAAAATATCTCACACTTTCTAATTGTGACTCTCAATGTGGTCTATATGATCTATACTCTAAATCCCACGACATTTGAAAATATGACACTAAAACTTAATCATAAATGTTTAAATAGAATAACATTGATCATATTTGTTGAGTGAATATACTTAATATCCAATATAATGATGTTTGTAACACATAGCCACACATTCTAATGGAAAATGAGATATATAATTATATGACAAAATACATCACTCTGGATGTAGAAATAATAATATTACTATTAAGAAAAATAATTTCATAAAAAATGGTAGATATTACATATATTGTAAAATAATCATATAAAATAAAACATATCTTTAAAAATCTAAACCAATAAATGATGGAGATGACACTGTATTCACCCGTCAGCCTTACCTCAGGGCGCATCATCTAGGGTTTCCCCTCGATTCATCTATAGTGGAATTTAATATCCATTCCACTCATTCAATAAGTATGACCTTTGTTGTTTTATCATCATTGGTATGGCCTTGGTGATTTTCTTATCTTGGTATCATGAAGCTTCACCACAGAATCTCCAGTTTCACAATTCCACTTGGGACTATTCTTCTGTCATCGTCCAGCTTCACCAACCTAACTTCTTATTCTTATTCAGATTTAGGTATGACATCCTTTTCTATAAAGATGATCATGGCTGTAATGGAGATGGAATATTGGTTTCTACAAAATAGTGTTGGAAAATTCTTGACCCACCGTTCATCAGTTCAAGCTATATCTATATCTGATCATCCCCCTCACTTCTCTCATTGTTGTGATCTCCCGGGAGGCAATTTTGTTGCGGAAAGGACCAGTTTGATGGAAAATTGGACTCATGGCTTTCGTATGGACTTGGTTAATCATGTCTAGTGTTACTATGGTATGACTACAGTTGGTATCATTGGACTCTTTCAGTGGATATGGCTCCGATTTGGCAATAATGGATGATGGAGCTCTAGAGTTTCTAGATGTCGTTGTTCAAATTTGATCATTTAGTGTGTTGAATGATTCTATTCATGAGTGATTCCATGGAATTTAATCCTATATTTATTTGGTCTTTTAGGTTTTGTGTGTTCTTGGGGTTCATATTTCTTCCCCGGTATTGGTTTTACATGTTGCAATTGGATGCGATACATCAATATGCTGGTGTCATTTGGTGGTCAGACTGGAGAGAGGTATGGGTGTGATGAAACCCATCATTCAGAAATTCATCATCACATTTATGGATACATGGGTACCTTACCATGACATTTTATTACTATTTTTTTAATCATAAATTTCAATTCATTAGGTTGAAATTAATGAGAGCTCATTTCATGCATTTTCAGGTCAATGGCTTGAAAGAGAGAATGTTGTATTGGAACCCTTCATCTTTCTAGCCTATCTATTTCTATTTTGGTTGGAGAGTTTATCTTCTATTATGTTACTCTAGTATAGTTAAATATCTGGGACGAGGGGGTGACACATTATTTTGACTGATCTCACTGTTGTGTTGTCTAGCATGGTGAGTGATAAGGCTTTCAAGTTCCTTCGCTGATGTTTTTTCTTATAGACATGGAGAATATTTTTTACCTTTTTTATTTGATTTTTATGGAATTATTCCCTTCTTTTAAGTATTTCCCTCTTTCAAAGTGCTAATAGAGGTTATGTTTTTTTATTATCAACAAAAGGATTATTAACACTTAACCACTATAAAAAAGAATTCAAGAAATGATGAACATGGATAATTCCTTCATCTTCATATGCATCATTGATAAACTCACCCATTCATGTAGTAATGTTAAAAACATTCTAATACACATGAAATTAGATATTTGCCCCAAGTTTCTACTCAAATAACTATAAATTGGATATATATATATATAAAACATGTGGACGAAATTTATCCTAAGAATAACAAATTCAATGTCCTCATGGTAGAGGAATAGGTTTTACTTAGGTTCATAAATTAGAAAAAACATCAAAATCGTCCTTTAAAATAGAAGGAATAATTGAAGGAGACAAAAAGGTCATGTTACTTCAATTAAAATCCTAGATATTTCAAGTGTGGTTGTCTTCTCTGCAAGAAGAAGTAGCTAATTAAATGTATAAAGGTTCTCTTTTCATTCATGATCCTTGAATCTATAGATCGTTTTGATATCTATGTTTATTGGATATATTATGTTACTACACAACTCATGTATAAAACCATCTATCATCAAAATACAGAAATCATTTTATGATGTGGAATTACTCTACATACGCAAATCTTTAAGGAATAAAAAAAAGTTAAGTGTTTAATTAATCTCTTGGGTACCGTAAATGATATCCACACTATAAATAATGTATTATTTGTGTTAAAAGACTTTAAGAATGTAGTTTTGAGGATCTTGTTAAATAATCATGTGTTTAAGTTTGTTTTTGGGGAAGATATCGGTGTTACACACAAGGGTGGAATCTCTGTTGGAACATGATACTTGTATGAGAGATTATAAAAATCAAATATATTTTTTTCATTCTACAGTATTTATATATATAGAATATTTTTTTAGGTTAAAACAATTATAAAAAAACTCATGACATGTCCAAAATGGAATTATTTCCTAGCATGGATACAAATTCTCATAAATGGTTGACATTCATGTAAACTAAATTAGTTAGGAAACCATTTAAAAATATAAAATGGAAATATAATTATTTGAAATTAATAAATAGTGATTTAAGTTATTTTCATTCAATACCAACCATATGTATGTAAACTTGAATTTAAGCTTTTAGTGATGGTTATTTATGATTTTTCTGTAATCACTTTAACCAGATAAAGATAATATAACATGAAAAATTTAGTATCTATTTAAAATAGGATGAACCCCAATGTTTTATTATAATTAAATGCCCCATATTTGATAGGGGAGGAGATTATTGTAGTCCTTCATTTTTCAAAATACTAGGTATCATACATGAAGTGACTAGTCATTATAAACATAGAAATATTAATATTTCCATGGGATAGAATGTAACATTAATGGAAATAGTTAGCTCTGTGCTGAATATCTCGAGTCACTGAATAGGGTTTTTAGGAGAGGAATTGTTAACTTCTTGTCTCATATAAACTAGTGTTCCCAAAAACTAATATCTATAACTCCATATGCATTATGGAAACATATGATACCAAAAATAAATATATTAATGATTTGGAGTTTCCAAGAAATTGTAGGAGTAACTTAAACTAAAAATAAAACCTATGTGAAAGAATAATTGATGGAATATTTATTTTATATGAATATAATTTATGATATTATAGATTCGTGAAAAGAATATAAATTGATTTATAATATATTAATTTAGTTTTGGAATCTAAAGAAGCAATATTTAATTAATTTTGTATTATCTCTTTCATATGAATGCCAGAATAGATAAATATGGCTCAAGTATATGAGTATGTCATGAATGTAAGAGTGATAAGGTTTCAAAATGTGATTGATCGTTGATATCAAATACATATGGATATATATTATATGAATACTTTTTAAATAAACTAATTACTATAATGTGTCATGGAATCTTTTCTTATAAAAATTTTTTCTGAGGAAAAAACATTCAATGAACCTATGTAATTTTAATGATCCTTTATTGTTATGAAATAGAAAAATTATTAAACTTAATCTATAATAGGAAAAAATACATCGTTATTAGTTAGTCTCCCTTATGGTTCTGAAGAAATATTTTTCATGATGGTATTTAGATGAAAATGAAAAGCTAAAGGCATTGTTAAAAAATGAAATTCTTGATTTGTAGCCAATGGGTTTACTCAAAAGAAAGGAATTATTTATTTTCATCATTATTCTAAACTAGTCATTAATTATTCTATTCCAATTTTTCTCTCTTTAGATTCCATATATAATTGGTAAAATCACTGAATATTTGATATATATACACTCTTAAATGGTTAATTAGATTAAGAAACATATATAAAAAAACCAAAATGGATTTATAGTGTTTGTAAAAGGAAGTATGTTTTAGAAAATCATAAGAACCCTATATGATAGAAATAATTATCCAAAAAATGAATTAAAATATTATTAATGATACATTATAAAATGACATTGTAATAATAAATGTTGATAAATTTTATTACCATAAATTCTAGAATAATAGTGGATTGTTATTTGTTTATATATTAATTAAATGATAATTATTGAACTAATATTTTAAAAATAAATGAATCTAAATCCATTTTATATGTATACGTTAATATAAAATTGCAGGGTGAAGAAAATGACATTTTTGGAAGAAATTTTATTAGAAATATTTTTATATATTTCTTTATAAATCTCATAATACATATATTGACTTAAAGAGGTTTAAAAATTATGAATTTTCACCAGTTTTGACACAATATGATTCTAGGTGTAAGATTATATCCAATACAAGAAGAATATTTGCATAAATATTAATTAAAATGAATTATTGGGTGTCTTGTGTTACCCATGACAACTAAAATTTCTGAAATTTCATATTTTTTTGAAAAGTTGAACATGTATAAAAGTGACATGGGCTATTAAAAATACAATGTGGATAAAATAGTTAAAAAATATATTATGTAAACTATGTATTACTATATCTATTATAGTGGAAAACCATGTGTATTGGATGGATTTACCCATGAAATCCTGTTTACTAATTTAGAGGATCAATATTCAATGAGTGTTTGGGTTTTTACACATGGAGGTGGATATATCTCAAAAGGATCACCGAAAGAAACCTATATAATGGACTCCACAATTAATTCTGAGTTTTTTTTTATTTTTATACTGAATAAAATATAAGGAATCAAATAAATATCTTTTCTAATATCTACTATTTAATCATATTCCATTATCTATAGTTTCTATACATAGTGAAAGTAAATAAATGTTATATATAGTATAAATCGTACTTATAGTGGAAAATAGAGGCACTTTTTTCTTAGCTATATCTATATGAGGTATCTGATACAATATAAAATAATAATAGTGTACTTTGTTAGATAAATCCTTAATTTGGTGGATCCACCAAAAAGGTACTTTCAACGGACATGTCTTATAAATCATACATACAGATGCGTTTATATTCCATGTCGAATATACACCAATTATGGAACCCTAACATATCATGTTATACATTTTCATGTATACTATCATTGTTTGAAATTGTATCAAATGTTGGAAGGAAACACAAAAGATACATTACATCCTTGGAAAATGGTGTTTGATTACCATGTGAAAAAGGGCATGCTTAAAACAAATAATAAACAAAGGAATCCAATCACATTTTCAATCATGTTATTACATTTTTGTTCTCCAATACTAATTCATGAGTGGATTCAATCTAAAGATATTGTGACTTTGGATCTCAAAAAATGATGAATTTAAAAGTCACATATGTCCATAATATTATCTGTGTGTAGATGGATACTAGAGTAATTAGAATTTTATTAAGTTGGATGTGTCCATGTTATAACAAGTGTTACATGTTATATGTTTTATCAACCTATTTATATATTGAATATTGATTTGAGTGTTACATATAAGTGTTAAAATCAAGAGATACAATTAGTTATGCACATTCTTTTCAAGAGACGATAATTCTTGATTTTATAAAATACATTTTGAATACTTTAAAATCATGGGTGACTGTTATATTTTCACATATTATAAATAATTAGATTTTTTATTATTAATTTTTAAATTTTGAATACATTTTGAATTTCATATAATAATGTGTGTTGGAGTGTGGTATCCTTGTTAATAGGGGACTATATTATCATTATTTAAAATAATAATTAGAGACTGAAAATTACATTAGGGATGATGCATCTCATTTTCAACTCATTCATTTGATTTAAAAAAGTTACTCTTTGATGTTTAACTATTAATGTTTCATGGAGAATCTATGTGAGGTTCTTAGAGGAATATTTGGTTTAGCTAATGAATTACATAGTTGTACAGTTTTGGGCCTAGAACTGAATTGGTATTTCTGATGGCATGAAACAATTCCCCAAATAACTATAGTATAGACCCATTTATAAGATAAATCATGATATATTGTACATTCTTATTTGATAGTGAGTGTAATATGTAACAATTATTTGATTAGGATAGATCAGATGGGTAGGATTAATCAATAAAAGATATGGATTTCAGAATAGTTTTCCACCTGCATCCGATGGGTAGGATATATTATCTAAATGGGTACAAAAATTATTAAATAGGATATATTTTCAACACTTTATAATATGAATATTTTGGTGGTGAATGTAAACTTAAGGACTTACTTCATAATGTGTCTCAACGGGCTCCATAAACCACTATCTATTAATATCCCATTCATTAACCAAATAACATCTCTAGAATTTTTATGTAATGAATCATATAAATATCCATATTTCCATTCTAAATAACATAATAAATGTGGGGAAAATCATTGTAAAAATTATCATGATGTGGAAAAATGTGTGTACATCCTACTTGGGACTCTCAAAGATTCCTATTTTATATGAATTCCAAATCCTTCCATGTCTAAATATGAGAAAATATATATATCCTACATGAGAAAAAAAATTAAATATCAAATATATCATCTATTAGGGGAACATATTAAAAATCATAACATATAATCTCTTCAACTATTTCCAAATCCATTTGATGGAAAAAAGTGATATCAACTTCTTTGAGATAAAAATAAATCACTAGGCATGCATATAGGAAACAAATTCATTGAAAGAATTTTAATTTCAAATATATATATATATATAATAGATAAATCACATATAGGTATTTTTAATTAAGAAATAAAATCACAAAATTAAAAAAAATGAACATTAGGGATAACATCATTATCAAAATGACCTTCGGTAACCATTCCCATTCCTGGAAGAATATTAAAATGTCTCTAAAACTCAAGAAAAAATATTTTCCGATCAAATATCAACTCAAAATCCTACATATTTAGTAGTAATATAAAATATTAGGGATGGAAATTGAACTTATGGATGATAATTCTAATTTCCTCATGGTAGAGGAAGTGAGTCCACAACGTTCTTAAAAGAGGCTAAATGTCAAAACTATCCTTAAAAAGGAATGGTACAATTCAAGGAGAGTAAATGGGTATTTTTAATTATTAAAAATATTATACTGTTTAAATGAGATTGTTTTATTCATAATAAGTGTTACAGAAATGGTCCTAAAAATGTTCATTTTGTGGAAATAACCATAGAATCTACTTAGCTATATGAAAAAACTTCATGGCGAATCTATTCTGAAGCTACACAACATATATGAATTGGAAACAATATACTAAAGTGGTTATAATTCACTATACATGGGGAACTAATTATGAATTAATTTAAAAGGGAAGGTTCAAGATTATCTCAATATTAAATTGAAAAACTCACCACTTTAAATCATGTATTACATGCACCCAATACTTGTTGAAACATAGTTTTGGAGAGCATGTTAAATAAGAATGGGTGTTAAATTGTCTTCTAGGGAGATAAAATTACTCAATCCAAGGGAGGGATCACTATTTGAATTGGTCACTTGTACGATGGTTTATTTAAATAAAATATAGATTCTGATTCTTCTAACCTTCGAGAGACCTATTCTTATAATCATAATCAAATTGTGCACATAAATTATAAAAAAAATTAATTTCATGTTAAGAATGAAATTATTATCTAGTATGTATAAAAAATTCATAAATCTCTAACTGAAATAGTTTGTAAAACATTTATGAATATATATAAGAAATGTACTTTTTTAGAATTCATACGTAGATTTGTATATGATTTCAATATTTAACCACCCACATATAATAACAATATGTTGTAACTTTTTTATGTTATTATGATATTTTTTCTGGGGTATATTTTATATACTAATGATAACATTATTGATAATTTCAGTTTTTATAAAAAATGAATTTTTAAACCAATGTGGGATTATAATTATGTACATTATATTAAATAGGTGATGATAATAGTGTAGTCCTTTGTTGATTCAATTATTATGGGTTTAATATGATGTGACAGATCCCTATACAGCTTAAAAAAATTCTATAACTTATATAAATACTATCTTGTTAATGGAAATTGTTAATTCTATTATGTTTATATCTACTAACTCAAGTGGGTTTAGGGAGTGGAATTGTTAATTCCATGTATAATTCAAAATATATTTGTCACAAAAAGGAATAGTATGACTTATTATTAATTATTAAAGAATAGGGAACCAAACCCATATTATTTAATGGATTGAGGTTGTTGTATAATTTTAATAGTAGATGAACCTAAATGGGATAGTAATTTGAAATATTAATTTATATAATTTTTCTTAGATATGAAGAGAATTTAATTTTTTATACATCAATGGTTATATAATCATATTATTTATTAATTCTTAACATATTTAACAAATAAATATATTTTATTTACGATGAATCTATCATTATCTCATTACCTAACCAAGTACGTATGGAGAAATATAGTTAAAATAAATTAGTCAAAATATGGAATGTTTGAGGATATTCATAAAGGTAAATGAACTTGGATAACCTTGAAAAGTGGATTTGATATCAATATGTAAATTTTGGTTGGAACTAATTATATTATTCTTCCATAAAACCAAATTTTCCATAATATGAAGCATGATTAGAAAAAACTAATAAAAACCATTTCATATTACAATTCATCCCATTCCAAGGAATATATAAACGATGTAATGGAATCCATAACCAAGAAAAATTCATATATATCATTTGATATTCCACAAGTTTCTTAAGCAAATGGTTCCATGTTTCATTAGAAAAAAATGAACATTAAAGAGTGAGGATTAAAATTAAATTGGTAGGTTGGTAGCCATTGGGTTTAAAAAAATTAATGGTTCAATTATTTATATAGTTACGATATTTTCTAAAGGAATACTTCTATTAAAATTCTTCCCTCATTAACATCCATATATACAATATTAAACCACCAAAGCTATGCTAGTATTTAATTTTTAAATCAAAAAATTAGATTTAGTGGTATATAGAAAGAAAAATAGGATTATTATTACTTCAAAATTATAAGAAGGAGTGAAAATTTATGTGTTCCTTATATGGTATGAAAATAACTAAAAAATGGAATGATTGAATTAATTAAGGTATTTAATCAAATTACAATTTATCTATCCAAGAATATATATATTTCTATAGTAAATTACATAATAATCCTAGAGTTTTTATCTATTTATTTTTTGATGACATATAATTTATTGGACTAATAGGAATCCAGGGTTATAGTTGGTTCACCATTGGAATCTGTCTGTCTACTTTTTTTTGTATATTCAATGACTTGAATATTAAATGAATATTTTATCAAATAATGAGTATTATTATGTATAATAGTTTTGGGATAATGGACTTTGTTTAATTTTCTCATAGAAATTTTATAGAATTTCCCTACAATAATGAGAACCTATAAATGATTTAAAATTACTATAAAATCATATTCTGATGTCTGTAGTATTTATCTTTTTTATTACACAAATGATGTTTAGACTATATGATAGATATTCTCATAATAATACTAAGACTATGTATATGTATATGTTTCATAATATATGATATTATTATAACTCTGTATCATTAATCATAGACATTAATGTGTCAAATAAACCAACGGTGACATATGTTAATGGTGAGGTTGGATATATTGGGTACATCATAAGTGATATATGTTATTGATTAAGTCATGAAAAAGTTTTTAAAATTCATATTAATGGAAGTTGATATATTTATTCAATAAATTGGAATAAAAGAATCTGATTAAATCTATGTACATCTAGATCCACCAAAAAGTTCACTTCAGGATGTCTAAGAAGGTTATACATTGTATATATTTTAATTAAACTTGTATGATACTTTCTTGATGAGATATCAATAGAACACGATTATATTAATCTATAATATTTCATATGTGGTTATTATCATTGAGAAAATATATTCCTCCATTAAGTGTTCCCAAACAGGTTTCCTAAGCTAGTCCTGTAATTTTAGCTGGCTAAGTTAATGCCACTAATAATTATATCTATAGGGTCACCAAATAAGTTTATCCACAATTATAGTTTAATTTTATTTCTAGTTTATTGTTTATAAAAGATATTATTCTTTAAACAAAGTAGTATTAATTATTCAAGTTCTGTGGATCTTATAAATTCAATCACTGATTATCCCAATTTAGAAAATACGTGTGTTGAATATTCAATAATTTTCTCATTCGTTCAATATAATATCTATTAATTTATTGAATGAATAATATATTATAATTTATTAATTTAAATTATTATTTATTATTCATGGTTTGATAAATTTTTATGAGGATTGATGGGATGATTTTCATGTTGAGTATAAAAGATAAATTATATTTAATATCATTTAAATCAAGCTTGTTTTGTTTTTTTAATAAGTGATAATAAAATATCGAAGAGTTATCAAACATAATGGAATGTAAAAATAATATTATTATAATTTTTATACATGAATTATATATGGAATAAATTAATTATTTAAGGGCTTGTATGAAATTACTAATTATGTAACCCAATATGTAACTTACTAAATATATTTTTATGTTTATGTGATTTGTTATGAGAAACACATTCTATGAAGAAAAATCTATATTGGATGAAGATAAATCTGTCTTGAATTCTCTCAAGAATGAGACATGACAATCCTCTTCCACCCTCTTGATGCCTATTAAACAAGTAATAATAATTAAATCCTATGCAAATTTTTATTGTGACAATAATGAATTGGGCACGATATTTGATTCCACTACACTATAACCCATAATATAAGAAGTGTAATTTTGATATTCATGGAGTAAACATTTATACCTCTATGGGAATTCTTCGTTGGATTCTTCATCAAACTGATGGTAAGATAAAATGGTCATAAACATTCACCAATTTTAAATGAATTATCATGTTGATGTAATTATAGTTTTAAAAATATTAAAAAACTTTATTTGAAAATATTCTACGTTGGAATAATCTAGGGATTTATTCAACCATTTCATTACATTTACCCAATGAAATCAATGAAAATCGTAGTTTTGTATGTGCCCAAATGCAACATAGAAGTACCATATCCTTTAATTGGTATCTGTACAATCACATATTATTTTATAATATTTAGTTATTTTATTATAAATTATGAATTTCATTATTATTTTTTCATTATTTAATATTGATGAATAGATAATATAATTTTTTAGTTTCATGTTAATAAGAACAAGAATATTACTAATGAATAATTGTCAAGGATCTCATCCAGTGTTTTCATGGATATTAAAAGATAGATATAGTAACATGATTTATAACAGAATCATACATTCCATTTACCCATGATAAACCCACCTAAAATGATCTATGAAAATAAATACTAATCATGTGGGGTTTTGGAATGCTAGGTCATGTTACACTGTGTACTGATGACATGTTTTAATGCATCGTGATAAGGGTACAAAAGAAGATCTAGCATGATACATCTATAACCCCATATATATAGTCCCAATGTAAATTGTAAAACCCATGTTTTCAAATTACAAACCACTATATTGGATGAGCCTATAAGGGGAACCCCACTATAGGGTTTACATCCCGTCACTGTCGCATCATTATGCTTCGATTTGGCTTGGCGCTCCTCTTCATCCTCGGTGAGTTCGTGACGGTTGTCCCCATGTCGCGGTGGCGTTGTTCATCATCTTGGCTGTCTCGAAGCACCGTTGCTAGCCTTTTTTGCTCGATTCCCGCTTCTCTAAATAGGGCTCCTCGGCGGCACGGTGATGGTTCACAGTCGAGTTCCTACTTTAGGGACCCGGGACAACATCTTGACTCCGTTGATGCGTAGGGCGGTTTCTCACGGACTCTTCGAGTGTCCCGGTAGGCGGCGACGGGTCTCGGTTGCGACAGACCTTTTTTCAGCTTGCTGGTGATGTTGTGTTTTCGCTTTAGTTTTCTCTTTCGTTTTTGGATTTGGATGATTTTTGTGGTTCGTTCATTCGCGATGGCATCATCGAGACTCCTCCGATGAGATTTGGATACGATGAGGATTTGACCCGTTCGGGATTTTCTGGTTCCTCTGTGAAGTCTGTGTGCTGTTTTTGGTTTTTTTGTTGTCATAATCTGTGATTTGCGATTCATGGTTCATGTTGCATGGCTAATCTTTTGGATTTCAGATGGAAGGAGGATGATTGTGATTCTTGGTAGGCTAAAGGAAAGGATGTTCGATGTGATTGGTGTGCGACTCATGGTTGGGGATTTAGTGGAGATTCACGGGATCGAGATGGTGATGATGGTTCTTGAAAGTTGTAATTTGAATTTAATGCAGCATTGTGTTTGGAATGTTTGGTTTCCCGCTTCTACTTAAAGCAGCTATTTGGAAATGAAAAAAATAGATTCGTACTAACCACTATATTTATAAACACTATATATTTAATTCCACTTGAGACACATTTTATAATGTGAGGTACATGAACTGTAGTTATATGTACATTTTCATATGGAATGTAAGAAAATATATCAGATATATTCCAATCCCATATGACTATATTGAGGGTTACTATTAATAAATAACAGTCACTGTAGATGGATATATATGTTTTTCTAATTTGATCCAACTCAGGAAAGGTACGTGGAAAGATGGGTGACTCATGTGAGTTAAAAATGAAAAGTATTAATTAAATAATTAGAAACCGTACTATGTTTCATGTAGCTAGTTGCTCACACTTTGTGATATGGTTTCTACATGAACTAACCACCAAGTGATTTTTGTGGGTTTTATGTGGTATTAAAAGGTTTATTAATTATTTTATAGGTTATTCGGTAGATACAAAATGGTTATAGTTATCACAAACACTGTGTAAAATATGGGAATCTCCATTTATAGATGCCACATATTTCATGGTGTCTTGTGTAGTTATACACATTGCACAGACTATATGACCTGACAGATGGATCAACCTTCCATGTATATCCTATAATTTCATGGAGGCATACTTGTAATGTATGTACACTATATTTTATTAGGACCATACATGATTTTTTTCACATTTCGTTTCAGGTGAATATACATTCCATGTAATAGCTAAACTACATAAATGGATATTAAATAGAAGCATAAGGGTATATGTCATGATTCACCTTGTACATTCCTTAAACTTAATTAATTTCAAAATAATATTAGTTAATTAAATTTATTTAAAATTACAATGAGTGAGAATATAAAGGATGGATTGGATGATTGATTAATGTAATGAATGAATTAATTAATAACAAAACTATTTTTTAATTTAGGTAATTTATTTTAATAATTGATGAATAAAAATGAATGAGAGACTATTTAAATGTTTATTAATTGCATCCATGGATGATCAATATCTTGACGGGCCTATGTATGTGTGGAGTTTCTATTTAATTAAATTACATATCTTATGGTATTTTTAGAAAATGTTATATTCATATTAAATATTTGGATCAAAATATCATCCCATACTCATTATATATGAGTCAGTATGTCCATAATTTCAATCATGTATCCCCAGAACTCTAGTTCCCATAAAATATGAATGAGAGAGACCATGTAATGGAAGGAGCTATAGATGATAAGAGATGATTCTATATTGTGTTGCGGTGAAGCCAACCTAAATATTATAAATGTTATGATATAATGTTATAACTCATTTCATGCCTTACTTAAGGAGTTACTCTCTTGGGTCAAGGTTTTGTTTATTATCTACTCGATATACCAACTGGTAGTTAATATAACATGATAATATCACGTTTTTATTTTGTTATCAAGTGAATAATTATTTATATATACCATTCATGTTTATTTAAATTTCATCACATAAATAAGAAAAACAACAAGTCTAAAACATGAAATAAAAACAAAAGGATTATGTGTAAATTATCTGACCTGGATAGTTAATTATGTTAAATCTACATAATTTTAACATGATTGTAAAAGGATAAACCAAATAATTATTATTACAATGATACACAATAAAAAGGAAGATTTTATATCATAAAACACCTTATATTACTATAGTTAGAACAAAACTATAGTTAAACATGTCAGGCTGGTATCCAAGAGGATTCTTTCATTTATATGGGGGTTTTGTGAAATATATTGGGTTAATATGAAAAAATTGAAAAAAAATTAGTTTGTATCACACTACATGATGTAACATTAGAGTCTAGTGATATGGAAAATTGAGTTAATAATTTCGGGATTAAGGAGTCTACTCAACCACTCAGGGAACAATCAGTTACTGTAGTTTGTGGGATCACCTACCAAAATACCTTTGAGTAATATGGTTTGGACCGTTTCTAGGTTATGAAATATAAAATATGGTTCCATTTCTCTTATAATTTTTAAAATATATTTCAAGTATATTAGTGAAGATAATTGGGATTTGATAATATATTCAGAGGCTAAAAAAATTAATTTATTATATCAAAATTTGTAATTAATTCAAATTACTAGATTATACTTATTCTTAATAAAAAATAATGTAAGATTAATATCATAAAATCAATAATAATTTGTAACCATAGTCCCTTCCCTCTCCATAATAGTTATCTTAGATTGGTTTAATCATTTATGAACTGCACTGAAATCTGGAATTTTTTTAATTTTACTTAATTACTTATTCCACATCATCGACCTCTCCATGTGAGATAATAGGAAAAGGATTCCTATAAGAGTTTAATGGAGGATGATTGTTATTTCTCTTTCATCAAAATATAATCTATAGCTAGATAATTTATGATTCAATGTAATTACATGTATTCTTGCAACATTAAAAATCATCTTCTCGAACATAAAAAGGGAAATGGAGGCTTATGATAAATGATATTGTCACTACTTTATACTAGTTAAGCCGTGAACAAGTTTACCTATCTAGTAATGTTAAATTTAAAAAATTTTATGTGTACAGATAAGTTATAAATTTTAGGCTTCTATTTGGATAAGAAATTTTATGTTATAATTATGTTATAATTTATACCTAATAGCAACTCATAATTAATGTTTTATTCAAAATGTTCTTGAAATTCAGTGTGGACGTGGTGGAGGACAAGGTTTTTACCAATTTTAATGAGGCTAACATCATGTGATAGAGACCCATACATCTCTGAAACTCTATATTCACTAAATATTATATGATAAAATGTATCAGGATGTTTCTCAGGAAGCCTATGATAGTGTGTTTTCAAGGGGATAAGGAATGGTGGGAACATATATTTTTATACCTTATGTTCAATAAATTCACACACAAGGTTGAAAATCCCTTGAATATTTTAAATATAATAATGTATTTAAAACATGCTTCAACAAAAAAAATGATTCATGGGTAGAGTGGGAAACATGAGTCTATTATCATCTCATGTCATAATGAATTTCAGTAGAAGAGGAACAATAATAAATTGAAGAAGAAGAATGAAAACTAATATATTCAGGTATATTCATAATTACAAGTAACATTTCATTTTAATTTCATAGATATTAAATATAATATGAAAATTGCATGCTTGAATTAAAATACATACACAAAGTAACATTAGAATAATTAAAACATATAACAAGAACTCATTAAGTAGCTAATAATGGGAGATTCCTAAAGAAACTAATAAGAGTACACAACATATTATTATGAAGTGAATGGATTTTATTTAAACTATTATTTTTTATTAATAATTCAAAAAAAAATATAGCATTGTATAGTCATACATTATGAGAAATGTTTTCATGATTCATTTTTTCATAGATAAGTAAAATTTCAGTTATAAATGAATTAAAAAAATATAAAATGTTAAATGAATGATGTATAAAAAATATAATAATCATACCCATTTTTGTTAAGAAAAAACATAGTCATACAAAACTGATGGTAGTTGTCACGTATATATGGGAGAGTTTTTATAAGATCGAGAACAAAAACCGTTCCATATCTTGATGTAATTATCATGTTATATATGAAAAACCTCCAATGACACTAACACATCAATGAAATCTTCTAGATATATTTCATCCAGACAACATGAACTATTCTAAAGATATGTTATATATAAATTATTATAACTTATGATATTCCTTCTTTTAATTTTATGAATGAAAACTAAAAGGAATGAATAAAATTGGTAAATGATATATGATCCCCTAAGGGGGATTCTTCAATAATATCTTAACAAAGTATTATTTGATCATTTAAATATAGTGTGGAGATATGTTTGAACCCACATTTCCATAGAATCATAAAATACATTATTGTTGATTAATGAAGGTCTATGAGGAGTCGTATATGTATTTCAAGTCTTCCAATACTCTTTTCGTGACAGGATTTAAAAATAATTGGCTAAATTATAACCATATGTAATATTTATTGATTAATGGTTTCATATTATTTATTATGTGAAGGGAATAAATTATTTCCTAACATGATATTATTTATTAGTTTTTTTTTGTAAAAATGGAATTATCTACAAAATTATATAAAGGAAAGAAATAAGATAGTATTAGTTATTTATTTTAACGCAACATATGATACTAGATTCCCTGAAATAGAAAGGTATTAATATTTATAATATATGTTTCTATAAAAAAAATTCTTTTTGGAGAAGGTATTATAAGTCATGAATTCATTGACATTAAGACTATATATGTGTATGAGTTTTTATATGAACAAACGAATCTAATAGTTTTAGTGGGAGTAAATTTCCTTTGAAAAATAGTATATAATAAAGTGAAAAAATGAATATGAAGTATATTCACCATTATCAGTGAAATATTTTTTAGATGTGAATAATTAATCAGAAAATGATGAAATAAATGACAACATTCGATAAATGATAAATTTATATGAATTTTGATAAGGATTGCATGTACCAAAATAAATTTCTTATTTTGGTTATTTCTACAATTGATGTAATGTCATTGGTGGGTATTCAAGAAAAATAAAACGAGAAACATTTAATTCTATACAAATAAATCACGACTAGTTACTAATGTTCTCAATTGATATCTATAGATAGTCTATGAAAAATCCTATTATCAATCATCATCCAAAAATCTACTTAAAATTAAACTAATATTATTAAATTTCTATAATCATTGTATTAGTCATTGGACATCATTACCACCTTAATGAAGGAATCCTTATAGACGATGTCCACATTACATGACCAGAAGTGTTGATTACCAAAAATAATTCCGATTAAGTATGAAAGTTAAAAAATCCATTTATATATTATAGTGACAATCATGATAAATAATATTATTTTTTTGTGAATCCAAGATATATTTTATTTTATTGATGAATTAATATATCTATGCTTCTAGAAGAGGTCATTTTGAGTGTTATCATTTTACTTCATAGATATGTTGATAACATATAGAAAACATATGTTTTGAATAACATTTAATTAAGATTATATATAATATTTCAACAAAATATTTAATATAGAGTCCCAAGTTCTATAAAATAGGATCTAAAAATACATTTATGGGGGTTACTTGATTAGGTTATTGTAAATATGTTTACATGGTATTGGAAAATAAAAGGTGGAATGATTCAAGATCGATTCATTTTGAGAGTCAAATAGAATGAAATTTCTTTTGGATGGGATGCGAAAAAAATGGTGAATTTTATATATGAATAGACTATATTTTCTTATGAATATTTAAATTGTATCCCACATTATAGGTTATGTAATATGGTTAGGTATTTCTTATTTGTAAATAATTTTTTCTGAATATAAAAAACAATGGAGAGAACTTCACTAACATGAAATTGGAACTATCATAAAAAAGAGAGAGAAGAAGTGGATGAGTTGCATATTGTTGGAGAAAATAGAATACTATTTTTAAAGGGATAAATCAAAAGACTTTGTTCAGATAAATTAGATCAAACAAACTTGTACGTCTACAATAATAATAAATAAAGAATATATAATAGAAAGTGGTTTTCATATCTATATAAAATGAGTGTGTTTGGACAACTATTTTAGTTTAAAAAGAGGATTGAAATTTTTTTTTTCCAGTATATATATTTACCCAAGATGTCATGTATTTTATAAAGTAAAAAATTATCTGTAAAAAATTATATAAACTCCATAGTTATTGTCTCAAAAGGGATTTGTCAAAATTTTTATAAGAGTCACTAGAACATTTTAGGTCATGTACCTATTTCTTTACTCAATAGAATCATGTCTAATATGTTAAAGACAATTAAACAGTCAGTAAATGGATCTTGTAAAATTTGGAGTATATTATAGTTTCTTCCCTTTGATTAACTATTATTCTAAATTTGATTACATTTTTATTTAAATAAATGAATCTTAAATAAATATATTATCATAATATGTGTATTCTCCAATGTAAAATTAATGTCACAATTCTCGTATACTATTTTCCACATTGAATGTTTATAGCCATTTCCTTCCATAATTTGAGCCTCTAAATGATATGGTAATATTATAAAACATATGAATTGTTTTTCATATGATATATATCTACTGCGACATAAGTTAATATTAGACTATTGGATTTTGGATGAGCATAAGTAGATGATGCATCAACTCTTGATGTTTTTCATTTTGTAATATCCAAGAATGTATGTTATGAGTACACACTTACTGATTGTAATTCCACATGATATATATGTAATATTATGTACCAACATGAAAATGTTTTAATTAATAATTATACTTGAGATTTTCATTAATCTGTATCAAACAATAATATAATATGATGTATTTTTGAAACCCCAGATGGTATTCTCTAATAGTGAGCTTTGATATGTTGGGAATGTAATAAGTGATATACATTATTTGATAATGGAAGAAAAAATTATCAATTCTATGTATATAGAAGTAGAGAAATATAATACTTTTATTGGAATAGAACAGTGTGATTAAATCAATGGATATGGGGATTATTTGATGAGTTCATTTTATGTAATCAACGAAAAATATATCAAGAATACTATTTTATGAAAATTTTATGAAACTTAATTATAATGATTACAAAAAATTGGATTACATTTATAATTAAAAAAATATAGGATGCAGTTTCCATTGAAAAAGAAGGTTTTTTTACTTATGTTTCCTGACAAGTCTCTAGATGATAGTATTAGAACATAGGCTAGATAAACTAATTCCATTGATAAAGAGTTATAGAGGGTCACAAGCTTATTTTTTCTCATACATAGATAAATTATATTTTTATTTAATATTTAAAATAACTATTATTCTTAAAATAGAGGAATAATAATTATTTAGGTTATATTGATCAGATAAATTCAATATCAATTTGTTTCCTTTTGGAATATTAGAGAGATTAATATTAAATAAATACTTATTAACTATTTAATAAATATTATATTCATTTATTTATTTATTAAATTAATAGTATAATGTTATTTATTTATTTAAATAAATATCTATTGATAAAATATCGGTAAACGATGAGTCGGGTTGATAGGCATCGTGTGGGGATCCAAGTAAATGAGGCAGGGTGTATATAAGATAAATAAATCATTTAGGGGCTTATGCTTAATTTAAAACTACCAAACCATATGTATATAACCCACCACATATGATTTATATGTTTACATTATTCTTTTTGAAAAACATATTCTATCAGTATAATTATCTCCAAAAAATATTAAACTCTCTCAATAATACTCTAAAAAATAAGAGATTTTCATCTTCCCTCTACCACTATATACTGATAGAACGAAAAATATTCCATAAAACAAGATGGAATTATTATTGTGATTAATTGATAATGATACAATATATTTGGTTCTGACATGATAGAACCCAAAATATAGATAATGATGTTTCACGATTCATGGAGCATTTGTGGATACCAGTAAAGGAATTATAGTTCAAATTCATCTTTATAGTTTTTTTACAACAAGAAGGTCTGTTAAATTCAAAAATAAAGAAATAAATATCTTTCTAAATAATTGGATTATGATTTTATTGTATATTTTTTATGAAGATATCATATTAATGAATATTCATTTATTGTATTCATCATATTATTCTAATTTATTCATGTAAATCAAAAAAAATTGTTAGGTATGGTCCCATCCACTTCTAATGTTCCATTAAACCTTCATTAGTTATGTTTGTAAATGTATGTATTATATTGAAATAGAATTATGAAATTATTAAGATAATAATGTTTCTTTTTTAGAATTAGAATTTTTCAGAATATTTTTCTCCTTCCTTAAGATTATTACATTGAAAATGTCTTCAAGGTGTTTGAACAATTTTAATCATTCAGCAGTTCCTCCCCATATTCTACTAGAATTAAAATTCATCCAAATTCCGGTAGTGTATCCTGTAAACAATAATTGTTATTGATTATCAGTTTTCTCATGTATACCATGATAAGTATAAGACCAGATATTTAATATTATATTATAAATTTTTGATAGTATACATGTAATCCATGTTTTATAAATAATGATGAAGCTAAACTCATACATTTTTATATTATGGTTGTATAAGATTTCGAAAATTTTTATATTGTAAACCTAAAGGGATTGGAAGGATTTTCTAATGCAATATGGATCACCCTTTTATAAGTTGTTCATTTTTTACAAATGTAGGTAGAGAAATATATTAGTGATTGAATAAAATAACACATAAATGGACTCCGCAATGGTTGATGGTTTTTTCATAATAATATACTCGAAAAGGGTCAGAATGTAATAAATATATTTTATCTGATATACCATAGGTATCAAATATAATTTCTCAAGTTGTTATATTGTATAGTATTTGTTCATTGCTAGATAAGGCATATATCAATACTTATAATTGAAAATTGTGATACATTGGTCTCATGCATAACTATGTGAAGTAATTGAAATAAGATGGAATCATAACTATGGGCATTGTTTGATCATGAGGAAATTTGGTGGATCAACTAAAAAAGGCCCTCCCAAGGGTGTTAGTGCACAATACATCCTTGTGGATGGGTTTAATGTCCTTTTCTATGATTCACAAATAATGGGAACTCAACATAACATATTATTACTTGAAATTTATAAGTTCAATGTTGGAAATTCAATCATGTGTAAAGGAAACACCTTAGGTATATTATATCATATAGAAATAGTATTTTTTTCATTTAGAAAATGAGGGTGAATATAAATCTATTATTGAACCTTGTACATCAAAAAAATACTGAAACATTTGATCACATTTATGTTATCCTATGTGAATGTAGGAGTGGGGCTACTCCAAAAAACATATAAAATTTTAAATCAAACATTCAAGGAAGGATAAGTGAATAATTTCCATAATTGAATCTATGAGTATATGAAAAACAGATGAATTTTAATAGACTTTTGTAGGATGAATCCACTTGATAATAATAGTTATGGGTTCAAGGATGTTATAATTGATCTCCCTATTCAGTTTTAATTCGTCTCTACTATAAAAGACTAAAATATAGAGATACCATTTTTTATGAATGTTATTTCCATGAGATCAAGATTCATGGGTTTCAAATAGTTGTTAAATATTTTCAAATGGTGGGGTATATATGGATTTTATGTTCTAAAAAAATTTATAAATCGGTTTTATTTTTTCTAAATGTGGACGACTTTTAGAATAGAATATTAGAAAGTGGGTTGGAGTGGGGTCTCCTAAATAAGTGGGAAATGATTTATCATTACTTAAAATAATTATTTGACGATGAAAATTATATTTCCAGATGGTGAATCCTGCCATAAATGAAATTTCATGTTATATCACACAATGGGGGTTTTTAATTGAAAAATTTTTACTTCACATATTGCGTTGGTGAGAGATTTCGAGAAGTGTCATTATTTTTTCTAATGGATTTCATGGATTTTATGGTTCATGATCAGGACTTATTGGATACATTTATGGGGGCAAGATAGTTCAATGAACATGAATAATTAGGATCATCTACTAGATCAGGAAAGATCTAATGGGTACATCCATTCTCTAGAAGGTGTGATCTTGGCCACATATTTGATCAAGTGTAACCCAGATAACATATTCCATTCAAGAATAAGTATTTTTGAATATCCAAGTTGAATATTAACATATAAAAAGGGGAAATATAATGATTATAATTTTAGAATCCATGAAATAGATGATCTATTCTATTATAAAAATTATTGGGAACTCTAATCCTTATAAACGATTTACATTTTCAAAATTATTCTTTTAGCATGAAATTCACATTGATTGAGTGAAAAAAAATTACATTAATTACTCTACTGATCCCCATCCATCTTCAATAATTACTCTCTAATAAGTAAAAATATATAGCAATGAACCACAATTTTATCCTAATGTGCATTCACCTGAATCCTAATGTACTAACAATTTTTTGGGTGAAAATCTATTATTAAGGACAGAGTCATCATACCGTGCCTTAGAAAGTTCTGTTATCAAGCATTCAAGAAATTTCTTTAACCTTAACCATTAATATAACTAGTACATTTATAATGTGAAAAAACAAATATTTTGTAATTTAACAATAATTTACAGTACCAAAGAGATCCAATAAATGAAAAGTACAATTCAAATGTTGAATTTTAAAAGTACTCATGAAAATATCCTAATAAAATAGAGATTTTAAGAGTAAACCTAGAATTTAAATATAAACTAATTTTAAAATTCAGAATTTACAAATTTTAAAGAACTTTTTAAATCTAAATGAATCTTATTAATTTCTGAAAATGAAAATAAACTTATAAAGTAAACTATTTTTATATGAAATTTATAACATTAACAATTTTTCAATGGAATTTTAAAATAAAATATATATATTGTAAATTGAAATAATTTTTCACTATAGCTATTTGATATAAATTAATTTATTTAAAAAAATAGATTAAATATTACCTCTTATAAATTCAATTTATAAATTAGAAGATCCAATTCATTGAAACATAAAAAATAATAATACTTTTCTCTACAAATTATAAATAGTTATTCATATTCTATATTCTTCTGAAATTATATACCGTAATTCCATTTTACTTGTTTTAAATACTGTTTTCATAGATAAATTGACTATGTATATATGTGAATAAAATTTAATGATATGGAAATAATTTCTAAATTAATTGATGAAATTTTTAAAGTAAATATATTTTTTAAATTTGTTGGAGAGTAAATTTTCAAAGGAAATTAAAAGGGTATAATTATATATTCGGATCAAATGGGGGATTAATGTTTGTTAAGGACCAAAAAGCTATATAAAAACGAAAAATATACAACATTTTTCCAAATGACTTGTTCACTCCATAATAGAACCATAAATTATTTTTTTAACTCTAAATTTTTTATGTTATTTTATTTTTTACATGTTTTATTATTAAAACTATTTTTAAAAACAATTTCTCATTAAAATACATATTATTTTTATATATCAATTAGAATATATATTTTTATTTCAATTTTTATTTTAATATACATGAAAAATGTTTTTATGATACTTTTAATCATATTAAAATTCCAAAATCTGATAATTAAAATGAAAACTGAAAATTAATAAATAAATATAAAATTTAATTGAATTATATAAATTTATAAATTTACTTAGTTATATTTTTAAATGTTTTAAATTGATATTGATTTATCATTTTTAACAAAATATATATATATATATATATAATTTTGTTTAATAAATTACTATAAAGTTATAATTCAACTGTTAAAATCATTCAACGGTATCATAAGAGGTTTTATACGGGGCCTCATGTTTGTCTCCCAATATTCTAAAGGCTTTAAATTAGCTGATAGAGAATATGAATAATTTTTTTTTGATAGTACTATAAATAATAAGAAATAACCAAACAATATGCACAACCCATAATTAGTATATAAAAATAAAAATACATCATTGATTTGGAAAAAATATGAACATTAATATAATTCTAAATATATAAATCAGTATCTTGATCACATATAAAATTTATAAAATATAATAATCTATTCCAAGAGGAACTACTATCATCCCTTATCTACAACTTCATCTTATCTCCAAATCCGAGTCATGTATTTCCAGCCCGATCCACCACACATCCGAAGATTAGAACAGCTTTAGACAAACATTATGGTTACCATGTAGGGTGTGAGAAATACATATCAACATAATTTCACTAATTTCCCTAAATATACACCATTATACACATGTGTATGCCATAAGAAACTAAATAATTGATGAACAAGACTTACATGCTTGCACGCCAGGTCATCATGAACTAACCTTACCACCAAAAAACATGACCATACCTATCATGGGAATAACTATATGAAAGAATGATTTAATAGCACAACCCGAGAAATTACCTTAACATTAATGGTATAGTTTTATACCATTACTTTATCAACATCCTCTAACATATGTTCATATCCATAATAGACCTCATTCGTATCATAAAAAGTCTTTATCACTACCCTTTTAACTCCTGATATGGTCCTACAATCCTATCATGGACTATTTACCTCTCAATCGTTGCGTCTAATTCAAAAACCCTCTCACCTAGAGTGATGACTACAGGACCCCAGAACACTATAAGAGGGGAGGGGTGAATGAGGGTGTCATCTTTTTCTTCTAAAGTGACAGATCATTCCTCTATATATGTAGGAACTATTTAAACATGTTTAATGATAGAGCCTAGAAAACAAACAATCACCTGTGAATAAAAAACAATTTTACTTGGTTTACCACTAAGGGATTGTATGAGGAGAAAACACTAACAAGGATTCGGTCATACCAAAATCCACTAATCTTCACATGTTGTTAATAAAAAATGTTAGACACATTCACTATGTGAATTGGCACACTACCTTTACATGATTTTAGGGATAACACAATGCATCCCTTAGAACACTTCCATCGAACCCCCTAGATCACTAATATTGAAGCAGTATTACTCAATTTATCATCCTAAAGGAAAACTCATTATGTTATCATTTATGTCATTTCCTTTGACTAGAACAATACTCTACTTTCACTATTGTCTTAAATTGATGCGCTTGAAAGCACTGAAAAATGAAACTGGATACTCAAAACCAAACTCTATCCCAAAAAAGCACTTGCTCGTAACATATGTTCTTGCACACATGTTTTGTGATTTTCATTAAATATTCCTTTTTCACAACCCTTATCTACCTTGAAACACCAGTATGAAATACACTTGGCCACGATAGACTCAATGATCAGTCTGTTCATAGGTTTTATTGCATTAAATTTTACCTTGTTCAAATATTTCACCAAGTACAGACACAAGTTCTTCATTGGAAAATGTAATGAGTCTTGAATGGCGATAGATACATACTAATACACCTATATGATAATGTGTGTAATTTCATAACGCATCATCCCCCATGGGCATAATTCTTAAATTAACATCACATTTTGAAAGTCTGAGCCTCTACACAATTTCTAATTTTGTGCCCTCATTTTCACTTTTCCATATTTATAAGTTCCAAACTCAAAACTCCACATGCATGTAAGACCATTTCAACATCATATTTTGTATGTAAGGTTATTTGGAATAAAAATTAATCTTTCATGTAGTTGATTTCTTTTACTAATTCTTAATAAAAAATCATGAAACATTTCCTGTGCACAACATTCATAGTCACCGTATGTCATTCACAAAACATAATTTTATAAAAAATCAACTATCCATTCAACAATTTTTGGACCAAAAAAATTCACAAAAACTAGTAAATAGCACCCCATTCAACACAGAAGTCGTATTCCCCAAAAAACACTTTTATTCAAAACTTTTTTATCATCCAATTGTGCATTGACAATAACACAAAGTAGACTCCATTACCTACAAAGAAATGTCTTAACTCTAAAAATATCCCCCTTTATGTTTGTTGGGAATTTATATATAAATTCAAGAAAGGACCACACACTATCAAAAACTAAATCATGATAGAACATTAATCCAACACTGTAAGTCTACGTGAGAAATGATCAATATAGAAAATAAGAGGGAAAGCATTAATTAGGTTCTCATGTTTTGGAATGCATAAAAATGTCTATGAAATGGTTTGACAATTTCCACATAACACCCAATTTGAATTGGGTTATCATTTTTTTAATTTCATATATATGTCCAGATAATCTCTAAAAATATCCTCATAACACTGAATTCCCTCACAACACTGAATTATCATCACATCACAGATGTATTCAATAGTTTCTTAAAAACCACCCCATTATCCTCTTTCAGTATACCCCTTTGTGACATCATCATTGAATTCTTCCATTCTCCCCTTTTGGAAATAAACCCAAAGAATATGTATTCATATTTTTTGATCATAAAAACTCAGTATTAATTGATCATATCTTTCCCATAATCCTGCATCACATCAATAAAAATATTAAGATAGTAAACAAAAATTTATAGGGGGGACTTTTAATGACCTCCTTATGAATTGTAAAAAGGAAAATCACTGAGGTTCAATAGATGTATCCAAAAAACATGTGATGTAAATGGATTTTTTAGAATGTAGGAAACTTAGTCATTTGTTCTAACATGCTCAATTTTAATCACACCTTATTCAATTTTTTTTATGAAATGATATAAGATCGCAGTAAATTTTGTAAAAGAGTTCTGAACCAGAATCATTGGTAGATCAATCATTCTCTTATTTTCATAGTGAATCACCATAAACTACTTCACATCATCACCAATATGAGTTAGTTGTAGGTTCTCCCAAAATAGCTGAGTAAAATCCTTGGTATAAAAAATACTATAACAACCCAATTGTGATGTACACAGAATTTACATCACTTTTTTAGATTACTGAATAAATTATTCAAAATGACGCCCAAAGACTATAATAATTTAGTTTAATTGGAAACATATAAACATAAACAACGGTAAATAAGTGAGATACGTTATTTCCCATTGGGTTCTTCTTAACTACCACCCTTCTTAGACATATCAAACAAATTTTATAAATTCATAACATGGGGAAGGATATATAAAAAAAGGATGATATCATATGATCAGTATGTGTAACATCATTATTTTCATGAAAGAAAAAATATCTTCAATAGTGTACATGATACTCTATATCGAGCTTAAACTAACAACTTAATATTATTATTTAAATATAACCATTATAACATTGTTTTTGGAATGAAGAGAATGAATAATATCAATTAAATTATGAAAATATGGTCAAAATGTTATTAAATAATGATTCATTGGTTACCAAATTTATTATAAATGGAATTATAAAACCAATTGAATATAAAGGATGTGTTTATAGGAATAAAAATTTAAAAGAGAATAATTGGGTTTTAAAAAATCAGATAACTCAATATGGATTTTTATTTAATGAAAAATATGTGTTATATATTCAATTTGATGTTTAAAGCCCCTATTATATGTTTTCTAGATATTATATAAGGGAAAATTCAATTTTTTTGTATAAAAATGTATATTTCATAAAATACAATTTTACTATCTTTTGATGGAATCCCTTTTTAAAAATAGGTTTTGTGAACTTTATATGTTCTATTAGGAAAAATAAACTTACTCTTTGGAAGCGGGATATAAAAATTTGCCTTTGATGAAATTTTGGTATTTTTCTAATGAAATTCATATCTTAATGAATATGAAAAAATACTGCATTTTAATTTAAAAATGCCTTTTCATATAATTTATTTATATATTTATTTTTCCTTTTAATTGGATTTAAAGTATAATTGGATTCTATTTTTATCAATTAATACATATTTTTTATTATAAATAATTTCACATTAAATTGGACATAAACACATTTAAATCTTTTGATAGTTTTTACTTCCTAAAAACCCACTTTGTGGTTTTTAGTATAAGAATTATTTTTAAATTAATTAATTACACTTCTAAATTTTGAATTTGAAAAAATGGATTCCATATTTTTAATTATAAGGACCAAATTATTTAAATATGAACCTTTTATTTTTGGGAATTATGTATAGCGACTTCAAAAATAATTTTTATTTACAACAGTTAAATGACACATTAGGTAAATAAGTCTAAAAATAATATTATAATAATATAAAACTTCCCTAACATGTGTTGCAATATTATTAGATGATCAATGATAGAAATAACACCTAGGCCAAACTTTTGGAATTTGGGAGCCCCTTAGGTGTGAAAATTACATGTGATAAATATTAATTTTATGTAATGAAAAATATAACATAAACATGTATTTTTTTTCTAAAACAATATTAATTTAATGTTGTATAACTGATCTATTTGACTATAAATATATATTAGAAAGATAAAAATATTTCATATATAATGTGATTTTATTTATAATTTTTAGACAATAAATAAATTTTTTATGACACAATGATGATGTAGTTATTACATTATTAATGGAAGAGTCAAATAAATGATATTATAAATAATAAAATAAATGTAATTTGGAAATTTTGATATCATAAAAAACATTTATGGAGCATTATGACATTTTATCTTTGATTTAATGTTGTTTTAACTAATTAATATATTTTTTATGACATTACAAATAATCAATTACTAAACATTATAAAAATTAGCATAAATGAGTTTAAATTTTTTTTATTAAATGATATAATAATCATAAAAAATATATTATTCAACCAACTAATTTATATACTATTAAAAATTTAATTAATTGTCTACTTTATATCTCTTTTTATTTTATTGTAACATATTAACCTTATAGTTTAAAAATACAAGAAGACACGATAAGAGTTAATTTATTCAACTAAGGGATTAATCCAAAAGATAAGGTTAAATTTGTGACCAAAATATGTATAAAAACTATTTTTTGAGATTATTTCGTCCCATTCTCATCTTATACATAAAATATATAACTTTGGATATATTATAATTCTAAAATAAATTTATAATAAAATAATATTTCAAGACGTTCTTAAATTGACCCTCCTCCCTCTTATAAAAAGAAACCACCTCTATCCACATAATCAGACGTCTCAAATCCCCTAGATCATCCAAAATCAACTCATATAATCTCCCGAAAACACTACATTCCTCCTATAATACTTACCTTTTGAATAAGTCAATGAAATAAAGGATTTTGGCCCAAATAAAAAGGGGTTACTCGATTTAGATGTAATGTATTATCTCAAACTCCTTTCATTTATTTTCCTTCTCCAACCCACCAACCTGTATTTATTTAATTAAATTATAAGAAAACCAATATAAGTGGTATACTAGGATTTTTTATTATTTTGGTTCAAAGTAAACAAACACACATCCATATAATGGATATATAACATATTATTTTTGTGTACGGCGAACCACAGCCCCACGAAATGATGATTGTTCAATTTTTTCCTACAACATACCATGATAACCATTATGATCACAATATATTTATATATTATATGTATTATATTTATATTTTCTCTATTCTTCTTTAATTTTTATTTTTAACAACCTTTATTCTTTCAATAATGCGTAAATACGATAATTTCATTTGAGAAAGTGTGGACTACCGCCCCATCAAATTGACATGAATATTTCATCAAAAACATGTAACATATAAAGGATGGAGTTAATGAACTTCTGTGACATATATAACATATATATTATAATTGAATTATAATTTACCTAGTTATCATTTATTTTGCATTCCATTAATATTACAATGAATTGAAAATAGTGTTCATGCGTACGTACGGACTACAGTCTCCATCAATGGTGCATTTTATTTGTCATATCTAAATGTCATGGAATATTATAAATACATATATATTTTATATATATGATATTTAAATCATTAATATATTTCATGAGATAATGGACTTATGACTATATGGACAATTTTCATCAAAACAATTTCGTTTTTGACTTAAGTACTGAACATCGATAAGATGTCTGATATGAACTCAAATAATTAACAAATTGTTATAACATTCTTTTAATTACTCTAAAATGAATGGTAAACTGGAAAAATGTTCTTAAATATGTATAAATTAAAATATGTTAATTATTCATCAAATTAATGGATGAACAAGGCATGCCACTCTTTAGATAAGGGACATCATCTCAATATCGTTTCATTGTGGAATATTTTGATAATATAAACCTCCTTATTTTATATAATGTATAATTATACCATATAATTTTTAATTTAATTCAGTTGTTTTCAAAAGAAATCCTTTTCTAAAAAGAGTTTTACTAAACAAAAAAAGTAATGTTTTTTAACATACACAGTGACAACGACCGTTCCGCCACTTTGAACTTTCTTTGGTATTTATATTATTATACAAGAAGTAATGTTTATAGAAAGAAAATTATATACCATATTACATTTTTTAGTATTTTGGAATTGAAAATCGTTTTGAGAATAAATTTATTGTATCATTATTTTTAAATTATATTTCGTGATTGCAATGTGGAAATGTAAATTTTCCATTATGCATAGTTTATATTTTATTATTATGTTATTTTTCATGGGAAATGTTTATGTATATGGGTGGCTACATGATAAACCACAACATGATCATCCCATGAAAGCTTACCAATGCATTGGGTAACATAATATAGGTAAATGTTGGGGTTTCTCCTAACAGATTTAGGGAATATACTATGATGGATATTCCAAATATAACCATGACTTTTACTCCATTATTAGTTGTAAAGCGGAACTTTAATTATGAAATGGATGCCACAAGTTACTTTTATGATTTTTATTTCTAAGAGGGTTTTCTAGGATCTTATGATTTCATGAGTTATGTTAAGAAGATTATGTTTTATGGGATAAAAGTATTCTTTGGTGAAAATGTTTTCATAGGTTTAAAATATTCATTGACTAATGGTTTTATTCCACATTTTATATTCATAACTTTGCTATTTGTGATCATCCCACATTTTCAAAATGTTTTCAATAGGGTGTAATGATGGGTAAGAGGAAGGAAGAAATCATGATGAATGTTATAAAGAATTTATCATGAAAATTAATTCATGTTATGTTTTAAAATGTTTTATATTATGAAAAAATTGATAGAATTTAGACTTGTCTGCGTTGTATTATTTGAGATGTTTTGTAACATTTATGGCCTAATTCTATATAACTATAAACCGTAAATGATACTGAATGTGAAATAAATCAAAATTATTGACTTAATTCAATATTAATTACTATTTATTGTTTGGGCCTTAAAATAATGGTAAAAAAATAGAGACATGTTACCATAAACATGAGAATTGGGGTGTTATAATGTTATCATGGCATTAGGAGATCATACCATTACTATAAAAGAACATAAACATGAATCATGACAAAAATTTTGGTATTTCATAAGAAAAGAATCATAAATAAATATAGAACATAATCTATGAAATAATAACATAGGAAAAAGACATGGAACTCTTGAATTCATAAACATCTGATATCATTTCCTATAAGTCAAAATGAATGGAAATAATATATTAAGGTACTTCATGGGAACAACACCTACTAAGAAGAACACACCACCATTCCTGGATTAAGTCCTTTCCTTATAATAGATTGGTTTTACCCATCATCCCATAGTTGATCAGGTTTCCCCAATTTCAAATTTTAGATTAGGATTCCCCATCTTAAATGTTCATGGCGACTACACCTACTGGTAGATACACATGACCATCTCCTATCACAGTCCATTACATGTAAGGGATTGGGTTTCTCCATATTCTCGTAGTGAATAGAGACTATTGAATTTATTCCCATCATTATCTCATTAGATATAAATCCTTACCCAAATAATTTTAGGGATATATATGTACCACCAGTCATATATTGAAATTATAAAACATGTGCCACCAAACATCCATCATATCATGACCCATAAAAATATATGGGTTCTATAAACATCTAATGGAAACCCATGAAATGAAATAGTTATTATTGACATTTAATCATATAATAAATATGTAAAATAGATAGTCTTAAAAATCATCTTATCAATTCATAAACTGTAAAAAGAAATGGGTTCCAAAAGCATATAACATATGGAAGAGAAACATGTTCTATAGGCATCATTCCATTAAAAAATAAAACAAAAAAAAATTAATGAAAACATTTTTTCTTTTCCTAGAAGGGCATGATTATCATCAATATAAGTCATATTATTTGTAAAATAGCAGGGAAACAAATTTTGAAAACATTTATGGATAAAAATACTCATTCTTATTTGAAAAGGCTAGTAAATCATAAAAAAATTAGAAAACCATTTTCACTGTAAATAAATATTAAAAACATTTAAAGAAATATTTTAAAATTTTATTAAAACAGTTTTCTTTAAAACAAATAAATAATTACTGAAAGAATTTTGAAATAAATTTCATTGAAAATCAATTTAAATCTTATAAAGACATCTTGAAAATAATTTGAAATACCAATTTTCTTGAATAAATATAAAATAACAATAGAAAATTTTTTAAAACAATTTTCCTCAAAAATATATAAAATAATCATGAAAACATTTTGAAATCCACATTCCAAGAAAATATTATAGGACTCATGAAATCATTTTGAAATCCATTTTCCTTGAAAAAGTATTAAGTATTATATATTATATTTTGAAAAACATTTTCCATAAAAACATATAATGTAATCCTTAAATTTATTAAAATAGCTTTTTAAGCATTACTTTATTTTAAAAAAAAATTTAATTCAAAATTTATTTTATTTTTTTAAATGATTCATTTAATTCCATAACAAATGTTTTAAATGAATATTTCACTAAAACTATTTTAAAAACAATAGATTTTAAGAATATAAATGAAAAAAATTCCTTAAATATAAACTTGTCAAGGTACAATGGAAGCTTTAAGGGAATGACGATCATGATGGTGGGTATGTCGGTATATGCCGAACATTCCATCTTTTCCATAAATGTTCATAAAAGCGTCATGATCGTAAAATGACAAAAATATTCCATAGGAAATAATTATATAAAAAGGTAATAAATTGGTAAAAATTTTCTTTAACATCAAATGATACTAGTAAAAAAAAATTAAAATACTTTTATAAATCATGATTTTAAAATATCATAGATTTAAGGATGAAATGATAAATAAATTCAAACTTTCAAAAAAAATATTTTACTTGTTAACTAATGTACAAAAGAGTGGAAAATGATACTAATACATGAATATATAATGGAAATCCGAAGTAGAAAATAATTTATCAGTGTCCTTGAGATATGGATCAAAAGATTTCAATAAAGGATGCATAGTCAAAAACAATATCGAAAATCAATGAGGTTGCCTCAATAAACTCTTATCACATAGTAACATTAAATCATACCCCCTTGAAAGAAAATTAAATTAAATGATGAAAAAATATCATAAAAATAATGAGATTAACTATATCACATGTAAAATAAAATTGTATACACCTCGAATAATAATGTAGGTGTATAACACAACATGTGTCACAGAGACGGAAAATTGAGACAAAACTCTATTATCAATTTTCTAAAATTTAAAACATAACCCCCGTTAATAAAATATCATAAAATAGAAACAGAAAAAAAAATTTATAACATGAATCATATAATGGGGATGGATCTATGATTAATGGGATCATGAGATGTGGTGGGGTTCTTTGTGATGCATGTGGCGTAGTGTTTTTAGATTTTAGTGCATTCTTTGGTCCTCAATGTTCTTCGGGTGTGGAGGCTAGGGTGCTTCTCACAAGAATCACAGTTTTTCGAAGGGTTGATTTACTTGGGGATGAGGTGAAATTAGATTTCTGATGTCCTGGTCAGATCGTTGCATGGTGTTTATGAACCGTAGTAGGACCTGTTTTATTTGATTCATAGATGTGCTCTACCAACTAATAATGGGAAGACTATTAAGAATTGTTTTAGGGAGGTTACCTTTGCAGCTATTGCGCTTTCACGATATGGAAGTCAAGAGGATGAGCTTGTTATTTATTATAACTTAGGATCCCTTCCCTTTGGAGTGTATTACTTTTTTCCAAGGGAATTCCCATGGATTACATCACGTCCTTTCTCCTTGAACTCTCTGGAATGTGTGGTGCTTTGTGACCGGCATTTTGTCCTATAATAAAAAAAGAAATTTTTATCAAATTCCCCAACCTTATGTATTAATTCTCGTCGTACCCGTACAAATTATATAGTATAATAAAAATAATTTTTTTATCAAATATTTTACAGTATAATATTCTTATATGTAATCCCATATATGGTTTTATTATTAATTTATAATAATCAATTATTAAAAATTCTATGTTATAGTTTCACATTAGGTACCTGTTTATTTGTTTTTCACATATTTTTTAATTTTTTTTATCATTAGTACTTATACATATACCATGATTTTAATAAGGTAAAACATGTAATAAATAAAATTTATATTAATTATATTTTATTTATAATAACACATATAATATATAAGTATGAAATGAAATACACCATTCACAGCGACGGTAGATCGAACAAACAGTTGAACATTGTTTCTGTTTTATTGTCTTTTTAAATGAAATATGTAAATGGAATATATGAATATATAAATATAATAGCATTAAATTAGAATTAATATTTCATATATATCATATTGGATCACCCACCACATCATTAATTAATTCCATTTAAAGATTGAACGAATCACTTAGCTTTCATGAGGCGGTAGTCCATACTTCCCCAAATGAAATTATCATGATTACATGAAATGGAAAGTATATTGTTAACTGTTATAAAATAATTAAACAAGAAAAATACATAATAGTAATAATATATAGTATTTCAATAAGAATTCACAACCATGAATGGTTGTAATGGAATGACAAACAATCGTCATTTTCTGAGGCACTAGTGTATTGTACACTCAAACAATATGTATAGTATCCATTAGATGGAAGTGTGTTTAAGTGTAGGTAAAACCCTTAGAATTCACCAAAAGGATTCCTTAGCATATCAGTATATTTTGGATATTTGTCTTTTGATAGTAATGGAATAAATATATTTTAGGTGTTTGGAGAATTTAAACAAGATAAAGGAGCTCGAGGAATGATTTTACCTCTTCTTTGGGTAAATCCTTTTAGTTTTCACCAAAAGGATCCATTGGATTAAATTCTACCCAAACGGAGGATTCATAAATAAAGGTATGGATTTTGGGATGTTTATTGGGAGAGATATTTGATGAAACTAAGGGGTTTTATAGGTGTGACTAAGGGGGATATATGGTGGCCTTTTATAGGGGAGGGAAAAGGACTCACAATATTTTTGGAAATAAGTTATGTGTAAAAATGATTTTACAAACAAAATAATCAAAAACCAACAAAACACAATAATTTAAGGTTTATATACTATATATTTTCATAAAATGGGTGTTGGAAATGGGTATAAGTCATTTGGTCCATCATGTATAATCTTTATTCCCTTTTTAATATTAATTTTATCTCGATCACTATGATTAATTTTAACTTCATTCAGTAATATTTTTGGTCGCAGAATAAGTTTTCCTTATTTGACATTTTAAATTTTTTGTTCCCAATATGGAATACATTTTCACAAACTCCAATGACATAATGTGTAGAAATTAATTTAAAATTCATCTCGTATACGGGACGCCACTCTTTTTTTTAATGTAAAAAAGATCATATTTTTCTGATGCTTCTATAAGAAATTTCATTGAGAAATTGTTTCCACTTACCTAAACTTGATTAAATAGAGTATAATTGATATAATTAAACATTTAAATAAATTTAAAATATAATTTATCCTTATAAATAAATCAGATGAAATATAAGTTTGGAATTAAAATTCAGTAATTTTCAATATTTTTTAAAAAATGAAACTTGAGATAAATATACAAAAAAACCACCCTAAGATATTTTTTATGTTTCTATATCAAATATTCATTATATTTTTATATATAATATGTATAAAAGTTTTAAAAATTGGATTTATTATAGGTTATCTATTAAAAGGTTGTAAAAGTGCCTAAATAAAAATATGGTATTTTTTGTTTAAAATAGTGTTTTTTTGTCTTCATATTTGAAAATCTAGTGAATTATTTTAAAAAAGATATATTAAATATAATATAAATATAAATATAAATATATATCATAAATATCACTTACTATTTTGGTTTTCATTAATTTATTAGGATTAAAAAACGTTATGAGAATTATAATAAATGAATTTTCATTTCAATTCAATCGGTTTTCATATTCATTTATATTATATTTGTAACCAATTATTTAATTTTATAATTGTGTAAGCCATATATTTTCATAATACAGTTATCCTTTTTCTAAACTACTCATATAATATCGATGTTATATCTTATTATATTAAATAATATTTTATTAATATATCGTTAACCGGTAATACTCGGTGTTTCATGAAAGGTAAGCAATCGAGGAAAGTTAGTCTTGTTTGTAATGTAAGATAACATTAGAGATCAATTTATGGAAAATAAAACAATATTTTGGCATTAATGCATGATTAAATTGGGTTTGTGTATAACTCCATAAAAACATAGTTCTGTAAAATAGAATTGTTTATGTGTTTCATTAAATGTAAAACAATAAAAAATATGCAATTAATTTGAAAAAAATCACTAAATATAGAGGCATCACATTATAACCCACTTAAAAGAGATTTATCCCTAGAAATTAATTTGGTTTATTAATGTTTTAATACATGAAATTTCCTTTCATAGAAATACACATCGGAGAAATAGATACCGAAATATTTTTTTCAAAAAAGAATGCTAAAAACATTACAGTTGCCCAAAGTAATTGATAACTAACTCCCCACGTAGAAAAACATTAATGGGAAGTAAAAACATGATATTGGAAGAAAAAAAATAAATATTCATAGGGAGTGATTAATCTCTTCAATTAAAAACAAGTGTATTATTGATGAAATGTATAGGGCCTAAATATAATAAATCAATGCTGATTTAAAAGACTACCAGTTCAACGATAATTAAGGTATTAATGAGAAACATTAATTCTAGGCCATTTTCATAAAAATAAATAATGAAATGATATTCATTCATGATTTCAAGAAAAACTCCCCCTTTTTTGATCCATTGGCCAGTTCACTGATTTATCCAAAAATGAAGGTTATTTTTTCATTCATAAAGCACTAACAGATCATGTGATCCCGGATATTCCATCCCATTTTTCATCATTTATCACAAACACAATGATATTAGATCAGGTTATCCAATATTCATAAATCCTCATGTGGTGAGATAGCACCTCAATAATACCGAAATCATTCGATGTTTGACATATAATTTCCAAAATTGGTTATTATTATAACACATCTAAAAGATGATAATCCAAAATATTACCACGAAATTTATAAAATCAACTTAATATTGAACCCCCATGTAACAAAAATTTTGTCTGCATTATCACAAACCAAAAATTTGAATACCCTCATCGTAAATACTGTTGAAACATGGAAATAAACAATATTAACATGAATCCTTTTGGAAAACATGCTTGATTTATTATTCAAAAAATTACAGGATATATTTTCTAAGTACAATATAACATAGAATTTTTTTTAAACAAATCCATTATCATTTTTTGGTCATAAATACTATCCATTCCAAAAAAATCATATCATTATTAAATATGAATAAAATATTCTCAACGTCGTGATAAATTTAAGGGTTACCTTCCCTTAATCAAAATATCACTTTTATAAGTCTTCATCACCATTCAACAAATCCTTTTTAATCATTGATGAAAAAAATATACTGAAAATATTTATATATTTCATGATTCATGTAACATAATCATTCACATCCAAAACTACATTCATAAAGATTTATTCTTAAACCATAACTTTGTCTTCATCAAAATATTCCTTAATACTTCATTCATATAATATGAAATATGAATCAGGTATTAAGTATCCTCAACATCAATCTAATCATTAATCTTATGTTAAATGTAAAAAATATTGGAATAACATCACATACATTTCACATGTCATTTTTGGTCTCTTTGTCTTCTAATGTATAGAAAATATTAATACCACCATCCTAATTATCTTTATTAGATTTGAACAAGGTAAATTTATTTACATAATTATGATAAATTCCAGATTTGAAACATTCAATGTTAACCATGTTCCATCGAGGTCCAAATATTTAATAAAACCAGAAATGACGATGTTAGAAACACATATCATAGAAGGAAACCACATAATCACGAAAAATTAACTATATTATTTATAAATAGTGAAACCTAATTTTAAAAAAACCAAACCTTTGTTTAAACATAGTTTAGTCATACTCGTATTCTATTTAAATCATTAACGATGGTTTGTAAAGTGTTTGTGAATTTCCAAATCATATCCCCCCGGAGAGTAAAACCTAGTGTGTAGCGAGGCCCATTGTCATGTATCTGGTTATGTCGAGTCAGGATCAATACACCATTTCAGATTTATTACCCCTAGGTACATCTGTACTAGATCCACATCCTCTTGTAAAATACTGAGATTTATTTTTTTATAGAAAACCACTCACTATATCCTTTATAAAAATTCCAGGACATTTTCATAAATGTTAACTCATCCTAATACTTATCCATAGAGACATCCCTAAAAATATCCTTATAAATATACCAAGGAATGTCACTAATGTTTTCTTATCCAAGTTTACAAAGGCTAACTATACCTTAACTCTTAAACCAACTATAAAAACTAAGTCTCGACAATCATAGACATTGCATCACTTTTTTAATTTATAAAAGATATTATACAAATAGCTAAACATAGACCATATTAGTTTAGTGATCTTGGAAACATGGAAACATAAATTTTGGAACATAAGTGTGCTAAATTATCTTCTACAAGGTTCTACTTTTCTAGGACCTTCTTTGTAACATCAAACATAATCCATAACAACATAAACTGGGGAAGGAAACATAAACATGGGTGACCACAAATGCTTTGTAAGCGTAAAAAAGGGAGAAATGTAAGCACGATCATGAGAATAGGGGACTATGGTTGTGTCATAATCATAACAACTTTTTATTATATAAATAAAATTGGAATTATTACTTTATAATGAATAAACTCAATAGGTGGTTGTAGAAGAAGAAAGAAGTTTTAAAGAATCAGTAAATGATATTACCTCTTCTTTGATGTGCCTCCTCTAAATATCCTTTTATATTACAAGAGTTGGTATTTAAAGAATACAAGGAACTATAGAATATTTCTGGGTAAGATGTTAAGAGAAATAGGTAGGGGATGGTCAAGCATGAGGGGTCAAAAATAAGTGAAGAGTTCGGGGGGATGAAGTTATCTTTTATAATTGAGGCGAGGAGCATTTTTGGAAACCTCAAATATATTAATTTATAATAAAAACAAACCCCAAAAAAACATTCAAAATTTTACAATTTATAAGATTAGATATTATAGGGTTGTGATATAATCAACGAATAATGTTTAGAAAAGTTTATAGGTCAATTTATGAATTATCTTTTTAATTAACACTTAGGTATTCTATTAAATTTTTAAATAGGGTAAAAATATATTTCAATATTAGAAGGTTTAAATATTTAATTATATGAACACAATTAGGTCATAACTAAATAATTTTTATCATTTTATACTATATCTTAATTATCTTATATTTTTTAAACTGTTTTATGATTTTAAATAATTTATAAAAACATTATTTTTAAAAAACATCAATGGTGTCATTTTTTTTACTATTAATTTCATGAATAAAAATTAAATTTGATTCTAAACAAATATATTTTATTATATCCTTATGTGGGTACATTAATAATAAAATTAACTTTAAATAATAATTATACAAAATTATATTTATTAAAATATGTTTTATAGAATTTATTTGATCTCTTCATTAAGAAAATAATTACTACCTAAATTTTGAGTAATTATTTAATATAAATATTTGTTTGAATAATAATTAAAAATAAAATAGTATGATTAATATAAATTCATTATATTTTATAAAAATACTTGTGGTATAATTTATTTCTCGAAAGACAATCATTAAAAATGTTATACTCTTTTTAAACATGAATGTTACAAATTTATCTTCACTATAAATAAAATAATATAAGTGTCATAATCTCTTATATAAGCCTCCAAATGTTCACTATTTTGTACCTTGGATGATTATGGTCATTATATACTCAACCATTAAAGTTTATTCAACTATTTGGGTCTTTTTTTGTGATTGGTATTTTAATAAAAAAAAATTATCGATTTCTCATCAATTAGTTAATTATTTTTCATCATCCAAGTATAATTCTTTATGGCAATTATTTATTTCCTAAAAATTACAAATAAATTTTCATGATAAAGAAAAAATTTTAGCATTGAACTGTGTTTTTATAATCGAATTTATTTTTTGTAGAACATTATATTGAAAATAATTTAATTTTTAATGTTTGAGTGAGACATATATCACATTTCATTTAATTAAATAAATTAAATGTAATAATATAATACAATTTTGTTCTAATGGATACCATTTCTACCCAGGTATGTTTTAGGGAAAATTATAATCATCCAATGTAAATTTTTATATACCACTTCAGAATAACATGTTTAAGTTTTCATATAAAATTTATTAATGTTTCAATGTCATAATTTAAAAGGGGTTCTCCATTCAATGTTGTAAAATTAACCTTTTAACAAAATAGGTTTTTATACATCAAATATGGTTTTATTCATACCCCGTGACTAAAATATACATTGGATGAATATCAAAAATATTTTATTAAGTATATAACACCTATATATATCATTAATTTCATTACCAAAATTAATTCACACAAAAAATACAAATATCTATTTATATTTTTCTGAAATAATTGATAGTCAATAAATTGAAAATGCAATTTCCCAAGCTAGTTATAATTATTACAGCTAACCTAACGACAAATATATAAATTTAATTAAATAATAAGGATGTATCATAGTTATTTTAAACTCATGATTGTGGGTAGAGCAAGCAACAGAAGAATAAAAATTATTTATAGAAAATATATCATAAAACCATCTGAGTGTAACACATCACTTAATATAATTCTAAACTTATCCTATTCTACCTTACATCTCTCTATATTCATAATTTATATTCCAGTAAATCACATAGTGGGAGTTGAATTCTTTATAAATGGTTTTTAAAAACAAACCCATTGATTCTTTATATTATTCTTTAGGATCTCAACAACATTACTGTTAGTGTTCATGGTTATTTTTTTATAATAAAAATATGGTTCTTATTTCGATTCTTTGATTACATTTTAAAAAAAATTATTCTTATATTCTATTTTGTCACGGATTCCATGGAAGAATACAATTTCATTTTTATTGTGGGTCTTAGTTTTTATTAAATCAAAGGATAAAATATTAACCACTTAAGAAATCATTAGGATAGGAGACCTAGGGTCCCATTCATGAGCTATTTTAAAAATCCATCATTAAATTTTTCCTTTTTTAAATTATACATTTTATTTTTAAATATGCTTAAATTGTTAATTTAAACTATTCTAGATTTTGAAAGATTTTGTAATTCTAAAATTGATTGATTTTATTATAATCTATTATATTTTATATCATCATTTTAACATTTATTTCAAAATGAAATTCATTCATACCCATTTCATGTCATATTATCACTGAACTACATTTGAATGAATGAATACTCTATCATGTTCCGATTAAGATGCTCAGAAAATAAATTTTGGGAGGTACATTTTGATTTAATGATCATTATAATGGAAATGGAAGACCAATAGATGTGGGTTTCAAGATATTATGTTCAAGATGTTCTTTGAATATAGTTGGTGGTCCAAAAGATGGTTTTACTGATTTTATGTTTTATTATGAATGTATTTTTTAGGGTTAAGTAAAATTATTACAAGAGTTCTTATGAAAATTTAATATATGTAAGATATTTTAGAATTGAGCTTTGATTAACATGCTCTTATACTAGATGTTTTTAATTATTAATTGGATCCATAAATCTATCAAAGGTGATCAAGGATAATTTTAAGACCTTAAAAAACATAAGATAAAATTGGATTTTTTTCCAGTTTGAATCTATTATCTAGGTTAGGTAGGTCTTTACACCCTTTTCATTAATTGTATTATGATTAGTGATCAAATATTAGCTATAATGTTTTTATGAGATTTTAATCTTATTACTTATAATTATTTAAATGATCAATATGTTTCATCCAATGAACTTATTTGAGTGTGTATAGAGAGGATTGAATTTGTGTTTTAATTTAAGGCATACTTTGACTTCATATACCAGGGTATGTCATAGTCACATGTTTTGTTTGGTCTTAGTATTTTTTAACTATTTCTTTTCACCATGTTTATTTTTGATAGTTTAACTTCCAATGATAGAAGTTATTGGAACCTTGAAAAAGTGGTATCAATGTGAGTACATGTTTTTGTGTTTGATAAAATCTTGTTTGGTGAAATATTGGGGTTCACCATGGCTCGACAACACACACAAATTTATAATTAGGTCACATTATTTTCATGAATTTATTTGGATTCCATTGGAGTCCTTATGTATAACCTTATGACACTGGGAGGAGGAAATTTTCAGATAAAAATGTTGTATGGGAGTGAATACAACATCTGAAGGATTCATATAAAATAATATCAGATTTAGAAGGCATTGAGGTTCTATTAATGGGTAAAATTGAAAATAATGGAAAATTAAAATATGTAATCCCAGAGAGAAAAGATAATGTACCATGGAAGTACTATAAGACTATAGAAAGTGGATTATAATATTTTTCATTATATAGAAGATGAGAATTTATGTCTCTAGTGATCTGAGCCTTTGTATGGTTTAAGGATATCATGTGAATTAGACATATTATAAAATTAAATAGAAAATGTACCAAATTATGAATAATAGAACACTCAATAGAATCTCATCGCAAATTATGGTTTCTCAAAGGATCTTAAGTAGAACCCATCAAGATCTTCAACAAATCCTCTATGAGAATGTGAGAACACTGTTCATTGAATTCCCTTTTCTAACATGGATCATTGATGAATCCTTCAGAATTGTGATGATCACCATGATCTGTTGACTTCAATCCATTGAAGGTGTTCTTAGATAAGTTCTCATAGAGATAAATTATCACTCTAAAATGAGGGAAGAGATATAGGCTCTCATTCCATTGTCATGAATAGTGCAACGAATGAGATCCTCTCTCGTATTTAAATAGAATATTGATAAATTATCTAGAAAGGGTTCCCCTACCCGCAAAATAAAAACATCCACTAAATAAGGGAAATAATAATAATTATGAAAAACTAAACTACATCAGAAATATTATTTATATTTTATCATATAACAAAAATATATATTCAACATATTATGTCATAAAATTGATTCATTTATCTCGACTCATAATTCCGGCTAATATTAAATGATCCTGGAATATTATGAAAATATTTGATTGGCTAATATTATTCATTGTATTTAATTAAACACTTTTAAATACATTTATAAAATAAATTAATCCAAACATATATTTAATTGAATAATAATGAATTTATTTAATTATCAGTCATCGATAACATGGAAAACACTTGGAACTCAAATTGTGGCCTTCCATTTCATATATACATATTCACTGGAATATGGAATATTCCAAAATATTATATTATTTGGGACTCTCTAGGACTTTATCTCGATAACAGTGAATAGTATTCATAGACTTTGCGAGGAATTTAGAAACCCATCAATTCCCTTAAAGAGATAAGAAATAGTCTTCGAAAAGGAAACAATCCTACATACACATATTATGTTTAGTAATATATTTTTATTATTATATCTCATATAGAAAGATGCCAAATTCTGTCATCATCCATGTTTTATTTTATAATTTTTTCATATATATGGACATATTTTCAGTCATATTCATTGTCGGATGATTTATGAATGCACTACCATCCAGATCAACATGGCCCAATACATATTACTCCCTCTACTCGAAAGTAGAAAAATATATCTTGATAATTAATCCATTGAATTACTAGCAATGAAACACCCAACATAAGCTACCTCAACATGATTTAATTATCATTTTTTTCATGCATCCATGTATTTGATCAAATTGAAAAAATTGATAATGATATCCAGTCATGAACCAATTAACATGTATACATATTGGAACAACCAATGATCATGATATATGTGGTGTCCCTATTGGTTGGTATATCATCATGATCTCACCTACTGGAGATCACCACATGTGAACTTCAAGAGAATAAGGTTCAATACTTATTGACATCCAGTAATTAATAGTCATACATCAACATTTTCCAGACTGTATAATGTATCGTGACCATAAGAAATATGTTTAGCATTTTTGTCATAGTATCTCAAGGTTAACATTATTACTTTTGATCTATTATATTATTTGAAACGATAATTAATGTATGTAAATTATCATTAAATAGTGAACATAGAATTTTCTACACTGTATTGTTAAGTATTAAACATGCATATCTAACTATATCCATGATATATTAATCGAAAAGTACTATTAAAGTTGGGTCTAGGGATCCCACAATCAATATGCTACCACTTCAACAAGATCCAACAAAAAAACCATAATTTTTATCTCTCACATGATTAAACTCGTGATTCAGATGTGTCAAAACATTAATTGTTGGGACGGTCACATCTTTTCTATGTGGATACATTATTATGTGAAACCTTGCTCCTTGAGTAAAACTCATCAAGAGATATAATCCCTGAATGTATACCCTTTTTTATATTGTAAAAACACAACATCTTGGATATTAAATATAATATAATTAACATAATTATAAAACATCACATACTATGTGATATTTCAAGAATCGGAACAAAGAATTTCATGTAATAACTGCTTCTTAGATGCCTTAGAAGCTACAACATACTGGGTATTTGTATTGCTGGATACCGCTGGATTTTATGATCTTTTCTCTCTCACAACCTTTATAAAAAAATATGGTATTAGAACATATTGATATAAGGATGAATAGTTTGTGTCCCCGTAAAAATAGTATCCTTTCCTCTCCACATACTACGTATATATACTTTTTACTTGCTCTAATACCATGGGATAATTCTAACTACTTCCCGAGTTGTTATCGTAGAGATAATATATTATTTCCAATCATAATGTACATGTTGGAAATATCATTACTTATACATATCATGGAATAAGTGATAGATCCATCACTGGGGGATATGGAATTTCAACACACCACATTAATCTCCTACTATGAGCATTCATGTCTACTTTGATAGATTTATCACATGTCACACTAGTAAAAATTCCCTTTCTATTTTTTTCAAATTTTATTTTTCAATACCATTTTATATATGTGTGATTGAATTGGTCTATGAAACTGTTAGATCTACCTCAATTTATCATGGTCCCTAGAACATTGGTTTGTTACATTAGTCTAATCCCTGTAGATTTAATTTCAAACTAGTCTAACTAACTGTAATACCAATATCTATTTTTCATATGTTACCAATCATATATCACATAGAAAACAATTTCACCCCCAATATCATGTGGAAGATTCATGGAAAGTATTATTTATAAATTAATAATCTATGATCCTATTTATTATATTAATACATAATTGTATTTTAGTAACTTTCCCCCCTTAATAGAGTTCCCTACTATCCCCGTCACATTATGGTTGTTTCATATAGAAAACTTCCATGGTTTGTGGTCTTTACATCTGATTTTCAATAAAATGATCATATAAATTAGCTTTGACAAGTAAAATAATAATTTATTTGGACAAAGAGACATGGAGTTACTAATAATGTCTTATTGGTACTTCACTAGTACCTACCATGTATCATCTCATTTGAATACCCACAATAGTTTTTAAAATAAAAATTCCTCTTATTAATCCACATATTCCATTATAGAATATTAAAATATCTTTTCATTTTTAATTAATTTTCATATACATCCTACATATAAGAATTATTATTATCAATGAATAAGGTATCGTCATCTACACTGAACATAAAACCATGACTATGGTTTTTACATTCCTAGATAGTACATTTCTCTATAACATTCCTCCTCCACATGTTCATAGGATATTCGTTCCGATACTAACTACCTGTACATCTATATCACTGAATAAACCCAAGGGAATCCTTCTCCCATTATCTCGGTGATAGATGTAAACCCTTTTATAGAAATATAGTATATATCTTTACTATATATTTTCATTCATAGGTATTTCTATAATATCCTAAGAAACATTTAGTACAATTTCATAGATATACATTGTTTTTTTCTTGATGCATGTTGTTTTGGGATCTAACAAACTCTTTTCCTGTAAACAAATTTTCTTATGATATAATTGATTTCCATCTCACTAAAAATTATATGATATCCATTTTTCATGATATTTGAACTGTGGTTATGGGATATCATCATTATTTTCAAATAACTTCGTGAAATATAACAGATGTGTCTGTAATGCATATATATCTCAACAATACTCTATATATGTACATCATGGCTATGATGTATATATGGAAATGTGTGATTGGGAATTAATTCATGAATTTCTTTTGATCCATGGTAGACTGATCATCGATCCTCATTATTAGCATCATCTCTTGGATATAGATAAGGTAATGCACATTTAAGAATTAGCACATGCTACATTATAATGATCGATGAATTCTCAGCCATGATATTCTTTGGCATGCCAGTTTGAAAAAAATCATATATTATGAACAATCATATATCATATGTCACTTTTACACTCCTTAAAAACATTTAAAATAACTTATTTTTTTATTTACCACTATATTACCCTTGGAATATTTCACACTCTCTTGTTTAACTAATCCCAATAGCGTTGGGGTATAATATTATTTATAAAGGTTTTTTTATCCAACACTAAATAAATATTTCGATAATACCGATGGTGTATAGCTCCACTGAGTATTAATATCATTCCAGTTATATCTTTAATGTCTAGTTTTTTTAAATGATAAATAATTATCATCCACAACTAGGTATATAGGTCATAGAGTTCATATTCATGATGATTTTCCACTGATTCATGTATTAATAAACTATATGCTGGGTATAAGATACAAACAACAACATTCATTCCTAAATTAGAAAAGTGTCTCCTATTTCAAATATAAACATTAGATAAATGTTATTTTTATACTCAATAAAATTTATACTACAATCATTCACATGGAAATTATATTTTATGTTCTTCTCACTGCTTACATATGAATCACCATTTCTCATCCTCTTGGATAATATACCTTACTTTTTGTATTGTTTCTATATGTTCATGGTTACAATATTTCAATACATAAGTGTGATAAACTTATTGAATTTAATAAAAAATAATTATGTAAGAAACAATACATATGATTGTCTAATATCCCTAAAGAAGAAGAGACTACATGATTCATTAATTCTATTCATTGTGAGTGAACTTCGATTGATTTATTTCATGATATGTGAATCAAATATCCTACTTTCAGTACCTATTTATTTTAAGAATATACTGAAGGTTCTTTCATCTTTACGAATTCCATTGGCATTTTATCCTTCTATTTCAAATTATTCTCCATAATAATTAAAGGTAATACTTCCTTTATTTTCATATTTATTTGGAGAACCACGACTAAAAGGTGATAAATCGTTTACTCAATAATTTTTTATTTGAAATCTTAAAAAAATATAATGTGGGTGAAAGTAAAATATGAAACACACATGATCCATATTTCATTTACATATAGACAATGTAATTATCATAAATTCATATAGTTCTTCACATTCTCTTCACTAAATTATAGAAGGTGAGATTACATGTAATATCATGGATGTCCTCATGTAGTATCCACAACTCATATCGGATGTTTGTGTTAAAATTAGGACATATCCAACATATGAAACAATCACGTGTCTTCAGTAATCATTTTTATGACCTTTCTTCTTATGGTATCTTAACACGTATGGGGACTCAAGCACCATGAATTTTAGATATCATTATATTGTGTGGAAGAACCTATACTACAGTACGAAAATCGTGCTAGTTTGGACATTTAATTCTCCCAATATTTTTCACAGTGTATTTCTAGTGTTACATTCCATTCTCTAAAAAAATATAATATATTTAACTTCCTATATTGACTACTGATTAAAAATTGCTGATTAATTAATTAAATAATATAATGTCTCTCTCTATTTTATCAAATTCTAGGAACCCTCTGTATTAGAATAAGAATCCTCTATCTCTTGAGTATTATAGTGGATATAATTCCAAACATCCCTTAATAGTCTACATGTTATGGATACTCCACTATTGAGGGAGTTTAAATGTATATGGTTGACTGGACAACCAAGTAACTCCCAAATCCTTGATCCATTGAGTGATGTACAAGATTCTAAAATCATAAAAATGATTTTTTCAATACTTTCCTCTAAAGATTCTACATTATAGCTTTGGATACTAATTTTTTGTTCCATTAGTTAAACTAACCCAACGTTATCATAATAACTCTCTAGTAGTAGGAGAAACCCTCAAATATGTATGACTAAACACCCCCAAACACATGGTTATGTCCAAATTGGAATAATGGAATGAATTTTTGACTTAATATTTCATTAAGTGTTTTTATTCTTCATGAAAATGTAATTCATTTATATTTCACTATTCATTCATTACATTCATTCACACAAATAAACATTAATAGAAAAACATTCATCGCTTCATTATGAAATTTACTTGTTTATGGTTTTTATGTGTTTCCTGCTGTCATGAAAATGCGTAAAATAATAAATAAATTCATAAAAAATAAACTACCCGACTCGTCTTGAGGATCTAAATTTGGTTGATCCATTTAAAATCAATAGATCAACCAAAACTATGGGTTATTATACCTAAGTCATACCTTGACTCATAACGCAGTATGTAGCAGTCCAATGGATTCACTTCTTGTCTGTATTTTTTTCTATCATAGTGTGTTACACATCTTACATCATCTTCATCAATGTAAAAATGTACTATCCTATTGGAACCAGAACTAGGGGTGAAATATACAATAAATAAAGATGCATACGCAGAACATTATGCATATTGATCAAAAAAATGATGATGCACAAATTGTCTTAATTATTTAAAATCATCACAAACAATTATAAAAAATTAAATAAATGAAATATTTTCGACAAATAAACATGGAAGGTCTGTGATCAATAATTCTTTGTGGGTAAATTTATAGAAAGATAACAAAAAAATTACAATAAATTAATGTACAAGGGTGTTAAATTAAATTAAATTAATTAATTAAATTCAAATATTTTAATTATATTCGATCCCACAAATAATTTTATTATAATTTCATTAATTAAATTAATTTCCCCAGTTATTAAAATATATTTTAAAACAAATTTATTTTAAATTAATATATTTTTAGACAGAAACTAAGTTAATTAACATAATTAATATTGATTTAAGTAAATTATTATCAGGTCCCAAAAACACCGTATGGTTTTTGCGGGTCTAGACAAACCGAAACAAGCCCATTATAAGCCGTTCATACCCCATGCAGGTTTGATCTATGTTTGGAAGGCCTTCCCAGACCTGTATTGGGTCATACAACCACTCCTAGGCCCACTTAAAGGGAGATCATGTATGAAGGAATCCTGATAGTGTCTTAGTGCGGTACCACACAATGCACTAGAGACTCGTTCATGACTGTCCAGCAAAGCCCTGATGCGTGAAGGTGAAGGAAATGCAGGGTCCCGAAGTAGCACTCAAGATGAACGAGGCCTGGGTTGATGATGTAATTGAGAGTTTTCTAAGGTGGGAAGAACCTTCTACTATATTTTTCTAAAAAGTGGTGGTTCTTCTAGATTAGGGTGTAGGTGGTAGGGAGGAAGACCAGTCAAATTGGTACTTTCCATACGACCACCACACGAGGGGAGTGAGGTGTTGCTAAAGTGAGGTGATATCGTCACTAGATTGTCGAAGGTGGATGGGTGGGGTGCTCAAAGTAAATGATGATTCCCAATTTGATCAATTTAGGTGTTAGACTCATATTGTGGGAGGCACCGCAAGTCAGGATGAGATGGATGGAGCAACATGGTGGTGCACCCGTAGGAGGAGGGGTGCTGACAGCATCGATGGGAAAGATAAGGTGTGGCATGGTGTGGCCTGGGATGAAAGATCATGGCCTTAGTGATAGGTGGTTCCACAAGTCTGATTTTGTGTTTTAGAGGTAGGGAAGCTATGGTATGGCTTCCTCAAGAATATTGTAGGGTATCTAAGGGTGGTAGAGTCCTAATCACATAGCACATCGAAAGGTCATATGGGTTCATCCAAGGGCAACACAAATCAGTGATGTGGTGTTGTTCCATGTGACCGAAGGGGTGGTGATTGATGCAGGATATAGATGAGGAGGTGCCTTCCAATGGGAGGTAGTCAAGTGACTTTCATAGAAGTTCATGGGTGGAACCTCAGTTTTTTTTCATGTCAAATACTCTCCAGCAATTTCTTTCACTTTTTAATTTTTTATTTTCAAGATTTACAACAAATTATTTCATGGATTCATTGGGAAAATTCCATAGCATGTATTACACAGGACCCATTTTTTTCAAAAAAAATTGTTTCCACAGGATTCTTTTTATAATAATAAACACCTTCCATCAATAAATAAACATAAATATTTTTTTGAAATATTTATTTTCTTTTGGTTGATTAATTTTCCTATAAATGTAATATAAAGGCTATTGTTAGGAGAAAATCAAGAAAATAGATTCTGAGATGATTCTGGACCGATCTTGGTCAAAACATAATTACAATTAGTGTTTCATTGACGTTTCATTTCTGGAGAAAATATCATATAATTATTTATCATCAATTTTAATACCCTAAAATTTTGTTATTACACCACTTTTGATCCATAATGATTTATCAAATGGCTATAACATGCCCATTCAAAATAGGATCAGCAAATGGTTTGAACTGCTGGTTCTGATTTCAAACACTCTACCTATGTTTATATAATATTAATGTTTCATGTCTCAGAAAAGACATGTGCTCGCTCTGGTAATAGTTGAAAGTATAGGGGAAGTAGTGGAAGCAGGTGGGCTAGAGATTTTAAAAATAATCATCATCTGGATGAAAATACTTGTCATATCTAGTGATTTGAGCCCCATAATGGTTCGTGGATCTATCATGAATTAAATAGAGCACAAAATTAAATAGAATGTTTTCTTAGTCCAGAATCGAAGTGCACACAACAACATCTCAATTTTGGTGACCATTGCTCGAAATATCTAATGTCTAACCCCTCATGATCATCTAAACATTATTCATGAATCTACACGCTCATCATTTTGTCATCATTAGGTGTTAATATGGAGCTCTGACAAATCCTTCGGTTTCAAGATGATCATTGTGATCCATTGATTTCGATTCATCGAAGGCATTCTTGGATCAATGCCCATAGAGATACATTATATCTCTATAAGGATGGAAGGGAGAGGTGATCTCATTCCATTAGAATGGACAATACATCAAATGAGATCCTATCTCATACATAAATAGTTGGTTTAGAAAACACCCAGAAAGGGTTCACCAACCCCTTGGGTAAAAACACCCACTAAATAAGACATAAATAAATAATATTTATGATCAACTAAACATTTCTATAAACATTATTTATATTTTATGACTTTACTATAAAATATATTTAATATATTACGTTATAAAACAAAGTGAATTTGCATCACTCGTATATAATTCTAATATTAAACGAACCAGAAATATTATAATAATATTTGTTTGAATAATATTATTCAACATATTTAATTAAAAACTTTTTAATGATTTTAATAAATAACTATACCCAATTAGTATTTCATTGAATGGTAATAAATTTATTTATTTATCATTGATCGATAACATGGACACTCAGACCCCGTAGTGGGGACCACCTAGTACTATATACCTATTCACCTAAATAGGGAATATTTATGATTATACTATTGTTTTTGACCATCTATTCATTTATATTGATAGAAGAGAATAGTTCTTAGTGACTTTGAGTGGAGTCTAGCAACCTATCAATCCCTCTAAAGAGATAAGTAATTTTCAATACAATGCCAACCAACTTATGAACACATACTATGAAATATAATTTATTTGTATTTGTAAATATCAATAAGAAGGACGCACACTTGTGTTGTCATAACATTCTTGATTTATTGTTTTTGATATATCTGGATGAATTTTACCCTATATTTCCATGGAATATGAATTGTGTAGGCACTACCATCATGATCAAATAGGACCAAGATATGTTACTTCCTCAACTCGGAGACAAGAAATTCTATCTTGATCATTATACGAATTCCACACCACCAATGACGCACCCTACAAAAGTTACCTTGAAATGATTTCAATATAATGGTTTTTTCCATACATAAATGTATGTTTTCAAATGGATGGCATTGATAATGATCTCAATATAGGAGACCAATACACATTTTTTTAAAAGGGAACAACTAATGAAACCTAAAATGTGTGGTATTCTTATTGGTAGTTTTGATCTCATAATCTCACCAACCTAAGATCACCAAGGGAGAACATCGTGAGAAGAAGTATGAATGATTACGAGCCCCCAATACCACCTAGTCAAACATAAACTCTTTCAAGTATGTTTTTGTGTCTATACCATCAAACATTTGTTTGAGATTATTGAATTGTTATGTCAAGGTTCTCATTATATCATGGGATATACTATATCTTGTTTGATATGCTACTAAATCTATATAATTTTCCATTAACTATTGCACTCAGAAATGTTTAACTAATAATTATATGTATTCATCAGGCATATCTTACTATATCCGTGATGCGATAATAAAACATTACTCTTTAAGATGTGTCTACGGAAACCACTATTATAAAAAAGATCACATGTATTGATTCTCAAATGTCATTGTCACCTGATGATTCATTTATCATCTAGGAATTGAATACCATAGTATAAGTAATTAATGAGTTGGTGGAAATATATGAGAATCCAAATATCTTTGAAAAATGTTTTCATGATGTAGAGGTCATTCGATGTGAGTTTTTTTAATGAAATACCAATCTATTATCATGTTAATAGCTTTAATATTATTTTCAGTAAACTCAAATGAATTAAAGTAAAGTTTGAAGAATATTTTTCAGATATACTACAGCTATTATAATTACCAGAATCATAGGATACTTTGGTAACTACAACAATTAATTATTTTATTAAATCTACTATATTGATTTCAGATTTGAGAAATTACATTTTGAATGACTTCCTCAAAGAAAGTGAAGCCCAAAAACCTACCGAAATAAAACTAAATGGGGAATGAAGGGGAGTTTCACCTCATTAGGAAGGTTATAAAATATAAGAAGATATAACTTGATAAAGAAGTTGTGGTATATTAATTGGGCCTAGAAAAATATGTCGGCATTGTGAGAAGAGATGGAATCAAAAAACCTAATTCCCTAATCGGAGAGTAAACTCTAGATGTACATTTTTAAAAAGATCATCATTAAAGAATTATTTAGGTGAGGGATATAAAAAAACTTTTTATGCCAAATTCTATTTTGATAATGAATCATTGATTATTGGTCTTCATTGCATTCTAAAGATGATAAGAAATTCATAGAAAATTATGCATCTTTATGTTTCAGAATGGTTTACATAGTTTATAGTGAATCCCATGAAGTCATTGGGAAGTGAAGCATTAAAGTTAAAATGTTTAATGGATATTAGATCAACTAATAAGTATTTCATCACATTCCATTATTATGACATAACCTTACTTCCAATAGTTAGATTGATAGAGTATGATTTATAACTAACATCATAGAGTGAGTATGAAAAATTAATCTAGGATCCATGGTCATATCTAGAGGTGTAATATTTGGGACATTGTATTTGAAGGGATGCTAATATAAAGAAAAATAGTTGAGATTACTTCATATTTGTTGGAGTTATGACACTATTATCATGGGAACCTTAGTCATAAGAACATGTGAGTGAAATTGGTAAAGAGGATGATAATGCTTCATCATGATGTTTAAATGTTATGATAGTTATATACTCTAAAAGTAGAAAAAGGCATAATTGAATCTAGATATATTTAGTCATAATGTGAAATCTTGTTCACAATGAAATTTGGTTCCTACACTAATCCATTCACATGAAGGGTCAATATAATTAGTAACATCCATAGATGATTAAATAAGGATAATATGGGATTAAATTAATAAGATAAAACTGTTATGTTAAATGTTTTTGTTAGAATGTGTTTCATGGTGGAAAAAGAGAGTGAAAAATTGAAATGATTGAGGTATAAAAATTGCGGTGAGTATAGTAAGATGGGTTTTAGAAACACATGATAGAGAAATTGAACTGGATTTGAGAAGACATTATTTTGAACACGATTTAATAATGGTGTGGCAGAGATGATGAGTAACAGGTTAACAAAAAATGAACAAAGAAAAAGGCTATAATCTAAAAATTATAAAGAGATTTGGGTGGAATATTTTCATTTACAACATACCTTGTTAATTGGAATCTATCTACCCTAAAAGAAAAATATATTCCATATTAGGTATGAACTAGTAAATAATTTGATTTTAACCACATAATTTTTTTAATAAAATTATCCTATATCATTATGGATCCCATGGATATAAAGTTCTTAAGGTGTTCAGACACTAAAAAAATGGAGGATGTGAAATTTTAGTTATCAATAAGATTAAATATTAATGATTATAGTGATTCTAAGAAACTATTTGGTATTTGGATATATAGAGACATTAAAAGGGAATTTATTGTTTTTCCTCGGAAGTAGTTCATCCTGAGGATAATAAAAATATTTTGGATGATAAGATGTAAGTTCGTTTCAACGGTGTGGCCCAATAACATGATATTATCTTGTAGTAAAGCACAAAAAATAAAATATGAGGATAAATATGTGGAATAAGTTGTTTTTTCATTAGAGATACAAATTTTTATGTTGTTCATGTTATGTAAAATTCATCATATTGTATTTTTAGTGGGTGTTGTTAGTAAGTTTATAGATAATTTAGGAAAATTACACTGATAATGTGTGAAGTGGATTCTTTAGTTTCTCAAACAATAAAAATCCATATCATTGTGCTTTAGGATAGATAATAAATTATAGGTATATTTTTATGTGGAAATTTTAAGCGATATAGATACATAAAAGGGTTTTGAAGTCCATGTTCTCATATTCATATTAACAACCATAGTCATGATATTTAGGTTTTAACTAGATATAGATTTATTAACAATAGAAGATGAATATGTGGCTATAATGGAAACAAAGAATTTATTGATATATATTAAGTGTGTATTAGAGTATCTATGAACAATATAGGAAATTGGATTACTCTATTATGAATGTTAGATTTCAGTCATTTAGAAAATAATACATTTTTTTATTCATGAATAAAACACAATGATCTGAAATATCATTTCATCAAAAATATGTCGAAATACTATGAGAGATGTAGATGATAAGAGATAGTTATAATCTAGATAACATTTTCACCATGGTTTTAGTTTCGGGATTTTTGATGAAAAATTATGCCTTAGTGGGACTTGGTTTATCAAAAGGCGGTGGAGACATTATTATTGACATTGATGTTATTATGATTTGATTTTTTTCCCATGTGTTGGTGGTTTCCATGGATTTAAATATAATATATATTCATGGGGGAAATTTTTATAAAATGTGAGGTATCATTCATTTTGATATTCATATGTTTAGGAGGAAAAATATAATATGATATGTTTCAGTGTAATGTTTTCACTAATTAAATTGGAATACTATAGGGGGAATGGGAGTGGATGATACAATGAAAATGTATTATGTATATGGCCAGTAGTACAGAAAATGACTATGCTGAAGGTATGATGAATGTAAAATGTCCCTTAACATTGTTATGTAAAAGTACTCCTTGTGCCTTTTAAAACAATTATTGTATTTAAGAGTCCTTATAATGGAATGTATGAGTAACTCAAAATTTTTAAAGAAGTTATCACTAAGTTAGTGGAACCTAAATAATATAAGGGTTGAATAATGAAAATGGTTGGACCTTTATAAATGTAGTAGGATGGGAGACCTGCTTGACCAGGTGGACTCTACAAGTAAAGTGGTGTAGAACCCTATGAATGTTTCATCGATAAAATTATGATCAGTGAGGTAATATTTGAATTTCATATGCCTATCAAGATTAGTTTCCTCTGTGTTAGGTTGTTGAATCAGTGCATGACAATATTTAAAAATTTCATTGAACATAATAAAACAATAATGACTTTCTAGAGTTTCATCCACTCAATAGTTTTCTAACATATCCTCACATGAGCATGTAGAAAATAATTGGCAAGGGACATGTTTTTTTGGGTTCTGATCCATTGGGGAATCCAGATCCTTACCAAGGATGGTTATTCCCCCCAAAAAGATTTATTTCACTATATCCTTAATCAAAATTCACAAAAAAAGAGTCAGGTAGAATATGAACCCAAAATTCGAGAATCACAAACAACAACACATATTCATAGTGAAAAACAAAAAATGATTACAAATACAAAACAAGATCAGTATAAAACCATGTTTTATTAGAAATAATGAATTTAGATCCACTTAAGCCTCCATGATTTGAATGAATTTATCAAACAAATTGTATTATGGTATTCCCCTACACATAAATTCCAAAATTCAAAATTTATCTCCTAAATATGTGAGATTCCCCATATGTTGATTACTGAAGAAGGAATCCTCAACTTCATACCACTCATTGTTTTTTTTCTTTTCACAATCAACAATATACATTGCATCAAAATTCTACAACTCTTACCTCATATCCATTATATTTCTATGTTCTCATCATCTTTTTCCTAACTATCAACTCAATTTCCTGTTTTAATTAGTTACACCCAATTAAAACACCATAATAGAATAACAATAATCATTAACACCACATGATCAAAATAACTACAGTCTACTATGACATATGCATCATATATATTATTGAGTATCCATTAAATATTATCAATTAACCTTTAATGAAATTATTACCATTAATATTATTAATTTCATATCTAGTATAAATTAAATGCATTAACAAAAAATAATCTAAATTAGCTATGTAAAACAATCAACTATGTGGATCTTAATGAAAAATGGTTATGTAGAAATTTCATTTATGTGATTCAACATTCATCTATAGGGAAAATAGCCACATGATTCTCAACATCAATTGGAACAATAGATCAATCGGTTACATGAATCAATTAGGGATGTGAATTTGTTGGCTATGTAGATCAATTGACTAATGAATCAATCTACCCCATCAAGAAATAAAGACATTATTGGAATGCCTATAAGATTACCTTACATAGCCAAAACGACTAAGTGAATGAAATGGATAGGTGATTCCCTTACATTGATTTTTTATGAATCAATTTATTGAATATTTTTATACCAATTTAGCTAGGTAGAGAAAAATGATATGTGATTAAACCCCTTTATGAAATCAACAAAAATGATCCAGAAACCACTAAAATGGAAACAAAAAATTTTCAAATGATATCTATCCATTCTCAAATCATATTACTAAATTATGTTAATCCATTACATGATATTTAATTCCATATAATCCATAACAAGAACTATCAGACATTCTAGGGTCCTCATATGTGGTTGTCAATAAATATAATAACCCAAACTAACAAATAATCATGAAATCATTTATACATTCTAAAACATAAACCAAATCCATTTGGATACTCAATATACCCCTTTGTATTTTTTGAAAATAATTAGAAAATTTATTTATTTCAATTACTCAAACATATAATTTCTTTGTGTGGAAATTCCTTCACCATCTCTCATGAGGAATTATTAGAAAACCGTTATGTAATCGCAAAACATTAGTTTTATCTTAATGATTTTGATTTCTGGATACTTGTTAGTGATCAAATTAAATATTTAAACATGAATGGAGTAATCCTTCAATATGTCAACAATATTCCCTTCACAACTCACACCACCTTGCTTACTACTTTTGTCACAAATAGATATCAGACTTTATCAACATGGGTTAAAGTCTCTATCATCATCATATTTTATGTTGCATAAAACAGTCCCCCTATACTCTATTATTTTCTCCCCATTCAGAAACGTATTACCACAAACCACTAAGGTGGGGTTTCTGAAGGGAAGAGCACATAATGTTCACAAAGTATGATGAACATACAATTTCATCCTTAATTCCCTGATTATCTCATATGATATAGAATTGGTGAAAACATCTACAATATGATCTTTGGTGAAAGTATATAAAAGATTTATTTCACCTGAAGAATCTTTTTAATTGATGAAATGATAAAAAAATAAATTTTTTTATACCATGAGTGTTGAAAAAAAAATTGACATGTCAATTGCACTCTAATTTTCACAAAGATTCATCAATGGTCTCAGAATATTTACTCTGAATGATTCTATCACTACATTAATATAGAAGTCATGAGTAACTTCATGTGTGGATACCAAATACTTTGACTCTTTTTTACTCAATGTCACTGATCTATACATCATACTGAACTATATAACACACTCACTACCCCCAAACAATATCCCACTACATGTGGATCTATGATTTGTATAGTCACATTAGCCATCATCATTAGTGTATTGAAGAAAATATAAATCCTGACTACACCTATCTAATAACACACAATTTATTTTTTATTTTACGTATATCAGAACTTTTTTATTCAAGATTTTGTCTCCTTCAATTAATTTTGATACATTGAAGATAGAGTCAATTCATAGTAAATTTCCGGTATGGAAGCTGTTAAATACAATAACGGATGCCAATAAAAATTATGAAAATATTCTAATCAACCACGTTTCCTTTTTTCATCATTTTTAAACATATCCCCAATAGATATACACATGGAGAAATTTTTTTAATCCTAAATACCAAGATTTTTCATAATTACATGGGAATATTATTCTTTAAATATATATACACATTTCGAATTATGATCAAATTTAAATCCTAGAAAGAATCTTTTTCCCCTAGCATGGACATTTCAAACTACTAATACATTGATTTTTTAAATTCCTCAGATAAAAAAATTCTATTACTAGAAAAAAAATCATCCACAAAAATTATCACAACCATTGTATATGATGAATTATTTTTTGTGTTTTATTTTGTTGTTAATTATACCTTTAGAAAACACCATTATTTTTACGTAATTAACATGTTTATTATACCATGCCTTTACAGTGTTATTTAAAAAACATAAAACATTCTTCAACATTCTAATCGTTCTTCCGTCCTTGAAAAAATTAAATGATATGGTTGTTCAATAATGACTTCTTCTACGGGGTCTCCATTTCAAAATAATGTCTTTACATCTATTTGATATACATTATAATCCATATGAACATCCATTAACAAAAAAATATTTATTATAAACAGCCTAGAAATTGTAGTAAAGGTCTCTTAAAAATCTATTCCTTCAATTTGAGAATAGAATTTTCAATAAATTCTGACCTTATTCAGTATGAATTCACCACTCCATTTCTTTTTTATTTTGAAACCACATTTTACGCCAATTTCTTTATTAATTTTATCTTTTGAAATAAATTCCCTTGTAGTTTTTTTTCTATTTGATTAAGTTATTCATTTAATGATTATTCCCATTCTACATGATTGATTAACACTATTAATTTTATTATCACATCCAGTCCCCTGGGGCCCATTTTGTGACTACACCAAGCCCACCTCCAATATGCTAGGGGCTGGAGACTAACATCGAGTAGGAATGTCCCAAAAATATGAGGAATTTTATTCTGTAATGACACACACACACACACACAGATCTCCATGAAAAAGAGATGAACAAGAAACACTAAGTATAAAAACATTCATCCCTCTAATATACCAAGAACTGAGTACAATAACATAAAACTGAACAGTAAATGGGGCCAGAATACAAGACCAACCAAAAGGAAAAGTACAAGATCCTGAATCTTGTCTATCGAAAACCCTACTAGAAGGGTAGTTACAAAAATAACCGTATGACTTCATTTAATAACACCTCGTCATTAGGGCCTCTATCTAAGAACCACATGGCTCCGGACCACCATGGACTTTTTGAATTCATCATTCATCTGCATAGGACACGACCCACGCAGGCATAACCTGTTTAGGGGTTAGTAAAATAATATTCAGTAGGGACCCCAAAACCACAAAGGAATATACCAATAGTAACACATTAAGTAAAACAAATTTAATGACATGAAATATAGTCAATATGGTCAGTTCACATAGGTACAAGTCTAAATCATGAAGAGAATGATTTACAATTGTTGTCCACATGTCTGTTAGTATCTATGACAATAGAAGTGTCAGCCACGCATGGAGCATCGATGATGTAGGAAGAGTCAGTGGAGCATAGAGCGTTGGTGGTGAACTGAGCGTCAGTGGGACTTGTAGCATCAATGGTTACCAAAGTGGTGGTGGAATATGGGACGTTAATGTCACATGGAGAAATGATGGCACACATAGTACCAATGGAGCACAGAGCGAAGATAGTGCAAAGAGTGTCGATGGTGCATGGAGCATTGATGGAACACATCGAATTTTTGGGTAAATCGGTCCTTTAATCCATATAGTATCTAAGGTATAATAGTCACTAAGATCACATAGTCACCAAGATCACATCGTCACATCCAATCGTAGGATTCTGCTCATAGCATGCTCATTTAGAGAGCACCTAATCCTATAGCCATTATTTCATCATCCAATTCTATGAAAACAGTATTAGAGTATTTTTAAAGTAACATCTATTTTCAATTCTTCCAACCCCACAAACGGCGCATCAAATGGACTCACTGTTTTTAGGATATGGCCAAATTAGTAAAAAGGGTTTGGTCCGGTTTGTGTACGACCCGACCTAGTCTGGCCGACCTGACCCTACCCAACCTGTTCGTTCTGGGCTAGCCCGTTGTGCCAATTGACTGCATCGTGCGGGGAAGCCTTTCTCTATTAGATTTATCCCACCCTAGTTGTGTCTCTATGCTCAATTTGTTTTCATATACACATGGCCAGCCAGCTCCCCCGATCAACGCAGTCGGTCCACGTCCCCCTCCATGTCCCACAGACTCCATGTCACCGTGGGATTTCTCCAACACGGCCTCATATCCTCATCCCAACACCACTTCCCCCTTCATTCACTCAAGTCCACTGCCCATAGCCTATACCACAATATTCTTTTCCTCATACACGGTCTCACTAAACAGTGATTGTGTGCCCTGCCAGAACCTACCCTACCGCTGGGCGTCACACTGCCATCTACGTCAGCCACCCTGCCGAAGGACCAGAATTCAGCACACCCTCCTCCATGAGCCACCTCCTACTTACTGTGCTCACGTCGCACCTTCACAATGTCGTCATGGATCACAACCTTCTTTCTTGGATCATTGGGCCAACGGTTATGGGCGCAACGATCGATCATTCGTGTATTGTTTCAAAGAGAGAAGAATGGATAAAGAACGCGACCACTGTATGGTAGAATGTCTAAGAGCATGAACACCCAAAGAGAAGATCATGGACTTGTTCATTTTAAAAATGATCTATTCATGTTAGTGGGATCATGTAGAAACAACAACAAATAAATTTCCATGATTTAATCCCTTTAATCCCACAATAACATTCCCCTCTATAAGAATGATCAACCCACGAATTGACCTATTTGTCGGTTGATCCAAGTAAATCATTTGATTCTAAGAAGGGGAAAAGAAATAAAGAAGAGATATAAACCCTAACTCATGATTGGATGAGTCCTTGATGAAGAATTAGGTTTCGTATCGTCGTCGATACACGATCTGACGATGTTTATCGATCCATCATGCTACGATCATGCTTCTGAACATTATTCTCCAAAACATTGGGAGAGACTTATTCTCCCATTGAATTATGGAAAATACATGGTTATGGGGATAAATATGGATTTATGAAGAATATTGTTTAAAAAAATATCTATTGTTTCAACGAAAATATTTTTATTAAAGATTTTAAGGACCTTCACATTAAAAAACTATATTTTGCAGCCAACCCACACCAGTCGATGTCAGGATTCAACTAAATAACAAACCCCCTAAAAACTCATCGCTCATCAAGGATTTACAATCTAATTTATAGTTTATGAGTTATTAATATTTCAAAATAAAATTATTATTTTTTATTTATTTTATTTACGGTGATTCCCCTAGTGAATGTTACTACATATTATCATTGCTGACTAATGTAAGGTCGTGCATAGGGTAAAGACACTACTTGGAACTCAACAATAGCATTAGATTTTTAATCTGGGGATCTTTTTATGAATTCTATCACCTTTTATAAAAATTTGAGTGGTATTTATATTTAAAATAGAACATTTTTCAAATAACCATTTGAGGTACCCTGAGCACCAAAACCACATGCCATCTCAACGCCTTGTCTCAAAAATTTTACAAATATTTTCTAAAAAATATTAGAAAATATGAGTCATTACATTCTCCCCACTATAGGTATTTATGTCTCCAAAATCCAAAAAAAGTGCTTATCAACAAAAATATGTGTGTACTCAGAATGAATCTGAGCATCCCCCCTCCCAATTTCTCTCCTGGAGATTCCGATACTACCACTAAACATGCACTTGAGGAATTGAATACCCACGAAGGATTCGCTTTAGTTGATCCTCTATCTTCACTATGTAGTCCACAGAAATAGCCCCATCATAAATTTTTAGCTCACCCATGTTGATGATATGTGATGGATCATGCACATAGCTCCTTATATTCCACATGTGGAAGACATCATGAACCTGGTGAAGCTATGGGGGTAGCGTTAGGTGGTTAACCACCCCAAAAATTCTTCCCAGAATCTGAAAAGGGAAGATGTAGCTCAGAGATAACTTGATGCCCATGCCAAATCTCTATAATCCTCATCGAGCAGAGACCTGAAGGAACACATGGTTCCCCTCCTATAACAACAGAGGCCTCCACCCCTCTATTAGCATATGACTTATAACGTCTTTGTCCAGTCCTCATCTACTCTTGGATGATCTGCACCTTCTCAGTGGTATCTCGTACCAACTCTACACCCATGAGTGATGAATCCCCTAGGAATTTCAATCATAGTGGTGACCTACATGGTCACCCATATAAGGACTCTAATTGTTCTATAACAATGGTGGTGTTGTAGCTTTTTTATACACAAACTCCACCAGATGTAGGTGGTTCTACCTACTACATCCAAAGTCTAGAATGAAATATCGTACCATGTTCTCAAGAACCTGGTTGGTCCTCTCCATCTGGCCATATGTTTGGGGATGAAATGTTGCGATCAAGCATAGTGGAGTCCTAAAAGACTCCTAAAATCCCTTCCAAAATAGGAGTGTAATGTGATCATAATGATCTGAGATGATCATTGATGGAACTCTATGAAGCTAAACTATCTCTATTATATAGAGGCATACCATGATCTCTACAGAAATCTACTAACAGATCGGTAGGAAGTGGAAATACATGTTGCGTTGATAAACGATCACCTAGATGGTATCATTTCCCCTTAATGTGTATGGAAAACACATCATGAATTCCATCAAGATCCCATCCCACATCCACTCTAGGACCTTAAGTGGTTTGGTTAATCCAACTGGAACATGGTGCCAATCCTTCAATTGCTAGAAAGTGAGGCATTAAGAAACGATATATTTCAACAGCTTATTTATCCCAAGACACCAGAACTGACGTCATAGGTCTTGATAAATCTTTTACAATCCTAGATGTAACTCGAAAGGGAACGTATGAAACACATTCAAGACCACCTTCCGCAAAATCATCGGTACTATTATACATCTTTTGCAGAGAAATACATGCTCCCCACTTTTCAAATATCCATCAGGGGCATGCCCCATAGACATATGATAATGTGATGTCTGACAGTTGGTGTCTCCGAGCTATTCCTCTTGGACTTTCTGTAAGATAGGTGGGGTAACTACGATCGACTAGAGATTGGATACTTCATCTCCATCCATAAAGGATATCGGTAATGTGGCCAAATTCTCTAACATGTTACTCCGCAAATGATAGATGGATCTCATGCTAATATAATCTTTCACAACGTTCCCCTTGCCATGGGAATAGAATATATCAAAGTCAAATTCCTAGAGGATCTCTATCCATAATCTCTATCTCAAGTTCATATCCTTTTGAGAGAAGATATTCTTGAGACTGTTGTGTTTAGAGTAGATGGTAAACTAGTCACCCATCTGGTAGTGACACCACATCTTCATTGAGAAGACTACCGCTACTAGATCAAGATCATTGGTCATGTAGTTATGCTCATGGTGCGTCAAATAGAGTGAACCATAAGAAATCCATGATTTCCCGTGCATCATGATAAAACCAAGCCCATTCCCCAATGCATTAGAGAACACATTGTTCTCTTAGAGTGTTCCTAGGATGTTCTTCAAGTGTATCATGTGCTCCACTTTAGACACCTAGTACAGTAGGATTTCATAAATTAAGACCACAAATAACTGGTATAATTAAATATGGGAAATCCTGTTCACGAATCCCCTGAAAACTTCTGGGATGTTAGTTGTGCCAAACAAAATCACTATGTACTCGTAGTGGTCGTACTGACACCTAAAGACTATCTTCGGGATGCCCTCATCCCACACACGAAGATGGAGATAGCCATATCTGAGTTATATCTTCGAGAACCACCTAGCTCCCTTCAAATGATTGAAGATGTCATCAAAACTCGGTAGTTTATACTTATTCTTCACAATCACCTAGTTCAGGAATAGTAATTACACACATAATCTCATGCTCTTGTCTGTCTTCTTGGTAAACAAAACTGGGGTCATCCATGGTGACACACTAGGTCTCACGAATCCATTTCTCTGTAAGACTTCTAGTTTTACCCTTATTTCACAAAGCACTGAGGGAGCTATCCAATATGATGTGTAGATATCAGAGTATTCCTAGTGTATATATTAATGTAAAAGTACACCTCCTTGTGTGGAATTGATCATGGAACATCTTCTAGAAATTCTTCCTCATACCCATCCACCACTGTAGGAAACTTAGGTCTCATCTCATATATTACACCGATTGTCATGTTATCCAACCAGTGTGTGGTTAGCTGCACCCTCATATGTGAGAGTCCATCCTACACTACATAGGTTTAAATTTCACTGAAAAAGGAAAAAATGTTCCCATATCCATGGGATCACTGCACTCTCCACCTAAAACAGTCAATGTGGGCATGGACTATGGATAACTATTCCATAACAAGGATAACGTTGTAAGTCCTCAACGTTTCCACCAAGGGATCCAAAATGAAACATTCACCTCGTAGAGAACGGTCACACTATCATCACTAGTTTTTTATTTTATAATCTCCTCCAATATGAGTTTCATGTATAGGGATCGATTCAGCATTTCCACTTCAATCTCCTAGTATCAAACAAGGGTCCTAAAGAGAAAAGAGTGACAAGCACCTCTGTCTATCAAAACTATAGTTGGGGTGAAAACGAAATAGAGCATACCTCTAATCATCTATAGAGAACTGGGACCATGGTCCTCAACCTCTTTAAGATGGAATATCCATGTCCACAATCTCTTTGAGACTATGGTTGACCACATAGGGGTGGTGGTGGTTGTACCTAATATCTTCAACCACCAACTACTTCCCATTCAGATCCTCTTCCACATCTTCCTCTTGGATTATCTCCACGTTTATACCTTTTCCTCCACCTTAGTGGTCCCTCGACTATCTCCTGATTGGTCATACAATATGGAAAAAATCACTAGCCAGATGTCCCAAACCACCACATGAGTAACATAGCTTGTCCTTCAGTTTAATCTCCTGGCCTTGGGAGCATCACAACACTGATACCTTATCATGGTGACATCCACTGATCTATCTAATATACTCTGATCCCTTTATTGGATGTTAGATACTTTCTGTTGAAGATTCAGCTACATGATTCCTAGTGGTAGATCCCACTAACAGTGATTTCTACGCCCGAAAGCTCTCTATGAGCGTAGATTTATCTAGTACCCAAACATATGTCAAAATTATAAGGGATACCATGATGAAATAATCTCCTGACCTAGCCCCTACTTGAAGGTTTGGCCCTTGAAGAACGGGTTCTACACCATATCCTTGTTGTAGCCAGCAAGATTTGTATGCTTTTCTGAGTACTCTGCTACTATCTGGCTATCGTTCTGTAGATGCACTAGCTCCTGTATATGCATGGATGTGTAACGTCATTGGTAATAACTTCTACCTAAATAGATTATTGAATTATGTCTATGTGAGGGATGTATCCTTGTGTTTTTTGGGTCAATAATCTCCACCATGTCCTTGATGAGCTATGTAGAATACCCCCTTCTAGGATTTCCATCTGATCGAGAAGCATCCTCACTTGGAAGATGACACATGTAACAACCTCCAGCCAATCCTCATCTGCATGAGGGTATGGCTCACCCTTGAACCGGGGAGGTCGTTTGATCTGGTACTCATGTAATGCACTCATCTTACGGGCATCCTCTAAGAGTAACAATGGTAGTAACTGCTAATCTTTAGGTGGTGGTATCACTGGTACACCACTCGAGGTTGTTATCTTTGATAATGGAATCCATAAAAACAATTCATATCTTGGAACACCATCCTCATGATCATTCATTGAAATCCTGATTGGATGTCTATGTGGAGGCATCTTGATATAGATCATGATGTACCACAGTAAATAAGGTATACCTCGTGAGTAGACACCAACTCAAGAAGGACATGAGAACACAATAAATCCTATATGATGCATGTACAGTTATTTTCATGGAAACTACTGTTTTCATATACCAAGATAGAAATAGAAATTCAGAGTCCTAGTGTATAGATATGTAATCTTTCACACTAACATTGGATTCCCTATCCTGAAATCCAAACTCGAAACACTCTACACTATTTCCGAAAAATAATATCATAGACTCTTGGTTTATTATTTATTATTGATGCCCTACGATACCACTATATCATGCCCCTCCCCCGTGGCCTATAACATGACTACCCCAAACCCACCTCTAATGGTCCAGGGGATAACGACTAGTACCAAGTAGGCATATCCTACAAATGGGAGGCATTTTCCAAAGTCCCAGCACACATGTACACATCCCTATTAAAAAGTGAGGATCTGGAAACACTAAGTAAAAAACCATTCAGACTTCTATGATACAATGAATATAGTATGATAGTAAAAAACGAATAGTAAATAGGTCCTGAATATAAGACCAACCAAAAGGAAAAGTACAAGCTCTTGAAAATCATCTGCTGAAAACCCTACATTATGGGTAGGTAAAAAAACAGATGCCTGATGTCACTAAAGCACACCTCATTTTGCAGGCCTCACTCTTTGAACTGCATAGCTCCAGTTCACCAAGGAATCCATCAATGCATTGTTCATCTACACTAGACACAACAAATGATGGCATAACCCGTGCAGGTGTGAGTAAAATAATCCATAGTAGGGACCCCCAAACCGCAAAGGAAAATACCACTAGTAACGCACAAATTACATCACAAAGGAAACCCACGATGTTCAGAAAATACGGATAGCTCACATAGTTACAAGTCTAATGTTCATAGAAAAGGATTTACAGTTGTAGTCTACTGGTTCCTTAGTCTTAATGACACTATAATTGCTGGTGGCACACGGAGCGTCGATGGTGCACATAGCATCAATGGTACATCAACCGTTAGTGGCACAACGAGCGTCGATGGATCATGGACCATCAGTGGTGCACATAGGGTCCAAGGAGCCTGAATTTGTGATGGAGTCTAGGACTTCGATGGAAGACAGAGTGTTGATGGCGCACATAGATTCGTTGGTGCATGGAGCGTTGATAACACAAAAAGTGTAGATGGAGTACATACCATCGATGGAGAATGGTGCATCGATGATGCTTTAATAATTGATGGTTCAATAAGTCCCCCGAGTAACACAGTCACCAAGGCCACATAATCAACAAGATAACATAGTCACCAAGATATCATCATCACCAAGATCACATCGTCAGAGCCAGTCATAGGATTCCACTCGTTGCACGTTCGTTCTAGGAGAACCTACACCCAGAGCCAATAGATCATCATGTAATTTCACCAAAAGCCACTTATATTATGTCAAAATGACCATATTATCCCCAGGGTCCCAATACCAAAAATGTCCCATCAAATGGGAAAACAATTTGGAGGATATGACCAATTTAGTAAAAAGCGTCTGGTTTGGCCCAGGTCATGCCCCACCCAACCCGGTTAGGACAACCCAACCTAGTTAGTCTAGGATGGCCTGACCAATTGGGCCACTTGAAATCGGCTCATTTTTTTATCCTGGACCACGTCATTCGGGCCATCCTAGCTATGTCAGATATGGACCACCCTGGACGCATCCCTCTGGACCACGCAATCGCCCGACCAAATGGCCCACCAAATCCCTTAGTAAATGCGACCCTTCCACATTGCCCACCAGGTCTCGTAGCCACCAATTCACTACATGATTCTGTTGAAGTGGCCTTCAAGAAATATCATACCACCCACAACCTACAGCTCCCTAAGCTCCTCCTCTGGTGTGGTCTCGCTGGACCACGACTGTGCACCCTGCCAGTACCCGGCCTCCCACTGGGTCGCACACTACCCTCACCATCGGTCACCCTGATGGAATCCCATCATTCGTCGCACCCTACACTATGAGAAGATTATTTTCTGTTATTCTCTTATAATACCTTCAAAATGTTTTCATAGTTTAGATGCTTCGATCATTGATAATTATGTCGTGGGACATAGGAGAAACAATTGATCATTTGCATAGGAATTCAATGGGGGAAGAATGCATGAAGGACCCGATAGATTTAGGGTGGATAGATTAAGAACATTAACACGCAAAGAATGGATCATGGTCTTGTTTATTTTGATCTTGATCCATTCATGATATTATGATCAAGAAGAAACAACAAAAAATAAATCACTAAGATTTTATCCCTTTAATCCCACAATATGTTTCCCTCTTGCAAGAACGATGGAACAATGGATATAAATGTTCGGGGGTTAGTTAAAATGTTTCATTTGGTACTATAAAGGGGAAATGAAATCATGAAGTGATCGACAATATACCTCGAGGAGGGATCAGTTGTTGATGAAGAATAGGGTTTTGTGTCGTCGTCGATCCTCAAACCGTCGGTGTTCGTCACTACACTATGCTCTAATCAAACATATGATATTAATTCACCAAAATTTTGGGAGAGCCTTATTCTCTCACTAACTCATATAAACTCGAGGTTTATTATGATAACCCTTGATTTTTGGAAAATATTGTTTAAAAATAAAATCCCTATTTCGTAAATGAAAATATTTTAATGAAAATCACATCCATAAACTAACTTTTGTAGTCGACCTATGCTAGTCAATGTCATTCCATACCTAAGGAATACAACCCTATAATAAGTCATCAATGGTCATATATTTCAAATAAGAGTTATCATTTATGAGTCATTATGACATCAAAATTATAATATTTTTAATTATTTCATTTATAGTTACACAGTTGGTGACTTTTTCAACAGATGAACCACACCGACCAATGTTAGGTCCCACAGAGGGTAAAGCCACTACTCTAATCTCAATGGTTCCATCAAATTTATGATCCAGGAAACTGTTCCTGAATTATTTCACATTTTCAGAAAATATGCACTAACGTCCTATTAAAACATAACATTTTTCAAAAAACCATTCCGGGTACCCCAAACCTCAGAATCGAACGTCATCTCACTGCCTATTCTAGGAATTTTTCAAAGTAATTTATAAAAATAAAATCCATGAAATCCAATTCATTATACTTCTCATTTTATTCCATGAAACAAGAGCTATTTGATTTTATAATCATAGTCTTCTTCTATTTTTAATTGGTGCATTATGATACCCAATGATATTATCCATATCAACATGTTTCCCAAATGTTTGGAAATGTATTGTGATACCACCAAAAACATATTAATTATTATTAGAGAATTATGAGTTCACATAATTTCTTTTTTGATTAGTTATCAACAATTTTTTGAACAATATATTAAGAAATATGCAGGTTATTTTTTACAACACTACTCAAAAGTTTCTTGAATCTGGTGACTAAATTTTCAAATATTTTCATCAATTATTAAATATAAACACTATACATTTTATTTAACCATTTATTATAGCATCTTATTCCCTCTACAATACATAAATACCCTCTAAAGAAAATATCATCAACATTTGTTATAAACATTACCAACATGTACCCTTTGATTTTAATATAATAAGGACTACTAAAGACTGGGAAATATTCTACTGTAGGATTATTTTAGTACCATATTTCATTAGTTGTATCATGTCTTTCTTGTCTCTAAAAATATATATTTTTAATGTGCACCTCTATAAACACTTCTTCTCTCTAGAGTATTTTTGTATCATTTTAGGCATCTTTATTCTACCCATTTCCATAAATTTATATTCTTCATCTATGCCATGCCAATTTTGTATGTGGATTATAATGTGTTTTTTAATGTTTATTGGTTCCATGTTTTCTACGAAGAATTTAAACACATCAAATGTGTATTAATTACCATTATCTGATCTCAATTTTTTAGTACACATGCCAAGGTCCTTTTAAGCCTGTGTTTTCTACACATAGAATATCCTAACCACTTCTTATATTTTCTTGATAGAATAAAATTGTCCTTTTGAGTGAGCTCATCTTTAAATTTAATGAAATCAAGATCACCTCGTGTTTAATTCTGTATTAGGGTCAATATATATCTATGTGGAATAATTCTATTGGTTCTGTGAGTGTAATATTCAACTTCTTTTGATCCATCGACATTATCATTCCATTTTTATTTGTTTCAAAACATCTTTCTTAATCTCTCATCTTTTTAAAAAACTATACTACTACTTTGTGTTTTTCAATCATACTATCCATCCATTTTTATTGAATTTTCAAATGAAACTTTTAAAGGGGTATGTGTGATCCCACCAATGTTTTTTAATCATACATAGAAATATTTTTTGGAAATTCCCACATCATCTATTTCATATCAATTTTTCATCTTTCATGCTTAATAGGAATAAATTGAAAATATGACTAATCAAGATTAAGTTTACATTTTTTCTATAGCCTATAGAAATAGTTCCTTAGTCTATTGTGTGCTTAATGGTGCATTAATTTTTATTAAATGTTATCACAAGACCATTATTAAAATGTTTTATAAAACAATGAAAATTGGGTTTATCAATTCAATATATCGAATGCTAACCAATCAATATTTATCATTTTCAATATGATATGTGTTAATACAACTGATTTTCAATTATGATTAATTATCAAATGTTTCTCAACCTCCTTCATTTTTTAAAATATTCTTAATAAATTTTTCATCACCATCCATGTGGGATTAAACTGATCTCTCAAATATTCAATCCTTTGTTTCTCTATCCATGAAAGGCACTTCTTCCAAGGAGAAATTTTCATTATTTGAACTACATTTACTATGATTTCAGTGGAAATTTACTAGGTAATCTAGTAATAACATTATATATTATAGGACAATTTTGATCAACCCTTTCACACAAATCCTCAAGACAATAAAATCTAATTTTTTTTGTTAGTTTGTGACAAGCTTCCTTCTCTTCATTGATTCTTACAGGACATATTTTATCCATATTTGAAATTTTCCCCTATATAGCTTCCATTATCCCTGATTAATATATGTAATATAATCATTATAGTATTTTTGTCTAAGAATTATGAGAAACCATCATTAATGCTAATATCAAAATATTCTTGAAAACCATAGGTTATATCAAGAATATTTCTATACAAAATTTGACAATCAATTAATTTATTCAGTCTAATCTCGCTTATGGTGTTGAACAGAATATTCAATAAACCTTCATATATATTCTAGTACATTTATAGGTATTTTTGATTCATTATTAGTGTTACATATAAGATAAAATTTAGGATTTATACCTATAATTTTAGTATCACAAATTTTTCAGAAAGGTTTCTTAGATGTGGACATTAAGAGAGTTTTTTTGAAACGTTGGGGGATTATACCTTTATATGAATAGAGTTTTCATATTCCTTATTGATCATGGATAGATAATTCTAAACATAATGAAATTTAAAATGTGTTATTCATAATTTTTCATCCTTCATATATTTTTTTTCGACATATTTGATTATTTTCTCATTTTTTGTAGCTTTAAAGATGATATTTTTATTTTCTTCTATATAAATGGTCTCTCTTTTTACCAGCACATGTGATTCATCGATTAGTTTCATGTCATATCTATCAAAGATTTTATCCAATTTCTTGATCCCTGTTATTTTATCCTGGAATGCCTCAAGTTCATTTTTGGGACTGTATTGATAATATGTCGATCAAGAATCATCATCATCATTGTTTGATGATTCTATATAAATCTAAACATGATCCATAATATTTGATAAATTTTATTAAGAAACTTCATCATAATAATTGCATTATTTAAGCTCAAATTCTCTCTTCTTTTATCATTATATAAACCATTTTGGTTCTTCAAATTGTATTATATCTTTCTAGATATTTTTAATATTCTATGGAATTTTTATTACACATCATTTATTATGAATTTTGATCTATTTCATATTCAAAATTTTATCTTTTTTCATAAAATTAATTGAAAAATTCCCAAGTCCATTATATTTATAACATTAGTAATTAAAAAGCACATTTCATCATCCATTTTACCTTCTGAAATAATTTTAAAATGAATGAAAATACTCATTGATGTTATTCTTTATTCCTAGAATCACATGTGTCAAAATCATCTCCATTGTTACAAATTTTCATGTTCCTCATTGATTTAAAATCCATCTCTTAATTCCCCAACTTTTTATACGTAGGAAATTTTTACATAGGAAATGATAATATTGTGTAGCTCATCAAGAGAATGATATTATAAATACTCAGATGGTGAAATTTGTGGATAAAATCTATCCAAAAAAAACTCTTCAATATTATAACAATAATCATGTTATCAATATTCTCCCTAAATCCTAAAATATTAATCATATTTTATTTAATTGATTAGTGAATTTATTTTCATATAAAAACTCATCCATTTTAATGTGTGAAAATCTTATTCTCTAGATTTATATATTTTCCACTTTGACATTCACATTACCATCATAACTGCTTTCTAAATTATCTAAAAGTTCTTTTATAGTTTTCATAAACATAAATTTCTTATGGACATTCTATGATAATGTCATGAGAATAACATTATGATCTTTTTCATCCACATTGATATTTCTGATGTCAGTAAGAATCATCTGACCATCACACACAAATGGTGGAAGAACCAGTGTCACTACATCTCAAACATTCATACCCATGGATAAAATATATTGAAGTATTTAATTCTTCAAAAAATGATAGTTGTTTCATTTGAATCTCGGTACACTGTTACTATTAACTAAGTTGATATTCTCCGTGGATCAAAGGAAATAGGTTTGGATTCTTTATAAGGAACCTACATCTTTTAGCAATTGAAGTGGCTATTTGGATTAGTTTCCTCCACTATGAAGGGGGATGGGGGTTGAATTAGTGTAGATGATATTTTAATTTTTTTAAAAAAAATTAAAAATAAAGAATTATTATAGAATAATCCAATCAAAATAGATATTACATACACACAAATGATCTTGTAGAAATTAAATTTTAAGAGACAAATGTTTTTTACAAGTTTCAAATTCAGTGTGGAATCCTACCCTTTGTCATAGTCAGTGACTCCACACCACCATGGATTCTTTCCACTATTTCCCCATGTGACGATAACTAATAATAATTTATGCAGCATCACACCAAATAGTTTAGGAGTCACACACACCAACATATATTTCCTCAATAATACAAAATAAGATCAGTCGGAAAACATTTTTCCTTTAAAACAAAGAATATATATCTACAGACATGAGACAACAGAATATGAAGTAATGTATCAACCCTATTGAATAATTCTATTATGTATCTAAGAAAATATCAACTCAAAAATAGATATCCTGAATATGTGAAACTCACCAATTCATGACCATAAAATAAGGAATCCTATGCTTCAAACTACACTCGGTTTTTTTATTATTGTCATATATATTATTTAAATTTACATTTTACATCTCTATTATCGTGTATAGTCTATAGTCTATTTTCTTGTTTATGGGTTTCTCACACTAATCTCTATGCCATGCACCAATTTGTCCCTCCCAATTAAAACACATTTGGGTAAAAAAGCATAATAAATCACTCATCGAGATCTCAGGAATTATAAAAAACTACTGCATCTCCACCGTGGATCTAATTTGGGATCCAATATAAATAATCCATTCATGTTTTTTAATATAAATGAAATGGTATATTATTTTTTGTATCCTATAGAAATTCAATTTTTCTGATTCGTGGAATTTTAATTACTTTCATATACCAATCAGCAACATAGATCTCAATGAAAATTGAATACGTATGATATTATATTAAGTGATTTAACATTTACATATGTGGAAAATAGTTATGTGACGCTCATTATAAATCCCCTACATAGATAAGTTATCTTTGAAAATCAATTGGCCACATCAATCATTTATCTATGTAGATCAGTCGACCACATGAAACAATAAGATATGTGACAAAAAAAATATGCAATTGAAAAGTATACATGATTAACTTTAATAAAAAAATAGATACAATAATGAAATAAAAATATGATTCCCTTATATAGAAAAAATTCCTACATGATCACCTCCTTGAATTTTACTTTACCAATTCAGCTACCTAACAAAAATTGATATATGATTCAACCCTTTACAATATCGACTACATAGATATAGAATACACTAAAACTAAAATGAATCTACATCATATAATGACCATACCTTATTAGAAGACATTATAGAATTATGTTACCCCCTTAAATAGTAATTAATTCCCTAAAAACTAGTTGAAGCATCATCAGACTTTGTGAGATCCACATTTCTGGACGTCACCAAATACAAAAACCTGAACTCTATAAGAAGAATGAGATTGGTACTATTTTCCAAACCAAGGAATAAAAAAATATGGTTATTAATAAGATATTATTTATTTATAATGTTTTATATTAGCTTATAATTATTTAAATTTTACAATAGGGATCCGCAATGGATGTAAGACATATTGTCTAAACCATGGAAATCAATTATTAATTGATTTTTTTAATTTCAGTTGAATTTTTGCTTCCTTGAGATTATATTAGTGTGTGAGGATAATATCAGATCTATATAGGTATTTTTGAAATGGTATGACATATTATGTTATGTTACATAGATTCACAATTCTCTTCTAGTCTCGGGCAATTCTATGTCCCTGTTCTATCCTTTGTAAGTTCTGTTGGTTTAACATCCAATAACCACTATTCCATGATCCTCCAATACTATAAAAAAATTTATACTATTATGAATGATAGTAAAAATAATATAAATATTACATTAATAACTAGGGTCCCCTATGGATGTATCATGAAAAGAAGATAGAAAATAACCAAGAAACTAATCAAAATTGATGGAAAACTACAGAACATTTCATAAGAGAAGGATTGGCCCAAAAAATAAACAAAAACTAAACTAACCATATCAACCATAAATTATAAGTAAATGTATCTTGTTATTTACATAAACCATGAATTCTTCTCAGGTACCCATGGAGGTTCAAGCAGGGTGTGAGTACAACTCAGTAGGCCATCACCAATGGTGTCAAAATAAATACAATGTTTAACAAGGTGAATGATGATGTTCCATCATTACAACTAAGATGTAATAAAAAATAATTATTAGTAATCATGTTCGATGGTGACATCTAGTTTGTACTATACCATCTATTTTTCCTATTATATGTCATTAACAGGTATAAATAAATAGTTGTGGGGAATAGTGTCCCGCCCAATAACCATATTAGATATCATCACCTAGGTGTAATAGTGTACCACTTGATAATCATTTCTAGTAAATCACTCTTAATGGAAAATATCTCCCCACCAAAAATCTATATAAAAAGTATCATCACCTAAGGGATTATATCCCACCATCAAGAAAAATTATAGCATATCACTACCTAGGTACAATATAGCCCCACCTTAGAACCATCTCACAATTCTTATCTCCCAAGGGGGATTGGAACCCCATATTGGAACCATTTCAAATATCATCAGGTGGGTAATCACTCAACCCATTATCACATTATAATCATTTAAACTGTTACAAAAATTATATATTATATACCTAAATTAATTTTTAGAATCAATTACGTCCAAGTTACTAATGGTTCTCATATTCTACATTATCCTAAAATCCTCATCTTCAGGACCATCCCAGGGAATCTATGATCATAAAAATAGAACTATATTTCACTCAGGGTTCCCCTATAATTTCCTCCGAAAAAATTCCATTTCATTTTTTCAACATAAACCTCTATTGGGGACCAACTGTTTGGGCTCTACATTTGTTAATTGGCCATCCTTGTCTCAAAATTGCGAATCCAATATGAAATGGGAGAATATACAATTTGATTTTGTTTTTTGATAAAGAACACATTAATTCGGAATGGCGGAAAATCATTCACACATAGACAATAAAATTACACCTTAGTGTTAGATTATAGACCACCAAAATTAAGTCTGAATAAAGATTCTACTATTTTATTTTTAGTTTATTCGGTCCCAAATGTGTGGGGTCAATAAAAACAGAGAAGGCCTTGAAAATAGCAATTAGTGGTCATAACAATCATAATCCTAATAAATAGTGATAGAAATAATGAAATAGATATATCAAGAAAATATATACTTATCCATGAATACTTTCGACATAAAATGGACATGAAGAACATATATCATACTCTAAAGATTAGTAAAGAGGTATGTATAAATGAAATAGGGACGATTTAGGTAATAAACAATGTATCTATTATTGAAATTTCGTAATCACCCATTACTATATGTAGCTAAATTAATTAATTAATCAATTAATGAAAACCTATAAAATGTTCTTCATAGACCAAATTTTAAAAAATCTACTTATTTTTACCCTTATATATCACCCATAAACTACCTTATGTGTTGACCCTAGAGAAACTTACATATTTCCCTTATACGCTATTATGTATCACACCTTATGACCCTTAAATATCACAATACACACAGATAATAGTAAACTCTTATACATCCAATACATATCTAATTTCAAATATAATAATATCATTGTATATCAAGGCACCCATACGTAATAGTTAACTCTTACATTCTATAATTATTAATTTTTATAAACAAATGGACATATTTTATATTTGAGGGAACCCATGAAAATGATTAAACCCTTCGGCTTAGTGAACTATATGTGGGATGTTAACCATACATTGGAGTAAAATATTATATATGGGGTCTTCTAGGTAACAGTTCCATGACATTTTCTTAAAATCATGACCCTCACACATTACAACCATTACATAAGAGACTACCTTTATCTATGAGTAAACATTTTCATAAATAATCTTATATTTGGGTGCTTAGAAAATTCTTAACCCTATAATCCACACCACTCAGATAAGTCATGGTCTTTTTTTATACACTTTTCTTACCTCATGATTAAGAAAAATGAAATTTCTAAAAATTATATAAATTCATTTTAACTCCCAATTAGTAAAAATTCCATGATACAAAAAATATCTCTTTATACTAGTCATAATATTTCATCCACAATCTGGATCCAACCCCTAGGACTTGATATATAGTCAACATTAACACTACTAACACGTCAATGGGGTCTTGATACACAAACAATCAACCAATTACTTGAACGAACCCACTACTAAATAATACCAAAACATTACATACCACATAAAAACACAAAAATAAAAATTATATGGAAAATTTAAAAAAGGTTCATAAAATGGCATGGTTGGTGATGTAATATTTCTCATAGAATGAACTAAGTCTACAATCCATACCCTAGAGGGTATTCTCAATAATGCTTGATACATGTTACTATCTGACGCATCAACCCAAGGACTAAGTCCCACATGCCTACTAAAAACCCCTATGGAATCTAGCTCAGGGTATTAACCACTCCCGTACGACCCCAGACTTATTTTGGTCCACTCATAAAGTCAATCGACATCAACTATATCTTGGTGATAATCCATCAGTCTCTTAAAAATTAGTCAATGTGTGAAGGAGAAGTAGCTACAACATTATGGGATAAATTACACCATATTTATTTAATAAATGATTTCTTTGTACCACTATATTTTAATCAAATGAATATTCAATTGATGCCATGAAAAATCACACATATAAATGAATATGGTTATGTATTACAAGGATACAATATCTCTTAATAGAGTTACTATCCTTAAGATATGCTATCTAGGCATCAGCTAATCCTGGACTAAGAAATAACAACATATCTTGCTCATGTCACAAGATAATATACATAATAATATAATTATAACCATTTATAATTAATTTAAAAAAATAAATCCAAACTAATATAATTATTGAAAAAACATTGAGCTACCATGCCAAAATAAATCTATGGCCAATCAGCCGTGAATGCTTTGAAGCACACCCCAGATACCATAATAGGAAAAAACCTATCATACAACACCCATTCATCAACCCATTTTATTTAATTAATCATAAATTCCCAAATAAATTTATTCAACTGAAATATCTATACCAACAATCTAGGAGATGATATGTTTCATTCATATTAAAATAGCATCCATTGACAACATAAAAAATCCCCATCACTCTATTTGATTACCCCTTGGTCAGATTGAATCATCACTTAATCCCTACCGTGGATAGAGGAAAATATTATTCTAAGATTGATAAGAATAAATAAGTTCAGATTAATAGTATGAACCTCAAAAACAATATATAAATTCCTTACAAACCAACCCCCATGGAAGGGAATCCAAAGGGAGAGATGGGGGGAACATCTGACCAAATAGAACTCCATGATCCCCCTTTCTACTCAATATTTTGATAGGGGAAAATGTTGAAATGAAGGATCATCACCTTTTTTAAAAGCATAATGGATCCCAATTTCAACCACACCTAAGGGGGTTATAGTTCAATTACTCCTATCTAGGGTTTAGAATATAATGGGAATGATTAGTCATGACATAATCACTACCCCAACCATTCACTATAATATGGTTGAAGTCACTATGGTGAAATGCTCCCCCTAAAAAACATTCTTATAAACCTACCTCTATAGAACACTCAATGTAACAAATCTTGGGTTATAGTGTGATGATTTACCCTTTACCCAACATTATTTAATTTCCATCCCACTATAGCATGATACATTATATATTAGAGAGTTCAAATAATAAATATAGGGTTTGTAGTGTGGTAACTATATTTTGCAACATAATCCTATCTTTTTTTTATAAAAAAAATAATCGTATGTAAGACATGCCACATTGTAAGACATCCATGTTGTAGAATAATAAGTCAAAGATAACATCTTTATATAGTAAGGATACGTAGAACCTACTTTACAACTCTTCAGATCTCTAAAGACAAATTATGTACATTCAACCGCATATGAAAACACCTCTAATAGGTGTTTCAACTCTCAGAATCCCAATATGAGTCCCAATTCTCAAAATTTCCATTGCTTCAAGACTCATAAATCAAATTTCCCTTGATTTAACCAACCCAAAACAGAGAGTTTTATTAAATAAATAAACCATAACTATGTACAAAATAAGAAAAAAAATTATTAACTTATCTAATGTTTTAAACAAAAGATACTACACTAAATATTAATTTTTAACAATAATATGTATGCATTATTAATTTTTTTCTCCACTATTTCATATTGGATTGAAAAATTAGAGTAATTCTTATAGGATATTCAAGTTCTTAAATTTTATAAGAAATGGAAATGACATTGTCTAATATAATATAATGATAAATATATTTAGAATATTTTAATATTGTTTTAAAGAATATTTTTTTATATTATTATCTCATAAATGAACCAGAATATGTCAAAATACTCATATTAACAAAAAAATATTACATTTGTCCAAAAGTGGCTTAAATGTTTTTAAAAAATACCTTCATAGCTATTTTTACAGTTAAATAAATAAATTTTATAAAAAAATTTATAAATAATGCTTGATGTCGAACAATTGTCATCATATATGATAATGATATTTTTCAGTAATATGTATTACATCATTAAAATAATTAATAATTCTATGTCATTCATCATAAATCCATTTTTTATTAGTTAGTGTCAAAAAATGCAATGAATAAATTTATGGAACATGATAAATCATATAAACCCATAAATAACCATCTTAAGTAATGAAAAATAAAAATCCAAAAATATATGTTATCAACACCATCATTGGAAGTGAAGTGATAAAATTTAGATCATCAAAATTAATATTTTTATGTTAAGTGTTAAAAATGTTCTAAATTTTTCACTTCAATATTTTAGAAATCTAGTTCTATGAATTCAATAATATGGTATTTTAAATCATTTATTTTAAAAATAATTTGAAAATAAACATTCTTAAAATAAATCTAACACTTTGTTTCATGAGTTCAAAAATAATGTTCCAAATAGCAATGCTTTACATTCATATATTAATACTTTAATTATTTAATTTATGAATGATGCTATAAATTTTAACAATATAATTCCATATACTGACAATTAAATAAAAATATTCTTGTTAAACTATACCACTCTATTATAAAAAACAATGAATTATATAATCAAGGGTTGTATGTGTTAAAATGTATAACATCAATGTTAAAATTTGAAATTCAAGTGTCTAAATATGTAATTAAATCATATACATCGTTAATTATTTTAATATTCCACCCAAATTTACATTAAAATCATACTTGTTTATTCATGATTGACAAAAAACAATAAAAAATCTAAATTTTATTTCCAGTATTAAAAAAACGTCACTTCAAAAGATTATATTTTAGGAAATAGATTTATATAAAACCTAACACATACCAATAGTAGTTTCAAATTAAATGAAAATATATAAAATAAACCAATACATTTTTCAATACATTTTTCTAGATCTAATAAGAGACAACCTTTAACATATAATATTTTACTCAAAAACTATAATATTAAATTCATTTATAATCCAAAACCACCCAAATTTTTTTATTGAATTCCTTGGATGTATTTATATTTTTCAAATGAATTAAATATTAAAAAATATATATATTTTAACGTTCCATCATTTTAATTATCAAATTACTGAATTTTTTTTTCTAGAAATGATTAAAAAGTATTTTCATTTTTATTATACTCAAATCAAATGGAAAATAAATAATAAGAAGTAGAAATATAAAATTTAAACGTATAGAAATACAAAAAAAATGATTTTTTTATATGCACACATATAGATTAATGATTTTATTTATTTATTTTAACAAATAAGAATAATAATATAATTATTATAAATGTGAAATAACATTTCTTGATATAAATTTATGATAAATTTGAAATTTTGAAATTTTCTGAAAATATTGGGTGGTTCTTTGAATTTATAAAATTATATAATACTAAATTGTGTTATTAAGATCTTAAATATTTTTATTTAAAATTAATTTTCATTTCATTTTTAAAATTATTAGTTTTAAAAATATTTATAGAATATGTGATATTTATTGGAATTTTAATTATTATGGACAAAAATACTAATAAATATTATAAATCAGCTGTAAATAATAAATGTAAATAAAATAAATAAATTTGAATGAAACAAATATTGTTATCTTAGACTAAAACCTCATCCTTTGAAAGATCCCGAATGATTTTTATAATTTTATTAACAAATTTCAGATTTTATGATAGTGAGCTATTTTTCTGGAAATGATTATAAAAATTGATAAGTCTATAATTGACCATGTGTGCCACTACATGAAGAAGATCAAATCACCATGATTTTCAAGTGACCTTGAAGAAGTGAAAACTCATTGAATTCCAAGTAAATGCTTGAAAAAAAGATATTGCGAATTTGACGAGACAATTCTATCTAAGTCATGAATTGAGAATGTGTTGTGGTTCAACTGATTAAATTTTTACTAAATCCACCACAAATTAATCATAATGTGACCGCATGAATGATTCATCCAACCATACAAAACAAAAATATAACTTATGAAGGATTAGTTTCTCTAGGACTGGAAATAACCACATGGGTATCTATATTAACTGCATGAAGACATAATCCTACCACATGAAGAGATAAAGCAACTGCGTGAAGAGATAAACCTTCCTCATGAATAATTTTAGTGATCGTGAGTAAAAATCAAGTGACTTTTGGAGTTGTGCCATAGAACCAAATTCTTATGTACATTATGATAAATTATTTTATGGTTTTGAATATTAATTAACTATTTATGACATCATATTTTTTGTTCCGGGAGATATAGTATGTGATAATGTCCTAAGAGTAGTGGTCGCACTAAAAGGTCATAGTAATTCCCCTCTATGATAAGAACCTAGAAGTGCAATGACCCAATTCGTGAATATATTTTCTATAGCTTTAGGATATCATTTGAGGGACACAAATTATATATGCTATCAGTGGTGGAGATTCATAGGACATTGAGCCAACTTCTCATTGTATATGCCCTTGGTAATATCCAGTATGGATATTATGAGAACGAACCCCACCAGTAATAAATCCACATTTCTATATTTCACTGTATGTTCCTATATACATATATGTTTATTGTTCCTTAGACTTAAATATTATTATTAATTAGCAACATGAGTGGCACTATTATATGCATTGAAAAAAACCATGAACACAGATGTTCATGGTGAGGTAGGATAACTTGGGTGTGTTATGAGTAATATTGTGTTATAGAATAAATTGTGGATGTATTTATCCTCTATATTCACTAATGAAAGTTAATATCTCAAACCCTTTTATGAAAATGATATAAACATAATAAATCCACGACCATGTGGTTATATAGGAATGTTCTATTTCCATAATGTCAAAGAAAGTAATATCGAGGACATAGGTTGATGGCACCGACATGCAACCTACTCGATTAGTGATATTGTGATAATGTGATTATATTACAAAATATGATTCCATATGTGGTTACATTTCATTTCTCAATTATCATCTTTCCCTATCGGTGCCTTGGAATGTTGTTAGACCCCAACCTTAGACATTAAGCTGTATCACCGAACACCAATGAGAAAGAGGCATGGAGGGCCACACAATAGGTATATCGAAATTCGCACCTACATAATATATTATTATTTTTTATTTATCATGTTGAATAAATATTATTCCTATATGTGGTTTAATAATTATTCATGTATGATTTATCACATTTATTCTATCATGAGTTATTCGAGAGAGTATATTATGACTAGAATATTTAATTAACATTTATTTTATATTTATTGAATATAGAATTTATTTATTTATTATAGAATAATAATTGGATATTCACTTAATAAATCAATAGAAGTTATTCAAGGCTTGATAAATATTTTGGATGAATAAAGGATTGATTTTAATGGACCTGTGAGAAATAATAATATATAATATAATTAAATTAAATAATATTTAATTATAATTTTCTTATTATGGTAATTTTGAGAAAAAATAATATTATAATTAAAATTTTACATAGGGATTTTCTATGATTAAATAAATATTTAAGGGAATTTGTACAATTATTTTTTTAACCATAGCTATTGAAAACCCCAATTATGTGATTTTATGAAGAGCTAATTCAGTAGTGCACAATGAATCATGGACGATCATTTGAAGCCTATAGAACTACCTTCTCCAAGAATGCTACTAAGAATGAAAACAAATCCCCCCCACCAGATTAGGGTGAATACATTGGAAGAGATACTTCAGGTGATCAAGACGGATTATGCAAGTGTAAGGATCATCCGTGCTAGAACCTGGAGACTCATTCAACAAGACCTAGAGATTCCTGGAACACTTGTGGATCAACTCAAGTGGAAATCTTTACCTAGTTTCTATAACACAATAATGGTTCACTACAGATTTATCACTAAATTTAACAATGATGAAAGAGTTACTTATAATAATTTCATTATCTAATTATTGTAATTATATATAATACGTGTTGATCTCCTCTCTCAGTTACATAATTATTAATGTTGTCTATCTTTGATTAAATTCCTTTGATCATGATTATTAAACATTGTATATATCATGGATTAATCATAGATCATTACAAAAATCAATGTTGGGAACCACCCATCGCACACATCCACTATGCCCAGAACCTAAAAATGGTATTAGAGATAGGTACAAAAATTGTTTATAATTATTTAAGATCATTGGTGATTTATATTTTTGTAATTAAGTTTTTCAATGCATGTTTAATCGTTCTTTATAACAGAATTGAACGATTGGTTTCATCCTTCTCCTTTTATCATATATATAATCAATACATTTAATTTTATTATTAAAATAGTATCGAGAAACTCAAATGGAGGTTTCAATGATTCTAGACGGCTAACACAGGAGTACATATCATGTAATATGATTTAGATGTTGTGTACTCATGGTCAATGCACTATGTGTTAATTTGGAAATTAATTAAACTATGTGCATTGATGACAAACGGTGTTGTTAATTCTTACATTTTGTGTTGACTGGGAAAGATTGGAACATGATCAGCCAGAGTAGACACCATGTGGAACATGTACATAGATTTTAGTCCCTTTGAGTTAAATACAGGATATGTATTCAATACACAAACTACCTAACTATTGATCATGTAACAAGGAGTCCATAAGACATTCGACCCATTAGACATGATGTGTGATCGAAATTTTCTGAGGCACATTTTTAACATCTAGTCTCTAAATGTGTACCTTAGATGAATAGTGTAGCGTGTAAATGTTGTGTAGATATTATCTACACATCATGTACTTTTACAAAAATATGCAGATTTAAAATTTATATATTTTACTATGTAAACTTAGAGATATGTACATTTATTTGGTTTTAATGATAAGACATTACATGTGATGTGTTTTTATATTAAAAATATTTAAATGTTTAAATAATATCTTTGTAATGTTCAGATCTTCATATCATGTATGAGTGGTATTACAAAATGATACTTTTTGTGCATTGATGTACAACACATGATCGAAAAATCATTTAATTCATGTAATAATCCATGAAGTGCACATTGTGAATGTACATGATAAGTATTGTGTACAATATTTTACAAGAGTAAAATAGTATACAAGTGTAATATATGTTGGTTAGAATTGAATGGGTATTCACTGTGTTACCTCCAAGGTATATGTTATATACACAGTTATTTTTAAATGATTTTTTTTAAATGATTATAATTATTGATAATATCATTGAAATTCATATAAGAATGAAGATACAAGGATTTATTGATTAATTAACGATAATAATTAATAGATTTTAATGCAATAATTGTTAAATATGAATGACTAAATAAATTAATGCTAGTTTTATTGAATGTGTAATTCGTTGCATGAATGTGAATGATCATGAGCTTGACCATACCTTTTTATGTGATTGATATTAAATAAATTATTATTAAATTAAATTGTACGCCTATGTTACATATCCCCTTTAATTATGTAGGGTATGTGTGCCCATGGTTTCTTTTATGTAAACCCCCTTTTCCCTCACTTTCATGTGTGTAAAGTCATATGTAATGGATGGAGATCCCAAGCGTGTGGAGGCAGTTCATGTTTGGAGGCAAGGTGAAACCAATCTAAGAAGATACAAAGGTGGACATCTTGAAAGCTATAAACAAAAACCTCAATTCTTTCGATGTGTTTCTCCCCTATGCCAGTGGTTAGCTTTTCAATTACTTGATAAATTAACCACTAGTATAATCCCATGATTATTCCAATTTAATAATTTATTTCAGTCTATTACATGGTCTGTTCATTATGGATGTCTCGTCACAATCACACAATTAATGAATTAATGGGCATGTAAGATAAAACTTGAATATACAAGATTGTGAATAAATATTATATAAGGAATGGTTAATATCTTAAGTAATCATACTAAATATTAAAAAGCTCGGGATAAAGATACAAATTTGAAATTTATGAATAAAAGTATAAAATACCTCAATAAAATATTTAGTCTATATTGCCTTTCATTACACATGTTATAATAAAACCATAGTTAAATGTTCTTGACCAGAATTATTTGGGGTGATTTCAATTATCAAGGAATTATAACATGTGGTGTAGGGTTGACATAACATGGATCACATTAGGGATTAACTATTTAAGAAAGTCATGGTGTAACTTAGAGGAAAAGGTTGAGGAAATCTAAATTGATGATTTTAGGATTGGGAAGTCCACTCAGAAGATCAATTAACTATGATTTAATGTAGTTGGCATTTGGAATGACTACCTCATACCATTTGAGTTGCTTGACCAACCGAAATTGGGATAATGATATTGGGAATATGGATAGTTTTCTATTTAATGTGCAAGGAATAGTATATTCCGAAGACAATGATGGGGGTTATTGGTTTTCGGTAAAATAGTGGGAGACTAACAAATATAATATTTATTTATTTCTCTAACTTTTATTAGATAATGTAAAAAAATTATTCTTATGTTATTTTTTAGAAATAGAAATAAAATAACATCAAACATCTCATTGTAATCCATTAGTAATAAGGAAAGACTTATCATCGGCAGAAATTTACAACAGTGGAAAAGTCTCATGAGTGTTATCCTTTTCCACTAAAGGAAATTGTTTGTTCTAGAAGAACCATTACCAGTTGTGCATGGCATTGATCGATGTGATGAAGAGCTATATCTTTATGAGAAATATCATAATTATTATATATATGTTTAGTTCTTCATGCAATTATCCTTGTTCAATGATCTTTTAATGAAACATGATTATTTTTATTCCTCTATCATGATGTATCGCATCATAAATCTCTATCATGAGAAGGTGAGACAAGAGAGGAATGAGGTCTCTAATTATTTGTTAAATACTATGATTGGAGATTCTATGCTTGCTGGGCCACATGTATTCAATATTATTGGGAATAATGAACACCTATACATATTAGTGATTAAATTCATGGATGATTTGTGTATAGATATTATGCATTCATCAGTTACCAAGATATTATAAAACTTTATTAATAATTAAAATATGATTAATAGTGTGAAGAGTCTTTCAGAACATCTGACCTTGATTTTCCAAGTGGACAGGAACATGGGGCATGGTAAACCGATAGTTCATAGGGTGAATAATAAGAGGAAGGACAAGGAAAAGGTTCCTAAAAATTATATTATGTATAAACCTCATGAGTATCATCCTACCAAAAGGAATAAGATCCAATGACAAGGTAAATAAGGGGAAGCAATATGTTTTTCTTGTGGAAATGTGTTCCACTTGAATAAGAACTTCACTCAGATGAAAGTGGAAGATAAAAGTTCATTTTTAATCAAGTGAAATCTCTCCATTTTTACACAGTGGGTATTAGATATATATTTTTCTTCTCATATATGTATCCCAATGCATGAACTAATAATATTTTGGGATATTTCCAGAGGATATGTGGATCATAAAGATGCTAATGGAGTGTGGTTGGCTTCCATATCCATTGGTGACTACTGCTATTTATTTACAATGAGAATTATTTTTGTTTTATTATATAATTATTATATACTAATAGTTAGAAATAAAATAATTTCTATGTCATGTTTATATAAAAATTGGAATATTATCAAATATGGAAATAAAATATTGTTATTTTATAAGTAAAATATATTTTATGGTATGATAAATTTATATAATGGTCTTTATGTATTAAATTATGAAATACATGTGTTGGAAATGAATAATGAATCATGTTCACAAGACTCAAATAACACCCAGATCTAGAATAACCATCTTGTTCTGGTAAAATAGAAGTGTTTGAAAAATCTATGTCAGTATGATTATTTAGAATCTTCTGAGTTAAAACCTATTGAATGATGTCACATATTTTTATAAAGAAAAATGGAAAAACCACCATTCATTAGATATGATGAAAAGGCCACAGATCTTCTACGAGTGATACACACTGATATGTGGGGATCATGTCTAGTAGAAGCTAGAAGTGGATATGCATAATTCATAACTTATAATGATGACTTCAGTAGATATGGATAAGCCTAATTAATGAGGTTTAAGTCTGATTGCTTTCAGAAGTTCGAGGAGTTCAAGAATGATGTTTATAACCATCTTATTGAGAATATAATTGAATTTAAATCAGATCAAGGTGGTGAATATCCTAGCCAAGATTTTATCCAAATTATATGGGAGTTTGGGATTATATATCAACTCAATCCTCCTTAAACACAATATTTAATTGGTGTTAGTGAAAGAAGAAACCATAAATTGATAGACATGTTATGGTATCTGATGTATCATTATGATATTCCATTATCATTTTGGGGAAATGCATCACAAATTATGGCATACAAATTAAACCGATTGCAAACTAAAGTGGGAAAGGTAATTTCCTTATAGTTATGGAGTGGAAAGAAACATGCTTTATCACATACATGTGTATGGGGTATCGAAGCATTTGTTAAGGACTTATTAGTAAACAAAATAGAACCCTAGGACATGAGGTGTATCATTATAGTTTATCCCATGGAAAAAATGGATACTATCGATACGACCACTGAGATTAAAAAGTTAATGTTACCTGACAATCCCTATTTCTTGAGAGGGAGCACATCCTCAAAAAGGATAGTTGGAGAAAGATATAATTTAATGAATTATATTATAGGATAAACAAATGATTCTGTATAGGAACAGATTCATCAAGTCCCCGTGGAAGAAGTAGTTCATGAAAGGCATGTAATATGCAGGCATATAAGAGAGGCAAGAGAACAAGATAGATGGTTTTCTAGTCACTGAAGTTGGTGAATCATTATTTGTTGATAATGATTAACCTATCTCCTAAAAGGATGCGGTAAAGAGAAATTAAGCTTCAAGATGGATATAATTTATGAATTATAATATGGATTTCATGTATCAAAACAATGTTTGGGTTCTGGTCAATGCCTAAGATGATGTAAAGACTATTGGATGCAAATGGGCATTCAAGAAGAAACTTTACATAGAAGGTAATGTTAGTACCGATAAAGATAGTCTAGTGGGTAATGTTTTTAAACATCCACCTGGAATTGATATTATGAAAATATTTCTATAGTTTCTATATTTAAATCCATTACAATCATACTTTCTATAGAATCATATCATGACTATGATATTTGAAAAATGGATGTCAAAAAGTATTCCTTAATAGTAACCTTTGAGAAGATTTCTATATGAAACAACCAGAATAGATTGTGGCACCTGGTGATTCCAAAATGATTTTCAAGCGGTAGAGATCAATGTATAGATTGAAGAAAGCATAGAGGTCCTAGAACAGTTCACCCAACAAATTGATAAAGGATCATGGTTTTATTACAAATTAATGTGAGCCATTTATTTTAAATATTTTTAATAGGAATGTTGTCATTATCCTAGTATTTTATGTTGATGACATGTTTCATACATGATACACCATATCGGTATTACAACCAATTAAGGACTAGTTTTACTAGGGCTTCTCCACGAAGGAATTGGGTGAATCATCCTATGTTCTAGGGATCGAGGTCATTTGTGATAGATCTAAGAGGCTTCAGGGACTAAGTCAATGTATATATATTGACCAGATACTAAATATATTTAATAAGGAATAATCCAATAGGGGATTAGTTTTAGTGTCACATGGTTTTTATATTTCAATTAAATGTGTCCCTAAACACAACAAGGTAAGGATAGAATGAATAAGATTCCATATGCATCAGTGATACAATCAATCATGTTTACCATTTTATATACTAGACTTGATGCTTACTATGCATTGAGAATGGTAGGAATATATCAAGAAGATCTATGATAAAAAAACTATACTACTAATAAGGCTATAAATATCTATCTATGAAGAACTAAGGATATGTCCCTGGTGTATTGAGGAGACGAGGAGCTGGTCATCGAGGGTTATAATGATGCCAGTTTTCAGATAGACCAGAATGATCTAGTTTCACAATCAGGATATGCTTTCTATATCAATGGAGGAGTTGGGTGTTGGAAGAGTTCAAAGTAGCCAATTTTAATTAATTCTATTGAAGAGTCTGAGTATGAAGAAGATTTTAATAAATCCATGGAAGCCTCTTTTATTAGGAACATTGTCTATGAGTTTGATGTTCTCTTTATCACTAAACAACCTATAATTTTTTTGTGCTAATACTATATTGGTGGATCTTGAAAAAGAGCCAAGGTCACACCAAGATACAAATAATATACTCCGAAGTTATCACCTCTTGAGTGATTTATATCTGATGGATGAAGTTACAGTAGTAGAGTACCCACATAAGAGAACATAGAGGACCCATTGAATAAAGACCTATCTTAGTAGGAGCATGAGTATCATGGGAGAGCTGGATTACTAAAGGTTGTTAGCAGTTGGATCTAGTGAAAGTGGGAGTCTCTTGGAGTTGGTGACCTAGAATGAAATTATTTTTTACTTTATGATAACTTATATTCCTGGTTCTGAATATTAGTAAACCACTTTTCACATAATTATTTCACTTCTCTATGATATAGTATGTGATTATTTCTTAAGAGTAGTAGTCGCACTAAATAGTCATAGTAGTTCTCAAATGTGATGAGAAACTAGAAGTGATATGAAACCATTGTAGAATATATGTTCTATAGTCAGTTGATATCAAATGAGGCATAGAAATGATACAGGATATCATGGGTGGATAATCATAGATCTTTTAAGAACCGTTTCACGGCATGATCCCTTAGTAATATCCAGTATGATTATTATGAGAACGAGACCTTCCAGTAGACAATTCTCATTTCTAAGTGTCATTGGGTATTTCAATCTACAGATATGTTTATTTGTCCCTATACATTAATAATATTATTAATGAGTATTATGAATCATTCACTTAGATGTATTGATGAAAAATGTGACATCATATGTTCACGATGAGATTCGATATATTGGTTGTGTCATGAGTAATATTGTATTAATGAATAATGTGAGAGACTATAGATCCCTTTTTTAATTAATGGAAGTAAATATCTCATGCCCTTTGATAGAAATGATATATCCTAAATGAAGCTTTGGTCATGGTGTTCTATAGGCAAGTTCTATTTCTATAATGTCAAACAAAGAGATATCGAGCACATTGGTTGATAGCACTGTCATGAAACCTACTCAATTATAGATATTGTGATAAAGAATTTATATTATACTTTATGAATCCATATTAGTTTACTTGATTTGTGGCATTAAATTCATTCTTAATGGGTGACTTGGTGTGTTTCTAGATGATAACCATGGAATTTTGGATGTTGTTCCTAATTCCACTGAGAAAGAGGTCAAGAGTGTCACACACTAAGTGTATCCATAATCTCAGTTAAATAATATATTGTTATTTTTTATTTAGTGGGATGAAGAAATATTATTCCCAAACATGATATAGTAATTATAAATGTATGATGGATCATATCTATTTAGACAATATTTATTTGAGAGAATGTATTGTGAGAAGAATATTTAATAAATATTTACTTTCTATCTTGTTATTTTAATATTAATTTATTTACTGGTTCATAATGTAATAATATTTATTTAATAAATAAAAATACATTAATCAAGGACTGATAAATATTGTGGTGGAATGGATGAACAAGATTAATGGTCTAATGAGAAATAAAAATATTTAACATTGTTGGATTAAATAAGATTTAATTATAATTTTCTAGTTTACAAGATGTTGAGAATTAAAAATATATTTATTATTATTTGGCATCGGTATTTTCAATGATAAAATAAATAAATAATGGAACATGTAATTTTTTTTATTTTAACCCTAGAAATATAAATTCCCAATTATATTATTTTTCTTATGAAAAAATTAATTTGTGCACAATAAATATTAGATGATACTATCAAGAGTAGATATATCATTTCTCCAAGAACTCTCCAACGAATCGAATGGAATCCTCCTCCATCAGATCAAGGATAATGCTTTAGAATTGATTCTCGAGGTGATCGAGGTGGATTTCGCAAGTGGAGGGATCATCTGGGCTATCACCCGCAGACTCCATTGGTAATGTATTAAGATTCCTAGAACATGTTTGGATAACCAATAGAGAAAATATACACTTTTTGTATACATAAAAATGATTGTGTACCATAGATATATCAGTAGATTCATCAACGATTAATGATTTCCTTAGTGGAAATTCTTTATCTAATTAATATAATTATAAACAATATGTGTTGATATCATTTTTATTCGTTCATATGTTATTAATATTTTTTCTATATTTGTTTCAATTCCATTGATCACATAAATTAAATATCATATAGATCATGAATTTGTCATCAATCACGGAAACAATCAGTCTTCGGCACAACCCATCATGCGCTTCCACTACGATTAGAATACGTAGTGGCCCCAGGTCAAAAATTATGTTACATCATAAATGAAAATAATGATCATTCCAACTAATAGAGAAAAATAAATTCCCCTAGTTTCTATGTGAGAAAAAATAATTCCGAACTGATGACCAAGTGACTATGTATAACTTAATATGAGATAATTATTCAAATCACCAACATATTTATTTTTTATGCATTAATTTCATAGTGAATTTAAAAATGCAATGAGTATGATGATTAACGAATGTACATTATCAAACATCAAATTAGATAAGGGATATTTGTATTAAGTATAATGGATCATGGAGAATTTGTTGTTTGTGGATATTATTATATTCATAGATATTGATACGTTGATAAATATGACTATAGTGATTGTATGAAACTCTATTTTCCTATTATCTTAGTGAAAACCATGTTGAAGATTTTCAGTGACATATCAAAAGATAATTGATCAATCCAAGATGGTCTGATTGAGCTACAATAAAGCTCCACTCTTAATACTATTTTCTTTCTTGGATTAAGATATCCTTTTTATACGTGTTTTATATTATGTTTATTATTTTACACAAATTTTGCCTATTATACTGACGAGTGCTCAAAGTTCATTCGTATATTATTTTTCATATGTTAATCCATGTAAAACTATAGAATATAAATTTTGTATATTTGAATAGTTATGATAATTTTTATATTCAAAAAAATAAATTGGTTGTCAGTATTTTTATTTATTAATAAACATCTCGGAAGAGGGTGAATTTCAAGTGGAGAGGACTAGGCCTCGAGTTGAGACTAAACCTCTTGTTTTATTCTGTTGTTTTTTAATTATTATTTTTTCTATATTATCTAAAATAAACTATTTTCTATTTCAAAACTATATATAAAAATACTACATTTATATATATATATTTATAAAATATGTTTCTTTTATATTGTTTTTGATACAACTAAAAGTTCTTTGAATGTTAACGAGGTCTTATAATATGTTTTTAATTATGTTCTGATCAATCTCTTGAGAAGAATTTTGAAAGATGAAATTATATAATTCAACTATTTTATTTAATTTTTAATCCTTTTTAAATTGATGTATTTTTTTAAAATATTTTTAAAAAAATTAATTGGGAACTCAATTTACCCCCTCATGAGTTATCCACTTCAACCAATATTTTGTATCATAGGTTTGTTTTTTTGGTTTTACGTCTCTATTAATACTTTTTCAACTAATGAAATTTATTATCAAGATGTTATTTTAATTATCTAGTTTATTATTTAATATAAGAAAGAATGTTATGATACCAATAGACCTTTTTATTTTAAAAGCTAAATTTTTTTGAATCGAAACTAAAAATGAAAATTTATCTTTGGAGCATGGGTTTTGATATTTTTGGATCTTTTGAGGAATAATATGAAAAATATAAAATTTATAAAAAGTAATAGAATTATCCCATGAAATATTATTATCATTCTAGAAACAAAACTATTAATGATTTATATTGTGAATTTGGAGAAGATGGGTTTTACAGTATATCTTCATTTAATACGGGTTAATTTATTTTGGCTTGTTTTTCTATTTAACATGAATTCAATTATTATGTTAAATAAATGAGGCTTAATAAATTTACTATTAGTTATGATACATTCAAAAAGAAAAATGATGAATTTATATTCTATATTGGTCTTAGGTTAAATGACATCATAAATTCTTTTACTACACTTTGACAACCAATGAAATACAGTGATCAAGTGATGAGAATCATGATATTTCTTCCAGATCGATGGAGAGGTACTATAGTCACTTTTAGAGAGTCAAGAAACATTTGTAAGATACTAGTAAAAGAATTAATTGGGGAGCTGATGATGCACGATTAATAGGTTAAGGTAAACAATATATATGATGAACCAAAATGAAAATATGTTAAATTTAAAGATTTAAATACAAAAGTAAATGAAGTTATTGAATAGCAAAGAACATTTGGAAGTAAATTTGACATTGATATTGATGATTAAATAGATCATATATCAATAATTTTTTTCATGTTCGTATGAAGGATGATTTTTTTTATAAAGTATTATTATAAAAAATGTTTTCAATAGTGAAAACTAGAAGAAATATTGGAAAAAGTATGACTCAACTAATATGATCAACTGATAAGAATGGAAAATAAGTCGATACATAAATACTATCAGACTGACACTCACTTACACAAAGAAATATAATTATGAGAATAAAAGAGTAAAATGAGAAATTAAAGAAAACATGGAGTGAACATGAGTATATAAATATTGACTCTGATTCAAAAGGATAATATATGAATTGGAAAGCTAATTTATGCTTCATGGCTACTACTTTTGGGTTAATTTTGACTTATCAAATATTTTATGTTTATGAAATGAATAAGAATGAATTGGTGGAATAATTTTCAATGTTTTAAGATACAAATAATGATCAAATATTCTAATTATATTATTTGAAAATGACCCATGTGTTATATGATTTAGGAAAATATTCTCTTGTAAGCATGAAAGAAAATAATGTAAATATTCTAAAAGAGAATACTAATCAATACAAAGGAAATGAAAAAAAATATATTGATGTTTTTTCTTGAATAAGAGAAACTATGAAAAAATAATGCTAATTCATGTTGTACCTAAATGAAATAATTGATTTAGATATTAACCTATATAGAAAAATAAATTATATAAAAAACTATTTTATTCCCAGTTCCAAAAAATGCTTTAATTTATAAAATACTACTAGTTTTGGAAAACATTCAAAGAATTTTGGGCATCATAATTTATTTTAATTATAAATATTTTAATCCTATTTCTAATGAGACTACAAAAAGTATTCCAAAAGCATCGATGGATAAAAATTCTTGACACAAAAAGATCTATCTACAAAAAAATGTATATTTTATTGATTATAGGAAAAACCATTAAAGAGATCCAGTTAAAATATGTTTTATCTATACAATGGGTGTTACAGACATATGAATGGAAACTATTCACTCTTTGTAAAACTTTTAAAAATATATGGTGGGAATTTCATGATTGGTGGCAATGTAAAAGGAAAGTCATTGAACATGGCCAAATTAGAAACACTGAAAGTGTCATTACATATAATGATTTATTATTAGATGGGTTAGAATATAATATTAATAGTATTTATTAGTTTCATGACACTTTTTAGTGTGATATTTAGAAATTAAAGTGTTAATAATAATGATTCCTAGATTTCTTTAGTATTTAATACATTTAAAAATGATAATATTTTTATGTTAATTTAGATTCATTGTTATCAAAAAATGTTCCTTGTTTGAGTAAAGTTTATTGATAATATATCAATTGTATTAAGAGAATGGAACATTACAATATATACTCATTGGTAATGCTTATAAATAAAAGTTTTTTTCAAGTGTCTTAAAAATCTATTATTCTGTAAATACTATGTTTTCAATCACTATCAATAGAAAAAGCAATAAAAATTAACAATAAAAAAATTAAAGAGGTATCTACCTCTCAACCGCTAAAATTTGTTTTTATGGGTTTATTGGGACTGTATAGAATTTATAATATAGTATGAAAACACAATGGTTTTGTTATAGTTTCTGACTATTCTTAATATACATGGGTATTTTTCAGTTCTCAAAAAAGTTAATTTGCTTCATCTATTTCTAAATATGAAACATCAGTAAAGAAAATTAGTGTACTAAACATAAAGACCATTTGAAGTAATCATATTTTAGTGATTAACAAACGTGAATTTGAATATTTCTACACAAAAAATGGATACACTCACAATTTCTCTATACTGAAAAAACCAAAAAAAATTGGGGTCATTAAAAGAAGGAAAATTACACTACATGAAATCACTCAATCATTGATCACATAGTATTAAATTTCTTTATATTTATGAGATGAATCTATTTATACACATTTTTATGTTATCTATAGAGTTATTATAAGACCCATCTTAAAAAACACTCCATATAAATTATAGAATTGTATAAAACCCAAAGAATATTTTTTCATTGGATGTGAGAACCTCAATGAAAAAAAACTCGATGGAAATTAAGTAATGGAGATGTAAGTATAATTGAACTAGTTAATATGGAATAATTTATGGGGCTTATTATATATTCCCAAAGAATACATAACTGTTGGAACTAATTAAGGTTTTATAAATATTGTTGATTCGTCTAGTATAATCATTAGAATGAAAATTTGTATGGTTTTAGAAGGATATAAACAAGAATATGGTATTTCCTATGAAGAAATGATTTCACAAATAACTATAATTGAAACCATAATAATACTACTTTCCTTTATTAAAGATGATAATTTCAAACTATATCAAATTGATGTGAAGGGTTAATTCCTAAATATATATATAATAAAGGATATATCTGTTTAGAAAACCTACGGATTATAAAGCTTCAATTTTTCAAATTGTGTTTTTAGACTTACAAAAGATTTATATTGTTTAAAATAATCTCATGGAAATTTGTAAGATAGGACCTAAACATATCATATTTTAAATTTTTATATAAAAGGTTTCATAGAACCTTGATTATTTATAAAACATTCAATGGATTTGATTATCATTAAAATATATATTTTTACAATTTTATTTTTGGATCATAAAAAAATCTTTGTGTATTTTATTCTACAAAATGATCAAAATTTATTTTTATTTAGTTACATTTTTGAGTTAAAATACTTTATTATATTTAAAATTTTTATAAAATAAAGGAAATATTTTAAATTAATGTAAATACACATAGGATCATTTAAACCATCTAGGTATGAATAACACCAAAGCTAGTGACCCTCCTCTAAGTACATTATATATGTTAGAAATGAATTAAAATAAAAAATTAGTGGAAAAAACTACTTATATTTTTATGATTAGATGTTTATTATACTTAACTACTATGTGACCTGATATTATTTTTAGTTTGTGGACATGTTCACATTTTCCTAAAACACTAAATAATATCATTGAAATGTTATAAAATTATTTTTTAAATTGCTAAAAAACAACCAAATTTGAATTGTTTTACTCTAATGGAACTTAATTTGAGTTAGTTAGTTATTAAAGATACTAATTTTTCTGTATTTATATTAGATATAGAGAGTATATTTGAAAAATTTAATATTATGGGAATGTATCCATTTTGATGGTGTTGTAAGAAAAATAGTTTTGTTGCATGATATATTATTAATGTAGAGTACATATCTATATGTAGTTGGTGTGAAAATGTTATATAGATTAATCACACTTTACTTGAATATGGATATCAATTCATATATGTTGCTATAAATTGTGAAAATGACTATTCTATAAACATATATATTTATCATATATCTCACTCTAGAAAAAACATATAGATATAAGACATCATTTTTTGAGAAAAAGTTTTTCAATGGGCGACATAACTATTGAATTCATTTGAACTAAAAATGGATTTTAAAAAACCTACATACCCATTGAATATTTATAGAATAAAATATTTGAGAAGTGATTTAGGATTGACTAATTATTTAGGAACCATTAAAATTAGTTATAACAGTGAATTTTTTTAAAATCTTCTTCTTTTTGTTTACATCAGTACAAAAAATATGTGTTTCTAAATATATTTTTATATTCATAATATGTGAAATATGTTCCATGGTTTTATTTGAAATTAACTGTGGGATTTTTCATATATTTACTTAAGTTACCATGACAAGTTTTTATGTTTCCAGTATAACTACCATGAAACATTACTCATACTGTATTTATACATAACATTATACATTTATCGTGTTTTTGGTATTCTTACTTTGAGTGTAATGTTAACATACTGAATGTTCCTTATCTAATTTATTTTGAGTACATAGTTAGTACATCTTCCTTGTCTATTTTTACTTTAAATATTTCATTAATTCATTTTTGAAGTTAATTATTAAATTTAATTATTATTATATTCTATGAATGATTTAATTATATTTAAAATTTTAATACGAAACAATTCACATACTTACTCTGAAATACATTTATAATTTTAAAATCCCTACTTATTTTCTCAATGTAGAAACACTCTTAAAAAAATATGATAATTTTGAGATATTGAATCGTAATGAAAATGTATATCAAAAAATAAGTTAATAATTATGACCCTCATGATTGGTCACTTCTGAAAAAGTGATTGAAGAAATATAAATATAGATCAAGTTATATAGTTAGATCTTGAAACTCTTAATTTGTTGTCCCGCCATTTTTGAATAAAATGAGTTTGATTCATAGTGAATTCATTCTTGAAAATTATTTTTAGTGAAATCGAATCAAAATCAATGTTAGAATGAATGGTTTAAGGAATAGAGTAATCTATTCTATCTGATATTTGTTATGTAATTTTATGCACATATGGAATTCAATCCTATAAATAAATATCCACTACTCATACATTGGTGAATTAATAATTTTTTTATTTTTCATTAAAACATTGAAAAATGAGCTTAAGTGTGCGATATACATTTCAATATAAACACTTTTAGAGTATGTTACCTATAAACCTCACCCATTTCAAATTACAAAATGCAATAGAATAATTCACTTGGAATATGATACCCAATAGAACAACTATAATGGATTTGTTTAGTGAATATAGGTTTTGGTTAAATTTTTACAACAACTCATTAGTTCTAGAAAAGGGGACATCAGAATCTTGAGGCATTGTGGTTTTTTATTTTATTCTTTATGAAAAATTGGATATTGATCATCTTTTATAGAAACATCATTAGAGAAATTTCAGAGATGTGTATGTTATCTTCTTTGATTAATTGTTTTCCTTATCCGAAATTCATATAATCCTTGTTCGATTATAAATGATTAGTTCCATAGAGGGGGGATATAACATCCTCATATGTCCTATTTCTGACATAGAAGATCTATTGGAAAATGTAATTCTTCTGGAATCCCTATAAAATGGAATGAATGGATGATAGTGATAATCTATATCAATGTTTTGATCCAATGAAGTATCCTATAAGGCCAAAGTATTTGGTGGATCAATCCTGGATCCTAATAAAATTTATGAGTATTGTTCAGATAATGATGTTACTTTGAGTGGGAAGAAAAAAGAGAATATGTGTAGATGGATATAGATGCTTTATGTGAGTAATATTGAATGGCCAATGAGTATGAAAAAATTACATCACCTAAAATTTCATTTAGATGACCTGATTCTCCATTTACACTACATTCGCATGAGTCTGAGTTACACGAAAAAGATCTTGTGGATACTGAGGTAGAATATTGAAGATTTTTTTTTTCAGAAAAATAAGATTGTGACTCATGTGAGTCTGAATAAAATGAAGAAAAGTCAATGAAGTCTGCATCCCAAACCTAGTTTTTGAAAATTCTCATAAACCTAGTAGAACATTTGAACCATTCATGGGAGAGGATACCCTAGGATAAACATTTCTAGGTCTAGACTACTCGGACTTATATGATAGTGATGATGATGATGGTGATGGGGGCATTACACCTGGATATGGTGGACCTATAATCCATCTTTTTGAAAGTCCATGTAAAGTATCATTAATTAATCAAATTTATTCTCACGGTGGGTTATAAGAATAACCTTTTTGATCCCTAGTTTTACATGATCTAGAGGATATATATAGTAATAATCTTAACTATGAAAGTGTGGATCTTGAGAATACAAATTTAACATTCCAAATTGGATCACTGTCTATAAATGTACCAGATGTTTTAGAAGAAGAAAATGATTTTCATAATAATGAAATATATTCCATGATATCTAAATCAGTGTATATTGAGGATGAGATACATGGTAGTCATATGAACTATAAGACATCAACACTTGTTCTTTTATTTATCTCTTACACATCTTATGTGGAAAATGTTTATTTGAATTAGATAAAAATAACACTTTATGTGTGTGTTAAAATAATTGTTCATTTCATTTGGGGAACTCAATGGACCCAATTAAGGAAAAAAATATTGCCAAGTCAATGAATATTATCATTACTCATCATCAACCATTATTTCATCTCAAACTAGATTGGCTGAAGAATAATATTGATGATTTAGAGATCATGTTGGCGATCTGTAGGTATATATTTCTTATATTATGTTAAAGTCAGTTAAAATATTAATGGATATTGTGTTTTAGCCTTCTAATGTTCCTTTATCTTTTTCAGTCCCTACTCTTTATCCTATTACCTCTATTATTGATGAAGATATAATCCAAAAACATATAAAGGATGTGTTTATAGTTATTTTTGAAGAATTTAAGAGAACAAGAAAAGTATCATTTGATAGTTTTCAAACACATGATGCTTAGACTACGGAGTTAGTAATTAAATATGTCAAACATGCTTCCATAGATATAAGAACAATAAAAAGGCTATTATATTCTATATCAGTCGGATCATCATCAAATATGACCAAAATACAATATTTAGATCTATTAAATTGGATATTAAATTACCTACTTTTTCCTATTACATTTCATCTCATGTTGTGAACTTAAAAGTGGTTACATGAGTTTTAGAGGGCTTTATGAAAAATAGAGTGGCTTATTTCTATGATATGGAACATTGTTTCAAAGCATTGATTCAATTTACCATATTTATTTAACATTACTTATGAACTATTAATACATCTATTCTAGATCATCCTCCTATACCTATATCATCAACCCCTATATCTACCACCACTTCCCTTAATCCTTTTGGCATGTCTCCTAGCCATGTAGTCCAGAATGTAAGACCTATTTCTAGATTTTTATTCATTGGTGAACCTTCTTCTACATCTACACCACACAATATATCCTCTATTCCAACAAAAACCTCAAAATAAAATGATACAATACCCTATATATAAATTAGAGATGTTTTTTTATCTTTTTTTTAATTATAATTCCTTATAGGGACACTCTTTGAAATCTTTTTGTAAATATTTAAAAAATTAATGAAATAATATTTTTTCTTCTCATTTTTAACATCTTTCTAATTATTTGTTTCAAAAATTGAATATTTTTCTTTATTATACACCATTATATAATTTTTGATAATCTCAAAAGTTGGAGTTTATTTTTTAAAAAAATTAACGAATAATAATATTAAAAAATTCTATGTATTCAATTAATTTAGTATATCATTCATTTAATTCACTTCATATATCATTAACGATTTGGGACCATCAAAAAAGGAGAGATTGTTTTATTATTCCAACAACTCCATTTTTTACTGATCCAAAAAAATGTTTATAATTTTGTTAATGAAGTTTATGATTTATGATAGTAAACAATTTTATGGCTGAATTATCAAAATTTCTATCTTTGGAAGTGATTATGTGTACCTAAAACCCTAAGAAGTTAAATTGACCTTGAAGTTGAAGTGAACATTTGGAATTGACCTCATGTTGAAGTCCAAGTGACCATTGAAAAAATTTATTGTGTATCAGATGAGACCATTATTTCTATGTCTTTAATTGACCATGTATTAAGCTTCATGTTTCCACAAGTGTATTTAATGAACCACACATTGAATTCAGAGTGACCGGATAAAGGATTTTACATACCACATGAACAAAAAAACCAACTATGTGACATGTTAGTATAATTTATATAAATAATGAACTGAATGCATGTTTAATTGTAGTAAAAACACGAATAGATGATCTTATTGTGAATATATGAACCTACTTCTTGAATAATTCATTTGACTGTGAGTAATTATTAATTGACTGCATGATGGAATTAACTGACCATCCCTACTAATCACGACTCAAAGTATTTTTCCCTAAGTGATGACCAAGTAATAATTTCTATCATAATAAGTGAGAATTATTCAAATATTTAAAGTTTATATTTGAATTCTCTAATTCCAGAGTCATTTAATTTATGAATTTAATTGTTATGATGATTAAATTTTGAATATTATACAATGGATAATTAGATATGGGGTCAAATTAAGAAGTAGATACGTTCACAGAGAAAGTAATATAAGTGGATAGAAAGACATTCAATGATCTTAATACATTGATATAATTGACTACAATGATTACATTCCACTTTAGTTTCCTTCCCTCTCAGCGTAACCATGATTGAAGATTTTTATCGATAGATCTAAATATAATTGATCAATTGATGTTTATATAATTGAGATAAATAAATATTCTTAATATTTTATATATTTTTGAACTTTATTTTAATTTTGGTTTTATTTAATCTTTCTATTCAAAAATATATTATCATGTATTATATTATAGAGTTCATGATAGTCTTTCACTCATTATTTTACATTTTTAACCAATTTAAAATTGTGGAAGTGGTTGCGTGTGGCCTAGACTACATGTGAGTAATTTTTATATGAAAATACTAATCTAGGTAATGGATCTATTTATTTATTATTTAAATACTTGGGAGTGGAAAATTACCATTTGGAGTCTATTAGGTCTCACCTTGAGATAGAACCTCTTGTTTTCTATTTGTTGTGGGTTTTCTGGTTTTTTTTATTTTCTTGAAACAAAAATCTATTTTATTTTGAACACTATATAGAAAAAACCTAAATTGATATTTATCACTCATACATTGAGAGAGGGGAATATGGTTGCAGATGTTTTGGCTTCTATGGAATCTTAGAATCAAGGTATATTTTCTTTTCTTTCCATGGGTTCTTTTCCGAAGGAGGGGATGAAATTTGTAGTCAATGATGCTTTGGGTTTGCATTATTTTATACCACTAGGAGTTTTTTTATCGAGGTTGTATGTACTGTGAACTTTGAAATTAATAAAAATATTATTTTCCAGTCATATTTATCATTAATATACATTTTATATAAAATATTGGATAGATGTAAAATTGTTTGTAATGTTAAGTATATATTAAAACTATTTTAATCGATTTGTGACCGTACGTTTGGAAAAAAAATTGATTGTTCGGATTATATATTACTATTATTATTTTATAAACTGGGTGGTTTTATAAATTGGGAGATTTAGTTTTTAAATTTTTTAAAATTGAAATCTTAATTGGGAACTAAATTCAATCCCTACTGTGTTATCCCCTCTCACCAACAAGGAAAATGTAAAAAGAATGTCTTAAAATGTTACAGCTCTCCCTCATGTCTTGTTGGGGTTATAATCAATTTATTGAAATTTTTATTTTAATTAACACATATTTTTAATTAAATCCCTCTATTGGAAATCAATTTACATTCTGCCATAATATTAATGGTCTATTTCATATGAATTTTAGCGTTATAAAAAAGTTTATAATATTATAGAAGAAATTTAAAAATATATAAAAAATATATTATAATATTAGTACAGATAAAAAAACGTCTAAATAGTAACCAAATTATAAAATTGAATGAAAATTTGACTAATAAAATACTTACATTTAAAATGACTTAATAGAAAATATTATTTATAAAATAACATTTCAAATTATTATTTCCATAGAAACACCAGTAATAAGAATACTTTAAATAATTTCAAATTTAACATTCCTAATATAGTATTTAATCCCTCATTGTAATACTATTGTATATGATCACATATTGAAATAATATGAACATATAAACCTTTCAATGAGATTTTATATTGACTTGGATAAAAAAATATTTGATAACATCATATAAAAATATTTTAAAACATAGTAACTTATAATAAAAATAATAGTCATGATGAAATTTACATTTTTTAAGTATTAGCAATGGAACCTATTTTTTGTCTTTATATTATTAAAATGAATAGAAAAAATCAATTTTTGTAGGTGGTAATGATGTTACTCCTTATAGGGTGTTGTATTTAATGGATTTTGAATTTTATATCTAAAAAATGTTGATGACAATGTTGAAAAAATGAAACAGCCAATGTAAAAATTTTCATCATCTAAATACCAGATCATAGGTCTATGATAGGTTGGTTGTCATAGATATAACAACATTAACTAGTTTTTGTAGTGAAATTTATAATTCTATTAACTAATACTGAATGATACTTGTATAATAATGAAGGCAAAAACTAATACAATTTCATAAAAAAATATCATTTTATATCTAAGGGGATATAAAATATTATATATAAATACACTAGGATTTATTTCATAAAATTTATTACATAAAATAAATTTAATTTATATGGATTTTTTGTTTTATATTGTTTCAAATGAAAAAATATGAAATGATGGTAAAAAACATTTATCAAGACAAATGGTTGTGTTGTAACTATAGTGGAAGGTTATATAGATCAAAGGAGGGAAAAATATTTTATGAAAAAAAGATTGGTTAATATCATTTACATTCCCTAACTAGAGAGTAGTAGCATAACATCAATATAGATTAAGGAAATATATAAAATATAGAGTATTGTTCTTGTTCTCTATCAAGAAAAAAATACCTAATTATGAAATGATAATATAAGTTAAATAGAAATATCATATTTGGAAACATCATTAATGGACCGATAAAGAGGATAATAACTAAGGGGATAATTTAAATCTATATCATATATTATAAGGTTCAAAACAATCAATTTTACCACAATTATTTAATCTAAAAACATTATAAAAATCATACAGTTGTATCCTCTATTTAAATCAAGTGGAATAATTAGTTTTTGATGTTGAAAATGCCTAAATCTAATTGGAATAAGTTTATTTATTCATTTTAATGGTTAAATAAATAAAAATAACAAAAAATAAAAGAGGAAAATTAAAATGACCTAACAAAAGATTTACTGGATCCAAATTTAGTTCAAAACCCAAAATTATTTTCCTCACCAAAATCCTGAGGCTACCACCATATGACGATGGGTTACAATACGCATTGAGAGATTATATATTCAATTAAAAATTAAAAATCTAACATGAAATAAATAAACTATATAAAATTCCATGACAAAATGGAATAACCATTCATTTGATATAAATGTAAAAAGAATCAATATGCTCACATTGGATGTTAAAAAACAAAATGTAAAACAAAAGAAATATCTTCACCCCAATTAATAAATCCTCTTCCAGATATATCATTAATCTTGAAGGAAATACTCACATCTAGAAATTATCTCCCTCTATGATTCCTCATCTAAACCGAGATGAATTTTAATGAAAATAGGTATTCTAATTTATGAAGGAACTAAAAAATTTCCATGTATTGGGTGTGAGCCTAATTTCCCAAAAATATTCCATTACTATACATGATTATAATTAATATAAATGATAAAATTTTATTCTTTTGTGATATTTGTGGTGATTGAGTGTCAACGCAATATAAAAATAAATAATAAAACGACCAAAAAAATAACCAAACTAGTATGAAATATTAAAGTAGAATCATCGAAAAAAATGAATGAACGACGCATAATAAAAAATAAGATATGAAATCCATTCATAAAATTCTAACATCATATAAACATTCCAATTATCAAATGTTCACTATACTAATAAAGTTTCTCTACTCTCAAGGGTATAAATAGAATTCTTAATAAATGAACCGTTAAATTAAAATACTAAAAGGTAGCCTTACTGTCTCACTTTATGCAGCCACATTTTCCACTAATAGAAAATAACATATTATAGAAATATCCTATAAGATTTAAAAAACTAAAAATAATTTATTATTAATTTACATAAATAATTATTTTTAAAATCAAGGAAAATAAATTATAAATAAAGAAAATCGTATCCATGAAATTTCACTATAGTAAGGTCTAATACAAACCACACAACCACAGTCCTAGATTTACAATGAAACTAATAACATTCTTTCAATTATTATTCATCTTAGCATCACATATTCTGCAGTGACCCCCAACTATTGTGATGGGTAGAGGTCAATATGGTATCCACATAGGTCGTCATATCAATATGTGTAAACAAGAAGACCTAATCCTTTAACAATTTTATTTTTTACACTCCAATTTGATCTCCAATAACACTGAAAATGATGCTCAATACAACATATAAATTGTACATTCATACAATAAGTGTTTCTCAAGTAGTTAGAACCATTGTTCTTTCAATGAATTGTTCCCACCTTATATAATTTAATTATAACCATTGTAAAAAAACCCCCTTAAATAAATACATGAAAACCTATTTATCAATCTATGATAAATATTTCTCATAAAAAAACAATGTATTATAACATGTCAATTAAACTTATAGGTAACCTACAGACTAACAAATGTAAATTAGTCATTTGGTTACAACATAACCTAACCCACGTATCATACTTATATAATAAATTATTTCAAGCCCTATGTGGAAGAATAATCATTATTGAGTGGTATGCTAATGACAATTTTTCCATCAATAAAAATTTACCACACACTAACACCCTCATACTCTCCATAAAAAACCCTATGAATATAAAAATTTTCATTGGGAAATAATGAAAACCCAATTTCAAATACATATTTTAGAAATTAAATAGATAATCCACTAAGTGATTAGGGGAAATATTAGAAGAATGAAATTGAAAAGACTAAAAAACTACACTGGACCCATTATATTTATACTATGATAGATATAAAAGGATGATGTTTGATGGAAATGTGTGCTCCATTATCTAGTATAATGGACCAAAAAATTATTTAAAACTTTAAACTATATTTGTAAACACTTTGGATTTTTAATAATAGCAATATAATCATGAAAGGATCAGGATATGAGAAGTCCTAGTCCTAAAATATATTAATGAAAAGTAATGTAGTTCTATTATGGGGGATTACAAAGGTAAGGTGATAGTTACCACTAGAATTTGACATCAACTAGGTGGAACAGCTTCATGGAATCATAAAGGAACACATTAAACTAACATCCATAATTGAAATCTTTCATAATGAATCTCTAATATGATTAGCCTCTCTATAATCATTTTCTACATAGCCCGTCCATATTGATGATGAAATCCATTTTCTTGTGTCATGTGATTACAAATATGAAAATAAAATGGGGAGGATGTATTTGATAAACAAAATGGTTTCATTTATTTACATATATGTATTATATTTAAATAAATGGTCTTGTAGTATTTCTAATAAGTTTTATGATTTGGTCACAAACATGGTATATATTGGCGATGTGTGTGAAAGGAATCTTATCACTGCATTATGATATTATTTCACTAAAACCACTCTTCACCACTCCCTCTTATTGGTGTTGGTGATATGGACATTCTATGAAGGAAAATAGTAAAAATTACCTTTGTTAACATGTGATTTAATGATATGTGATGGCACAAGTTTCATCATGTGAGATGTGATGAGATGACTTATGTTGGGGCTCATGCATAGTTAGAAGAGGGAATGAGGTTTATTTCCTTCATGTTCATTATACCATACTACACTAGTTATTATATTTGTTGTTATGAGATTACCCATGTGTCTATGGGAATGATTTGTTGTTATTTGAGAGAGGTGGGTGTGCAAGGACATATGAAATTAGGGTGAGAGAGAGAGAAAAACTGGTGGGAATGTTTTTTTTGGGTACCCCATCATCAATATGCTTCATAATATATTATTATTATTAAATGTTTCATTTGGTGAGTTATCTTTATGGATGTTATAGTTCGTTTTATTATACAAGTATATGTAATGTTTTATTATATTGTTTTCTCATGAGTGCATTAGTATAATCTTTTCACATGTGTTCAGGAGACATTGGTTTTCCCTACTAAGTATACCTTTATGCTCACCCTATGTATATAAAATTATTTTCAGGTTTTCAGGAGGACATCATGGACCATGCTAGACATTACTATCTCAAGCCAATGGATAGTTGTTTCATTATTAATTATATATGTTTTATGGTATTTACATTAGAGAATATTATCCATATCAGTTTTATTTTAACATGTATTATGGGATTGTTTTTTAATTTAATATATATATTTCATGGATTTGGTTGAATTTTATTCATCATATCTCACAGTTCTATTTATATCGCTAAGGGTAATTCCTCCCACACAAGATATTTTTATACCCTCGGTGCTAGTTTCTAACCCATGGACTATAGTAGGAAGGAATTGAGGGATTAGTCTATATCTACATTTAATGTTTAATCATTGGTAAGAGAGGGACATGATAGAGTGGTATTAGATTTGATGGATTGGTGATATGATGGATTTTTGAGTTAATAATAGTGAGGATCTCTTGGGTTTATATGGTAACTTTTCCATTTAAACATTGATTGTGACATAGGCCCGGGATACAAGCTAGGACACTGGATTTTAAGGCCACCATGTTCTAGTGAACAGAATATAATATTATTGAACAACTATGTGAGGTTGACCAATTTACATGTTTGATTTCTAGGAGAGGTACATGTATCATGATAACTTGTGTACCTATTTGATTTGGGTCATTTTAATAATTTTATAATATATAAAGTGAATTGAAATAAATCATAATAAAATTCAACACTACCAAGATTATAGAATGTTTGTTTCTCATTCAGCTATGGATCATGGTCACCATCCACATGTTTCCTGGGGATTGGAGTTTTCAATTATTTACCCAATTGAATATTGAGGGGGGGGGGGGTTTATGGTTGAGTATGATGATCATTGGTAGAGTATATTGAGAAATTTTCGTTAGATCAATTTAAGGAAATATGAGTGTATCGTTTCTCACGTAGAGATAGAGGGTCGACTTGAGGAGTTGTAGATCACTTCCATTTTGATATGGGCCCTAAAGGAGTAATGGTTCCCCATAGATGTTAGTATGATGTGAGGATTTGGGTATCATTGCTGGATATCTTACCATGTAGTGCGGAAAGAAGCAGATGTTTCATGGGTCAACATCCAGAATGAGTTATCAGGGGAGTTCATGTCATTGACCATGAAAGAAGTAAAGTGGTAGGAAGTAATCATTCATCATTATGGGATTATGTATGTTATGTAGATTGGGATAATGTTCAAGGTCCTTCTATGACTCTACCCAAATCATTTCCTAGATTAGCATTCTTGAGTGAAGAATCAGGATGAGTTACTCTTTCCTTTGATCCGGTATCAAAAATTTTCTTTTACTTTGAAAATGTATCAAGAGGTTCAAATAAAAGAAAGGATGATTGTATATATTCACTCATGAGGAGGCCTACCATGATAGTGGAACAAGAGGTTTTCCTCGAGGAGTAGAGTTGTTAGTGGTAGGTCTTAGGGTTAATGGACTTCAAGATTTTGACCTGTAGTGATTCAACCACAATAGCTTCATTTCCATACATCTGGGGACATAAATTTAAAAATTCTAGGTTGGTACGTCAAACCAGTGTGTTTCATCTTTGGTTCCTTTTCCATTATCGGTCTCAGTTCCCAATGGCTGTTTGATCATGGTTTGGTAGAGGAAGATAGGTTCAACACTAGCCTCATCAGTAGTTAGTAGTGAGTCTATTCCACATAACGGTACATCATGTTTATGATCTATTTTGAGAAGATGTGTTAGGTGGGGGATTACATCATGATTTGCCTCACTCTCACGGATCTCGCAGTAGGTGTGGTTGTAGATGCTGCTTTCAGAAGATAGGTAGAGAGGAATTTTATGGTTAGATACTGGTAGTGGAGGCAACAACACCAAAGGGGGAAAATATCATTCAAGGTATCCTTAGTTTATCATGTATCCTTATTTTTTACCATGTTTGATTAAAAAGATTTATACTCTAATATTTCACCAGTTCTTGTCTGTTTTATAGGACTATATGTAGAGAGGAATCCAATTCTTATGGTGTTTAATACATCAAGTAGATTCCAGACCACCTTATTTGATTAGTGTCAGGGATGACTACTAATGATGGGGTATATTCATTCATGTGTGGATATTTTCATACATCAAATGTATCCATATTATTTCACCCTCAATATAAATAGGTTGCATTCTATATAGCTTGTTATCAAATTCTATTAGAGGAGATTCATTCCCACATTTTTAGTTGGATACTATGTGGTTTCCATTGGAATGAGGGGTTCCCTCGTTGGATGTAAAAATTTGGATCCCTTTATTTCTATGGTGGATTAGTACTTTGTATTAATACACACAAAGATATAAGAGGATCTTATCACACTACACACTTTATGCGATCTTGATTTCTTGATATACATTCATCATGGTGCTTCTATGATTTTGATGGATCCCTACCAAATCAAACCTTCTGAGTTGGGGGATTTGAGGATTTAGATAGATGATATGATGGATAAGAGTTTCAACCTTCCCTTTGTGTCCCCATGGGGTTCTCAATTTTTATTCATTAAAAAAGGATGTCATTAGTATGAGGTTGTGGATAGACTACAAGAGGTTTCACAATGTAAGAATAATGAATCGCTATCCACTTCCAAAAATCGATAATATTTTCATCATGTTTAGGGATCTAATTGGTTATCCATGATCGATCTTTGATTTTCATATCACCACTTAAGGGTCAAGGATAAGGATATTTAGAATACTTATTTAAAATGCTGTTATGGAAAATGTGAGATTGTAGAAATTATTTTAGTGTCACTAGCACATCATTTTTCCTTATGTGGATTAGGATCCCAATGTTCTATGAATTCTTGATCGAATTCATAGTTCTGTTCCTCAATGCCATATTAATCTACTCAATGTTAGAGGAGGAGCTTGTCAAACATCTCATAGACGTTTTACAGATTAATTTCCTACACCAGATATATGAATAGTTTTAAAATTGTATGTTTTGTACACAATAGGTTAATTTACAAAGGAATTTAGTATCTCATAGGGGTGTGGAAGTGGACCTGTCAATGTTTGAGGCGGTTGTTTCATGTTATGCACCCAACAACATGGTAGAGTATTCTAGCTTCCAATGTCTCACAAGATATTATCAGATGATTGTTCCCAATTTCTCCCTACTATTTGACCCATTGAGTGAATTTACCAAGAAGTACTATGATTTTGGGTGGAATGGTTTATTTTATGATGCATTCCACTTTTTGAACAAGAATTTGGTCAGTGATCTAGTGATTTAGCCACCATAGTAGGGTGTTTTGTTCATCATTTGCTACAACATGTCCTATCTGGGATTTTGATTAATATTAATTTTTTTGATGGCGGTGAAATCTTATGAGTCTATGAAGTTATTTCTTCAAGAGAATAACAATGTCTCCAATGATCTAGATCTAGTTGAAGTTGAGTTTTCTAAAAATTCCTTGTGGAATTACCTCATTGTGGGACAATTTGTGGTCTTCACGGATAAAAAGGGATAGATGTTTATGTTCTATCAATGTGATCTGATTCAACGATAGTGGAGATGGATATAATTTCTGCAAGAATATTATTTTTTGATATCATACACCTCATTAAAGGGGAATTTCATGGTTGGTTCTTTGATAAAAAAGTCACTAATTTATGTTATTTATAATTCTACGGAAACATGGATAGCAATTGAGGAGTTGGAATACATACACTTAGATGAAAGGGTGTTCGATGGAGGAGGTGACTAGTTTTATATGATGGTTTTTTCTTCTTTGATGTGGAATATAGAGAGGTATTACTGGGGATACATAGAGGTAAATGTGATGTGTGATCATGTTGTTCTTGGTGATTCATCAATGTGATGGTCAGAGGATGGTATGAACATGATGATGTTTAATGGGAGGTTTTTTATTCTGGTGGAAATGCATGAGGGTATCCTTAGTATGTATCATATATCACCTTTTCCCAAACACCCGTGATATTTCAAGATATACTAATATTGAGAATACATGTTTTGTTTCCTAGGATGAAAATAGAAGTGGTGGAGTTTGTCACTCAGTGTATGTTCTTCCAATATGTCGTGGGTGTGTGTATTGGACATTATTGAATCTTGGGTTTGAATATTTCCTTGAGTTGAGTTTTCATATAATAGTAGATATCACCCATCCATTATCATGGTTCCATTTGACGATTTATGTGGGATACTTTTTCTATCTTTATTATTCTGGAAAGATTTTGGGGAGTCATCAGTTATTGGACATGATGTGGTGTATTTAATGAATTCAAGGATTGGTTTGTTCAAGAGTGGATGAAAGAAGTGCATGGAAAAATGTGTCTTATGTCGATCTCATGAGGAGACCCTCGTAGTTAGATGTTGTGTAATGTGTATACTTGAAGATATCCCATTTATGTGGTCTATGGGGTTTTGACTCATGTAATTAGCTCCCACATAGGGTTTATTGGAACTTCGATGTGTCGGGGTGTGTTTTATAGTAGGATTACATAATATAACTACCTCATCTACTAGAAAAATACATGATGTCTTCTAGGTATCTCAACTCCATCAGCACCTTCATGATCAATCCCAATGTAATTTATTGGGAATATTTTAATATTGAGGAAGATGTGACAATCGTGGAGAAACCTATGGGTATCTGAGACCATTTATAGAAGGTACAATCTTGATGAGTCATTCCATTGGGTTGTGTGTAATGGAGGCACAGTGTCGTGTAAGAGAGTACATGGGAGAATAAGACATATATGTGTTCTCGGTACCTAGTTTTTTTTTGATATTTCCTTAATCTATTCTCGAAACTGATGTGTGGATTAGACCATAGTGTTTTACAAGATATGTTTATTTCCCCTTGATGTAATGTGTGGTGTGTTATGAGTAAAAATGTTCTGATACATTTAATAGGGAATACATTACTCCTAATCGAGACACATTATACTATAATGTGATTAAACATCTGTGGGTGACTCATTTCCACCTAGGGTGGATATTATATAGACATGGGGATGGAATTACATGATACCTATGTTTTTGGTAGTATGAATTTTAGCTATTGTCCTTTTAGATATAATGAGATCATTGAAATAGAAATTGTGGGATGGATATTGAGACCATTTCTCTCCTTCATTTGGGGTTACTTTTTAATTATTAAGAGAGAGTAGTTTCATAAGTATCTTATGTAACGACCCAAACCATCTAACCCATTACATTGTAAAAAATAATAAAATTGAGGTGTTTGGGGGATTTATGTGTTGTTTTCTTGCTAACAGTGAAATTATAATAGTGGGTCATTTCTAGTTGTGATTCATTATAGGGGTTCCTCATAATGGAAGTAGGTTATTCTGGTGGCGATTCATTCAAGCGGTGAATCATTTTGTCTATTTATCATTTCTAGTGGGTAGACATTATAGCGGTAGGCCATCATGGTGGTGAGTCATTTTTTGCGGTGATTCATTCAGGAGGTACTTAATTTTGGTGGTGAGTCATATATAACAGTGATTCATTCTAGAGTTTGGTCATTCTAGTGGTGATTCATTTTTAGTGGTGATGCAATCTATTGAGTGATTTCTGGAAGTGAGTCATTCTGGTGATGAGTCATTCTAGTAAGAGGTCATTCTGGCAGTGAGATATTTCTGGTTGTGTGTCATTTTGGTAGTGATTATTTTTATATAAAATTCATTCTTTTTGTAGGTCATTTAGTTAGTGATTCATTTATGTCACTGATTCATTATGGCAGTAGGTTATTCTCATTGTGAGTCATTCTGGTGGTGAGTTATTTTGGTGGTAATTCATTTTGGAAGTAGGCAATCCCAGGCGTTGAATCTCTAGCACTGAATCCCAGGCATTGTATTGTGATGTATGTAAGGTCATGGGATGTGATATGTAGTGTGGTTGTGATGGTGGTGGTGGTTTGGTTGTTCATTGGGGCTGTGATGGTAGTGGTGGTGCAGTTTTTCAGTAGGGATGTGATGGCGGTTGGTTACACTAGTCATCTGATTAGTAATGGAATTAAATAAATGTTAACGATATCAATTGGAAATTTAAAAACATTTGATTGGATGAAGTTCCTTGTGGTATAATTTTTAATGTTAATATAAGATCTAATTGGAAGGAAATATAAAATAAGGAGACTATTGTAATTAAAATGGGCTGAGAAAAGATAATATAAAATTTGTATTTTTTGAAAATGGATTGTGGCTTGTGTTTTCTGTTTGGGTATTGATGAATATAGAGGTAACAAAAAATTGATAGAATGTAATGAGATGTTTTATGTCTTTTTTTGGAACCCATAGGATGGTAATTGTGTAGTCTAAATCATTATGTATATACATTGTATATTATTTTGGATTTCTAAATGTTCCCCACTCACATCGAGAACCATGTGCTAACACAAAAATTTTAGAAGGTGTTTTTTCCTGCATCCTTGTAGGAGAATGGATGGATGGATAAAAACTCATCCTCGCTACCTCTTCAAGAAATTGTTTACATTCATTGTCTATGATTGACAAAATTAAAAAGTGTCATTATCTACTTGTTATGTGATAAAATGTGATAGGCCAGGTTTCTTCGAGTGTGATGTGATGAGATGGATTATTGTGGAGGTCATGCATGTTAGGAGGAGGAATGAGGTTTATGTCCATAATATTAAAGACTTCCTACTAAAATGGTTATGAGAATTTGTTTTATGATATGGGTATGGTGTCTACGGGAAGGATGTGAATTGATGTTACATTATTTAGTATCTGTGGGAGTTCTAGTATGTATGATGTTGGGGTGTGACATAAGAAAATTTGGGGTAGAGTGGTTTAGGGTACCCCATCATCAATATGATTCATTTTATATTGTTATTATTGGATGTTTTATTTTTTGAGTGAGCCTTAGTGAGGTTGGAATTTGGTAAGTATACCTATATAGGTTCCATTTGGTTCTGTTGTTTTTACATGGGTGCAATAGAATGATCATTTCACATGTGCTTGAGACACTATGGTTTTATTCTACTGAGTATACCTATATGCTCACCCTATGTATAGAAAGATAATTTATAGTTTCTAGGAGTACTTCATGGATCATTATATAATCTACTATATCTGACCTTTAAAATGGTATTGTGTCACTACATAGATTTTTTCTATTTAATATTGAAAATTTAATTTGTGTAATTTTTATTTACACATTCATTGTGGGTTGGTTTTTTCCTCTATTATATATATTTCATTGTGTTGATTTCAATTGATTCATCTTTTCTCTTGTTCATATTTATATCATTGAAATCAATTCCTCCATACATGAGATTTTTATACCAATAGTGTTTGTCACCATCTCAGGTCCCACTAGGGGCTAGACTCGGGGTGTCATTATCTCTCTCCCTTTGTTGTGGAATCTTTGGTTGGATTGGGTCTTGATAAGTATATCTTCACATCCCCCCAGAATAATGGTACAAAAATATAATAAATTTTTATAGACCCCTAATTTACACCAAGAGTATTTGTAATTCTTATTTTCTTAGATTCCATAATTCATTCAACAAATATAATGAAATATTTATACGGACTTATTTTATGGCCAGAAACCTCCTCATAGTGGATGAATATCACTTGGATATCATAAATTGTCTCTTTTGAGGCCTCCCTAAAAATAAAAATATAATCATCAAATATAATATCTAATGGGGTAGGAAATTCCATTCCAATCATTATTTGTTTATAACACCTGACCTATGTATGATAAATATGGAATCTACTCATGTTGTCTAAGAAAATGGAAAAACGAAGGCCTAAAAGTGGACATCCTTTTCTGAATTCACTATATAATTGAAATAAAACTCTTTGGGAACAGTTCACATGTATAAAAATACTCTAACTACTAATAATGAAACATATTTTTTTAAAGGAAGGGGAAAATAAAAAATTGTCTAGGATATAAAGGATAAAGTTCCCTTTAATCATATAAAAGTTCTTGTAGAGTTCAATTTTTAAGTTAATGTATCCATAATTATCCTTATTATTCAACACATTGATAAATTTTAAATGAGTGAATAGATATGTTTGAATATTCTTTCATGGAAAAAATTCTAACTAATTTAGAGTTGTAATATATATAATATTTATCACATGCCTTAAAGAAAACAATTCTTAAGATTTTTCAGAATCTATTCCCAACAGATGTGAACCTAATTTTTTTATTAAAAATGCATTTTCCTTCATTATTTACATTGAAATAAAATTCTAGATTATTCCATGTGAAATGGTGGTATGGAGGAAGAATTCAGTGACTAAATTTTCCAGCTCAACATGTATAATGTCTCAATAATACATGATGAATTAATTTTTGAACCCTTTGGTCCCTCGAGTATATTCTACATTTAAATATTATAGGGATGATTTATTTTCATAATTAGTATGATCATTAAAAAGAACACCACTATGATGTTCTTTATTGAAGGGAGAAATATTATCAATCATTTTAGGCCTACAACCACGCCCAATATCACTATACAACCTTTGGATGTAATTTGCATAGATAGAAGCGAGGTGTATTTTAAATGTGAATATATAGTTATCAATTCTCAAAGAATTCACCCATTTGAGTACTTCGTCTTCCTATAAAGGCGTTGGAAATTTTTTTTGTTCCTGTCATGATCATTCATCAATTTAATGTTTATATGGTTTCACGTATGTCTTTATTTGAGTGTATATACACCATCATGTTTGGAATGTAGCATCATATCATTATGGGAAAGCATATCCAATATATTATTTCACATTTTGTAATAAGAAAAATCCTCTTTCACTTATTTATTTCTTCATCCAATTTAGTGAATGGAATCCTGATCCATTTCCTTAATAGATGTTTGATCCCTTTCACCATACCATTTAAGACCTAAACAGGACTTTTGAGACACTTATTGTTGCACGCTTAAATCAAAAGATCCCAACATCCTAAAATTATCATCCAATAATTATTAAATTTAAAAAGGGTAAGAGAGTAAATTATGATATTCATATAAAAATATATAGAAGATGTTCGTGATTAGACAGGAATCATATAAAAGTGAATATAGATATCTCGGAAGGTGTATTATTGTAATCAATAGGATAAAGGCATCTTTCAAGTTTACCTTTGTAATTTATATTAATAATATACCGTACATATGTAAATGAAAAATGTTACAAGTATAACATCCAATAGATGACACATTCCAATACTAGATCAAAATTCATCAGAGTAAGTCATGATGAAATCATAACCAATGTTTTCATCAAGCCTTAGAACAATATTAAATTCAATAATAAGAAAACAACTTGGGTAAAATTTTCCAAAAATAACATCCAACATTATTCTAAACAATATTATCATTGTGTATGATGTATGAAATATATAAATTATCATTTCAGGGGAGTCCCATCCAGCATGACAAAAAATTATAAATCATTAAATCTCTCAGTGCATGAGTGGACCTATATACTTTTGTACAATATAACCCAAAGAGTCTCCACAACAATATTTTTTAATTGAGTGATGAATAGGAATAACTAATGAATGAACAACTTAAATATAGAAAATTTGTTTAAAAACAATTTGTTATATAATTATATGAAAAATGTTTCTGTTGTTGTTAATTATGTTATTTAGGGGAGTAGTGGTGAGAACATTACCAAGCCCTCAGATATTCAAAAATATGATCCTCATTTGAAAATTTTGGAAGTTATATCCCTTGATTGGAATAATTTTTGTTAAACTTAATTTAATGTGTTATTTCCCTTTCATTTTATATTTTCCATTTTTATGGACTAAATCACTCAAATTGTCTATTATTCATCCCAGGAACCCCAGATTCCCCCCGAAAAATAAATCCTATCACTTTCTTAAGAGTGGTCTCCTCATAATCTAATGTAAAAAACCATCCCTCAATTAGTGGGTGTATATTTTTCTAGAGAAATGTTGTGATACCTAATGTAAATTAATTTTTCTCTAAATAAAAAATCATAGCTCCCTGAAAGTTCAATATATGAACATTATATTTGATAGGATGTATAAAAAGAAACACCAAGAGTGTAAAGTAATATAACATCCTGATACATTATGATATATTTACTATTTTAAAAATTTTAAAAATATTCTACATCATTTAATGAATGAAACATACAGTTATCATACATTATATGAAAAAATGACATTCTTTGATAACTTGTGTTACATTCAAGTCCATGTTTTACTGAACAAAAATATATTATTAAAATATAATTATTTAATATAACAAGAGATAAACTATCTATTAAATTAGTTGTGATGAATAATATTAAATAACATAGTGAAATATATTAATGAAATTTAAAAACTCAATAAAATATTTTTACATTCCCAAGATTGATTTTATATGTCTAATATAATAACAAACTGAATTTTAGGCATAAATATCAGTATTTTCTAAAGACAGTTCTGCTGGCCATTAATAGAGATCATGAAATAAAACTAAATTGTTACATTTTTATATATTATATTTTACATAATAAAAATCATTTTTAAATAGTACAATCAAAATAATATTACAGTGAAATTTGTGTTTTTTTAAGAAGATTCATATTTTAATGAATATCGAGAAATAAAAACTTTTAAATGAAAATGGACTTATCGGAGAAATATTTTATAGGGTTAAATTATATATTAAATTAGATTAAAAATATATATCAATTATAAATATATTAATGATATATTTTTAAGTTTAATTAATTTAATTGTAAATTTAGTAATAAAAACATAGTAAACTTTTGAACATTTAAATTTTTAAAACCCGCTTTATTATCCCCGTATACAGAAATAATTTTAAATTGTGTTCTACCACGTATGTGATTTGATGTTGAGAAAATTGGTTCCCTATATTGAATAAGAATAATTTATAATTCCTAAAATGATTAAATTTATTTTTGAAAGAAATTATTGGTGAAGGAAATAAATATTAATTACAGTCATTATGCGAAAAATGAGGTTACTAAGGAACAAAGATTTAATATTAAGGTTCCAAATAACCTAGAGTCTTTTCCAAATTCAAATTAATGGAATAATTTTGACCATATTCCCTCTTATACTGAAAATTATTCATTATTGTATGCATATTAGGTAATCTAAACTTCCTAAAATTGATTACTTTTTGGTATTTAAAAGAATTCCACTCCTCCTCCACTCTAAAAGAGAACTCACTCCCCTTACTTATTCACACATCCCAGGTCTTTTATCTGAAACACAATCAGAAAGAATCACTTACCAAAATCCCTCTACTAATTCTCAATTGCTAAATATGGTAAAAAATCCAACCATTGAGGATATTTGGTGAACACAAATTTGAGATATTCCAAGATGATGTAATGTTAATCAAGAAATGATTTTTTATTTATTTCTTCCTCAACCACCATGATTTTTTTAAAATTGTTATTATATAATAAAATTAGTATATTATATATACATATATGTTTTATGATAAGTATATGAAAAACAAATTCACACATTCCCATCAAATGGGATACAAAATCCCCATTCATGTGTATGGTGGATTATAGCCTCGCGAGGGGATATCGTTCGTTCTTCCATTACAACCATTAAAGGTTCTTAATAATAATTTATTTATAGTTTATATATTGTATTAATGATATATATGATATTATTATAGTTATTGAATTATTATAAAATACATAAAATCATACTTTATATTTTTTGGGAAGACAATAATGTCACACGTGTGTATGACGCACTACTACCTCGTAATGTGATGTGATTCGTTAACTATTTACATTGAATGTATTAAGGTTATTTTTAACAAACATATATGATATATATGAAATAAAATTTATATTATATTAATATATTTAAATATATATATATATATCAATTAATTTTATTTCTTCTAATATCATAGGAAAATTGAATTAGCCTTCATGCATATGTACGACCTACCATCTCCATAAACGGGGAATTCCATTTCCCATCACTAAATTTTATGGGTTAATATAAATACATATAAAATGAATATATATGATATTTAAATCGTGTATTTTATTTTATATATTATGAAATCATGAACAATTTAAAAGGACAAAAAAAATAACAAGTCAAAACATATTCAGAAAACAATGCAACTTACAAATGAAATAATGAAAATAATGAAACATTATTAACAAATGTGATATAATATGTTATAAAAGAATTATAAATGATATAATTATTATTAATAATGTCATTTTATATGTTAATAAAATGTTTATAACCAGTATACATGACTTCAAATAATGTACCACTTAATGGAAAGAGTGATCTATGTAATAGCATGTCATTTAAATTTCAATGAGGAAAATTGTTATTTTATGAACATAATTAATTTAATATGATATCTATAATACCCCATAACTTGAAATATCATTAATAATTAATTATTTTTGATATTTTAATTTTCAATGGGAATTATTATTTCTATAGGTACTTGAATTTAAATCTTCCATGCGGTAAAGAATTAGATAACCCAATTTCCATTCAGTTGGTTATATTTCTTCTACGTTTCCTTAATATTATATGATTATGTGTTAAAATATTTTTTACAATATATTATTATAGTTACAACTTTTTTTATTTATAGATGATAAAAATAATATATTCGTTTACTTATTCTCAGTTCCACATTATGATAATTTTAAGTGTTTATTTAATAATCTCGTTCGAATAATGAGTATGTATTCATAGATATCCATTTAAGGAAATTAATTGATCATTATTTAATGAACCCTTTAATTTTATTAATATATGGTCATTCATTATAATATATAATTTATATTACCATTTTCAACTCCTTTTTACTAAAAATTATTGAGAATATGTTTTAAGAAAACCCAACCTCATTTCTCTCTTTAGTTGTAAATCTATTTTCTTCCAAAACCATGTTTTCTAAAAAAATCCAATATTTTTTTTAACATTTAGAAAATAATTTATAAAATTAAATTTAAACCATCTTTAATATATATGAGATGTTTATAAAATTTATTTTCAAAGGAAATTAACATCAATAAAAATTAAAACGAACAAGTTGTTTTACTGAAGATTGTTTTTAATGATATAATTTAATTCATAAAAAAATTTAAAAAACCAATTCTTAATAAATTGGGGATATGTTATATTTATAAAAAACATTGTCTTCCTCTTAAGGGATTTTGATCATTAAAAAATATAGTATTGACATTCACTACCTTGAATCGTTTTTGTAGTGATTTACTTCCCCTTGAGTTACTCACCTTCCAGTGACCATTGACCATTAAATTTACCCTAAATATCCACATTATTTATCATGTATATGATTATTTCGTAAACCAAATTACATTTTTACATATGGTCATTACTTTGTATATCATTCTATTAACTATGAAAGTATTGATAAATTTTCATCCTTTACCCAATACAAATATTTGATTATGAACATTGTTCATGAACTAAATCGATTATTCGATATATGTGGAATTATTTGGAACTAAATTTATGGGTGGGGAACATTATAATACATCCCCTCGATACAATACTTGATGTAACGAGTCAATCAATTAATATAGCATTAAATAGGTTACAATCATTATATTAAACTATCTTGATGATGGTATTCATGGTAAATGTTTTTTCCATATATATAACATCCAATATTAAACAATTTCATTCATTTATAATTTAGTTATTATAATCCATATTATGATACTTGTGAAAAAATCTATGGATTAATTTCACTCTCATTTAATTGAATAAATGGAATGTTGTTCCAGTTTTTTACCTTGCCATATTAATTATCTCCTACCCAGTTATTTAAATGGAATGTTTATTTACTTATTTACATTGCCATATTGATTGTAAATTATCCAGTTATTTAAATTGATTTTCTTTTTAGTTATTTACCATTCCATATTGATTATTAACTATTGATTCATGATAGCTTCTATTACACTTAACCTTTAAAAAGAATTTAAGCTCTCCTTTATTTGTTTTCCTTTCCCCATGATTCCATAAAGTTTACTACGAATGATATAAAAGGATATTATATAAGGGAAAAGGTTATTATCGATAAAGAAAAAGGAAAAAATATTTTTCAATTTTATTAATCAAATGTAATTTTGGAATCATGTACGTATATATTATTACAAGACTACATAACTGACTGGTCCTTTAGGATGTAGTTCAATGTATCGTATGCAATTCTAATTGTAGTAGAAACCTTTTTTAGGATACTGGGTTCAGGTTAATATAGTTGATACCAATAAAAGTGTTGTAAAAACCATGAAAACTAGATATAGGAAAAAATAGAATAGGAAACATAAAAATATGATAAAATTTGAGGATTTTTATAGAAGTGCATCATAAAGTTGTGGTAAGATAGAGACTATGTGGGTTTTCTTGAAAGACATCCATATCAATATATTACAAGTGGGAATGGTCCTGAAATACTTTTATGTAAGGGTAATAAATTAATAAGGGTGTGTCATGATTCATTCATGCATAACCTGGTATACAAAAATGGGTCATACTATGCACCTAATTCGACACTTCTGGGGGATATATTTTAAATAATTCACAATTTCATTACAAACCATTCTAATTTATTTAAATAGATAATGAATATTGATGACCTATGATATTCCCAATACAATTTAAGGACCTAAGTGGAAGAAAATGTGATGTGTTATGTGTTGGGTTTCAAGAATTAAATTTTTCAATGACTTTACCAGTGGTATTTTAGTAATAATAATTTTGACACAAAAAGTATTGTGTTAAAATTTAATAAGAATATGTTTCTTTATTAACTTAAGACTTATGGATACCAAAATGGGATATTAATTGATGAGTTTAAATATTTTCAAGGAAATAAACACCTCCTTTTAGGTTTTATGTGATGAGATACTACCATGATTAAGGATATTTTAGAGAATTTCATGGAAGGTACATGTTTTAGTAGAAGAGTAATTTTAAGAATACTTCCTTTACATTATATATTCATATATTTAAAGGTATTAATAAATTTTAAAGATAATATAAATATATTATTTAAAATGTTGTAAAAAATAAGTTTCATTGAACCCCTTGGTAAAAAAAGAAATTTAATGATAGATATCATTTCAAGGATTTCCGTCATACATTTAGGAAATTTTATACAAATTATATTATTTTTTAGAAAAGGGAAAACCAGCATGCATTGTGAAAACCCATCACATTTGAATAGGTTGTGGGTATTGAACCAATGACTAAAGGAGGATAATGGTTTTGTGCCTACCACCATCCTAGGTGTTGTCCTGGTTAATGCGTCATTTTTTATGTAAATAGTTTGATGGAAAAATATTAATGATAAAACAATAATATGAATTTGGTTTTTGTTTAGAGCTTAATATAATACAAACATTGGTTTTTAAAAATATTTATAAATAGTCTGGAAGATTTTACACCCTTTTATGGCAATTACGATCAATTAAAATGTATAATTAGTGTTTTAGGAATATATAAAATTCATCTTTGGATTTTAGTTTCCTAGACTAAATGGATAAATTTAAAGTTGATCCATGAAAAACCGAAGGATGATATTGTGCTTATAAAAACATATCAAGTAATGTTATTTTCTTATATAGTCATGTAGTAAAATAATTTAAAAAACATTAGGAAAATGGCTTAATGTTTTTATCATAATACCTTGTTTTTTTGAACCAATGGTCTTTTAAATCACAAAGGATTTATGGATTTTATACCATAAAAATTCCATTTACTATTTAGTATATATTGATAAATAACCACAATAACTCTCTATATTTTTTTACTCTTTCCTACAAATCCATATTTTCACTTTCCACTAATGTTATCTTATGTGGAAAAGTAGTTATATGTTATTCAATGTAATCTTTTTTACTTCTTGTGATCCTTTTTAAGAGGATATTTTATTAACACTTTTATGATGTGGGGTTTTCAAAAAATTTATTTCAAAATTTCAAACCCTATATTATAGATATCATTTTTAAATTAAAATGATTTAATTTATTCAAGGTGGTGAAAATATAGAATCCCCAAAGATAAACATATAGATATCTAATTCAATTTCATGTATGAAACACCAAACCAATAGTATAAATGAATATAACATCCCAATACATTAAAATATAGTTATTATCTTAAATAAATTCAATCTATTATATACCTTTAAATTCATGCAACACTGATTTATCTTGTGTTACATTCAAAAATGTCTTTCTTCAAAATGTTGTGTTACACGCAAGAACATTGTTTACTGAAAAACAATACATTAATAAAATATATTTATTTAATATAATAATATATAACCATAACATAAAATTTCGGGTTATGAATAGGATTATGTAACTTATAAAAATATATGATTTAATTCATTGGTTACCAATTAATTATAAATGAATATTGAAACCAATTGATTATAAAAGAATTTTTTTTATAAAAAAATATTTTTATACACTTGAAGGAATTTTACCAAGATAAATTAAATTAATAAATATTTTTAAAATATCATAATGGAATTTATATATTAATTACAATATATTTACATTCCTGAATTATATTTCATATGCATAATATAAGAACAACACCAATTTTATGCACTAAAAGCTGTATTTTTTGAAAAACAAGTTTGCCACCTTTTAATGGTGAACTTGTTTTAGAACACAATTTTGAAACATTAATAAATTATATATAAAAATTTAAAAATAATTTTTTAAAACATAATTTCAAATTTTTCTTAGTTAGATTTTTTGGTTTTTTTCTTATGAGTTTCATTTTTAATTGAATAGTGAAAAATTATGAATTTTATTTTAAATTTCACTTTTTGTATAAATAATTTATATTGTTTAATTAGATTTTAAATTAGTTTTAAAATTAAATTAGATCAAATATAATTATATTAATACAATTTATTTATTTTTAATATTATTCATAGTGAATCTAAATATAAAAACATAGTAAATGTTTGAACATTTTGACATTGAATACACACTTTATCATTTCGCCTGTGGGATTAATTTTAAATTATATTCTACCACTTATTTGAGTTGAATTTGAAGAAATATATTGAATATTTGGAATAATAATAATCATTTATAATTTCTAATAAGTTAATATTTATTTTTGCCTGGAATAATTAGTATAAGCAGTTAAAATTAATTACTACAAATAAGAGATAAACCGGTATACTAAGGTACAAAGCATTAAACATAAGGGTCCAACTGACCTATAAACTTATAAAAAACATATTGGAAGAAAAAATATATACCATAAACCGTATTTTATCTAAAGGGGTTCATTATTGGAGTCAAATAATGTAATTGAGACTTTCCAAAGGTGTTTACCTTTTGGAATTTATAAGAATTCCACTCCTCCACTCTAAAAGAGAACTCAGTCCCGTCACATATTCACACATCTGATGGTGTTTGTCCCAACCCAAATGTAACGACCCGATTTTGGAGCCCCTCCACTGGTGCCCCGTACCCAGTTCGCCACATGACCTCAAGCGCGTTTCCCTGAACGCCAGAGGCTGCCTACTAGCAGCGAGGGCCTTGGTGAGTCGGTGGGGAAACTATGCCCTCATTCGGTAAGGTATAAAAGGTAAGAAAACAGAAATAAACAACGGAAGCGGTAAACAACATGCATAACAATAGAAACAAAACAGCGGAAGAAATGTAGATATATAACTATGCTGAAAAATGATTCAGCAGGTACAAGTATCTACAGAAAACATGAAACACAACAACGGGATGAAATACAACTGAAACCAAGTGCAAAAGAAAAACAAATTAACCTCATCAGCATCGTGAGCCACGGCTCGGTCCCATGCTCCATAGCTTCTGATGTAGTCAAGATCCTGAAGTAGAAAGGCTCTTGCCCTTATCTATACCTACAGAAACATAGTCTGCTTGGGCCCAAAATCATGGCCCAAATAGGGTGTGAGATACAATCCCAGTAGGCAATCACTCAAATATTTGTGCCTAATAGTCAATGAATACATGGAAGTAATAAAACAAGAAGCGGTAAACAGAAAAGCACAAGTAGCTACAATCCACAATTCTGGAAAACAAAGTACACAAATAAACAGCCAGCAAAAAAAGAAGAAACAGGTAACCCTCTGGGTATCTCTCACAGTCTAACCCCTATGGTTCAACCTATAAGTACTAGAAACCCTATAGGAGGCACAAACAGTCTCACCCCTCTAGTTCAGCTACGTAATTAAGCATACATTCTGGGGAAGCACTCACCGTCAATTCCCCCTATAGTCTCGTATCGAGCTAAAGGATCTCTGGGGAAGCACTCAACATCAATTCCCCTAGTGGCCTGCATCGAGGATCTACAGACTCTATGGGGAACCACTCAACGTCAATTCCCTCTATAGTCTCGCATCGTAATTAAAAGACACTCTAGAGAAGCCCTTCCATCAATTCTCCCTTTGGTCTACTACTCTAGGTTCTCACAGTCCTGAGTATAACTAAACATGCCCAGCGCATGTATATCATCCAAGTTAACCTCAAGAACTACTTGGCTATCTTTCTATGGCTCAACAAAAATAACAAAACAATAGTTCCACTATCCTACAACTGGGCATGGAAACTGGAAAAAACGCCAAACAGGAAAAACAAGCATAGAAAACATCCATGGTAGAGTAATGCTACCATAATCATAGGCAAAACATCTACTCTAGCTATCAAGAAAAGCAGGCAAATAGCAGGGTCAAAACAGGAAACACACAATACCCCGTTCAAGGGTATTGGTGGAATTTTCACATAATATTCATCAACTTTCTATAGAAAGGCACAAACCTCCTACCTCGATCCGAGGAGATCAATATTTGTGAACCACAATGACAGATTCCTCTTAGAACATCGTAGATTATAGAAAACGCACAAAATGTTCATCCCACGAAAACATGGAAACGATGACAAATCAAGAAACAAGGATAACCAGAAGGAAGAACTCACTACTGCGATTCCAACACAATCGACCGTGCTCGAATCGTAGAACGGACGGCGAGGCGGGAACTCGTCAAAGATCCGACCGTATGGTCGCTCTCGGACAGATAGAAACTAGGGAAGAAGATGAAACTAGGGGTTAGGCGCGACCCCGGTCCGTTTAATGAAAAACAAATAAAGTACACGGTGTGTACTTCTTGATTACACAGCGTGTAATTCAATTTTCCATACTCTGAATTAACCGGCCTCCACCTCAGCCTTACACATTGTGTGTGTGGCCCTGCACGGCCAGCACATGCCTTCAAGCCGGGAAAAAGTACACGGCATGTACTCAGAAAGTATACGGCGTGTACTTCGGAAAATATCCAGAAAAAATTCATTTTTCTCAAGAACTCCAGAAAAATGAAAAACGTACTTGAAATGAAGATCCGGGTTCTTACAATCTTCCCCCCTTAAAGAAATTCATCCCCGAATTTCCCTAACGAGGCAGAGAAGGATAAACATTGAACATCTCCGGCCACTGCGATCGTACATCGGTCTCCCTCTCCCAGGTCTCGTCCAGTACTCGCCCGTGCTGCCATAACACTTATACCAGAGGAACAAACCGTCCACAGAGAACCATCGTACTGTGATCGACAATCCAGATAGGATTCTCCTCGAATGACGCATCAGCTTCAAGATCGACTTCCTCAGGCTGAAAGACGTGATATGGGTCTGAACAGTAACATCAGAGCTGAGAGATGTGGAAAACATCGTGCATGGCCAGATACCTCTGAGGTAGCTGCAACCGATAGGCGACTATCCCCACTCTCTCCAAGACCTCAAATGGCCCGACCTACCGCGGTGAAAGCTTATCCTGTCTCCGAATCCTTTTGTGTCCCAACCTTGGTGCGATACGTAAGAAAACCTGATCACCGACCTCGAACTCCAGAGGTCATCTCCGCTGATCAGCATAAGTCTTCTGTCGAGACTATACTGTAGCCATCCTCTTCCGAATCAGCTCTATCTACTCTAAAGTCTCCTGAACAAGACGAGGTCCCAGCAAAGCTACCTCTCCTGCCTCCATCCAGTATAAGGGTGATCAGTATGGCCTACTGTACAAAGCCTCGTACAGTGCCATTTTAATGGTCGCCTAGAAACTGTTGTTGTATGCGAACTCCACTATGAGAATATGCTTCTCCCAAGAACTGCCAAAGTCTAGAATGCAATCTCGGAGCATATCCTCAATCACCTGGATTGTGCGCTCGGACTGGCCATCAGTCTGGGGATGGTATGTTGTACTCAAATGTACCTGTGTACCCAAGGCCTTCTGATGTCCCTACCAGAACCGAGAGGTAAAGCGCTCATCTCTGTCTGAAACAATAGAGCACAGAACTCCATTAAGACGAAAAATCTCTCAGATGTAAATTTGTCCCAGATCATCGAAACTGAAGGTCTCCTTGATCGGAACGAAGTGAGAAACCTTCGTAAGCCTGTCGATGACAACCCAAAAAACATTGTTTCCCTGAGGCGATCTTGACAACCCAGTCACGAAGTCCATCGCAACATCGTTCCACTTCCACTCCAGAATGGGTAACTGCTGTAAAAGCCCCGCTGGTCGCTGATGCTCTGCTTTCAACTGCTAACAAGTAGAACATCACATTACGAAACCAGCAACATCCTTCTTCATACCTAGCCACCATTACTGGCGATGAAGATCCCTATACATCTTGGTGACGCTAGGATGAACTTCCCATACGGAGGACTGGAAATCCCGCATCAGCTCCTCGCATATGTCTGTTGGCACCGATACAAATTCTTGGAAATGCAAGATCTCATCCTCTCCCACTGTCCATCCAGGAAGAGGGTGCTCTCCTGACACACTCTCCCGTAGGACTAAGCCTTCTAAGTCTAATAGCTTCCTCATCCATACCCGATCAAGTAGCGTGGACGTAACAACTACAAAAGATAGGAAGTTTTGTCCCTATCTGTTGTACACCTCTAGATACATCCCAGAGAATAGAGCCATCAGCTGCTACTCACTGTTGTCCTCCTGAACTTCCCAAATTTGAGTTCTCCAGCTCAACGAATATGGCACGACATTGCCCTTTCCCGGCGTATAGGCAAGCTCGAAGTCAAAAGACTGAAGATACTCGACCCAACTGTGCTGCCTCAAATTCAGATCACGCTAAGTGATGATATACTTGAGACTCTTGTGGTCAGTGAAGACCACAAAGTTCTATCCCAGAAGATAGTGTCTCCAACATCACAAGGCATGAACAATAGCTTCCAACTCTAGATCGTAGGTAGGGCAGTTCCTCTCATGTGGCCTCAGTTGTCGAGACCCATACACAATGACTCCATCTCCCTGCATAAGCACAGCTCCCAGCCTGATACCCGAATCATCATAGTAAACAGTGTAGATCTTTCCTGGCACTGGCAAGACTAGTATCGGTGCAGACGTCAACATCCCTTTCAGCTCCTGAAAGTCTGACTCACAAGAATCTGACCATATGGACTTCGCCCCCTTCTTGGTCAGACCTGTCAAGGGTGCTTCTAGACAAGAAAAGTCTTGAATGAAGCATCTCTAGTATACAGCCAGCCCTAGAAAGCTCTGCACCTCAAAAATATTCTTCGGATTCTCCCAAGAAACTATAGCTCTCAGTTTCTCTGGTCCACTGAAACTCTTACCTCTGAGATGACATGACCCAAGAAGTGAATCTGATCCATCCAGAAGTGGCACTTCGAGAGTTTAGAATAAATCTGATGCTCTCTCAGTATACTCATAATGATCTCAAGATGGGTGTCATGGTCGTGTTGAGTGTGAGAGTACACCACGATATCTTCAACGAATACCACGAAGAAGGAATCCAAGTAAGGATGGAACACTCAGTTCAATAGTGTCATGAAAATTGTAGGTGCGTTCGTGAGTCCGAAAGGCATGACTGTATACTCGTAAAGACCGTACCTTCTCCTGAAGGATGTCAGAGGTACATTTGATGGTCTAACATACAAATGATGATAAAAGGTCCTCAATTCGATCTTCGAGAACACCCGGGCTCCTCGAAGCTGATCAAAATGGTCATCAATCCGCGGCAAGGGATATAGGTTCTTGGCCGTCTACTGGTTCGGCTTCAGCTAATCCACACAAAGCCGAAGGGTACCATCTTCCTTCTTCACAAACAGAACAGGCGAACCCCAAGGAGAAGTGCTGGGTCGGATGAAACCCTTTGCCTGTAGTTCCTCTAACTGCTTCTTGAGCTCCTGCAACTCATGTGTGGCCATCCTATAGGGAATAATTGACACCAGTGCCACTCCTAGCACGAGCTCAATAGAGAAGTCTACCTCTCGCTCCGGAGGAAAACCCGAAAAGTCCTCTGGAATGACATCCCTGAAGCAATCCACCACTTGAGGAAAGTCCTACTGTGGAGTACCCTGATCATCCAGGTAAAGGATGGCAATCTGAGCTGTCACTCCTCCTATCCCTAGATGCTTGTGTCCCACCCGACTCACCCGAACGTCCCATTTGCCTCTATGAAGGAAGGATTCACCCTCTGGTGAAATGAAACTAACTCTGCGGTGATAATAGTCAAAAACTTCCTAGAAGGGAATCAACCAGTCCATGTCAAGGATGAAATCATATCCTATCATCAATAGGACATAGATATCCCACAAGAAGTGACACCCTACCACCTCGAGAGGGAACTCTCTACACTGGCGTACACTACATGTCCTCATTCCCAAAGGTATGTCTAGTGTCAACGAGTCAGCAGAAGAAAAGATGAAGAGTCCAAGGCTCTCCACAACGACAACAGAGATAAAACTATGTGCAACACCGGTATCGAAAAGTTATGAAGATAAAAATGAGGCTACTAAAATTGTACCTCGAACAATAGAAGGGTCGATATCCTGCTCAAGATAAGTCTGCTCCATGGAGAAAGACTGGCCTGTACCGCGACCCTGTGCCCCTGGATGAACACTCTGAGCAGAACCTCCTTGCTGGTACTGAGGAACTGGTGGCTGACCGCCATGGCCTCAACCTCCACCTCGGCCCAAACGACCGGAAGAACTACAGTTTCCCGACTGGTGAGAGACTGGTGGGGATGCTCCTGAACAAAGAGACATGGAAGATCTCTGGTCACCTACTACTAGTAAGAAAACCTGACAGAAACACTGAAGGTGACCCATCTTTCCGCATGATCAGCACTCCACGGGGTCTCTCTAGCACTGCGGCCTCATGTGCCCTATCCAGCCACACTGGAAGCATGTCACATGGCTACCTAATGATGCTTCTCGCTTCCTCGAATCACCACGCATAGGCTCCCTACAAAACTTCTTGTAGTCATCTGCAGGATGGATAACTCTGGAAGCAGAATTGCCCTAGCAAGAAGCTCCATAGTCTCTTAGATTGTGCTCTGCAATCAATTCCTGGATGACGATGAAAGTGATGGAAGTCAACTGGAAGATGTTCACATGCGAGCGGATCTCCCGCCTGAGTCCATCCTCAAACATCCTCGCTAAGAACACCCCACACCCATCCCAAAGGGGTGTAAAACGCTGCATCTCAGTGAAACGAGAGGAATAATCCATGACAGATAGAGTCCCCTACTCTAAGCTCATGAACTCCCGGGTTCGATCGGCCCTTACGATCTCTGGGTAGAAGTAGTCGTAGAATACACGCTGGAACTCCTCCCAATTCATATCCTACTGTTGACCCGCCTATGAGACCATGTCCCACCACCTCTTGGTGGAGTCTCGGAACATGTAGGTGGTGAGCTAGACCCGCCTCTCTGGAGGCGTATCCAGATGCTCGATGATAGTCAGCATGGATTCCATCCATGACTCTATAGCCTGAGGTCCTCCCTCCCCTAAGAACGTGGGAGGATGCTACTGCTGGAAAACCTGTGTCATGTTTTCCATAGACGATGTAGGAGGTGGTGCTCCCTGGAAGGCCTGCATCATCCTCATGAAACCTTCCCTGAACTGCGCATCAGTGCCCGCAACTAGTACAATAACCGGTGCCAAGGCTGGCTCGGCTGGGGGATCAACATGAAGTCCCTGATAAGCCATATCTGGCGTCTGATCACTTCTTGACGACAGACGTGCGACCGAAGGGCGTCTCGGAGCATAGATCTGAAAGATCAAAAGCACACCATTGATCAGGAAAACAGGGACAGAGAACACAAGGGTACAAAATGGGAACAGGGGAAGAAAACACAGAAGTTGCAAAACAAGACTACACGACGTGTATAAAAACTACATGGCGTGTCTTTTTAAGCCACTGACATGGGCAGGTACCCCTTCCCTACAAGTCATGTATACTTCAAACTACATGGCGTGTTGGACCGAACACATGGCTTGTACAAGAAAAATATCTGCTTCCCGAGTCTCTTTACACGGATATCCCACATGGTCCGACATAACCCGAGACTACACGGCGTGTTTGAGATAAACACGGCGTGCACTAGACACGGCTTCGATGGTCCGTGTTGTTAAGTACACGACCGTCTACACGGTTGGACCTTACACAACATGCTCCGAGCAAACACGACATTTATAGGCGATGGTGACACCGTCCCGTGTTGTTCGTGACATGGTCGGGTACCTGGGAAAGACTAAATAGTGTGTTCCGAACAAACACGGCATGTGGAAAGGAAGGAAACACTAGCCTGTGTTGTTCGTGACACGGTCGGGTACCTGGATAGGACTACACGACGTGTTCCTTAAGGACATGGCGTGTGCTACCTGAGCTTCCCCGGCCTGTGTTGTTAGTGACACGGTCGGGTACACGGCTTCGAACATACATGGCGTGTAGCTACCGTACAGGTCGTGTTCCCAAAGATACTTTTACGACACCGTGTTCTGCTCACACGGTCAGTGACACGACCTGAAAACTAAACGGCGTGTTCCCAAAAGTACACGCCGTGTATTCTGGGTTTTTCTAGGCAGTAGCTCAGAAACTGCACAGAATTCCAGAAACACTAAAACCAAGGAGAAAAAGTTCCAAATCCAGATCCGTGAGGGCCCATAACACCTCAAGAACCAAAATTTGGCGTTCACTTTAAGCAAAGAACAAAAAAACAGTTTTTCTAACATAAAAACAGAGAATCTATCAAGCAAATATCACAACAGCATGAATAATCTACACAAAGCCTATCACAATAGCATGAAATCGCTAATGAACCCTAGATGTCATGGCAAGAATGCATGACATGTGATTCCTACAAGTTCCTATATGATGCATGAGACGGCATACCCTCATCTCATCGGGTTGTGACAGAAATAGAACCGAAATATCAACACAGTAATAGCACAAGCCATGTGAATCATTCTTGGTGAAATCAGATCAATTATAAAATCTCAAGACCAGAAACTACAATTAATGAGGTAGTATGGCTTTTCCCTATACACGGGTTAGCTACTCCCGAGCATAGCTTAATAACAAGTACTGAATCCGTCCTATCCTTGGCTAAGGTCTCCAAACAGTAAATCAAGATAAAAGAACACAATTGATACCACTTTTTAATGACCCGAGTCTGGAGCCCCCCCACTGGTGCCCCGTACCTGGTTCGCCACATGACCTCAAGCGCATTTCCTCGAATGCTAGAGGCTACCGACTAGAAGCGAGGGCCTTGGTGAGTTGGTGGGGAAACTATGCCCTCATTCGGTAAGGTATACAAGGTAAGAAAACAACAATAAATAGCGGAAGCGGTAAACAACATGCATAACATCAAAAACCAAACAGTGGAAGTAATGTAGATATATAACTATGATGAAAATGATGCATCAAGTACAAGTATGTAAGGAAAACAACAAACACAACAATGGGCTGAAATACAACTGAATCCAAGTGAAAAAGAAAAACAAAGTATGCTCCCCAGCATCACGAGCCACGGCTCGGTCCCATGCTCCCCAGCTCCTGATGCAGTCAAGATCCTGAAGTAGAAGGGAGCTTTCCCTTATCTATACCTACAGCAAAATAGTCTGCTTGGGCCCAAAAGCATGGCCCAAACAGAGAGTGAGATACAATCCCAATAGGAAATCGCCCAAAGATTTGTGCCTAACAGTCAATTAATACATGACAGTAATAAAACAAGAAGTAGTAAACAGAAAAACACAAGCAGCTACTATCCACAGATCTGGCAAACAAAGTACACAAGTAAACAGCCAGCAACAAAAGAAGAAACAGGTAACCCTCTGGGAAGCTCTCACAGTCTAACCCCTATGGTTCAACCTATAAGTACTAGCAACCCTCTAGGAGGCACACACAATCTCACCCCTTTACTTTAGCTACGTAATTAAGCAGAATCTTTGGGGAAGCACTCACCATCAATTTCCCCTATAGTCTCGTATCGTGCTAAAGGCTCTCTGGGGAAGCACTCAATGTCAATTCCCCCTATGGACCGCGTCGAGGATCTACAGACTCTATGGGGAAGCACTTAACGTTAATTCCCCCTATAGTCTCGCATCGTAATTAAATGACACTCTGGAGAATCCCTTCCGTCAATTCTCCCTTTGGTCGACTACTCTAGGTTCTCACAGTCCTGAGTATAAATAAACAAGCTCAGCGCGTGTATATCGTCCAAGTAAACCTCAATAACTACTTGCCTATCATTCTACGACTCAACAAGAATAACAAAACAACATTTCCACTATCCTACAACTAGGAATGGCAACTGGAAAAATGCCAAACAGGAAAAACAAGCATAGAAAACATCCAAGGTAAAGTAAAGATACCATAATCAAAGGCAAGACATCTACTCTAGCAGTCAAGAAAAGTAGGAAAAAAGCCGGGGAAAAACAGGAAACATGCAATACCTCGTTCAAGGTTATTGGAGGAATTTGCACATAATATGCACCAACGTTCTATATAAAGGAACCAACCACCTACCTCGATCCGAGGTGATCAATATATGTGAACCACGACAACAGATTCCACATAGAACAACATAGATCTGTGGAAATGCACAAAACATTCATGCCAAGATAACTTGGAAATGAGGAGGAATCACAAAACAAGGCTAAAGTAGAAGGAAGAACTCACCAGTAAGATTCCAACACAATCGACCATTCTCGAATCGGAGAATGGACGGCGAGGCAAGAACTTGTCGAAGATCCAGTAGTACGGTCACTCTCGGATGGAAAAAAACTGGAGAAGAAGATAAAACGTGGGGTTAGGTGCGACCCCGGTCCATTTAATGAAAAAAAAAAGTAAACGGCGTGTACTTCTTGAGTACACGGAGTGTACTTCAATTTTTTGTACTACGAATTAACCGGCCTCCACCTCAGCCTTACACACAGTGTGTGTGGCCCGAAATGGCAAGCACACGGCTTCGAGCCGGGAAAAGTACACGGCGTGTATTCAGAATGTACACGGTGTGTTCATCGAAAAATTTCCAGAGAAAATTCATTTGTCTCAAAAACTCCAGAAAAAGGAAAAACGTACCTGAAAATAAGATCTGGGTTCATACACCAAATATACCCAAATAACATAAAAATATTTATATATCATCCTATAATCATTAATATGGTCATAAATCTCACCAAGAAGGGCCTCTAGTGCAATCCAAAAAGAGATACCAAAATGAGAGGTAACATTCATCAACAAACTGTTTTGTTTTATTTCATCATCAATCAACTTAAAAAAATTATATAATTATTAAATAATATAATAATTATATTCAATTTAATTAGTTTTTTTATAATTTTACTACCTATAACATCACAAACAACCATAAAATGGGATACAGAATCATTGTTCATGGGTTATGTGGACTATCACCCCACGAACTGATTTCATTCGTTATTCCATTACCTCCTTTGAAAGAACAGAATAAAGATGGATTTAAAATTTATATAAAATATCTATTATATTTATGATACTTTTACTTGTATTGAATTGTTATAAAAAACATTCCATATTACATTCCATTGTGGGGGAGTATCATAACATCGCTCGTGTGTACGATGGACTACCAACTTGCAAAGTGATGTGATTCATCCACGATTTACATGGAATGTGTTAAGGATGGATTTATTAAAAATAATAGATATATCTGAAATAAAAATTATAGTATAATATATATTTATATCATTTTATCTTTTTCTTCCAATGCGATATGAAAATGGAAGAAGTGTTAATGCATATGTATCACGCCGTCTCCATGAACTATGCATTCTATTTCCTATCATTAAATTTTATATATATATCTAAATGCATATATAGTGAAAATATATTATAAATAAATCATTGTTCAAATTATAGAGAATAATAAATCATTATCTATATAAATGGAACAAAAAATAATATATTAAGGATTACTCAAAAAACAAGTCAATTAACACCTGAAACAATATGAAATTATGACCAATTATTAACAAAATTGTTATAATAAGTTATAAAAGTATAAAATATGATATAATAAATATTAATATGATTCTATTATAAATTAATATATTTATTAGAAACACAATAAATAAGGTTGACTCATGTACAACCAAAAGGAAAGAATGATGTACGAGATTTCTTCTGAATTTCCTTTCGTTGTGGAATATTATAATGTTATGCACCGAATTACATTAACATGGGGTATATAATGAACCTATACATGTAATATAATGAATAAAATATTCGACATGGTATTTTGACAGTCATTTTTAATTATTTTTTCCATAGTGATTTAAATTATAAGATACCATGTGGTAAAGAGTTGCATAACTCAATTTCTTTTCATTGGTTTATATTACTTTGTTGTTTTCAATAATATTATATGACTATGAATAGAGTGGGTTTTGACTATGTATTATTTTAAATATTTTTTGTGTGGATTTATATTTTATAGACTTAATGTAATCATTTATTACTTCTCACTTCAATTATATGATCATTTAAATGATTTATTTCACAATATTAGTCAAATAGAGATTATTTATTCTAGAATGTACATTAATGGAAATTATGTTATCATTGTTTTATAAAAGATGTTAATTTTATTATTATTTACTTATTCATTGATTTTTTAAATTTATAGTACCATATTATCACTCGTTGGAATATAAAATTATTGAGAAAATGTTTTTATAAAATCCAACATCATTCCACTCTACAGTTAGAATTTGTTTTCATCCAAAACAATGTTTTATAAAAAAATTCAAAAATATTGTTAACTGTTTAAAAATGGTTTATAAAAGTAAATTTCATCCATATTTACCCTTTAAAAAATAATAAATGTTATTTTAATAAAAAAAAACTTTCAGAATGTTTTTGATAATGAAAATTAAATTTTCATCAATAATGATTTTAAAGATATTTTTTATTTCATCAATGAAAAAAAAATTTATTCTTACTCTAATTAGAAGACATAATATTGATACCATAATAATTCTTCCTTTGGATGTATTATTATTATTTTAACCCAACATAATATTGGAATTCGATTCCTTAAATCATTTATGTAGTCATTAAAGTCATTCACTTTCCAGTTACCATTGAATATTAAATTTCTCATAAATATCCACATTATTTATCATAGATGTGGTGATTTTATAAACCATAAACCATTTTTACATATAGTTTTTACTTCTTATGTAATTTAATTAACTAGCTAAATATTTAAAAATCTATATATGTAACTCAATAAAAATATATGAAAGGTAACATGGTTCAAGAGTTAAGTAGATTATTTGATATAGAAGGAATGCATTGGACCTTATGTGATAGGTGGGGCCTAGTATAATATAGCCCCATGATGCTACAATAGGTCTCATGGAACAATACGTTAAGCTATAATTAAATATTTTATTACCTTTTGATTAAATTTTCGTTTTAATGGTATTTATTGTATTGGTTTCATGTTCCTGATACATGACATCAAAAATTTTAAGATTCTATTCATTCAGAATTCAGTTATTATTATCTTTGAGATTCTCACTGTAAAAAAATATATGGCTTCATTTAAATGTCCTTTTATTGATTTAATGGAATGTTTATTTATATATTTACTTTTCCATATGGATTATGAATTATCGAGTTATTTAAATGACATGTTTTTACTGTTATTTATCTTTCTATATTGATTATGTTATATCTAGTTATTTAAATCTCATGTTCATTCATTTATTTCATTTCCATATTGATAATTCATTATTGATTCATTATAGATTCTATTATACATAACCCTTATTGATATATTGATCTCAACCTTATTTTTTTCCTTTTCCAAAGACTCTGTGAATTTTAATAAGAATTATATATAAGGATATTATAGAATGGAAAAAGGTATTCTAAATAAATAAAAGGGAAAGCATTTTTAGAAATTTTTTATTCAAATGTAATTTGGGAATCATGTATATATATTGCTTTCCAAGACTACTAAACATATCTGCCCTTCAAGATTCAATACATTATATCTTATTCTAATGTGATGGTGGAAGTCACCAAATACGAGTTACTAGGTTCAGATCGTTACAAAAATTCTATATGAACATTACCTGGTTGTTATCTACAATACTAGTTGGTATTGACTCTTTATCCATATTATTGGTTATCAACACATTCCCTGGTGATACAGTGATTATCTCATCAGTTGCAGTCATATACCCATAAATTAAAACCATCCTTACTAAAAAATTATAAATTATGTTTCCGTTAATGACATGAAAAAATGTCACTAAAAATCACTCATTACCATATCATTGATTATCTACATCCCACTTCTATAATTTTCTGTCATCTTAGAAGAAATTACAACCTCAATGATAATAAAAGAATACTTCCTTTCCAACCAAAAGGGTCTAGTAGTCTGGAATGGAGAAAAATTACCCATATCTATAGAAAATTATGTTTAACCATTTATTAGTAACAATATAATTAAGATTATGTCAATAGTTCATAGTCATTCTATTATATACGATGAATGTGACTTTGGTCTCTTGTTCCCAAATAGTATTGAGACCATTGAGGTGGGGGGGGGGGGGGGTTGAATCTATGTTTTTTTATTAATTTTAAATAAAGTATCTCAATATATTTAGTGAAATTCCATACCCTTTAAAACGTTTTAAGGTTATGATTCACTCATGTAATAATTCTTAACCTCACATTGTGTGAGTAACAAAAATAAAGAGAATGGAACACATTATATTTACAAGGTTCATTACAAAAACATTATTCTTTACATGTTTGATAGTCCCACCAACATGGATTCATTTATTATATTATTTATGGAATATAATGGAACAAGTTGTAAATTATTATATCATACAAGATGTAACATTACAACTATATGTAGTTATACCCCCCAAATATTTATTTTTGTATCAATTTTCCCTCTACTGTTTATACACCTTGGAAAATACTGAATCCTTTTTAGTAGGCACTATATATCCTTAGTTATAAGTGTCAACTTCATATATATTATGTGATACACATCATAAGGTCATCACTTCCTCCTCAAGTAATCTGAATCAATATTTTCCTACATAAAATCATCATAATCATCAATAATTATCTAAAGAACATGTTGGCCTTGAAACATTCTCAAAAAAATTTGTATATAAAACATCCTTTGAAATATTCATAATGATCTGCCTCAATATGGTTTCATTTGTCTATTGGGCTCCATCCAATAGCCCTTGTTCTGATTCTCCTTATTCTCTTCCTTCTTCAATTTAGTATAATCCAAATTGGAAACTCACAATTTATTCATCTGATGAAGCTCGGTCTGACGAACCATTCTCCGATTGATGTCCCTCTAACGGGATTACTACATTGGACATACTCCTATGTTCATATTGAACATCACTCTCATAATCATCAATATCTTCAACATTAATGAAAAATAATGTTTGGGAACTCAGTACATGTTTCAAAAAAGTCAGAACTCTAGCCCACGTGAATAGTACATATTAGCCAGGTAAAACTATAATGAGATAAGATTTTATAGAGTTCCCTCTATTTCAAATGTAAAATAACGAATTTCATTTCCTTATCAATGAAATTTAAAATTAATGAGTTTCGAATTCATTAAGTATTCATCTTTGACATCTTCAACTCTTCTCAATCCTTTTGGAAGATTCACAAGTCTTCTAAAAACAACTAAAATAATCATAATTTTTCATGTTTACAAATATTTCATCAGTTGGACTCTGTAGTCCGATTCTTAATTTTAATTAATAATTATGATTAAAACATGATCTAAACTAAACATTACCCATTAAGATGACCTCTTGTAAACACTAACTGTATTCTCATACAAATTATCTCTATCAAATTAAAAACATTGTAAATAGATAGAGAACATTCTATAAAATTCAAAACCAACTTGAACTATACATTGTAACAAACAAAAATTTGGAAATGCATGAAGACTAATTATGCCTTTATTAAATTACTCATATTTAAAATACTACATCCTATGACTTTAACAATATCGGCATGAATCGGATGAATCTATCTTTTCATCACTCTGATTCATTGGTGTGTGTGCCAGAACAATAAGTCCACACCACATTGTGTGATACAATAAATAACTTTTTTCTTTTTCACAGAAATAATTGAAATAGAACAAGGTATGGATTCTTTTTTACTTGCCTTCATTGAAAATATATTCATTCTTTTGACAATGATTGACTACATTATTGAACATTATCTAGATGATTGGTCTATGAATCATTCAAATGGTCATTTTTTAAAAAAAATCAAACATTCTAAAACATAAATACACCAATTAAGACATTGTATTCGATGTTTTAACGATCCCAAAGATTTACAATTGAATTAGTGTTAGAATACATTATGATGGATTAGTGTAATAGCATGCCCAATATACCTGGTGTTGGCACTTACTTCTTTACAAGATAAAGATCAATCTTCCAGACATTAGATATTATTACACTGATGATTTTCACACTGTTGATATTAATCCTTCTATGTCTGATGTTTCTCACACAAGTGGGTAGATACTAGAATAATTTAGATTATATTCTCCTTACATCACAAAATACCTCTCATATCCTTAATTGTTAATGATTAATGTGAACTCTATGTTCAGAAAACCATCATCAGATTAAATAATTCTATGTTATATTTTTTCCCAAACATTCGGTCTCACTTATCCTCTTCTGAGACTGATTCATCCTGAGACCAATTCCTTGTAGTCTCTGAAATTCTAATTCTTATTTCCAATATCAAGTACTCATGTTGATTGACTGAGTTCGATGATCATTCCTGGATATGTCACTGAAGATGATAGGCTGATTCTGATGAGCAGTCTGATTGGGTGAGTACAAAAAACAAAAAATCCCCCTTTTCTGAACATCAACCATATATCATATATTCGAAAATAATACAGCAAAACCCCAATAAGAGACTAACAATATCCCCATCATGTTTGTCTTCAATTCCCTCTTTATCATCTTCCAAACAATACCACTTTTTGGCCAATTTTTCATATCACCATTATTTTATTACTCCCTATATCTCATATCTCTCCCCATTTTCCTTATCTCTCCCCTTTATTGAAAAATATTCTAACGGGCCATCATGAAATGTTTCCCCATTACTGATAAATGTTCTCATTTTTAAGGGTTGTAACATTTAATTTTAGAATATGCAATTGATCTCAAATAGAATATAAGTACGACATGAGTATCTTAACAACAATCTTTTAGCCGAAGTACTATAAGTCTATATGGGTAAACCTAGTGTAGAAAACAAGAGTGAATAATCAAGGTTATCAATGTTGTACATAACATAACATTCATGTAATTCATTTTCTTGTTTCATTCAATATATTCATATATTGGGTAATCATGAATGGGTTTGCTTAAGAGAAAAGTAACATGCACCCATCTCAACAAACACACACACACAAACACACAGATATATATATATGTTCAAGTGTATTAAGGAAACTCTACAAAAAATAATATTTTGTAAAATCAATACATTAATTTTCAAGAATTTTAAGAGACTCACATATTAGCTATCTTATTTCAACTCCTTAGATTACCTAAAAATTAGTACAAATTAGAATATTTATTCAATAAGGATGAACATCATTGCTTGTCAGAAGAAATTTTCAAACTGAGACTCTTCCATCAGTCTTCACTTTTCCTTATTCTTCCTAGATTTTTCATTGAATTTTTTTCCTTCGGTTGATCCTTCCTATATTTTTAAAAACGTTTATTTACATCTATAGAATTTTTTATAAGGATATTAACATATTTTTATATTTAGTGACATTTTTTATAGTGAATTTGTATAATGTATTTATATTCTTCCTATTATTCTGGAAGGATATTTAAAAAACATTTAATTACATGCCCTTCTTTCTCACAAATAATTCATATTTTATAAATTTTCAAATCAAAATATGTTGATATCTTTCTAAAGAAGTTGATCATATCTTCAAAAAAAAAATTCTTCCTCTTTAATTTAGGTGATTTTTTTGTTTCTTCCAACCATCTAGACATGTCTATTTGTTCTAGAAAAATTACTAAGCACTCATTCTTTTCTTGGCCAACGTGCTCATTTTTATAATCTTTCATAACATAATCGTCTTTCTTCATCATATGAATTTCATTTTATTTTACCCATATTTTTAAGAATATTTGATATTTAATGATCATAAAATCATCACCATGATTCATAACAATTTCTTGGTAGAGATATGTTATTCTGGAATTGATATGTTCTATGTCCAAAAAACTCCAAAACATAATCAATAACCTATGAATATTTAATTTTTGGACTGATAATGAGAGTGTTCCTAACAAATTTTTTTTTGACATATCTTCACAAATTGGATACCACTATTCTTTGGAGGATAAATTCCTGAGTAATTCCTATATTTCATGGTGAATGATATTTTTTCACAAGCCTTCTGTTATAATCCTTTATTTTTAAATACTTTATAAGTATCTCATTTGAAATAAACTTCCTTAGTGAATCATTCTCTCCTTATTATAAACTCACTTTGTGTGATAATTAATATTAATTGTGTTTAAAACAACTCATATTATTTCTCTTCTAGAACTAGTTTGTAAACATTTATCATTTTTTATGATTCGGTGATCTTCAAATTTTTCTTCTTGTTTTCTTCAACAAGTTATATTCTTTCATGTTGAGGTTCTCATGGTTAAATGATCTTTATTTATGATTTTTTATTTTTTATTCCAACTCATATACATTCATATACTGATATCTAAAAAGACTAAGATTTGTCTCTTCATTACTCACCCAATAATTTTGCTCAAAATTTGTCCTTTACACATCTATCTTCAACATCATTATTTCTTTCTTTCTAGAGTTTAGTATTTTTCACAATTATGGTTTCCAAATACTTCATTAGAATCAATTAATGTTTTGTAATTTCTTCATTATCCTCACTATAAAATTATTAAATTCTATTTCTATGTTGATCAAATGTGTTATTTTTTTCATATTCATCATTTGATAAGAAGTCGTCCTTCTTTCATTTGGTGAGATAACTTGTATTCTTATTTTCATAAGGAAATAATTCCTTGTGTTTCTTCCACTATTTTTTTGGGATTTTTCATCATCTTTGTCAAACTCATATTTTTAAATTTTCATCCATGCATATTTTTTTCAAATTTTTTTATCCCTTAACCATTAGAACATTTGAGAGTTTTAATTTTCAATTATACCTTGTTTTATTTTTTATAAATAGTGAATAATTTGTATTGAAATCATCCACTTGTTCCTCATCTTCCAATTCACTTTATTCTTCTTTAATTTCATTATATTTTTTACATTTTATCATTTATTTTAGGTCCATTTCTTGATCTAAATTTTATTAAATTTTTATAATCAACTATATAATCATTTATATGTAGAAATATTACTATATAGACCAAAAGAATATATAGTTTCAGGATCTCTATATTCCAAAGACGAAATATTAGCATTAACATTATCAAAATTAATTATAAAGATCTTTTCACCAATAGTTGATTCTTCCAACATATCATCATGACCTCTTATTGTACTAACAATATAATTCACCTCTCTAAAGGAGCCATTAATAGATTTACAGTCACCCTTTTTCAGATCTCCAAACATCATCCTTCAGAGTTGTAACTTTTCCTTCTTCACCTTTGTGTTTCCTTTATAAATGTTTTGAAATTATCTCAGATAACATTAGTTTTTTCAAATCTTCTTACTCTAAGAAGCTGTCATTCCATCAGTGATGAGAGTAAATAATTTCATTCTCTTTAATGATTCTCATTATTTATATTATCAATAGTATTAAGAGGGGATTTCTCAATACAATAATGAAATACATTTGTAGTAGCTTCTAAAACATCATACCCAAGAGACATAAGATATAGAATCATTCTATATTTCCATATATGATTGTTCACACCTATGACAAATGGAATCCCTTTATAGTTCATTTAATATATATTTTTCAATCGTATTGATATATCATTCATATGGAACCACTTCTGATACTAATTTTTCTCCCCCAATAAGATCAAGACCATTGTGTGTGTGGGGGGGGGGGGTTCATTCAGTATTTCATTTTTTTGTTTATATGAAATAATCTTTACTTATTGAGTAATATTTATTAACCTCTGAAAATTGATAATTCTATGATCCAATCAGGTAAAACAACTCAACCTCACCATTAATGTGTATAAAATATAAATATAAGGAAGAATATTATATTGATAAGGTTTGGACCAATGACATAATCCTCTACATTTTATATAGTCCCACCCACATGGATTCTTTCACTATCTTCTTTCCCAAAAACAAAGGCACAAGAATTTGGAAATTATAAAATCATAGTAGAAACATTCCTTCTATAGTTTGCTTATACCCCCCAACTATCCATTTTATTATCCACATTCCAACTGATGGTTACAAACTGTTAAAAACAATGATGCGATTTTATGAATGGGTAGTATCAAATGTTATATGGTTCACATTCTTTCTTCTTCACTTATCCTCTTCAGAAAGTATTCACATACTCTAAAAGTAATATTTTTCAAACATTACCTACATTTAATCATCAAGAACATCAAAAATTATATTCGAATCATTCTATTGAATATTTATTCAAAAAACATCCTCATCCAAAGTTCATTTGATACACCAGAGTCATGTAACCTTAGTTCGATGGGCTCCGTATAATTGGCCTCAGTCATATTCTCATTCTTCTCTTCTTTATTTAAATGAGTATAAACTCATTTGGTTGCTCACAATTCTTATGTCTAATAGAACTATGTTCTATGAACCATTCTCTAATGGATTTATCTATTAGGGAATTTACCATATAATTGGATAGAACATCACACTGGAAATATTTTTAGCTTGATTCAGAAACATAAAGTCTGGTTGAGAACTCAATACATGTTCCACAAAATTAAATGCTCCGGCACAAATGAATAGTTCATGCCTTCCGTGTATAAATATACTGATCAACCCTTTTATAGGAATCCTAAAATTCCAAAATTTGGTAAAATTAATTCCTTTCACACTCAATGAAATTAATAATTCCCACTTTTATTGTTCATTTAAATATTCATCTTTGAATTACTCAACACATCTCAATCCTTTTGGGAGTTTCTATATTCTTCTCAAATCAACTAAAATATCCAAACATATTCAATTTGAAAAACATTTCATAATTCTGATTATCCATTCTAGTTCTTCATTCTGATTCTTTATTACGATAATAACCTATTATAAACTACAGATGGTTCATTATGATGACCTCTTATAAAAACTAATTGTATTATCATTCTTATGCTTTGTATAGACTAAAAATATTTTTTATTAGTTGATAATATTCAATAGAATTCAAAACCACCTCAAAAAATAATTTGGTAATGAGAACATATCTGAAATTCCTTCAAAGTATTTCTCTCTTTCTATAATTTCGTAAGCTGATGATCATACACCTGATGAATTTATCGGTGTTAGAATGCATATGATAAATCCATCTCTAATTCACTTTTATGGATCAGTGTCAACGCTAGTCTAATAATCCATCCAAACCATTTGAGAGTGAATCAATTATATTTTAATTATTCTCTTAATCTAATTGAAATGGAAAAAATATTACTTCTTTTTCTCTTGTACCGATTAAAATATAGTTCAACTTGATGATAATTGTTGTATACATTGTAGATCATCATCTAGTTGATCAATCTTTGAATCCTATATGTGGAAAATTGATTCCTAAAATTCAAACTCTTTAAAACATTCTTCCCCTAATTAAAAATCTATATCAACTGACTTAAAGATACGAAAAATTCCTAACTTAGCCCATGGAAGAATCCATTACGATTGATTAGTGGAATAATGTGTCTCATAAACCTTTTGTTATCAGTGTCTTATTTACTTTATCAAGATAAATATTTCATATGTATGATATTTTCACACTGATGATTCTCATACGTATTATCTTCATCCTTCTCTGTCAAGTGCTTCTCACACAGATGAGAAAAAACTAGAATAATTTACATTGGATTATCCTCTCTTCACAAACTCTTGATTATATCATGACTTATTCACAATTATGATAACTATGTGTTTATAAATTAATATTTAGGTTTAATAATTGGACGTTCTATTACATCCCAACTTTTTAGTCTTAGTTAACATCTTTTAAGACTAATTATTCTTGAGATCATTTCCTATCTGTCACTAAAATTACCATTCTGATTTGGTAGATCTATTACTCGGGTCGATGGTCTGAGTCTTGTGATCATTCATGGATTTGGTACTTATGATGATGAGTTCAGAAAGATGATCAGTCTGATGGGGTGAGTCTGGAAACCAAAACTCCACATTTTCCTAACTCCATCCATATATCATATATTGATAATAAATGTAAAAAAACACAACATGGGCCTAATATGGTCCTCCTATACTATAAATCATCATTGACAATGAATTTTCCATTGAAACAAAATGGAGAAATCATATGATAGAATATATTCATATTAATGTTTTCCTCTAATGTTTTCAGAACTACCTCATCAATAATTAAGGAAAACTGATCCACCATAATAAAAATGAGACCATAATTTTCAGACATATCCACGTAATTCACATTTCCATGTTTGATTCGAGTGTAAACCAATGAATAAATATCCCATTATAACATCTCATTCTATTAGAAAAATGTAGTCCATGAACTCTTATCCAAAAATGGTCATGAGTGTCATTGACATTATAAAAAAATTAAACTAGTGTCCCGTTCAAGAATATAAAAATAAAATGTTTCAACGAAATAGTATAGAATACCCAGGTTTTCTTATTCAATTCATCAAATAAAAAATGATGTGGTAATATCCTCACCATAATTCAATCATTATTAATTCAATGAACACGCATATCTCGATGTGTTTCATATATTATTTCATTTGATTCCACAAATTTCATAACTTAACTTATTTAACCTTAATAATTATATTAAACATCTTATAACGTCCAAATATAGCCCAATTTAATAATTATATGACCTAATAATCTCATATCTAATAAAATAGTTCGGGTATATTTTTAAATTTTCATTGGTATTATCATACATAATTAATTATGAATATGAAAATTAAATGCTCAATATCTCATTAATTTAAACTTGTATGGTTACCATGAACAATTCACTAAAAATTATTCGTAAGCATATAACCTCCAATATTACTAAAAATCCTAATTCACCATGATGTTTTTTTTAAATTTTTTTATAAACATATTAAAAATCAGGGTTCTAAAATTATACCCAGTAAAAAACATTCACCCCAAAAAATAATTCATTATTTTGATTAATAAAGAAATTATTATGTGGAAACAAAATATTTATTTTCCATTAAAAATAAAATAATTAAAATATCTTACATTAATATGAAATTAGACTATGTGAATATATTCCTTTATAAAATTTCGTTAATATAAGAACTCCCAACTATAAGGGTATTTTAAAAATTGGACCATATCTCATTATTACATAATTATTTTATCAATATATTCATATAATATATCGTGAAAACTGGAATTTATCAAGGTCATTTCCTCCATTAAACTATTCTTTATAAAAACTATATTAATTCTATTCAAAAAATAATTTTTTATTATAAAATATATATTAATTATAAAAATAATTATGACATATAATCTCTATCGCTATGAAATATTAGATATAATTATATGGCCCAAAATTTTAAATCTAATTCATATTTGAAAATATTATCCAATGTTTTGTTTTTTGACATTTAAATATTATATTTTTCGCAAAACAATTCTACTACAACTTAAAATTCATTTCAAATGAATCACCAAACTCTACCTATTTTCCAAAATCAAATAAATTACCATAATTGGTAATTATGAATTTATATTATTGCATTAGATTTGATATTATTTCTTATAATGGCTAAAAAGACACATAGATGAAAAGATATGGTTATTTGAAGAAAAATAATTATCTGACACCTATTTTTATGCATTTTATTCATATAGATTATTGAAATAGTCTCACGGATATTTTTATGGTTTGAGGGTGACATATTTCATCAATCACCAGTATTTTCATGGAATATAAATTTTTCTCCTCACTGTGTATATGTTATTGTTTAGTATTTCTCAATATTCCTACTATGGTTAAAAAGTTAGCTAACTATGGACCAAACCATAAAGAAATTACTTCTCCAAATTTTATTATTATATTTACTTGTTCCAAAAATTACACTCCTATTAGAAAAACAAACATATTCTAAAAATTCTTGCTTGATGTCCAATTTCAATATATATTCCAAAAAATAATTAAATTAATAAAATAAACACAAATAAATATTTATGTTATTATTTGACAATTAAAATATTCTTACCCCTGGGGTTATAAAATTCTAAACATCATTTTAAAATTTCCCATTTTAACTACTTGAATATTTTAAAATCAAAAATCATTTTCTTAGTTCACCTTTAATTCCAGAAAATCCATATGACATTCTATGTATCATGGAATTCATCACATGGTTCATGTATTGAATCAATGAGACCCTTAAAATAATTAACCATCACAAAAGTTACAACCATTTTATCTAAAATTAATGTATATATATTATAACCAATCCAAATACAAAAGAAAATAAAAGCATAGCAATCTAAGCCCATCATTTTATAACTAATACATCAATTACAAAAATGAACTCACATGGTTATAAAACCACCCAAAGTTATAAAAATTTAGAATACACTAATGAATCCAAAATCTATAATTTTATTCTAACTAAAAAAAGAAACTTTAAAAGATAAAGACAATTATTCTTGAGTTTTTAATAAAACAAATTAACACTACCAAAACATGACTGGATAAAGATACTATTTATATAAAAAAATTAAATTAATGTAAATAACCTATTAAAAATATTTCTTTGGATACCCATAAATTTAATAAATTTAAGGTCAAAAAATAAATTATTTTATAGATATAAATCATTTCAAATAAAAATGTTCCAAAATCAAAAAATTTAGTCAAATATTTCACCTAACAGAAATCCACATAAATATTTTAAATGATTTAAATACCATTTTATAATTATTAGTTTTATAATTAAATATAAAATTTAAAAAAACAAAATATGTTCAATAGAGAGTCCATTACATATTATTTTTTAACCTTAACATAAAACAGACATATATTTATATATTCTATAACCTAAAATGTCATTACAAAACAGAGTGAAACCTTAACCCACCCAAAAATAATTAATTCCAATTAATTTAGATATTTTTAATAAAAATATCATAGATTTTTTTTAAATTTTTCTACAATAATGTTAATTTTAATACAATCTCTAAACCATTTAATTTGGAACCATAATAAATGCTTTCAGTCTCTCAATAAAATTCCACGGTTCTTTTTCAACAATAATCTTAATGTTCATTCTGTAAAAAATAAACCCAAATGGAAAATTTCAACACTTTAAAATGTAAATTATATTGTTCAAAAAACCCAATATATAATTTATTGAATAAAAAAAAGTTGGAAGTTATATTTATTTTTGTTAAAGGTTCAGAAAATTGAACATTAATTTCAACACATATAGTTTAAAATAAATTTATATTTATCAAAATCATTTATAATTTAGTCATGTAATACGAAACAAACATTTTTCCTTAAACTTTTTTCATAATCATGAATTTACAATATTTTAATATAGGTTTTTTTAATTCCACAAATACCATTACATATAAAAAAATTAACCAAAATGTATCCTATAAAGAAATATAAATCATGAATTGATATTTAATATATTTATAAAAATAACCTTCTAAAAATTAGTATTACTTATTAAAATAATAATATGATTAATGTGTACTATTTAGGGAAAAAATATATTTGGGGATGTTAAAATACCGTGGTTAAAATTTAATATTTCTTATTACATTAATTATTTAAAATCATTAGTCTCTAAACTAGTGTAAAAAAGGGAACAATCTAATTTTTTCCCAACCTTGATAAGAAAACAATTCCTTAAAACCCAATATATAGAACCTATATAAAATAAAAACACGATGAATAAAGTGGAAAAAAATATTATAGAAGTAATGACCAGTGCCCTACTTGATTTACAAAATGAACTTTTTATTCAGTTCAGGGACCTTAAGTGATGAAATCATAATCTTATTTGAATGTCAATGTCCATTTGGAGGGTTTTCTTTATTTTGGGATTTCATCCTGAATAGTGGAGTTATTTGTAAATCTTATGAGTTTTTAAGTATTGATTGTTGTTTGGTATAGTGTTTGGTGGTTTGAGTATGACTAAAAGTATCTTAATTCTACATTTTTAAATTATATATTACACTGGATACTTAGTGGGGGGTACTAGGTACCTATTTAGGTAAGGTACAATGACGTTGGTTTATGAGAACCATCTAGTATCTGATGGCCCTATATTGGATAATTTTTTTCCTCATATCAATATTCCATTACATGTGGGGAAATTGTTTTGTTTTCATTTAATGTCCACTAAGGGGGTCCTTCTAGCCATTCTTATCTAGGAAATTAGTTTGAGAGAAATTTTTTATCTTCCTATTTATCTCCCACTTCTGTAAATCCTCTTCAATCCATGATGTTTAAAGGATGGATAACATAATAAATCTACTTATATAACTTATTATCTTCACATTATTCACCATTATTCAATATCATTAAATTTATTTTTGGTTGGATAGAGATTTAGATTATAATTTCACCAAATTAAAGGTCAAATTATCACATATCATAGTCTTTCCTCTTATCATTGATAAGGAATTACCCACATGGTGGATTTTATTATTTTTATGATTGTTTTGATTCAAGATACATATAGTGTCAATTAATTTATATATTTTATGATTTTGGGATGTAATGAAATTATATTTAGGTGGGAATAATTATTATTTATGTTTGATAATATTTTATTTGTATTTTGTGAGTAATCTTCCTAGGTTTTCTTTGAGGTTTAGTGTTTTTTCATGTTGGAATTGATTTATTATATTCCATTGGTTGTGGAATTATATATATTGGATGTTAGCTGATTCTATATGATCAATGGAATATGTGGAGCTCTATGGTTAATGGTTTAGGTAGTTGTCACAACCATTTATGTGAATTTTTTGGTTATGATTATAATGCTCACAAAACTTTTTTCCAAATTAATTATAAAAATAAAGAAATTATTTTTATATTTTTTAATTAATTGTATTTTAAAGATATATTGACTTTTAATTATAAAATTTTTTAAAATTTATTTTATATTATACCATGTAATAGTTTTGATATAATCTTGTAGTCCTTACAATAATATTTTAAAACCATGTGTAAAGATTATTCTTATGAAATCCCATTTCAATTGAGTTAGTGTCATATATATATATATACACACACATTACGATATCTTATGGTTTGTTTTTATAGATTCATTTTCATATTCGTTTATCATTTTATATATAATATATAATTCCAGAATTTTTTCTATTTTTGTATAACATAGTGTTTTACATGTTATCTTAACAAAGAGTTTGAGAGAAGAGAAAAACATAAATGGTATATTTCATCTCAAGTCACGTTATTACTTTTATCATATTTTTAAATGAGTTTTGAAATTTATATTTGAATCGAATTATTATATACTTAGTACTATTTTTCCCTCATGCCATTATTTTAATTGTATTAATATTCTATTTTTTCCTCATGAAACATAATGAATTTTAATCCAACTAACTATATATAACCATGGATAAGTTATTTATTCATTGGATTAACTTTGTCGAGGATGAATAAGTTGGATGTAAGGATTTGGTTCATTAACTTTTTTAGTTTTAAAAATATACATGATTTTCTAAAATAAACCGAAATCCTTTTAAATATAAGTTTTGATTCATTGTTAATGAATGGTGTGTGGAATTGATTTTCTAAAATGATGTAAAATATTTATATTTTTTGGGGATCACATTCATGGGTAATTTATTACTCAGAATATATTAATTATTTTATAACTTTTTATAATGAACATGATATATCTGTATTATGTATTCTAGCAAAAAATATAAACCAATATTTTCTTATATTATGGGTGACATATGTAAATATTAACATTTAATAAAATCTTTTATGTAATAACCATTTCACCAAAATTATGATTAAAATTATGTAAATATTATCTATATAATGAGATATTTCTCTTATATAGGAATGTTTTAATGTAGTGTTTGACACACATCTAATGACCATTTGAGATAGTTATGAGTACACTATGATTCTGTAAAATTCCATTCTTGAAAAATCACACAATTTAACATAGTTAGGTAATGGTTGTTGTAAATTAGATATTGAGTGACTATTTTCATGACATTTGTATTCCATTAATTGATATTTATTCCTTATTGATTCGGAAAAATTATTTTAGAATGCCTGAATGTAAAGGTTATACAATGATTTATTCTATGTTTGTATTATTGTTATTTTTTATCTTCCATATATTAATTAACCCATTGACATATTGATTATTTATTCCATGCTTACATGTATAATAGATTCATATCATCAAATGATTATTGTTAAATATTTACATATGATCATTTTATTACCTAGAAATCATGTATATGTAAATTAAAAAATTATTGATGTATGTGTACTCACGTCTATTTATTTTATATGTATAGAATTTGTAAATGTGATATATAATTATTATTATTTTCATAATTTGTAATGTCATGTATTGATAAATTTTTTGATGGATTAGGATGGTGTCACAGAACCCTATCATGATATACCCCTTCACATTCCTTAATAGAATGGGTATTTCACTAGACAATGATTACCGGACTATGTGAAAGGTATGAGAACTTAGTTTCTTGATTGATTAAAACACATAGATTTTTAGCTACTCTCAAAGTAGATTAGTATGGTTATGGATCATCTTATAACATAGTGTTATATTTTATAATCAGTATCCATTTGTATGTTATTTAGTTTCATAGTGCTTCCATTCTATTTTCTGTATAAAAAAAATATTTTGCTATATAGGAATCTAAAGGAGTATACTTGTTCCTTAATACAAATATTTATTCAATATATGAGTAGGTAGACAATTGGTGGAACCCCAGTGAGTTTTTACACTCGCTCTGATCACTGACACCTTGGTGGACATGCAGTTTTAATGGTTTTTTGTTGGGTATGAAAAAGTGTTGTAATAAAAAGGGTGTTAACATGTATTGTATTTTTTTATTTCCGGGTTTTAAAAAAATTATTATTTATAAAAAGAATCAATGTATCCAAAAATTAACTAATATTATTACATAACATAACCTTCCAAACAAATAATAAATTTCTTTGGGTCAAGAAAATTAATAGGGGAAATAATAAAAAGTATAAAACATATCTACAATCTTAAAATATACATTATCATGATCACACATTAAGATAAATAAACTGAAATTGAATATATAATATTGGTAAATAAGTGGAAATATGGATGTTATTTTGATGATGGAATGAGATGATAAGATTTGTGGTCATTTAGAGGGGAAATATGGCCTTTATGGGTAGTTGTTATATATCTATTACATTTTTCATTTTTTAGTAATTTTTAAATCCCTATATATAAAAGAGAAGATAGGATTTGGTAATTTACATAAACAAATATAATTTTTTTATAATATTCAATTTTTTATTTTTTATTTTAAAATGTATATATGATTATTTCATGAACCATGAGACATAATATATAATTTTCATTACCAATGATACATATAAAATTATTACAAGAACAAATAAATTTACGGTCAATATAAAATAGTATTTTTATTTTTTTAATGAATAATTTATTGGATATTTATTTTTATTATATATATATTGATATATGTTGGAATATTATTATAAACATAGTTATGAGTATTTATTTATAAAATGTAATTACCAAAAATAATGATTTATTTTAAAAATGGATTTATTAAAATGTAAATTTTTTCTAATCTATTAAATGGTATTTTTGAAATTTATATTTTTGTTTTTTATATTTTATGATATATTTTAAAAAAAAATATTATACTTGTTCTTTAAATATTTAGAAATATATTACATATTGGATATTTTTAATGGAATATATTCCATATTGTTTTTTCATTAAAGAAAATAATATTCAATATTAAGGAAAAAGAAAATATTATACATTGGAGGGAATTATTCTTATGTAGACTTAATAGTGTTAATTCACTCTTACACGGTTGATCAATTTGACATGAGTCGATATTCGATATAACATGTGTTATTAAAAAATGAGTGTGCATTTAATCATACACAAGAAGAGCTATCCATATGAGAGTGTAAGACTAATCTCAGATGAGATGTATTTGAATATAATGTAGTATAACATATAAATGACATGAGATCAGATAGATAATATGACAAAAGAACATATTTAATTTGACATGAACATGGTTTGAATAACATATGTTTTACCTATTATGTGATAGTTGATTTTATTTGAAATTTATTGGTTAAGGGTAAGTATAATTTCTTGATGCGACTTATTAATTTATACACAAGCCTAGTCTATGCTTTTTGATTAATAAAAATGTCAGTTATGACCTGATTATTCCTCCATGAATCCCTTTTTCACCTTACATGGATGTTTTATCTACCCAAACCATTACTACATAGATATATTCAGACTTTTTTATTCTTATATAGCGGTATAACATCCAAAATTTAACCATTATTATATCAATAATCTAATGTTCGACTTTAATCCAATCCATGTTTTGAATGTGATGTTTTCCCCAGACACTTTATGTTTCTTTTTCGAATCATTCTCAATAGTGTTTGTTATGTAAGAATCGTTACAACCCTTTCAGATTACATAGTCAAAGCAATTTCAATAATTCTAAGAACCCCACTCAAAGTACGGTTATTGTCCTCATTATATGGTTTCATTTGGTGTAATATTTAGACTATATTTATCTTTATTTTGGCATCTTAATTTCTCGTGACACATTGGGAAATACACATTTCATCTATATTATAACTATTATATTTGAATGATGCGAATTAATTATAATAACAATAATAAAATAATTGTTATTTTATGGAATAAGTTATTATGTTTTATTAAATTAATCAATGTCACTCACATATATACTTAAATTAATATTGATTTAAATTATAAATTTAATAATGTATTTCAGAATTGGTAAATGGTCTTTATTTTTAAGCATGTTATTTGTTCTTTTATTTGAATTTTTTCACTGAGAAATCGATACATGATTTTTTATCTATGTTTATGTGAAAAAATTTTCATCATTCATTAGTAGTTATGTGAGACATGTTATTTTTTTCCAAATTATATATTTCTATTAATTAAATTTGTATTTTGAATGGAAATTACTATTTCAAAAACTAATGTGTATTTTGAAATAGTTATATTTTAGTAAAGAAAATTGGTAATGGTTTTTATTAAAATTGGATATGTATAATGATATGATCTTGAAATTTTTAGGGTTACATACAATTAATTTGACATGTTGTATTTAAATTAATGTTTATAATATGTAATTTTTTTGGGAAAATAATTTTTTTTCAAAAGTTTTGATGCAAGTGGAAGGACATTCATATGAAAATATATAATAATTATTATATAGAGGATCACCAAATGTTATATTAAATCTTATTTGTGGATATTTGAAGGGTGATAAAAATTTTGATATTTCATTTTAATAATTTGACTTTGGATGCTTAGTGATGAGTGATGATTTTTCATGTTGAGTATCTGTAGTGTAATATGTATTTATTGGATTTATGTTAGTGTTCTATATTTTACCATGATTATTGTATACTGGTAAATTCGGTATTTTATTATCTCTATTTCTTTTTATAAGTCTTTTATTATAATCATGGTCTATTTTTAGGGATATGTAAGATAGAGTTAGATATGAAATAATGGTCATATAAGGAAGTGATATTTGGAATTATGTTTTTGTTTCCGGTTTTTGAGGGATGACATGATCTATAATGGGGAGGTCATTAGGGCTCAAGTCATTTAGGATATATTACAGATGATTTTCAATTTATTTTTAGTAGATTATGTATTGAAATCAAATTATTTTTTATTATTTAGTTTAGGAACATAGATCATTTTTCATTTTCGGATTCAATCATAAATTTGTTAGTCTTGGGTTGAATTTTTAGGTGTCTTTACAAATAGTTGGATGTATCCTAGAATGTTTATGGTTTTGCGTATGACTAGGAGAATGGGACATAAATAGTTTATAACTAATAATGGAAATGGGTACTTGGTGGTTGGTACTAGATATTAAGTGAGGCGATGAAGTGTGGGGTTAGCTATAAAGAACCATCATGTACTTGGTGGCTTTATACAAATACCTAATATACACCACCTAAATTTCCATTTAAATAAACTAACATTGGTTATTTTAATTCATTATTGTAACCCTCAATATTGGTTCCATTATGATATTCTTCTCTAGACTATCGATAAGAGGATAAACATTCCTCTTCCACCTTATATCCCCCAATAGTACTTTTCTTCAATCCTAGGAGTCTCAAGGATGGTTAACTTGATAAATTATGGTATGTTTCATCATACCTTCATCTTCTTAACTCTATATTCCATATGATATAATTAATTTAGAATTTTCTAGTTAATTTAATTATGATTTCACCAATTCAAGGTGAAATCATATAATGGTTTATGGTTTATTCAAATATTTGAAAAAGGTAGCTTTTTCTGGTTGATTACATCCCCTTGGTATTTTTTAGATTATAGGTATGTGTGGTATGAATTTTTTAAGGTACATTGAAATTTTTATATTTCACTAAGTGATGTTTGTGTGAGATTAATTAGAAGGCCCAGTCAATTTAATATTGGATATATATTGGGAATTATCTATCTAGATATTCATTGAGGTTTTGTAGTATATGAGTATATGAATTAATTTATTATATTCATTTGGTAATAGAAATTGATTTGTGAATTTATGATGATTTTTTATAATAAAAAAGGGGCAAGAGATGGGAAAGATTGTTCCTAACAAATTTATTAAAAAAAAGTGAAAGTGGCATTACCAAGGGGTTTATAAAGCCTGAATTAAAAAATCCCAAGCATGTACAAATCGAAAAATTGAGAAAAAAACACCAGGGAAACAAAATAAAATCCCTAAGAGGCCACTACAATTGGCCTATTAGAAATAGAATCTGCAACCTGATTGGCTTCCCTATAGACATGGGTGAATGGTTTTCCTATGTTGCCACAACCCTTCCAACAAATTTACAAGATATTTTTTGAACATGACAACCATATTTTCCTAAATTAATAATTAGTTTGAAGCCCATATTCTTATAATTTTTAGGGTATTATTTTTAAATAAATTTTTATATATCAGGTTATAGACTTATGAAATAGGTTTAATATTATATCATACAACAGTTTTAAAATTTCTAGTTTCCTTCAATGTCGGGATTCACAAAAAATATTTATGTTGATTTTTAGAAAATACACATCCATTAAAGTATCATTTAAATTTATAAAAATAACATTAATTATGTCTGGTTGTTTATTTTTATCAGTCTCTTTACTTATCCTTGTATTTTTTATATATGACTAAAATGTTTCTTAAGATTTTTTTTGTTTCTAATTCATTAAACCAAATCTTTTACCAACTATTTCATTGTAAAGTCCATATAACGTGATTCAATATTATAGTTAAGTGATTTTTATAAACATATAAGGTTATACTGCATTACTTATTCCTTCCATTAAATTAAATATTTTCATTTTCTAGGAAAAATATTTTTTGGGTTTAGTGTGAATAATTCAAAAATAACACAATCGAAAAAATATAATTATGCTTCATGGAAAACTAAACGTACATTCCTGGAAGATTCTGAAATATTTCATCCACGAACTATGTGTAACATCCATTAAAAATTAATATGGATATATTTTATATCATTATTTATGGGGTCCTTGGACCAAGATGACATCTAGTACCTTGCCTTAATAAATTATTCAATGTTTTGAACTTTACATAGAACGATCCATTACGCAAGTTTTAAAGGATTATTCTTGGCATCCAAAAGACCCATGATCGAATTTAGGTAGGGGAATATTTGAAGGCTACTATTGCAGCACTGTAGTTGGGTACTGTAGAAGTGGTGGAACTGTAGTATTTGTAGCACTATAGCGACAGAGGCATTATAGTAGGAACTGTAGTGGCTTTGGTACAATAGTACGTATTGTAGTATCTCGAGTACTGTAGAAGTGTCAGAACTGTTGTAGTGGTATCACTTTAGTGGTAGAGGCACTATAGCTGGAACATTAGTGGTGGCGGTACTGTAGTAGGTACTATAGTAGCCTAGGTACTGTAGTAGTATTATTCACCAAAGGGAAGTTTGGGACAAAAAAATGGTATTTCAAGATTTGTATTTAGACCACATGGTCTTGGGCCTTCAGGATATGTAATGGGTCTCCCTCTACCTAGTATAAAATATGTTTTTTGCTTTAAATAATAATTGAGGCTTCTGACCCAACATTTAAGAAAAAACTGTTTTCCCATTCAATATTTTTTTTTTTATAAATGAAATTTGATTTTTTTATACATTATTATTATTCATAATTTATGTTTAATTTTAGTTATCTATTAAAAATTCCATTATAATATTACATTGAGTCGATTAAAGAAAAACAAATTCCAATATCTCTTCACTAGGATTAAATTATGAGGTCAAATTTATCATTTTTTCTTCCATATCCCCTTGTTTTCTATCCCTTGTTGGTATACCCCTTTATATCTTTATATGACTTCATTTCTATTTTATACTCTTTTGTGAACATGTCATTATTATCCCTTGGTTCAATAAGGCCTAGATTATATTTTGATGGTCTCTAATAATTTTTATAGTCTGCAATATCTATGATCGCTCCTTCAATGCTCCATTTTCAACAAAAATGGTAGGTTGATAACTATTTTTCCCTCCTTTATCATACCTACCCCTTTATATGATGATTTTATGATTGCCCCAAGACCATGATCATTCATCCTCGATCTAGTTAGAATTAAATTTGTAATTTTATAATAGTAATGAATATTTTATGTTTTCTATATTTTATTAACCAAATAACAACCTAAATCAAATCATTTTTCATTTTTATAACTACTAAATATTTATATTTTTCAAAATATTCTTACTCTTTATTAGACTATACCTATAGAATATAATTTTCCCATTATGAAACCTCATAAAATTCAATGGTTCTCTTTATATGAGACCTTTTTTTCTTATTCTATACATATTTTCCAATGGATATCATCATTTTCATTATGAATTTTGTTATTACCTTCCATTAGAATCTTCACTACCAATTCCATATTCATGGATTGTTTTTCAAATATAATGGTTGATCCCTAGAAACCCTATAAAATTAAATAAAATCCCTTAAAAATAAAATAGGAATTTATTAGGTTATGATTGGATTATGTCAAATATTTCTAATTTTTTAAAGTGTTGTACATGTTCTCTTAATATGCAATTTGATCCAAGGGTTTAACATAAATGGTGAACTTTTTGTAATGATAGTTTGATTATGTTTTTCAGAATATGAAAAGTCTTTTAAAACAAATGTTGAAATTACACTGTTAAATTTTAAATATATTGTTTTCACTTAAAACGTATATTACAGAAAAATTAATTACATTCATTTCACATTAAGATAAATGAATTATAATACAAATAATTACACATAAAACATTTTTATGATATTCATATAGTTTTTATCGAATAGAGGGGTTGAATATGCGGGATGTATGATTATTTTGTTTACATGTTTTGTTTTAACAACTTTTTAAATTTTAAACGGCAAACAAAATAATTTTTAAACATTAGTTCCATTGTATTAATAGTTAATTGATTATGGAATTATTTTTAAAATGACATTAAATATAACTATTTTCTTATAAACTATTCTATTAAGTATCTAATTCATTAAATTTTATTAATTATAAAAATCTCGTCACATGAGAACTAAATATATTCTATTTTTGTGAATGAAAGTAAAAAATATAGCCTTCAGTTCTTAAAATATTTAAAACATAATTAAATCCTAATATTTAGGAAACTATTTATAGTCAATAATTTTTTTCATAAATTAGTTTTAAAATACGGAAATATTATTTACATGATAAACTATTACACCTTAATTTTATGTGAAAAATTAGTTATTTTGAAATAACATATTTCAATTTTTATTAGTAATATTTATTTACAGCCAATTCAATTCCTGATAAATTACCTTGTTTACCACTATTTTTTAATAATTGGGGTTAATTCAACATATTATTAACTTTTTATCTATATATTAGTAAATTACTAATTTTTATATATACTCTAATTTTTGTTATTGGAATATTTCTATTAGAATTCATTAATGTGGTGATTGTGCCTTGCTTTATTATAATTATGTCTTAATGTGGTTTTGTTTGGTTGTATCCCATTTTTTAGTTCAACTATGTTCTAATTTATTGATTATTCCACATTTATTTTTACAATAAATTTTTAACATTAATATATGATCGTTAAAGGTTTAAATATTATTTTTTTATTTTTTTGAAATCATATGTGTGTACATTTCATAATTATTTATGTATATATGATAATGATTATTACATTGACATATAGAAAATATTAAAGGGCTTATAATGTTAGTAATGATTAAATATGTTGGAATTCCATGTATTAATAAATATTTTGGTGGAATGGAATAGGATCCAACCCCCATACATGGACTACCCCTTTCCCCTATCCTAAAGAGACATGCTATAATAATTCACTGATTCCAGAAACACCACTCCCTTTCCCAAATAAGCTATGTATTTCACCCTGACATCGATTCTATAACACCTTGACTATGATGGGAACTAGGTGACTTGACCGGAGCCAGAACTCATATTCGACCTATTCTAGAATTATATATTCACAAGCATATACCCTACTATTATATGGAGTAATGTTTTATAAATAGAATCCATATATAGGTTATTTATTTCCTCAATGCTACAAAGAAATGATTAATTTTAGAAAAATAATTTCATTATTTTGGAATATAAATGACTAGATATTTCTATTCATACACTTTTTTACTCACTATGTTAGTTGAGATATCATCAGTGGATCCCTAAGGTATAATGCCCTGACCCCGGTAGCCCAGAGCCGGTGCTATGGTTATGGTGTGTAATTTATTTCATACAAATGAAACAAATAAGTTACACATCATAACACAGCAGGAGGAACTTTCTAGTTTAGATCCTGGAGAATCAAAGACAACAACTTTGCTTCTTTATCGCAGAGCTAAGAACAAAAATCCAAGACTTGGAAAGGCTCTACCAACCTGTAAAAAATTTAACAAAAAACGTAGGGTGAGCATTGAAATACTCATTAAAGGGTTTTTGAAAATACATAAATACAGCCTTTGAAAACTACTTTGAAAATACTTTTCCATACTTAAAATGTTTTCTTAAAGACAAAGAAAAAGTCGATGTAACATAACTAAAGCACTTTATACTTATACACTAGAACACTTAGCTGAAACCCACTTAATAGACAAGATAAGAATGCTAATAAAAAGGCATGGGTTATACTAAGTAAAGTGTCCATAAACAAGAAAGGTGTGCATGAACAACAAGGTGTAAACATCATCAGAGTTGCGCACAAGCGCATTATCTAAAAAAACACATCATGACATGATAAATGTAATGCAACATTTGTAATAAAAATCTGGAAAAGAAAACTGGTCATGCATCAACATTTCCACATCATATGTATTGTGTTTTTTTAAATCTGATACTCATAGGTAATGGTTCTATAACCAAGGATATTCCTCTAGTCTGAGTAATCACTTGGTTAGTCATAAGCTAAGAAATGTATGCTGAAGGACTCATGGTCTCTTTGTCAAGGCCTTGTGCCATGACCTAGGGGTAATAACCCTATATAACTGTCTTGATAACTATCGATGCCTCGAAGAGCTTACTTTTACAGGTCACCAACCCTGAGGGCTTACTTTAACCAGTCCCCAACCTGGAGGGTTTTCTTTTTACCAGTCCACATCCCAGTAGTCTCATACATTTCCCACATGTTGTAAGGACATATATTCAAGGTGTCCCATTCCACTTTGAATATTTAATTTTCATTTCATATTACCCACAGTGTCCCATACAACTTTGTGTAATACCATTTTCATTTTTCATTACCCAAGGTTTCCCATACCTCTTTGGGTAATTTAGTTCATAGTTCATTATCATGTTGAGTCATATGCATGAATAATATGAATAAGGTAACAATTATATAATTGGTTTTCAAATACATGATACGACAGATAATATTGAAAATGTGGAATAAAAGCACGCATGGTTCAGTAAGCATACTATGTGCATAGAACAATTATTTAAGCACATAAAATGATGAATGTATGAGATTTTCCCCAAGGGGTATTAAATGATGAGTCTCCAAAATTCCAGTACATGGAAATGAACTACTTTCCATTAACTATTGTTCTTCACAGGTCACTGTACTTGCAACAAATATCCAACCACTAATAATCATTGTGGCATGCTAGGTATAAAAATAATAAACACCTGCAATCTTTAAAATTCAAATACATGGAAATAAATCCCTTTAAATATAATAATTGTCATTAATTATTATTCTTCACTGGTCATAGAATTTGTTGTCAAACTCTGATCACCAATAATCACTGCTGCGAGTTTGCTATAAAAATAATAGAGGATTTCTACATATTAACATAACCCTTAAATCCATATCCTTTAAATACAAGTTTAAAATAGGCATAAGCATATCCTTTTAAAAAAACACAAATCATTTCAAGGGAGACATTAGTCAAGTTCATTGGTGTACCCTTAGAGAAAAAAATATAAAACAGCATAGGCAAGCACTAAAATCCTACATGCATAAAAAAATCAATAACCATTTCTTGAAACTAGGGTTTCAGATATTAATCTTAAAAAACACATACATACATAGGGCTATATACACAAAGTATATATATATGTTTTCTCATAAATTAAACATTGTTCACTTAAAATCAGAAAACGTATAACTACTTATCACTTATTCTGTTTAAAAATCAGAACCTTATGGGGGTTTAAATGTTCATGAAACTATAAATACATAAATATATAAAAACTTTGTTTTTAATTATAACATAATTATACATAACCAAAGGCCAAGTTTGCATAAAAAAATGTTCTTCAAAGATAAGTATTCATTTATTTAAAATCAAAACTGATTTCCATTCCAATACATAACCTTATACAAATATATATATATATATATATATATATATATGGCTTACATAAAATCATACATGTTAGGAATTGATTTCAAAAAGACCCTTTTAAAAGTATAATTCTTAGTGTATAGTTATTGAATACTCTTCGATACCCTAAAAATTATTGGGTTTGAGTTATATATATTTTTATAGATATTTGTATATATATATATATATATTCAAAACCATATGTACACTATACACTTAAACCTGATTTTTTGGTTTGTAAAAAATAGATCGTTAAAACTAAAGGATACCGCTTTTTATATCACGATGGCAACACCGTTGAAAATTCTTCAAAACCAAAGGGTTTGTGTTGTATATCTATAAAATTATATCAATACACCTATTGTATCACACTGGTTACAAAAATAAAAACTCAAAATTAAAAAAAAATCATTACATCATATTAGTGAAACACCCTTCCAAAACCACACACCATATTTTTGAAACAAAGAGTGATATAATTATAATATATATATATATATATATATATTTACATTTCATGTAACCGATACACATGGAGGGTTTATACTAGGATTTTCTATTATATAAAAGAAACATGAGTACCCCTCAAGGTAAACGCCCTAGGAGTCCGCTGCTTAAAAGAAAATGGTTAGCATGGAATATATATATATATATGCCTTTAACTATAAGTTGTATATATACTCATGTTTATATAAAAATGAACCGAGGAGCATGGGTGGGTTTCAAAAAAAAAACATAAACCAGGAACCCTTAAAGCTTAAAGAAGAAGCTCACCGTAGAGGGAGGCTTGCTAGGTGGCTGGAGGTGGTTCGGTGAGGTAGGTGTCGCGGTGGCACGAGTTGGCTCCGGAGGTCCCCTCTTACACAGATGTTTCATTGTTCTTAAAGGAAAACGATCCTGGGGGGTTAGGCCGAGCCTACGGCGTCCAAGGGATGTGGGTTCTCAAGTTCAACCTAAACAATGGAGAGGGTGGCGTCTCGGGAAATCCAGAGCAGGCTCGCGGGACCCCAACACGAGGTAGAAGATGAATAGTTCGCGGAGGAAGGAAAAAAAATAAAACGACGGATGGGATCCTTCTTGGAGAGATCAGACAGATGCGGTTCAAAAGAGATGTAATGAGCATTTAAAAAATAATAATCAATCGCTGGGATTTGACCTTGGCGAGATCGTATGGTCGAGGCGATCGTGTGGCCAGCAAAGGCTTCACCGAGAAGGAATAGTACGCCATAAAAAAACTTTACTTTTAAAAAAGTATATAACATTACAATCGAATTTACACAATTTAAAAAATATTTTTAACTTAGAGATTCCATTTTTAGATTATCTAAAAATACCTTACCATTTGATATAAATCTTATAACTTCAGTACTAAACATTTGTTTGGAACTTATATCTTTAGAAATAAAAAATCTAATTTATATCATACCCCATCGTTTGATTCAAAATTAACTTTTTTCCTATTTCAAAATACATAGTTTTAGAGATACAATATATTTTACTCCAATTATTACAGATACCCATTTAAACATGACGTTCGACACATTTTAAAATACTAAGTTTTCCACCATATAGATATCATCAAGATTATGAAAAAAAATCAAAATAGATTCATTTTCAAGAATAATATTTTATTTTAATACTCAATAAAATAATTCTAATATTTTTTTACATATTAAAATATTGAAATACCATAATATTATAAAAGAATTATAAAGATCAAATTTTTATAAAAAGATGCACTTTATCCATTGAAACCCAACCATCATATAATGGTCATATTCCCTTAGAGGTCCATTATAAAAACAAGGGTTATTGTGTTTTACATTTTCAAAACTCCTGATCCTAGGCGGATGGCTCTCCTCATACCACTGGTGTTGAGTGCGTGTGTGGTGGTTCTAGCTATTATATTTTTCACACTGATGGACCCTGAAGATGATGACTATCCGATTACCCGAGTTGTGATTCTCAGTAGTCTTGATGTGGTCGTGTTAGGTCTTGTGCATGGTACTTTCAATTAGATGGGTCTTGTTGCAATATAACTTTTAAATATATACCAGTTTACAGTATTCCTCATGTTTTATTTCATTTTAAATTATTTATCAGCACACAAAGCACAAAATAAAATAAAAAAAGAGACATCATTAAAAAGCATAACATTGTTCACTTGGACCTATTTATAAAACCTGGGGCGTCACATTATCCCCCTCTTAAAAGAATTGTGTCATCGTAATTCGATCGGCGTACATAAACTGAATTATTCACAAGGCTTCTCTGACACCCTTGGTGATGTCCCTCTACCTCCACCCCCCATGGAAGAAGTTTCTATTCAACTCTATCCCCAGGGCAGAACAAAGCTTGTGGGTCTCCTCTTCCCAAATACATTTTTGGCAAAGTGGATCATGGTTCAAACCAAGCTCCTGATTGATACAAGTGGTTTTCCAGAGACGGGCACAAGTGACATCAAGCTTCGCGACATCCGCTTGGATTTGGTTCCTAATGATATCTCGAACCACTTCATATCTGAAGGATTCGATGAAATACCCAAAATCGCAGAGCTCCCCAAGCATGCTGAAACATAGGATTTGGTACATAAAGTCTGTGCGGAAGTCCATATCCTTTGCAGCTTCTCCGAATGTCGTGAAGTCCAACCATTTATTATTCATGGTGAAACACAGGAAGAGTCCTTTGTAGTACTTCCCTTTATTTTTATAATTCTCGAACAGTGCATTGGCCATTTGGTTATACACAACTTCCGACCCTCAGAAGATTCGAAGGACATTCGAGCTTTTCAATATTTCATAGAGGGGTTTTCACGTGAGTCGTATGTTAACAATAGGTTGGTAACTTGTTGAGCAGGATTTTGCTACAATAGTCTCCATTCTCTCTGTAGGGAGATTCAAGAGTCTAGGTGTGGTTCACTGTCTTTCCATCTGAGAAGTTTAAGAACAAACCCTACTTAGTAAAACATTATTAATGTTTTTGTGTTGCCTTAATTTTCCAGGGTTGCCTAAACGATTCCTCTGATACCACCTATAACGCCCTGACCCCGGTAGCCTGGAGCTGGTACTATGGTTATGTTGTGTAATTTATTTCATACAAAAGAAACAAATAAGTTACACATCATAACACTGTAGGAGGAACTTTCTGGTTTAGATCCTGGAGAATCAGAGACAATAGCGTTGCTTCATTATCACAGAGCTAAGAACAAAAATCCATGACTTGGAAAGGCTCTACCAGCCTATAAAAAATTTAACAAAAAACGTAGGGTGAGCATTGAAATACTCAGTAAGGGGTTTTTGAAAATACATAAATAAATCCTTTGAAAACTACTTTGATAATACCTTTCCATGCTTAAAATGTTTTCTTAAAGACAAAGCAAAAGTCAATGTAACACAGTTAAAGCACTTCATACTTATACACTAAAACACTTAGCTGAAACCCACTTAATAGACAAGATAAGCATGCTAATAAAAAGGCATGGGTTCTACTAAGTAAAGTGTCCTTAAACAAGAAAGGTGTGCATGAACAAAAATGTGTAAACATCATCAGAGTTGCGCACAAGCGCATTATCTAAAAAAACACATCATGAAATGATAAATGTAATGCAACATTTGTAATAAAAAACTGGAAAAGAAAACTGGTCATGCATCAACATTGCCACATCATATGTCTTGTGTTTTATTTTAAATATAATACTAATAGGTAAAGGTTCTATAACCAAGGTTATTCCTCTAGTAGGAGTAATCACGTGGTTGGTCATAAGCTAAGAAATGTATGCTGAAGGACTCATGGTCTCTGTGTCAAGGCCTTGTGCCATGACCTAGGGGTAATAACCCTATCTTACTATCTCGAGACCTATCGATGCATCGAGTAGCTTACTTTTACCGGTCTCAAAACCGGAGGGCTTACATTAACCAGTCCCCATCCTGGAGGGTTTTTTTACCGATCCCCATCCCGGTAGTCCTATACATTTCTCACATGTTGTAAGGTCAGATATTCAAGGTGTCCCATACCACTTTGAATATTTAATTTTCATTTCATTTTACCCAAGGTGTCCCATACCACTTTGGGTAATACCATTTTCAGTTTTCATTACCCATGGTGTCCCATACCACTTTGGGTAATTTAGTTCTTAGTTCATTATCATGTTGACTCATATGCATGAATAATATGAATACGGTAATAATTATATAATCGGTTTACAAATACATGATACGACGGATAAAATTGAAAATGCGGAATAAAAGCAGGCATGGTTCTGTAAACATACTATGTGCATAGAACAATTATTTAAGCACATAAAATGATGAATGTATGAGATTTTCCCCAAGGGGTATTAAATGATGAGTCTCCAAAATTCCAGTACATCAAAATGAACAACTTGGCATTAAATATTGTTCTTCACTGGTCACTGTACTTGCAAAAAATCTCCAACCACTAATAATCATTGCGGTATGCTTGGTACAAAAATAATAAATACTTTCAATCTTTAAAATTCCAATACATGGAAATAAACCCCCTTAAATAAAATACTTGTCATTAATTATTGTTCTTCAGTGGTCATAGATTTTGTAGTTAAACTCTGATCACCAATAACCACTACAACGAGTTTGGTATAAAAATAATAGATGATTTCTACATATTAACATAACCCTTAAATCCCTATCCTTTAAAAACAAGTTTAAAACATGCATAAGAATATCCTTTTAAAAAACCAAAAATCATTTCAAGGGAGATATTAGTCAAGTTCATTGGTGTACCCTTAGACACAAAAATATAAAAAAAGCATAGGCAAGCACTAAAATCCTACATGCATAAAAATATTAATAAACATTTCTTGAAACTAGGGATTCAGATATTAATCTTAAAAAAACACATACATACATAGGGATATATATGCAAAGTATATATATAGGTTTTCTCAAAAATTAAACATGGTTCACTTAAAATCAGAAAACCTCTAACTACTTATCACTTATTCAGTTTAAAAATCAGAACCTTATGGGGTTTTAAATGTTCATGAAACTATAAATACATAAATATATAAAAACTTTGTTTTTAATTATAACTTAATTGTACTTAAACCAAAGACCAAGTTCGCATAAAAAAATATTCATCAAAGATAAGTATTCATTTCTTTAAAATAAAAACCGATTTCCATTCCAATACATATGCTTATACAAATATATATATATATATACAGCTTACATAAAATCATACATGTTAGGAATTTATTTCAAAAAGACCCTTTCAAAAATATAATTCTTAGTATAAAGATACTGAATACTCTTCAATACCCTAAAAATAATTGGGTTTGAGTTATATATATATTTGTATATATTTGTATATATATATATATATATTCAAAACCATATGTACACTATACACTTAAACCTGAGTTTTTGGTTTGTAAAAAAAGATCATTAAAACTAACTTAAAAAGAATACCCCTTTTTATATTACGATGGAAACACCCTTGAAAATTCTTCAAAACCGAAGGGTTTGTGTTGTATATATATAAAATTATATCAATACACCTATTGTATCACACCGGTTACAAAAATAAAAACTCAAAATATACAAAATCATTACATCATATTAGAGAAACACCCTTCCATAACCACACACCTTGTTTTTGAAACAAAGAGTGATACAATTATATAAAATATATATGTATATATCTAATTACATTGCATGTAACCGATACACGTGGAGGGTTTATACTAGGTTTTTCTATTATATAAAATAAACAGAAGTATGCCTCAAGGTAAATGCCCTAGGAGTCCGCTGCTTAAAATAAAATGGTTAGCATGGAATATAGATATATATACCTTTAACTATAAGTTGTATATATACTCATTTTTATATAAAAATGAACCGAGGAGCATGGGTGGGTTTAAAAAAACATAAACATGGAACCCTTATAGCTTAATGAAGAAGCTCGCCGCAGAGGGAGGCTTGCTGGGTGGCTGGAGGTGGTCCGGTGAGGTAAGTGTCGTGGCCGCGCGGGTTGGCTCCGGAGGTCCCCTCATACACAGAGGTTTCATTGTTCTTAAAGGAAAATGATCCGGGGGGGGGGGGGGGGGGGGTTAGGCCAAGCCTATGGTGTCCTAGAAAGGTGGGTGCGCAAGGTCAACCTAAACAGTGGAGAGGGTGGTGTCTCGGGAAATCCAGAGCTAGTTCGCAGGACCCCGACACGAGGTAGAAGACGACGAGTTCACGGAGGAAGGGAAAAAATAAAACGATGGATGGGATACGTCTTGGAGAGATCGGACGGACGCGGTTCAAAAGATATGTAATGAGCGTTTAAAAAAACATCAACCACAAGGATTTTACCTTGGCGAGTTCTGATGGTCGAGGCAATCGCGTGGCCAGTAAAGGCTTCACCGAGAAGGAACAGTACGCCTTAAAAAGGTTTACTTTTAAAAAAGTATATAACATTAAAATTGAATTTACACAATTTAACAGATATTTTTAACTTAGAGATTCCAAATCTAAAAATACCATTTTAGATTATGTAAAAATACCTTACCATTTGATATAAATCTTATAAATTTCATAATAAACATTTGTTAGGAACTTATATCTTTAGAAATCAAAAACCCAATTTATATCATACCCCATCATTTGATTCAAAAATAACTTTTTTCCTATTTCAAAATACATAGTTTTAGAGATCCAATATTTTTTTCAATTATTACAGATACACCTTTAAACATGAAATTCGACACATTTTAAAATTATAATTTTTCCACCATATAGATATCATCAAGATTTTGAAAAAAAAATCAAAATAGATTCATTTTCAAGAATAATATTTTATTTTAATACTCGAAGAAATAATTCTAATAATTTCTTTTACATATTAAAATATTGAAATACCATAATATTATAAAAGCGTTATAAAGACCAAATTTTTATAAAAATATTCACTTTATCCATTGAAACCCAATGGTCATATAAAAGTCATATTCCCTTAGAGCTCCATTATAAAAACAAGGGGTAGGGTGTTTTACATTTTCAAAACTCCTGACCCTAGGCGGATGGCTCCCCTCATACCACTAGTGCTGAGTGCATGCGTGATGGTTCTGGCTATTATATTTTTCACACTGATAGACCCTGAAGACAACGACTATCCGATTACCCGAGTTATGATTCTCAGTAGTCTTATTGTGGCCTTGTTAGGTCTTGTGCACGATACTTTAAATTAGATGGTTCTTGTTGCAATGTAACTTTTAAATATATACCAGTTTACTGTATTCCTCATGTTTTATTTCGTTTCAAATTCTTTTTCATCACACAGAACACAAAATAAAATAAAACAAGAGACATCATTAAAAAGCATAACATTGTTCAGTTGGACCTGTTCATAAAACCTGGGGCGTCACATAAGGAGTAAATATACTCAATCCAAGCAAGGAAACCCATGTCAATAATAATTAATACTTTTCACATTTTAGGTATGAACATGTATTAAAATAACTACATAATTTTCTGTGAATTATTGGGAACAAGTATCATACGAGAATGACTAATCTCAACTATTGTATTAGGGAATGAATCAATATTTTGGGGGAGATATTATCACACATCACCATTTTAGTTAAATTATTTTTCTAGTGTATCTTGTCTCTAAATATTTTTATAGGAATTATTCTATATTTATATTTCACATTATAATTTTTTGACCACATTCTTATAGATTATTTTTCTATATTTTTATACTTTTATGTCATGTATCACTACTAAATATGTAACCCATAGAGTGATTAGTATGTATGTTTATTATGGTTATGATAATAATATGGATGGGAACTAATGATATTACAATATTGATTAACTATGAATTATTTCATTAAACATAAGGGTAACCATTACCATATGAAACAAAAGTTCCATATTGATAATTTAAATCCCTAATGGACTGAGAAACACACATGTGGTTACTGACAAGGGATTCTGGTTGTTTAATTTTGAAGGAGTCGTAGTTATTATACTAATAATTAGGTCACCACCAGAATGAATCATTTTTCCTTATATTTATGTTTATTAAAAAACTATTAAATTTGATTGATTTATTTACCATTATTGATATCATAATCCCCATTAAAAAAATTTATAGTATTTATACAATTTCACATTGGAATATTGTATATTTCTCCCTAAATAAGAACTTTTACTTTAGAATGAATGTTAAATTTCAATGGATTTTTCAAACATAACATTTATTTTAAGAAAGCTATAATGGTAATTTTTCCAATGCTGTTAATTTATGGAAGAAATTTAATATTTTTTATTAAATTATTGCCTAAAAATCCTCTCTAATTCATTGTATAATTTAAAATTTAAATTAAAAAATAATTTTTAGAATTATAAATTGGATAATTTTTTTTAAATAGTTTCTTTGTTTTGGATGAAATAAGATGACTATATTTCAATCAAATCTAGATAGGATTTTGGAATCCAAAAATGTGTCTCCATTTTTTGGTGGTAGAAATCTTTAATCAGTATATCTAAACTGATATATGTAATTTTTTTCCTATCAATATTTAAATTGAGAACACTTTTGTTTATTTCAAACATATATTTATATATATCTTAGAGAGAATAATTTTTAATATTATTTATAATTTATAGATTTATGAAAATTTGGGGTGAAACATAATGTAATCCATATATCCCTATGTAGGTATTTTAGTGAAAAATATAATTTTTTCCAAATTGAATCCTTATAATAATTATTTTAAATGTTTTTTTGAAACAATTTTTTATATTATTCCACTTTTACTAATATTCGTAGAGCATTATAAATTTATTCACAAGATAAAACTTTTTTCTTGTGTTACTCACATCGAGATAAAGCTACTTATAAAATATTGTTATGAAATATCACATTATCTCTCTAAAAATATTCCATAAGAGTTGAAAGATAAAGATGAATTCCACCAATGATGAAAATGGCTATGGATAATAGGTTTCTATTCAATATAAGTGTGATCATGCCTATATGGACTATGTGGACCTGATAGAATTTATATTGTACCTAGTTATAGGGAATAACACGTTTATTTCTTAAATTTATCTAATGTTTCAAACCTAGTGATGTTTTGTGTACCATGAACCATCTATGGAAATAGTTGGGGAATGTTTTGTTGTCTGTTTATAACGATGGAATGAGATCTCATATGGATTTGTTGAAATAATATGAATTTCCAAAATCACAATTTTTTCACATAACCTCTTTAAATCAAGTCAATTTAGTTAAATATATTTTTAAAAATATAGTATGTTCTTATCGGGAAAGTGGGAGACAATATCATGTCTGGTGGTTCGATCATGATTTAGTGACCTATATCATGTTACATTGTATGGAGTGAGGCTGTATAGTGGAAAATCTTATTAGGCTTATGAGAGGTTCCACATGAACTCCCTTTCTATATCTCTCATTAAGGAATTCTAATCTGAATTTGGGAGCGTAAGGGGGAATTCCCCCCCCCCCCCCAAAACAATCCTCTGGACTATTATTGACTATACAGACTACTTGGGAAAATGTTTTGTAAATTTAGTGATCATTTTATTGGTAATTAATTTAGATTATGATTAAATAAATGATAAATTTATTATTAATAAATATAATATTTGATTAATGTGGAAACTAGAGGGGACATGTGTTTAATTTCTACCATCCACTATGTATCATGTTAGAGTGTTGATAACGAACACTAGAGTGTGAACTATTTAACTACTTTTGAGAATTAAAATAGGTTGACATGTAAAATATCATTATTAATTGACAAGAATAATAATATTTGGAAACATGTTTTGATTAATGAATGGATCGTGAATGGAAACATGGATGACATAGTATTCCATATGATATAGTGATTGTTGTCATTAATTAAAATGTTGTCATGATAGTGGTTATATGAAAATATATAAAATCACTGGACTCTGCAATGATTCTATATGGAATATATCAATGGATGTTATTGAAACTGTTATATTAATTATCAAATATTGAATTTATACAATGGATAAATTGGTGTGATTGTAATAATATACTAAAAGTATGGGCTTCATGTTATGATAATAATAAGAAGTATAATTATCATAATTTCTATAATAAGTTCTATAGTAGTGTTACTGGTGAAATGGAACTTATTAAATGAAAAGTGATGTTATGGGGATTTTGTGATCATAGTGGATACGATGACAATAATATAACTGAGTAAGAGTTAACTGAATGATAAAAATGAATCAAAAAATATTAAATAAGTGAATATCATATAATGTAATAATGAATGTGAATAACATGGTTTAATTAGAATATACATATAATGGACTGATGAAATGATTCATTAACAAGGATAAAGTGGTGGAGCATATCATGTGTATATTAGTTTTCTCAAATGATTTCATGCCACATCAGTGTATGCTATATCCCATGATCAGTCCAGATGTGCTTCCCTAGCCACCCCAAGATAGAAATATTTTCCATTTATAATATACAATCCTTTATGAATAATTTCAAAATTCATAATATAATAACAAGTGGAAAAAACATTATAAATAATTTGAATAGGATTATCTATAAGTTGTAATTATATGAGATTAAAAAAAGAAATATTTTAAAAATTTGAAAAAAAATCGGCCATAACCAAGAATAGTAACCAAACACAACTATCCAATAAATTAATTTTAAAATAAAAAATATAACAAACCAGGTTCCTTAAATATAAAAAAGGTTCAAAATTGATGAAACATGCTTGATAAAAAATATATATAAAAAAATTAATGAACTTAAAAAAATTATATCCTCATAATCCAATTCCAAAATTTGAATAAATATTCATATCCCACAACATGAGATACCTAAGAAAATTATTCAGAAATATAATCTTCTTGAGTATTTTAACCATATCCTAAGATGGCCATCATGTATATATACAAAAAGTGGAATAAGTATATTGTGAGTAAAATCCCCCATAAGGTTCCCACTATGAAAATATTCTATCTACATTCTTTTCGAAATACATAACAAAATACTTAGACTAAAATAATATAATGAAATTAGTGCATTGAAATTTTAGGAAAGAAACTCAAGAACATTCCATAAATCCTTCATAAAAACAGAATAATAGTATAAAAACATTGTGTTTTTTGTAATTTTTTTTGAAAAATTACCTTTTCCCGAATATCTAAAAAATCATTTATTTAGTGGAAAATGGTAGATAAACTTAAACATGACCTTTGAATGTAATTAAAATTTACCCAATAAGTAACCCCTATAGAAACTAAATAAATAAATATTAGTATATGTTGATAAAAATAATCATCATTTGGGATTCTTCAATAAAGTGATGCATGAATAAATATAATCGATATAATAATTGTAGTAAATCAATAAGTAACACAAATAATGGTAATTTTTTTGTCGGAAGCTATAGAGAAATAAGAATTATAGTGTTAAAACATAGAAGACTATATAATTAATCATATAATCATGGGATACTATTTAGTCTCTAGTGAGATAATCCAATATATACTTAAATAAAAACACCTTCCGACCTATTGTCATGTCTCAAAGAAATTGTCTCCCGAAATTAAACTTCCTATCCTGATTGTTTGGTACCACCATAGATAGAGAAGATTTTAAAAACAGGATACTAGTAAGCACATAATCCTGAATAGTATATAAGTATTCCCTCAAAATCCCACCTAGGTCCCTAGGGTTCTTATAATGTTAGATAATATAGGTCAGAGAAATTTATAACACATTTATCCCATAAAAATAAGATATATTGAAGTAAATTATCAAAATAACATTACATCAACCCATCTAAATATAAAATTTTAAAAATAAAAACTTTTTTATTTCAAATATTCATCATCAAATTGTAGTATTCACATCTCATGATCCATAAAGATATATAAAACAAGATTGCATTGGGCAAAAGCTTTAGGAATATCTCATTGAATGAAATACAATTTGTATAATTTTCTGAACGAGCCTTTATTTGTATGTTGATAATAATAAATATTTAAATAAAATTTGTATCCATTTTTAAAACACATCTTATTTAGAAATATATTTTCAAAATACAGGTAAATGTCATGTTAAAATTTTTAATTCCAACATTTAATTTATACAAATAAATAAAACATCATTAAACAAATTCACAAATATATTAAATATTATTCCTCACTAATCCACATATGAATATATCTATGAAAATTCAGAAAAGTCCAAAAGAAATTAAATTCAATATAAAAATGCACTTAAAACCCCGAAAACCCAAATTTCATAATTTAGTTGTTTCAATACAATATTTTGCTCAAAAATTGTTATGATGATGTTGTAACTTCCTGGTTTTGGAAGCCACACAGAGGTTCCCCGTAGCTGGTTGGTCACATGGCCTCATGTGCATTCCCCCAAACACCAGAGGCGGCCGACTAGCAATGAGGGCCTTTGGTGTGATAGTGGGGAAACTATTACATCATTGGCAGAGTAACACATTGGAAGTAAAACAAATGACTATAGTGGAAGCAGTAATAATAACATACAACAAAAACAGCATAAGGCTGATAAAGAAACAAATAGAGCACATATATAAGTGATGCATGATACATATGACTAGGAAAGAATCCAATCTGACCACAATGCAGAAATACAACAGTACTAATCTAAAGTTCAAAATAAAAAAGATAACAACTCCTTAGTATCCCAAGCCTCAGCTTGGTCCCCTACTCTCCTACTCCAAAGAAGTCAAGTACCTAAAGTAGAAGTGAGATTTCCCTTATCTATAGCTGCTGCAATATGATCTATTTGGGCCCAAAATAATGACCCAAATAGGGTGTGGGACTAACACCAGTAGGCGACCACCAAAAGATATATTCTTAACAGTTAGTGAATATATATGCCAGGAAATAAGTAAAAGTGCAGTAAACAAGGAAGTAATCAATAGTATGCATTCCTATATTGTAAGAAATCAATTCCACATATCATGTAAGAAGAAAATCAAAGCAGGTTACCCTATGGGAGTACTCAAATCCTAACCCCTCTGGTTCATCCAAACTACACAAGCAAGCAGCTAAACACAAACGGTAACACTCTAGGAAGTACTCACAGCCTAACCCCTCTAGTTCTACCAAACAAGTACAAACAACCCTCTAGGAAGTACGCACAGACTAAACCCTCTGGTTCAGCTTAATCATAGACTCTCTAAGGAAGAAATCACCATCAATTCCTCCTATAGTCTCGTATCAGTAGCTAAAGGTTCTTTGGGGAATCACTTCCGTCATATTCCCCATGTTTTCTACATCGAGGAACTATAGATTCTGTGATGAAGCACTTACGTCAATTCCCTCTATGTTCTTGCATCGTAACATTAAAATAGACAGTCTAGAGAATTCATTAAGTCCATTCTCTCTATGGTGTACTACAAAGGGTTCTCATGGCCCTGTGTAATTCAACATGTATATTAAATCGTATCGGCCAATGTAATCCTTAAGAACTACTTCGCTAATAGTCTACAACAAATCAGCATGACAGAAATACAAATACTCCATCCTACCTCACAAGGCATGGGAAACAGGCAAGGAATCATAAAAGGCTAAGCAGGTCCGAACGGTCATTAACAAAACATGCATGGGAAAACACTTCCAAATCATAGAATTCAATCCTATTCACATTTCATTAACCTCTACTCAAACATCCAAGAATTTCAATAATTTAACTGGGATAAAATAGTAAACACGCAATACCTCGTTCAAGGCTATTGGACAGATTTTCACATATAACTCATATACTTTCAATGACGAGGAACAAACCTGCTACCTCGGGGTTGTAGGAACGATATACATGAACCTCATGTCTTTAATCACCCAATAACACCGTAGATCTAAAAAAACATTTAAAACGTTCAATTAAAGATAACTCTTGAAAGAAGAAGAATTAGGAAACAAAGCTCTAGAAGAAGGAAGAGCATACCAAGGAGATCCGAACATAACTGACGATGGTCGAATCAGATTTCGAATGCTCGGTTGGGAGCTCGAGTAAGGATTAGGGTCGTACGGATGCACTCAGATGAACTAGGTCATGAAGTAGAGGGTTTTTCCATCAGACGCAACCCTGATGCATTTAATGAAAAAGAAAGAAAACACTCGGAGTGCACTTTTGAAGTACATGGTGGGTACTTACCCTTACTGAGCCCTGCTTTAGGCGGCCTCTAGGTCACCATACATGGCCATGTGCAAGGCCGCTACATGGCCAGCACATGGATAACTACGATAACTGATTACAAGATATGTATCATAAATTACACGGCATGTACTTCAAAATTTTCTAGAAATTCCTCTTTTTCTCAAAAACACCAGAAAAAGATAAAAATTCCTGAAAAAAAGTCTCGTGTTCTTACAAAATTCCCCTCTTAAAGAATGTTTTCCCAAAATTTCCATAGCAAGGCGATGTAGAAGAAGAATCCTAGAACAGCTCTAGCCATTGAGATCATACATCGGCATCCCTCTCCCAAGTCTCATCTTGTACTCTCCCGTGCTGCCATAGCACATGTACCAAAGGAACAGACTGTCCATGGAGAATCTTCTTACTTAGATCAAAAATCTAGATAGGATGCTCCTCGAACGATGTATCCACCTCCAACTCGACTTCCTTAGTTTGGAAATCATGAGACGGTTCAGAGAAGTAACGTCGAATTTATGAAACGAGGAAAACGTTGTGCGTAGCCTAGTACGCCTGAGGGACCTGTAACTGATAGGCAACTGGCCCAACACTCTCCAATACCTCAAACAAAAAGATATATCTCTGTAAAAGATTTCCAAATCTCTTAATCCTCATGTGTCCCAACCGCGGTGTGACACGTAAGAAAACATGATCTCCAACCTTGAACTCTAGAGGTTGTCTCTGTCGATCCGCATAAGACTTCTGTCGAGACTGTAGAGTAGCCATCCGCTTCCAAATCAAACTTATCTGCTGTGTGGTCTCCATGACAAGACAAGTTCCCAACATAGATACCTCTTCTACCTCCAGCCAACATAAGGGTGATTGACATGGTCTACCGTACAAAGCCTTATAAGGTGTCATTTGAATAGTTTCTTGAAAACTTTTTTTGTATTAATACTCCACAAGAGGTATGTGCTTCTCCCAAGACCCCCCAAAATCCAGAATGCATGCTCTAATCATGTCCTCAAGTACCTGAATCATACCCTCAGGCTGGCCATTTTTCTAGGGGTGGTAAGCTATACTCAAAAGTCCCTATGTACCAAAAGCTTTCTGAAGCCCCTGCTAAACCTGATAATTAAAACATACATCCCTCTCTGATACAATGGAGTTTGTAACTCCATATAGATATACAATCTAACATATGTACAACTAACCCAACTCATCTACACTGATGGTCTCCTTGATCAATAAAAAGTGAGAAAACATCATGATTCTATCAATGAAAACCCATACTGAATCATTCCCTTGAGTCGAACTCCGAAAACCTATCACAAAAGCCATCATGACGTCAGTCCACTTCCACTCGAGAAAGGGTAACTGCTGCAAAATCCATGATGGTCGGTGATGCTCCGATTTTACCTGCTGATAAGTGGAACACGTCATGACAAAACCATCAACATCTCTCTTCGTACCTGAACACCAATTCTGATGGTGTAGATCACGATACATCTTGCTGACACCAGGATGAACTGCCCAAACTGAGGAATGAAAGTCCCGCATCAGCTTCTCGCACATGTTTTCTAGAACCCATACATGCCCATGAACATGCATGATCTAATCCTCTCCAATGGTCAATCCAAGAATAGGGTCATCTCCTGACATGATCTCCTATACGACTAGGCCTTCATAATCTGATATATGCCTCATTCGCACTCGATCAAGAAGAATAGAGGTAACAACCCCATAACACTAAAAAGTGTCCCCTATCTTTCATGCACCTCCAAATACATCTCAGAGAACAAAATCCATAAGATTCTACTCACTAATGGCCTCCTGAACTGCATGTATCTAAGTCCACCTACTCAACGCATTAGCCACTGCATTTCCCTTCCCAGGTTTATAAGAAAGCTCAATGTCAAAGGACTGAAGGTACTCTACTAACCATTGTTGTCTCAAATTCAGGTCACACCGGGTGAAGATGTACATGAGAATATTGTGGTCAGTGAAAGCCACAAAATTATCTCCCAGAAAATAATGTCTCCAAGAACTTAAAGCATGAAGTAAAATAGAAAACTCGAGATCGTTAATCGGGTAGTTCCTCTCATGTGGCCTCAACTGTAGAGGCTTGTACGTAATGACTCCTTGTCCCTGCATAAGCACAACTCCTAGACCGATACCTGAAGCATCATAGTACATATTATATCTCTTTCCTGCATCTGGAAATACTACTATCGGTGTGAAGGACCACCTTCCATTCATCTCCTAAAAAGATGGCTCACAAAAATCTGACCACAAGACCATTTAACCCTTCTTAGTCAGACTCGTCAGTGGTGCTGGTAAGCATGAAAAGTCATGTATAAAGCGCTTGTATGATCCATCCAGCCCTATAAACCATTGTACTTCAATGTTTTTCTTCGACAGCTCCAAGGAAACTACTTTTCTCATTTTCTATGGGTCTAATGATACATCTGTCTCTAAGATAACATGACCTAATATGTGAATTTGATACAAAAAAAGTTTCATTTTGAGAGCTTAACATATAACTGATGCTCTCTCAGTGTACTCAGAATGATCTCAAGATGTGTGGCATGGTCATGTCGAGTGTGAGATTACACCAAGATATCATCCACGAAGACTACCACGAAAGAATCAATGTAAGGATAGAACACTCGGTTCATCAGTTAAATGAAAATAGCAGGAGCGTTCGTGAGACTGAACCGTATAACCACATACTCTTATAGAATATACATGCTCCAGAAGGATGTAAGAGGTATATCTAATGGTCTAACGTGCAACGGATGGTAATCAGACCTCAAGTCAATCTTTTTGAACACCAGAGATGCTCGAAGCTGATCAAAGAGATCATCAATCCTTGGAAGGGGATATCGGTTCTTGATCATCAAATGGTTCATCTTATGATAATCCACACTAAGTCGAAGGGTACCATCTTCTTTCTTCATAAACAAGACATGCGAACCCCAAGGATAAGTAATAGGTTGAAAGAAACCCTTTGCCGGTAACTCCTCCAACTGCTTCTCGAGCTCTTGTAAATCTAGTGTAGCCATCCTATAAGGAGTAATGGACACCAGTGACTCTCCTAGAGAAAGCTTAATAGAAAAGCCCAACTCTCACTCCGGAGGAAAACCTGAAATGTTTTTTGAAAGACACCTCTGAAATGATCCACCACTGGAAGAAAGTCCATATGTGAATTCCCCTGGTCATCCAGATATAGACAAGAAATCTGGGCAGTAACTCCTCCTAACCCATGATGCTCGGGTCCCTCTCTACAAGCATGAACATCCTATTCTACCTTACGAAGAAACTATCCTTTTTCGGGTGATGTGAAACTCACCATACGACGATAGAAATTGACAATAACCTGGAAGGGAAATAACCAGTCCATTTTGAGAATGAAATAATAGCCTGTTATCTCTAGGACATAGAGTTCCCCTCTGAATTGACACCCACCAACCTCTAGAGAGAACTCATTGGACTGATTTACACTAGTCGTTCTAGTCCCCAACGAAGTGTCTAGCGTGATGAAATTAGTAGAAGAAATGATAAAGAGCCCAAGGCTCTCAACAATAGCAACAAATATAATTTTATGAGAATCCCCAGTACCGAAAATAGCATAAGATAAAACCAAGGCATCATGAATGGTACCTTGAAAATCAGAGAGTCCAGGATCCTGATCCTGCTGGGTCTGCTCCACTGAAAAAGGCTGACCTACGCCGCGACCCTCTGACCATGCCTGGCCACTCTAAGCTGATCTATCCTATTGTTGTTGAAGGTCTGGCGACTGACTACCATGACCACGACCTCAACATTGGTCTGAATGGAGGGAAGAACTCCAGTTCCCTGACTGAGGAGTAACTGGTGGGGCTGCTCCTGAACGTGGATTCATAGAAGAACCCATGTCACCGGCTTATGGGGAGAAGATCTGATAGAAGCGCTGGAGATTCCCCATCTTTCCACATGATCGGAACTCCACTCCGTCTCTTGGGCAATGTGGCCTCATATTCCCACTCATCCCGCACTGGTAGCACACCACCTGGCTACCAGAAGATGTATCCTGCATACTCGGAGCACCACACGTAGACTCCCTATGGCACTTCCTACTGTCAATCAAAGGGATACTAACTCCAGAAATCAATCCTCCCAAGCTCACAACTACAGATTCCCTTAGATTTCACACTGTGATCTACACCTGGTTGACTACAGATTCTATGGATGTCATCCAGAAGATGTTCACCTACGATCAGATGTCATTCCTGATACAATCCTCGAACATCCTTGCAAAGAAAAAATCATCACCTACAGAAATAGGCATAAAGGACTGCAGCTCTTTAAAGAAAGTCAAATACTCCATAATAGAATTATTACCCTACAACAGACTCAGGAACTCTTGGGATCGATCAGGACTCAATGTCTCCAGATAGAAGTAGTTATAGAAGGCACGTTAAGACTCATTCCAAGCCACGATTTGAGGGCGTCCCGCCTGTGAGTTCACATCTCACCATCTCTTGGTGGAATCTCATAGCATGTATGTATAATGCTTCACCCTCCTCTCCAGAGGTGACTCCAGATGAAAAATATAGAAAGAATGGTTTCAAACCAAGATTTAGCATCCCGAGGAATATCTTCCACTGTGAAAGAGTGAGGATACTGCTGCTGAAAAACTTCAATCAGCTCTACCATAGATGGTGGAGGATGGCATACTCCTCGGACAGTCTTCATGATAATCATAAATCCCTCTAGGAACTATGCATTAGCACTTATGTCTAGAAAGAAGGCTCGTTCCATGACTGGTATAATTGGAGGATGTGTTGGCAGTCCCTGATTATCCATGTATGTTTTCTGATCACCACAGTGAAACCGGCATACAATCGGAGGACGTCTCGGTGGCTTGACTTCGCAAGGTCTACCGCACACATTAGATCAAGATTAATAGGGACTAAAAAATAGAAGGAAAATAAGAGAACGTGATTAGAACAAGATAAGAAGAGGAGAAATAAAGTATTCAAGTTATCCAAAACATGGATACACGGCTTGTATAATGCCTACACGACATGTTCCCTAAATCCTTTCACATGGGTGTGTACTCCTACCACAACTAGATGTGTAACACCCCAAACACATGATGTGTTTCCCTAACACACAACATGTACTTGAATCCTCTTCACCGCTGAGTTCATCTAAATGTATAAGCAACACGGCTATCCTAGAACAAGACTACATGGCGTGTTCATGCCAGACACGGGGTGTACTAGACGAGCCTCACCTACCCATGTTGTTAGTGACATGACGGCACACACGGCTCACACTTCATGGCATGTTCTAGATGGACACAATGTGTACTAGGAAGATTTTTCCAACTCGTGTTGTTCGATACATGACCGAGTACTCGAGTTACACTACACTGAGTGTTCCAGACGGACACGACGTGTATTAGAAAAGACTCAACCGACCCATGTTGTTAGTGACATGGTCGATTTACATGGTCTACAACAGGATGTGTACATATTCTACACGGCGTGTCCTACCAAAGATTTCAAAACCTCGTGTCCCTTCCCAGACAGTCTGAGACACTGCTAGAGACCACACATCGTATACATACGGTACATAATGTGTACTTAAGAAAAACAGTTTCTTCCTGAATAGAATAACACATGGCTTGTATTAATCATTAAATGTCATGTATTTTAGGTTTTTCCAGACAGTAAGCCTCAGAATCTACTCTTGATCAGAGAAAAACACTGAAACGATCATTGAAAGTGCCAAATTCTGATCTGTGAGGGCCCATACTCCCTACGAATCAAAGCTTGGGATCTTATACATGTTATATACAAGGAAAACAAGTCAATTATCCACAAAATCCTGATTCATGAAGGCCTATAACACCTCAAGAACCAATGTTTCACGTTCATTCAAACAAGACCTTACACAAAGCAATACCCTATCAAAAGCAGGCGTTCTAACAAGGCATCTATCACAAAATCATGTGTTTCTTAACAAAACACCTACCACAACAACATAAAATCGATAATGCACTGTAAATGGAATGGAAATAATGCATGAAATGTGATTTAGAGAAAGTGCCTATATGATGCATGAGATGGAATACCCTCATATCGTTAGGTTGCAACAGAAATAGAACCTCAATAACATTAATGATAACAACACAAAACATGTGAATCACCCAACGATGAATTCAAATCAACTGAAAAATTGAAAAACCATAAAAATTGCAATAATGAGGTAAATTTGATTTTACCTATACATGGGTTAGCTACTCCTAGGAACATCCTATTACCAAGTACCTATTACATCCTATCCTTGGCTATAGGCTCTAAAAAGTAAGTCCAGAAGAAAATAATTCCTCTGATACCAATTTGTAACATCTTGGTTCAGGAAGCCACCAAGAGGCACCCCATACCTGGTTGGTCACATGGCCTTAAGCACATTACCCCAAATGATAGAGGCTACAGACTAGTAGCGAGGGCTTTGGGTGTGAGAGAGGGAAAACTATGCCCTCATAGGCAGAGTAACACAGCTAAAGTAAAATAAATGACAATAGCGGACACATTAAAATTAACATACGACAGAAACAATGGAAAACTGATAATGAAATAAATAGAGCCCATATATAAACGATGCAAGATACATATGTATAGGAAAGTATCCAAACAAACCATAATGATGGAATACCACAGTACTAAACCAAATTGCAAAATAAAACAGATAAAAACTCCTCAGCGTCGCAAGCCTCAGCTTGGTTCCATGCTCTCCATCTCCAAAGCAGTCAAATACATGAATTAGAATGGAGATTACCCTTATATATACATGCAGAAATATAATCTCTTTGGGCCCCAAAGTCTGACCCAAAAAGGGCGTGAGACTAATCCCAGTTGGAAACTACCCAAAGATTTGTACATAACAGTCAATGAATATATATGACAGGCAATAAGTAAAAGAGCAGTAAAAAAAAGTACTCAGCAGTAAACATTCCTACAGTTTAAGAATTCAATTCCACATATCAAGTATGCAGGTAATAAAACCAGGTAACCCTCTGGGATTACTCACAGCCCAACTACTCTGGTTCAACCAAACTACACAAGCAAGCAACTAAACGCTAATGGAAACCCTTAGGGAAGTACTCATAGCCCAACCTCTCTAGTTCAACCAAACAATTACAAGCAAATATCTGGGAAGTACACACAGTCTAGGCCCTCTGGTTCAGCTTAATCATAGTCTCTCTGAGGAATCACTCACCGTCAATTCTTCCTATAGTCTCGTATCAGTTACTAAAGGTGATCTCGGAAACAACATACATCACATTCCCACTATGACCCATGTCGAGGAACTACATACACTTTGAGGAATCACATACATAAATTCCCCCAATGCTCTCGCATATTAATATTAAAACAAACACTATGGAGAATCCCTTACGACCATTATCCCAATGGTCTACTACATTGGGTTCTCATGGCCCTACGTAAGTCAAAAAGTACATCAAAGAGTATCAGCAGAAGTAAACCTCAAGAACTACTCAGCTAATTGTATACAACATATCAACATGTCATAAATACAAACACTACATCCTACAACACAAGGCATGGGAAACAGGCAAGGCAGCCTAACAGGATAAGTAGGACCAAACTGTCATAAACAGAACAATCATGGTAAAACACTTTCAAAGAATAGTAATCAACCCTATTCACATTCAATTAACCTCTACTAAAGCATACAAGCATAGCAGGAAATTTACAGGGCCCAAATAGTAAACACGCAATACCTCGTTCAAGGGAATTGGACAAATTTTCACATATAACACAAATACTATCAATAGAAAGGTACAAACCACCTACCTCGGTGTTGTAGTAATGATATATGTGAACATCAAGCCTTGAATCTCCCAAGAACACTGTAGATCTAAAAAAATGTCTAAAACATTCAACCTAAGATAAATCTTGAAAGAGAAAGAATAAAGAAACAATTATCTAGAAGAAGGAAGAGCTTTCTAAGAAGATCCAAATGAAATTGACGATGGTCGAATCGGAGATCAGATGCTCGGTCAGGGGCTTGGGGAAAGATCATGGTTGTACGAATTCTCTAGGACGAACTAGGTCGAGAACTAGATGGTTCTGTCTATCAGATGTGACCCCAATGTGTTTAATGAAAAAAAAATAAAATACATGTCATGTACTTTTGAAGTACAAGGTGTGTACTTACCATTATCGAGCCTCACATTAGATTCCCTCCAGGTCACCACACATGACCGTGTGTAGGCCGCTACATGACCAGCACACGGCTACTCGCAGTAACCGAGTACACTGCATGTACTCATATAGTACATAGCGTGTACTTCATTATTTTTCATAAATTCATATTTTTCTAAAAAAACACCATAAAAAGAAAAACATACCTAAAAAGAAGATTTGGGTTCTTACAGTAGTCTTTTAATAATTATTAAAAGATATGATCATGTATGGATTCTTGTTAAATTAATATAAAATCAAGAATTTATGAAAAACCCATTATATTTTTTAGAAATGGGCACATCAAATTTGAAAAACCATTTATAATTCCAGTCAAGATAAAAAAAGTGAATTATTTTAAGGATTACATATTTAAAAAACTCAAGCATTATATGGTTTTCCAAAAAACTGAAATATTCTAGAACCACTAACTGAGGTCTTGTTCAGATGGCATAAAACCTTCAAACATCAGGTTAATATGAACAAAGAAGCAATATAGAAACCATAAACCAAAACTTTGTACAATTTTCCCAACAACAACCTAACTCATGTTTATCCAAAAAATATCCATCGATGTGGAATAATATGGATTAATAAGGGAATGATAGGAGAAGATAAAACAAGACATATCCTTGGAAAAAATCGCATGGAATCATATAAGAGGAGAACCAAATCCTAATGAGACAAAGGGGAAATAACTTAGTTATGTCCCCCTTGTTTTTTCATTAGACTGATGGGGGAATGAGATAGATTGTGGTTTTAATTAAAAGAGTATATAACATTAAATTTATAATTTTAATAATTTGATAAACAATTATGGGTTGGCTTCTTTGGTTACAAAATTGAGAACCAAATATGAAAAACTCACATAAATCAACTGGGGTGATTTCATTGAATTTATAGATGTAAGGAAATTATTCTCCAACCATAGTACCATCACTATATGGACCTTCAGACATTTACATGGATTACAAACCCATGTACATGGAACTCATAGATAAAAGTTCCCCATACAATTTCTCATGGATACAAAAGAATATATCACATGGTATAATCATAACATGAACTAACATAGATTCTTTTTAAAACATTCAAAATATCAAATAATAACACAAATAATACAAAAAATAAAAAAAAACAATAATTAATCAAAATCACATATAAAAATGATATCATAGTCTGAAAATTATCCAAATCATATTACATTATACCCCTATAAAGTCACAATTTTTTCATTGAAATAAAATTATTATCATGATAAAAAATATATTATTTGGTTTTAGGGAAATGGTAAGGAACTCTAAGAGATATGATTACTAAACCTCTAAAACTAAGGTAACCCATAAATCAAAATAAATCTACAAATCCTAGAATGATAACTAGTAATCTAAAATGGAAAATCATATAGACTAGGACCCATATATGGTCTCCAATTTACATATGATTTACATTAATATAATGATATATAAGAAAATCACAACATAGAAGTCGATATCCCAAATAAAAAAACATTGAATAAAATAACTATAGTATTAATAGAATATGAATGAAAAGAAAAGAGGTTTACATTAAAGAGAATTAATTAGAATACTATCTATATCAAGGCTTTGTTAGGGAATTATTCCATAGATTATAATTCAATTTATCAAATTTCAATAGATGAACTTGTTATATCTAATGATGTAAATACATAATGACTTTTCAAAATGAAGTATTGGAATTACTATGTCAAGCACACTACAGACATTGAAGTGATCACTTTTTCATCTGAACAATTAAAAAATTATAAAATTATCCCAGATCATTATACAATATTTCTTGGGTCCATCCCACATTTACACCTCACATGATAGTGAACATGATCTAATATTAAAATAAATAGTGTTACCACCACTCTCTAGATGACCCCTATAAATCAATTCCATCTTCATTAACTTCACGACCATATCCTTAAATGATATTAGGAATGAATAAAAAATATATAACCTAGGTCTCAATGTAAAACTATTATGAAATATATATTCAATGAATACTCAAATAAAAAATCTTATGATAATGGAATGAGTTTATAAAAATGTTAGGAATAATCATTAACCATACATTCATCCTATAAGAGACAAAAAATTTCTCTCACCTTCTCCACCATCAATTCTTTAGGAATATTCTATTAAATGAACATGGTTTGAAATAATTTGAAGGCCATGTTATCCTCTAGAGGAAGCATAATGATGTTCTTCCACCACTCTAGACATTTTAATTTTAGTATTGTTGAGTTAAAAATTAATTAAATATTCCTTCATTATTCTCTATAAACATGGTAGCCTCTTGGGGACCATGGTCACTAAAAATGATGACCTAATGATTAGAAGTGGTTATCTCTAACATTTTTTCCATAGAGATGGTTGAATTAAAAAAATTTAATGACTACATATGTTCCATGGGAGATACAAAATTTTGGAATGATCCATTATATATATATCATATCATCCATTGAATCTTTTTTATAAGGGGACACACATTGAAAATGAAACAAAAAACTATATTAGAAAACACTGAAGATTTAACTCACCAAAACTAATATAAATCATAGGTAAAAGTAAAAAACCCTAATAGAAAAAAAACACTAATAAGAAAATATCAAAAGTACATGATATTTTAATTATTAATTTAAATGTTATCATAATAATGATCAAAATCATCTAAATTTTTCTCAAAATCAAGAAATCCCACTTAAATGCTATTTTCATAATCTACACAGTCAGCATAAAAACGTTTTAATGTCCCAATATAAATAATTCATTTTTGAAAACACTTTTAATAATTTCAAATTGAAGATATTAACTACATATTATCAATAAATTTTAATCAAATTCCATCAAAACAACCTTAAAACTCTCTGAAATTCTACCAAAATTATAAATACACATAAGAAAAATTAATCTAAAGGTAATTTTGTGTTCAAAAGAAAATTGATAACATGGTTTTTGGATTTATATAATTTAGATTCATGGTTCAGAGGACTATTTCCCATCCATGATACCACCACTATAATATTCTTAAAACCATGAACATGGGTTCCAGGTGGTTTTTTAAAATATGTGATCTGATCACACACTTCTGGTTTTTCTCTTGGCTTTAATGGAAAATGTAAAATATATATATAACCCATTATAACCTCCATATTGTCTAAAAATATTAATATAGTCCATGACACATCAAACTTGAAAAATAATATGATCAGTATTTATGACTCATAACTCAAATAAAGATCGTAACATGGGGATCCAAATGATAAAGATCATGCTAGACTCTCCCCACACCAATATATTGATTCATAAAACTCATATATCTAATATACCATCAAACCCCAATGCTAAGATAGTTCACTAATACAATTTTTTCTTTAACTAATCCAAGAAATACTCATCCAGTCCACAAGATGACCTATGAGAGGGAATAGAGAAAATTATCAATCTCATTGGACTACAAGAAAGTGGAGTGTCATAAAATACAAACGAGTGGGAATGGTTTCACCCTCAATAATAAATAAAAAATAATCCAAATATTTACCGAGAATTCATACTAGCCTTTCTATTATTTGGAAATAAATTCTAGTTAAATAAATAGACTAAAATATGAAATATCATAAAGGAGTTACTAAGAATAAAGAACCAACTTTTAAATCTAATAAAAAATATTAAAAATCAAACAAAAAACTAAATTAGTATCTCAAAATACTATAATCATTAAAATGACTTGTTTGGAAACCATGTATAATAAATAATAATAATGGAAAAAATCAAATCTAATGATCTAGTCATGGCCGATGTTCGTAAACAAAAAATATCTTCGTAACCATATACATTAGAACCTTTAGAGATGGGGTCCTTAATGAATTGATTCTTGAGAACCTGAACCAAATCATTTTGAATCCACAGAGTCAAGAAACACTATGTGGTACTTGTTGGGTTTGATTAAAAAATCAATTGTATATACTCACATTCTTCTGGTTTATAAATTTCAAAAAATAAATTTTAATTATATAGTAGCATTCATTGTATTCATTTTTGTTTTGTATGCATTTCCAAGATTTGGAGTAACTTTTGGCGGTTAATTTGGATATGGATCAAGGATCAAGAGGATCCATATGCAATTTTAGATATATTTGTGCTAAATTTTTTACTTTCAAAACGTTTTTTTTCTAGGATTTGTTTTTACATGCATAATAGATGTTATTTCGGGAAACTTTGTGCCATTTATTTCTCTAGGGATTCACAATATGGTTTTCACATGGTTTCAGAAAAACTGTATAAAACATGAAATTCAGTTTTATGGGTGATATCATAGTTTCATAACTATTTTGTAAAATATTTGAAAAACCTATTCCATGGGATATGGCATAATATAGTTCCAACCACATTGTTCCCACACATTTTAGAAATTATATGAAGACATTATGACTAAAATGATTTAATTAAAATGGAAAATTAATCATTTCTCTCAAAGTGACATAATCTCTACCTCACCTCTCTTATCCAACATGTGTGACTAATTGAGAGAGGATACCTCTTATTTTTAATACTTTTATCCTCCTTAATTTATTGTGGTTCCTTGGTACTTTATTAAAAAAGTAATGGTCCTTAAGGCAATTATTCCCATCATTTTTGGATTCATCCTGCTATGATGGGGATTATGTTGGAATTGAATGTCCTTATATGGTAAGGGAATACCATTTTAGTCAACAATTTCTTTATATGATGGTGTTTAGAGTTCCCCATGGACCTTTTGTTAGTGTTTTTCAATGATTTGGTGTGACCGAAAGAACATGTGCTACGGAGGTGTTGTGATCCTGGATGAGCTTAGGTGAGAGTTATTGGGATTTGATTAAATGCATATGGATTCATATAAGTTAGGTTGTTCATATTCATAAACATAATTTTGTGTGGGTTTTAAATGTAACATGTGATATGTGGTCTCTCCTCATATATGTGATCAACATTTAAATTAAACAAGTCATTTTTTAAATACCCATAAGTAAATGGATAATCATGCGTCACAGAGGACCCATGGAAACTAGTGGGTTCCTAAACAATCGCTAGTTGATGGATCGATAAATATGTGTTTGGATAGATTCATAGACCAAATAGAGGTGTGAATGAGATGACAATGAATACATTGGACCTTTAGATAGGTTCCCTTACCTTACCCTAAGAGGTATTATTAAGGGAAAAATTATTTACAATCTCAGGTGTCACAATTAAATAAAGGATAAACCATGGGTCATTTGATATGAATTAGATACTTGGTACAGTTGATGTATGGGTGGGTTGAGTGTCCCTTCCCTTTGGTATGTGAATAACCAAGTAGGTATGACTTGGGATTGTTTTATAGACAGTTTGGGTGATATGATGACATAGTTTGGGTTGCGGAGGGAGATGGGATTTATGTCAGCTACCTTTGGTAATGAATGCATGGTTATACCATGAGGCTAGTTTGAGAGATGGTAATCCTTCAATGTGATGGGTTAGGGACAAATGGATGATAATAAGCCATAGGATCCCCTAGAGTGTTTTCAGGCAATTATATAACCAAGGGAATCCTTTGGTGGTTTCCTTGGTATTATATTTACCCAAGAGAGGGGTACTTCTCAATGGCCATTCTCTTAGATCTCGAGGGTTAGAATATAACACATGAATTGATGGTGTTCTTCTAGAATGGTTTCTAATAAAGTGTATAAGTTGTGAACATGAGAGTAAATCCTAAGATACAGTGTTAGGTTTGAGTAATTGGTTGACCCTTGAAGCATGGAATGATGTTTTGGGGTGAGTTGTACCCCCTTGTTTATTTGATGATATATATATATATATATATGGTGTATTATGGGTTATAGGGTGGGATACTTTGGGTTCTTCTTAGCTGGGGGTTTGAGACAATATCCCCCCATATGTGAATGATGTATTCTTTATCTATGTTTTGAGGCATGTGGGATGAGGGTTGAAGTGCTAGGAAAGGATATAATTATTGGGAAATATAGTATTGGACCCTAGTTCTGGGTATATGATGCGAACCCCCCCTCTGGGTGTATAAAAAATATGCCACATGGGCCCGACTCCCCTTATGAATTATTTTTATGGTTCTGAAATTTTATGTGGATCACCTAGGGTAGATCTTATCATAGATATAAAAGATGAAATGTTCCTACTTGGGTAGGAATTGTATGGTTTTGGTGCTCGATATGGATTCCCCTAGGTAGATATTCTCTTGGCTTGGGGGATGGACATGGATCCCCCAATTGGATATTATATATGCATGTGAGATACAACCCTGTGTATATTATGATTTAGGTTAAGTAATTGGACCACTTAGGTAATGTGATTTATTCTTGGAGACACTAAGTATCAGATGAAGTATGTATGGTGAATTTTTAGAGACAAGTTAGAACCTTAGGATAGATAATGATTATTTATTTATGTTTTTACACTATATATATTGATTTTTAGAATATCATATGAGAATTAAAAATATTTATTATATTATTACAGACCATGATAGTAGTTCGTTACTGAGTTTTTCTCACACCCTTATTATATGGTCATGGAACAATGGTACCCAAGTATACATTATTTATTGTAGGTTGTACTAGTTAAAATAACATGTGCTTCATTACTGGGAGGTATATCGTATATGGATTCACAATGTGGATGCGATGAATATCTATACTGCTATGAGAGCCTCATTTATTTTTATTTTTTTATTTTTCTTGTATGTGTGATCATCTCTATGGGTGTTCAGTAGGATTATGAATGTATGGTTTTATGTCTTTATGAATGTATGCTACTACAAATTCATATGACATAGCATGTTATTTTTTTCATTAATGTCTAACGGTTATTTTTAAGGATTTTTTTGGAAATTACCATTGTGAATAATCATATATAAGTGTCTATTATCCCCATGGTAATTCTATATATTATCATTACATGTCAAAAAAATCTGGAATAAGGGGAGGTTAAAGGACCCCAATACACCCTGAGAGGGGAGGGGTTATTTACGGTGTCAACATTTTGTTTCAAAAAGTGATAGATCTTGTTTCTTAGTTTGTAGGAAGTTGTTATACCTATCCAATGAGAATGAGTAGAAAACAATTATCCACATGCAAGAGCTGACACATCAATTTTGGTTGGTTAAAAACAATGGGACAATCCAAGGACCATATGCAGGCATTGTTTTGGTCATACCTAAATCAACTGTTATTCATTACTTGTGTAATATAATGGTTTAAGCATAGTCACTCTATTCCAAGAACACTTCCATTACATGATTTTTGTCATAGACCACTGCATCCCGAAGAACACTTCCATTGACTCCCCATAACTCACTTCCTTGGGTGATGTCCTCCTTAGTTTAGTGAATTGAAGGCCTAATAAATAGGTTTGAATTGAAGTCTTTTGTCTTGGCCTTCATTGAGACTCTTCTTGCATCATAATCCTGAATTAATGCACATGAAAGCAGTAACAGATGAAAAAATAATGTCTCAAACTGCCATTATCAAAGGTCCTTCAAAAATATAGACCATTCATGAAGCTATATTACATCATGGACAAACCCCTATTCCACCGTGGACTTCCCATCATCCTCTGAAAACTACACTGCACTGCCGAGTGAGTGTCCTTTACGGACCACCTCTTTAATGACCCTCTCAATATCATTGGCTTGGGAGAACAATTAGTAATTACTTGGCCTTATGAAAAATCCCCAAGATTCCAATGGTTAGAAATAAATGAAAAATGTTTTTAAAATAGAAGTGGGGGTTGACTTAACATTTAGGAACTAAACCAATAAGCCAACAAACCATGGAAAACCCATTTACTATTTTATGCATGAACAAAAGAAATATATGTAAACAAATTCATGTATCTCAAAACCATATCAAAGTGTTTAATAGAGGAAGACCACCTAGTATCAAAGTACATTGTAGGTAAATGAAAAAAGACTCTAAATGGTACACAAGAATGCATGCTCCTCAAGCTCTAAGATCCCCGATCACTGAAGTGTCCGAATATCATGAGGTAGTGCTAAAAACAAGGGAAATGCTACCTTTTCCCCTATCCTAGAAGATAACCTCTACATATGAACCCAAATCCCAAAATATGAGTGATTATAAAACTGAGTAGGTTTTCCCCAATGACTTCCCTACTCAAGCCATTACGATATAATGTTTAGGAAAATTTATATAAAATAGTTTATATAAAACAATTTACCAAAACAATTTATAACAAAATATAAAAAAGTTCCAAAAACATTTACAACCAAGTGAAAACCAAAATCAATGAAACCTACTTCTAGAAAGTTATTTTTTCATAAAAATAACTAATCCAAACTTAAAATCAATTCTTTTTTCATTTGTAATACTCATTCCATAGTTCACTACACACCCACTCATTCATGATTTGTTTGATTGTTCTATAATCATGAGTGGTCTCTCAACCAACTACCTTGTGTCCCAATGACACATGAACCTGTTCTAGGGTCACATACCTTGAACATCAATGGTACTTATCCCTTATTAAGGTTCTATTAAGCATGAACTCACACCAACAACATTTATTAATAATATTTCCATTTCTAAAACATACCACAACAATAAAAATGAACTTTTTTTGAAAAAAAGCACAACCAATTTCAAAGGATCAATTAATTTCAAAAAAAAATTTCATTTTATTGAAATAATACAATCCAATTAACGTTTCAACAATCCAGGGAAATCCCCATTTTAAAATCATTAATTAAATACCATGTGCAAATGCACTTTTCTCAAACACTTAATTATCTAGAGTTCACAACCATCACTCAAAAGGGATTCCAACAAGAGCTCAATAACCAAATAACAATCAATTCACACCACACATTCAATTTAAAACCATTCCATTCAGTTCTATAAAGTGGGATTTAAGAATAATCCTCCTACCACAATGGTTTTGATAAAAACCCCAACAAACTAAGAACAAACAAGAAAACTGGGTCGATTCTCTAATAAACCACCGTAGAAATCTTCTCCTAGAATGTCAAAGACCAAAAGTCTACATATTTTACATCCAAACACCTAATTATACACATAACAGGAATAGATATATGAAACAAATAGAAGAGGATAAGTAGATCTAATTATATATAATAAGGTGATCAAGAATGAAGAGGAATGATCACATACCTAAAGAATCCGACTTCTATTGACCAAGGAAAGCCTTTAGATTGACTCCAAAAATTTTGGGAGAGGTTCTACTACCTTCCAAAAGGAGAAATCCTAAGATATGTCCTATTAGAATCCAAAATGATCCACTTATATGAAAAAATAAATGAGATCAACCTTTTTAGAATCTCACTTAAACCATCCGCACAGTTAGTTCACACGGTTAAAAAACTGTCCACTAAATGTGTGTTAGCTACATCTTAGTCAGACCCTCCCACAGATTTATCTCACGGTCTCCCAAACCGTGCTCCAACCATGCTAGAGCTACTTCCATAATAGGACCATTGGACATGGTTTGGTTGCAATGTTAGGCAAAACCTATGATGCCAGTGCCACTTCTATTTTTCCCCAAAACCACTTATAATGTTCACCCAACTCTCCCATCCATTACACTTACACATTATAATCCTAAAAAAATCAAAAAATGGTTACATAACATAAAATCAGGGTACTACATTTTCCCATCCATTGGCCTTTCCAACATTGGAAAGTAGAAAATCCCCACCGATCTGAAAGAGTCCCGACCATTGCTCTTTTATCTCCTTCTGGAATTCCCATGTTTCTTCCTGAATCTGACCATTTTGTAATAAAACCCACACCATACTGATTCTTTTTCCTTGAAAGAATTTATCTTTCCCAACCCCAATCCATAAAAGGATATATATCAAATACGAATCTGGCATTAGGTCAACATGATCCCATCTGATTACATGGTCAACATCATGCTGATACTTTTTCAACTAAGATACATGGAACACATTGTGCACCGAAATGAACCATTCTGGTAATGACAACAGATATGACACCTCTGCATCCCGTTCTAATATATCTAAATATTTGATTTATTTTGGATATAACTTTCCCTACTTCCCGAAACGAAGATGTCCAAGCCTTGGACATATCCTCAAGAAGAAATGATCACCAATAGCGAACTAAAACAGTCTTCGAAGATGATTATCATAAGATTTATAATGACTCTTAGATATCTAACTCTTCTTTCTAATCAACATGTTCTTATCCATTGTTTCTTGGACAATTCTTGGCCCATATAGTGATGTCTCACCCATTTCCACCCAACATAGTGGAGAATAGCATGGATTTCCACACAGTGCTTCAAACAGAGCCATGTGCATCGAGTCCCGATAGACTTTATTGTATGAAAACACCACTAAATGAATATTATCCTCACATGAACCACCAAAATCCATTACAAAATACCAAAATATATCTTTCAACATTTTTATTTTCTACTAGGATTGCCTATTTGTATGGGGATGATATGTCGTGCTCATAGTCAACTGAGTCCCAAGGACTTGCTGTAACGATTTCTAGAAATGAGATGCGGACCATGGATCACTGTCTGAGACTATAGGCACTCTTTCTCCATGTATCTTTACCACTACTCGGATATATATTTTTCATATATCCTCCACCATATGAGTTTTAAAAATGTAAATGAAATTTGCCGACTTGGGAAGCCGTTCCACTATCACCCATATGGCATCATCTTTCCGAACCATTCTTGTAAGACCTATAAACAAATCCATCGCTATCTACTCCCATTTACACACTAGGATAGGTAATGACTGCAACATTATCACGGGTCGCTGATGCTCCACTTTATCCTTATGATAAGTTAAGAACCACGAGATGAACTTGGCCACCTTTATTTTTATGCCACTCCACAAATAATACACCATCAATTCCTTATTCATATTTTATGTTCCTGGATGTAAAACCCATATAGAATGTTGGTAATAATGAAGGATTTGTTACTGAGAAGCAAAAGGTATAACCATACGATCTCTAAAACACAAATCTGAACTCCCATTCATTTTTAATCCGTAGATAGTCTCCCATGCCCATTGAGTTTTGAACTCATAACCAGTCATTTTGCATCATATGTTAGTGCCTCTTTGACCGTATGTACCAAATCATGAGAAATAATATGTGAAAAGAAAACTGCAGGATCACCTCGGTCTTCAAATTCTATATTCATGTCATCAAGGACCTACATCAACTTCCATTCATTTGAAGATTTTTTTGCCAACTCAGAATATGACATTCTTGTTAACACATCTTCCACTGAATTTCCTTCCCAGTATGTGTACATAAAGCCAATGTAAATAATTTGGAGATACTCCATCCATATCCTTTTACTTAGATTCAAATCTCACTATGAGAAAATGTGTTTCAAGCTTCTGTGGTCCGTGAAAAGAGTATATTTCTCACCAAATGGATAATGTCTCCTTGTTTTCATAGCATGGACGACTAAAATTAAATCCAAATTGTGTGTTGGTTAATTATCCTCATGCACCCTCATATGTCTTGAACCACTAGCAATGAAATGGTCTCCTTTCACAATATTACAACCCATCTATGATCCTAAATCAATATTGTACACCAACCACATATCCTTGTCTTGGTTCTATAAAAATCAAGAAAGGTGTTGATGTAAGAAGAACTTTTAGTTCCTAGAATGACTTCTGGAATTCCTCTGTCCATTTTAAAGCTGTGTTCTTATTTTTTAGATATGTAATTGGTGAATCTAGTAAACAGAAATCACAGAAGAAATGTCGGTAGTAACAATCATGACCAAGAAAACTATGTATCTTGAATACATTCATCAGTGGCTGTTTGGATATAATAGTTTCTATCATTTCAAGATCTATTGAAACGCCTTTTTAAGAAATGAAATGACCAAGAAAACATACTTCCTGTATATTAAAATCACACATTGATAATGTTTCATACAAATATTGATCTCTTAAGATTTGTAATATTGTGTCTAGGTGTTCTCTATGGTCAACCATTGACTTTGAATACACCAAGATGTCATCCACAAACACCACAAAAAAGAATCCAGATATTTTTGAAATATCCTAATCATCAAATACATGAATACAACTAGTTCATTATTTAGACAAAAAGTAATGAATACATATTTTTAGTGCCCATATCAGCTTCTAAAATAGCTATTTGGAATATCATCCTTCTGAACTCGCAATTGGGGAAATAATGATACACGATCAATCTTGGAGAACCACTGAGGTCCACTTAATTGATCGGCCAGATCATCAATACGTGAAAGTTTATTTCTATTATTTATTATAATTTGGTTAATCTTACAATAATAAACACACAGACGAAGAGTTATATCTACCTTCATCATGAGAAAAACTAGGGCTACCCATGGAGATGTGCTTGGCCAAATGAAACCATTACTGTCTAGTTCATACAACTTCACATTCAATTTTTGTAACTATATAGTTTCTATACAATAAGATGGAAGTTAAATAGGACTGGACCCCATAAGGAAATCAATTGTAAACTCCACATCCCATGAAGTTGGTAACTATAAGATGCTTTTGGGAAAGACATATGGAAATTTATCAAAAACTGTTGGACATTTTTTCCCTCAATCTCTTCCATTGATACCAAATTCAATGCTTTCAACTAATAAGATATGGTTCACACCATTGGTTCAAACTAACTATTTTCACCTTTCTTTACCATCCTCTGTCCTATGAAGAGATGCTTGATTCCATCCTCAGTCATGAAACTCACGATTCTCCTATAATAGTCTATTTGAGCCTTAAACATTGTCAACCAATCCGTTTCAAGGATTAAATCATATACTTCCATTTCCATCATCGAGAAGTCTCATTGCATCTCATATCCATAAGAAGTTATAACATATTATTGACACAAAATTGCTTGAAATTATCTTTCACCTAGTGGAGTTTGTAGTTTTAAAACTGAATCCATAATTTCCCACATTAAACATAGAAAATCAACAAACTGAGATGAAATGAAAGAATGTGAGGCACCAATATCAAATTTAACTTTCACAAGTATAGAATTTGAAAATAAATATACATATCACCATAGATGATTGATCCTGGTCATCAAAAATCATCTGCTCAGTTGCATGCAATTGTTTTATAGTTGCACTATTCTCCTTGTTTCCTTGCTGAGATTTCCCGGGTTGAATATTCCTGGTATTTCAAGAAACACCATTGCTAGCTATTTTCTGCTGATGAGACAGGTTCTGTTTTCCTCATCCTATCAAAGAAAACGATGCTTGTGATGCCTATAAAGTGTTTTGAGAACCAAACCATGGAGCACTGTAATAATATCTCTAGAGATTCCTCATCTTCTCAAAGTTATAGAACAATCTATGTTTTTCGTACACTCTCTCTTTTTGTGGTAAATCGAACAAAAATTAAAATAACCTTATTTTCTCTGGGTTCGTCGAGGAATGTTCATTGATCTAGCCTTATGGTTCTTAATTCCACTTCCACCTTGGAAATTGTTGTCCCTTTTCCACTTACTTCTAGTATTTGAGTTCCCACCATTCCCTATGGGTGTCGTCATACCTCCTTCCATAGATCTAGAGATATCATGTTCATCCACACTCACTCTCTTCATAATCTCCATTTAATCTGTAATACAGTGCACCACAATATTCGATAGAATCAACTTTCATAGCCCTGATTCGAATATGTGTTCCTTCAAAGATTCACTTGTCGCATCCTCTAGTGTAAATAGACAATATTCTTGAATTTTGATACATACTTTATGGAAGAGAGACTCTATTGTTTCATGATGACGATGTCCATCATTTTCTGGATAATGAACGTGCTACGATTGAATTGTTTGTCATACAATTCCTCAAAATCCTCCCATGTAATGAATTTATCTGATTTTTCGATCACCGCTAAATCCCAGCACTGGTGTGCAAGATCTAAGAGAATATACGTCACTAGTTTGACCATTACCTCTACTGATGTGTCGATGAAGTCAAAGATATGATTTTTCCTACTCAGCCACACTTCCACCTTCTCGGGTTTGGAATCACCCCAGAAGTTATGTGGATTCTTCTTCATGAACTGAATGGTATAGTCCACATGTTGTATCCCATTACTTCAGTTCCCTATATCCAAAACCTGAAATGATTGGACAATACTCTATACCCGATCTTGGTCCACCTGTGGTTTAGGTGCAACCACATTTTCTATAGCTTCTTTGTGTTGGTTTCGAGGATCCCAATCAGATTCCGTTTTCTAAACCAACAAACATACTACCAATATCACACTCTAGCAATTGATGGCTTACCATTTCAAAATCTATCACATCAACTATCACATCATTGTATTCAAAAACAACATTCTTTCCACGTTCAATCATTTTTTTGAAAAGATTTGACCTACTTTTTGAAGATTAAACCATTTCCAAAATACAATAAGCATTCCCCTTTTCAAAATCCTCCAATTTTAAAAACCATTTCATACTTTTTAAAAAATGAACACTTTTTACACAATATAAATCATTCCTAGAAGTGATGTATTCAATCTTAGTAGGATGTTATGCCTCTAAAATTCATTCCATGCTCATCTCATTGCTTAAATACATGGAAATGAGTTTCCTAAATCCTAGAAGTGTCTCCAAACACTTATGTACCCAACTCTATGGTAACATGAAGTTCAACACAAAAGGTTTCAGTACTTTATATTTTCCTATAATTTCAATTTCTGACAATCATACTCATGAATAATATTTCAACCCATGGATAGAAAAGAATGAATTTTAAATCATAGGCCAAGAACACTGATGACCATTTGTTATGCAAGGACCGAAAAATTTGATAACATTTAGACCTCAAAGGAATGACCAAAATGAAACCATATTTAATGACCTATTCATTCTCATTGGCTTGAGAAAAAAATGAGTCATTACATAGCCATAAGAGACATCCCAAAGATGCCAAAGGCTAGAAATAAATTCTAAATGATTTCAAATATAGGTGGAGGATGATTTACACGTTAGGAAATAAATCAATAAACCTACAAACCATAACCAAACCATTTACTAAACGATGCATGAAAAAATTATAGAAAACTAAAAAACTTAATATATCTCAAAACCATATCAAAGTGTGAAATATAAATAGACCAACAAGTATCAATGTACATAGTAGGTCAACAAAAAAATACTCTCAACGTAACACAAGACTCCATTCTCCACAATCACAGAATAGTCCGAATAACATGAGGTAGTGCAAAAAATATGAAAAAGTTACCTTTTACCATGTCCCATGAGATAGAATCTGCAAAATCACCAATGTGACAAAGTAGAGGTGAGTATAAAACATAGTAGGTTTTCCACAGTGACTTCCCTAATTATTCCACTAGGATCTAAATGTTATCCATATTTATATAAAATATTTAATGTAAAACAATTTACCAAAAATAGTTTATAACCTATTATACAAAACATCCAAAACTATTTATAACCAAGTAAAAACAAGACCCAATGAAACCAATTTCTAAAAAGTTATTTTTCTAGAAAATAACCAATCCAAACATAAAACCAATTCTTGTTATCATTTTGCATTCCCATAACATAGTTCACCGTGCACCCACACATGCATGCTTCGTTTGACAGTTCCATACTCTTGAGCGATCTCTCATCCAATTAACTTTTGTCCCAATGACACACAACCCCATTTCAGGGTCACGTACCTTGTACCCCAATGGAACTCGTTACTTATTAAGTGCCCATTAAGCATGTACATAATCCAACACCATTTATTCCCCATATTTCCATTTCTTAAACCAACCACTCTAAAAAAATCTTTTAATGATAGTCAAAGAACAACCAATTTCAAAGAAACATTTAATTTCAATAAAACCTTCCATTTTACTAAAAAAATCCAATCCAATTCATGTGCCAAAAATCCAGAGAATCCCATTTTTAAATCCATAATTTAAAACCAAGATCAAAATAACTTTAATCAAACACCCAATTTTCAAGATTTCACAACTATCACTCAAATGGGAATCCAGAATTTTTAAATAAAAAATCACAAAAAATTCACAGTTTAAATTAAATTTGAAATAAATTCAATCGGTTCTACAAAGTTGAGTCGATAATAAAGCTGCATGCCTCAATGGTTTTGATGAAAACCCCAACAGATAAAAAATGAACAAGAAAACCAGGTCGATTCTCCAAGAACCTGCCTTAGATATCTTCTCATATAAATATCAAGACCAAACACATCATATATGTAATAAAAAACAATGATATCCACATAAAGGGTGTATATATAAGAAACCAAGAGAAGAGGGGAAGTAGATCTATGTAGATTTAAGAAACCGATCAAGAAGGAAGAGGAACAATCACATATCTCAAGATTCCAGCTTTGATTCATCGAGGAAATCATTCGGATTGACTCCGAAACACTTGGGAGAGGTTCTCCTACCATCAAGGAAGAGAAATCCTGAGTTATCACTGCTTATGAACAATAATGATCCACTTAGAGTTAAAAACGTGTTAGATCCACTTTTTATAATCTATCATAAACCATATGCACGGTTATGTCAAACGTTTAGACAAACCGTGCCCTAACTGTGTGCTACATACTTCCTAGAAAGACCGTCTCATGGATTTCTCCAACGATATCCCTAACCATGCTCCAACCAAGATGGGGGTACTATCTCAAGAGGACCATTGAGCATGATTTCAGTACATGGATAGGAATACCGTGTGCCGCCCGATAGACTTCCATTTTTTCTCAGAACCTCCTCCAAAGTTCTCCCAAATATCTCATCCATCGCCATTACACTTTATAACCATAAAAATTAACATTTAACGGATACATACCAGAAACCAGGGGTAATAAAACCTATCCTTCAATGGACCATCCCTTATTTTTAGATGCGTTATTCTTATCTCTAAATCCTCTCCTTCGTGAACTATTTTCCTTTACGAGATTCAGTTTCCTACAAAATCCCTTCCATGTAATTTCTATGTCAAACAATTCTACTTTCATGGAATCCTACTCGAGGGACTCCCCAACTTCATAGAATATTCTTCTAATGAACCACTTAAGACATCGACAAATTCCTTCAAAAGAAAATATTATTTCTATTGAAAATATCAATACACTAATAACCTGATTAGAGGTCCTTTATAAAAAATAGATATGGAAACCTCAAAAATATTATTTCCCAATCATTTTGATGAATTCAGAATTCAGTGCCGACTATGCTCCTCCCGTGAACTGTATTCCCCTCTGTGGTTCATATAACACCTTTCCTTCTTCGTAGTAGTCGATTCCTCCTTCGGGTTTTTTTGGAAATCCACAGATAAATTCAATGAAGCCTCATGCACAATCTACCCCATTGGAAATAAACCATAGAATTTATATGAGTATGATTAGAGCATAAAAAATACTCCTCACCGATTGTATCTCCCCTGCGAACCAACATAGAATCCCCATAGTGATTAATATACTTAACACAACTGGGGAGAGGGGATAAATTGTACCATCCATATGCTCTAGGAGGTGGTTGAACAATGAGATCCTACTGATCTTTATCGAAAACATGTGCTAACAATGGCTTAGTCTGTATTTAATCCACTTGATTATCTATTTCATCATGATCTATTTTAATCATACCTTGTTCCACATATTCCATTATGATGTGTCATCTAATTTCAATCTGATTCATATGAGAATGATGAATATGATTCTTTGTATGATCAAATGAGATCTTATTATCATATTGAATCACCATCGGTTGTCTCAACTTATCATTAGTATTAGTTATTTGTTTCTTCATCCAATGTAGCTGATTAAAATCATTTGTAGTAGAGATATACTCAGATTTCACAGTACTATGATAAGTTAATTCCTATTTCTTACTCAATCATCCAACACAATTATTTAAAATAAAAAATTCTCTAACACTTGTATACTTTCTATATACCAAATCTCCAGCCCTATCAAAGTCATAAAATGATGATAGATTATTATCTCTTCATGTATAAATTTATAATCTAAAATAGTGTGTTCCTTTAATGTATATCATTATTCTTATAACATCTGTTTTATATTCTTCATTCAGATTACATTGAATGTGGGCCACTAAGCATGTTTCAAAGGCAACATCTGGTCATGTGGTAGTTAATTGCTGTAAGCTTCTGATGATTCTAATGAACATAGTGGGATCTACATACGTCCCATCCTCATTCTTTCCATGTTTTGTTCCAACCACAATCCGTGTATACAATATTTTAGATTCTTTCACACTATATTTCTTAAAAAAATCTCTTGCCTACTTTTCTAGATAAATAAAAGTGTATTATTTCATCTAAATCACTTGAATGCACAAGAAGTATGTGATTTCATCAATCATAGAAATTTAAAATTCTTATTTCATGTGATTTGAAAATTTATCCATTGACCCCTGCCTACTTCAACCATATATTTTATCATCTACGTACACCAATACAATGAACAATTTATTATTTGAATTCATTACATATAGATTTTTATCCACTCCTCATTTAAATTCAAGCGTCTTTAGATAAGAATCATGTTTGGAATTCCATGTTCAATGTGCATTCTTCAAACTATAGAGTGACTTATTTATTCTTCAAACCCTTGTTTCATCTTTACCAAATAGAAAACCCATTGGTTTTAATATGTATACTTCTTCATCAAGAGAACTATTTAAGAAAACTATTTTTACGTCCACTTGATACACTTTTTTCTCCTTGGAATTTCTATAGCATGAAATAGTTTGATTGATTCCAGACATTCCACTGGAGCACATGTTTTCTCAACTTCAACACATTTGATCTTTGAATTGACTTTTCACACCAATCATGCCTTATCTTTTACCGCATTTCCATTCACACAAAATTTATTTTAAAAAATCCACTTCCTGAAAATCAAATTGCGACTTTTGGGCCTCTTAACTAAATCCCATGTTTGGTTAATTTATATAATCTAACTATTAATTCAAGGATTTAACCAATGATTCATTTTAACATCTTATTCAAATGAAGAAGGTTCTAAAACTGATTGTATGGAATATTTCACATTATTCCTCATTCTTATTGTCTGTGTGGGTGTTGTCCAATCCCTAATGATGTTGGATTGGTCATTTTATACTCTTAGATTTAACATATGAGGTTTAGATATATTTTCATCATACAAGGTTTCATCTTCTGATTTTTAATCTTAATCATCATCACGTTGTGACCTCTGAATTTTTTCCAGTCCTTCTTTTTCTGCATTTGAATCTTTTCGGTGTCCACTATCTTTGACATCTTCAATTGCATCATTATAATATCCCATAAATGAATTTTTGGTCTTATTTTCAAATATATTAACATCAATTATTTTCAAAATTATTCTGAGAATATTATTGAAAAATCTGTTGTCATTTCAATTCATTGAATAACCAAGGAATAATCCATCATCTGTAGCATCAACACACTTCCCATGATTTCCTTCTTTGTTTTGGAGGTAACATTTACTTCCGAAAATATAAAAATACTTCAAATAGGGATTCCTTCCTTGCCAAAACTCATATAGTATCATTCATTCTATCATATAAAAACCTGTTTGATTTTGAGTAAACAATATAGCTTGAGAAAACTCTTTCCAGTAATAGCAGGATATATGACTCTCAATCAGTATAGCTAGGTCCATATTGTTCACTTATCGATTCCTATAATATAAAAAATACATTTTTATATGGGATTATCATAGAATCCAACTCAGGTTTAATTCCATTATATTTGAAATTTTCAAAAATGATGGATGTCCATTCCTATCCATTGTGAGACCGTAGAACATTGATTTTCCATTTAGTATATTACTCGGATATTATGTGATACATTTTCACGAATTCAAGGACCTGCAGTTTCCTTTGTATTACCAAGACAAATGATATTAGAATATAATAATAAATGAAAATACTGAAATAAATTTCTCTATATGTTCCAACAATATCTATTAGACCACGAACATCTGTATGGATTAGATCAATATGATTTTATGACCTTCTATTCTTTAGTCAATATTAACATTAGGCCGACTCCCCACATATGCCAGAGTCACATGTATTTTCATATTCATGATTCATATTGGGGATATCCATGACTATATCTTATTATATAAATTATCCACGTCTTTTTGATTAATGTGACCCAAACATTAGTGCCACATATTGTTTTCTTATTCAAGTATCATGTAGAAAATGTTTTCTTTACTATCAACGTGATATAAGTTACCATATGTTATTCATCCTTTCATGTTATATTACTATGTATTTTCTATGATAGTGTAATCATTTTGATAAAATGTCACTACCAGTCCAAAGTCACAGTGTTTACATACACTCAAGAGATTATGATGTAGACCATCCATATAGAGAACATTAGTTTTCCTCATCTTATCATTAACCAGTTCAGTACTTCCACTACCTTTGATCTTCAAGGAAGCATCATTATCAAACCACACTTTTCCATCAATAATTTTATTATCATTATTTAATAAGTATTCATTTCTCTTCATAAGGAATGATCACTCACTATCAAGAATCTAGGTGTGGTTGTTCATTGTAACTTTGAGAGTTAATTTTTAATGTTTAGAATTTTCAATTTTAATTTATGTCTTCCATGAATTATTCAATTTAGTGAAGGATTTTGATGGACTTTCAAATATCATTCCCATTGGAGTGGGTTCATCATATCCATACTCATATTCTATAGGAGTAAATCTATTTAAAAGATAAACACCATCTGGTTTATTATTATTGTCTTGTCTCTGATTTTTTTATGGATTTTCATTCATTTCCTCTTCTAAAAATTAAAAAATTTATAGAAAAATTTCGACTAATGAAAAAAATATCCATATATATTATTTATTTTATAAGATATATGATGTGAATTTTTTCTCCTTTGTTTTCTTCATAACTCTTCCCCATAAAAATAGCTTATTTACTCTTTACAGTATTTCATGGTATTCCCCATATAGCCACGAAAGTAACATTTAATTAGAGGGAATCCCTTCTAACTATTATTTCTCTATATGTCCCCATCTTTTAGAAAATAATTTTATTTCCTATTAGTTTTGAGTACTTATTGATTGTTTAGAATTCCCCATTCTATTTGATTTTAGGGTTTATTTATTAGGACTTCATGTTCCTTTGTGGTATGTTAAACATATAGATTCCCTTTTTTTTGGATCAACTTGTCTCCATTATTTGATTTTTCAGAATCACAACCAGTTCCACTTTTCCCATGCATGTGGATCTTTAGTCATTCAAAGCATTATCTTTTGTTTTGTTACCACACATATCTCTCTCTAACAACTCAATATCATAGAATCATAAAAATTGTATTTTATTCATTGTTTCCATTGGATTTGATTCGCTATTAAGTATACTCTTTATAGAAACAATTTATTTTAATGTTCCTCAACTGTCTTGGAATTCTCCTCCAGTCTGGATAAAAGGTCATTGATGAACTTTTCATGTTATTCAGTTATGAGGAATAGTTCTACTGCATCTTATTTGCTTCCAAAAGGTGTAAATTTTTATTTTAAAACATATTTAATTAATTAAATTTTATCTTAATGTTGATAAACATAGTCTGATGACTCTTCAAAAAATTCTCCCCACTTTTTTCATATCTTAATTTGATTCTCCAGCTCACAAAGAGCATCCTCAAGTTAAAAAAATTATATCATTATTACAATTCAACAAATTATCTCTAGATTTATCTTTTTCGGGTTATGAATTTACAACTATTGAAATCATAGATGCTTATGTTACTGATTTAAACGACCGTTCTTATTTCTCAAAGAATTAATTATCTTTATCTTATTCTTAACAGACAAAACTCTTTATCTGTAATTTATTTTAAGATTTTAAATATACCATTCTATGAAAAAAAATATCTATGGATTCCTCATGTTTCCAGCTTCATGTTCATCATCATCAAACATCCTTGAGCACCGAGAGGCAATGCAACTAACTATACCACATTGGAAACCTGTCAACAATAGCTTTCCATAAAATGTCCCTTTTCACCTCTTGAATTTTTTTTGGAAAAAAGAGAAATATTTTCTTATTACTCATTATTTTAATAAACTATATCTCCATACCTCATGTTTTTAATGTATTTCCGGGGCATTTCCTTGCTTACTCGAGTTGTTGCGTCTTCAGGTTTCACTCTCATTTTATATGCCACCAAACTGCTCAACAAATCATCATTGAAAAGATTAGAAAGGTCAATTTCCTCATGGGATTCCACTTTTGGATTCCAGAGTGGTGGAATCATACTAAATATTTTCGTTACAATATCAGTGTATTTGATTTCATCACAAAGCCCTCGAATTTCTCTTATGATTTCATTAATTATACAGAGAAAATTGTAAGTATTTTTATCAGGATGCATATTCCGATCATCAAAAATGATGTAAAAAACATGGAGTTTCACCAACTTCACTTATTTGTCATATTCATATATATTATATAAATTTTACCACATAGAATTTGATGAAGTATAACTCATCACCTTCAGATATATTTGAATATAGAGGGATTTAGTGGGTGAATTTTGTTCTTGGGAATCATCATCACGAAATTTTATTTCTGTTTCGATCACAGACCATCATGCAACATCAATGACCGAAATCTCATGTGAAGTAGAAACACTTACATCCATTCCAAGAGATAATACATGATATATCATCCTTTTATTAAAAATATGGATATTTCTTCATCAAATATGGTTACTCCTTAGACATTTAATGAGTTCTCCATGACAGCAAATAAAATCATATTTAACACCAGCCACATGTACGTTATGATACCACTTGAAGGACCTTGTAACAACCTAAAAGTGGAGGGGTGAATCACGGTGTGAACCTTTTCTTAATAAAGAGTTAGATATTATTTATACATTGGAAGGAATTTGTTAAAAAGGTATGATGAGAATTTGTAGAAAAAAAAATATCACATTTAAGAGATGACACATTAAATTTACATGTTTCGCTAGTAAGGGATATTCCAAGGACAATATGCCAAAAGTTTGTATTTCATTCTTAAATCCACTAATATTCTCTATTAATGAAAGAGATAATTATACACACAATCACATTGTGATATGGACACTTCCTTTACATGGTTTTGGGGATAGATCAATACATTCCTCATAACACTTCCATCGACACATCCTAGATCACTACCTTAGGTGATTTCTTTCTCAGTCTATCAGCATGAATGTAGATTTAATATATTTTTATTGATTTATATAGTTCTTTAATTGTAAAAGAACCTTTTTTTATCGATGTACTAAATTGATGCACTTGAAATAAATGATCACAAAAAAGGTATTGTTCAATTCTACCATTCATGAGGATCATTTTAAAAACCCAACCCTTCATAAATCTATATTCCACTATGGACCAACCACACTTCCTCCACAGACTTCTGTACATCATTTTTGAACTTCCCCACACCGTGTCGCGCAAGTGCTTTGTGGACCATCCTTGCTTCTTGAATGCATTATTCTTCCACAGAATTCATCTCCTTGACACACCATTTTTCTTTACGGGGTTCAGTGTCCCACAAAATCCCTTCCATGGACTATCTCAACGAAACAATTCTCCATTAATGAAATCCATCTCATAAGACTCTCCCCCTTCTTGGAATTCTATTCCCACAAACAACTTCAAAATTCCCTGAATTCCTCCCAGAAAAAAGATGTTTTTAATGAAAATATTTCTACCATAATGATATTATTGTAAATCCTTATATAAAAAAATATATCCCAAAATATCTCTAATCCTATTTCACAAATGTTTTTATGATATAAACCCTTCACCACCGACTATGATCCTCTAGAAAAATGTTTTTTCTCTCCAAAGACCGTGTTCTGTCACTCCTTCCTATCGGTGGATGATTCTTTTTGAAGATGAATCACTGCCTCTCATCCACAAACTATGAGTCATCTCATGAACATCCAACCCTCTATGAACAAAAATAGTCCTTCAAATTGTTTCCATTACACAGTCTTCATACCATGATTCGTGATAATTATAGTGCTTGAATGTGTAAATCCTTTCATTTTTCAATTTTCTTAACTTTTTTTTAAACTCCCTTTCCATTCAATTAACTATTCTTCACAATCATAGAACTATGTTCTCAAGGAAATCATCCCTTTTCCAAAAAAAAAATTCAATTTTGATGGAAAAAAATTTGTAAAACACTAGGAAATAATGCCACCTTCAACATTGTTTTCATCCTATACATTAAGATCACTTATGTTACAATCTCCTTGATCAACCCAATGTGGATTGAAAACAAACACGACCCAAGCTCACTTACCAACAAAAAATATCCATTGGTCCTACAGAGGCCCAAACAATGTCATGTTGCAACTGCCTGTTCTATTATTATCATGTTGTATGGGAATTAGGTAATCAAATGGTGGTATCACCACATCATTTATTTTGACTTAAAATTTGGGATATGGTAGAAAGGGATTATGGATATTTTTGGGATGGTGATCGACTATGGACTATTGTATCATGGACACCTCTTCTGATGAAATGTCCATGTTACTTGGGATTTATATTATTATTCATTGTTTAATATTTTACAGTATTATGATTTAACTTATTTGATTCACATAGGTTTTGGATTGATAATTTAAGGGCTTTTTAATCCATGACCACTAGAAAGAGGATGGGGAACATGCATCATTCATAGAACGTATAATATTTTCATTACATATATATATATATATATTTATATATATATACTTTTATGTGATTTAAATCACTAATGATAGAGGATTAAACTATGAATAGTGTTAATATTATCTTATATGAGGTTTTACCAGATAACTTATTAGTGGAATTATAATCAACTAGACCACAATATAGTTTCTTTGATTATAGGTAATATGGATTCTATAGAGAGATTACCATTAATTAAAACATTGGTTTCCCTCTTATTATGGATGTATACTGACACTTAGTTGGTCATTATAGGGATTTGATTCCATTATGTTGAATCTATTTTGGATTTTTGGGATACTCATAAAGGATAAAAAAGAAATTAGATAAATAATGTAAAAAAATATAGATTTCTCTCATATATTTTTATTGTTCTATTCAACTTAACTAAACCATATGATTGTGATATACTTTACACAAATACTTATGGAATGGTGACCTTATATGTATATGTTATAATGGACTATATTTTTTGTCCTTGAGAGCGTAGTTTTGTATAAAAATGTTTTTTGGGTGAGACCTTAGGGACTATGTTTTTTATCATGTGTTTCTAGAGGGTATTGATAGGATAATAGGGTGGTTTCCCATGACCTATGAACTATTTATGAAATGATTTATGGGATAAATTTGAGATGCTAGGTACATTGATTTATGTATCAAGGTATTGGTGAGTATGGTAATATGGTGTGGTAATATTTTATATTAAAGGGTAACCCATGAAAGGGTTTAACAATGATATTTTGAAATTCATTATAGAGAGAATATTGGGTAGATATATTTGATTCGGCGACTAATTTATAGGAGTTATAGAAGTTATGTGATATAGGTAAGTGAGAGGATTTCTTTTATGATATAAAATATTTGGATAAATTTTTCAGTCAAGGGTAGACTTTTTTGGAAGGATCTGTTGGATAACGAACCCTATTGATTTTGGGAATGGTTCTTAATGTGATTATAATTTATGATCTTATATGGTTGGATATATATTTGACAGATTGTAATATCTTGATATTTTATGAAATATATTTTTCGAATTAATTTAATATTTTTATATTTTTCATTTCACTCAACACTAAAAAGAGTTTTTTATATTAAATAACTAATTCAAATTTTCAATTCACATGAATCTATAAAGTATTGCGCTATTTTCACCACGGAATTGGCGTACATTACACCAGACACCGAGTTTCTATGAAGCAACATTTTATTGTTATAATTATTTAAATGAGATAATTTTAACATAGACATTAAACATAGTAAAATGAATAGGAATAAATAATTCACAAAGAAAATTATAATGGTTTTATATAAATAAAATATATAAAAAAAAAGATAAATTTGTTAGTAGTCCTTCTATGTTTAAAAATACTATTTTCTCAAATGAACTACTTTTTATATCAAACTAAGAAAAATAATAAAATTAATTTTAGATTAATTTAGACAATTAATTTGGTAAATTAATGAATTTATAATGATAAAATTATCATACGAATAAATTTTGTGATTTTTCTGGGAAATATCATTTTTTGATGAATATTGAGAAATATACGATTTTAATTCAAAACTGTATTTTCATCAAAAAAATTTATAAGGATAAATTATATTTTACTGAGTTTTAAAATTTAATTATATTATATATTTATCAATTATTATAATTTTGTTTACTATAATTAATTTCACAATTAAATTAAATATAAAAACAAAGCAAAATTTTCAATGTTTTTTACTTTAATAACCAGCAATGTTGTCCCGTTAGTGGGATAATTTTAAATTAATTTCTACCACTTATGTGATCATAATTTGGATAAATGGATTCAATATTTGTAATTTTAATAATTTATAATGTATAAAAAGTTTAAATATGTATTTTAAAAAAATATTAGATTAAGTGATTAAAATCAAATATAAGGGTTATGAGAAAGAATAGGTTAATAACGTATTAATCATTAAATTTAAGACCCAAAATGACCTAAGAACTTGTAAAAATAAATTTTATATCCATGACTAAAAACTAGACCTTCCATTAAATAGTTTTTTTTGGATTTTTATGGCTATGGTTAGGTAGAAATGTATGTACACCTCACTTGCTCTCAAAAATGCCATGTGCATCCTTTCAATTCCCTATAAAATTCCACCAACTCTCTCTTATTCACACCTCTCAAACAACTTAAGATCATCTAGAATATGAAAAATACACATCTTAAAATCCTTCCCATCCTTATTTAGTCTTATATTAGGGTAAAAGTAATCCAATGAACACTTTTTGTACAGACCAAAATGAGTTACCTGATTAAGAGGTAGCATTTTATCACAATATCTTTCTTTTATTTAATTTCTCTAACCCATAAAATCACATTATTTCATAAATATATTAAAAAACATATCCTCAATATTGTAGGAATTTTTTATTCCATGGGATGTACCAAAACATACACACACTTCCATATATTGTGTAATGAATATTTTGTTTATGTGTACGGTGAACTATCTCCTCACTAAACCACAATTGTTCATTTTTCTTATACCACCTCTCAATTTGAACATTATGATGGATAATATATATATATATATCTCATATAATATATTTATTATATCATTAATCTTATATATTCATTTTATAACACGTACCTTTCTTAGTTTACATTTGGTGTAAATTTGATAATTTCGTTTGAGATAGTGTGGACTACCGCCCCCTTAAAGAAATGGGATTCATTCACACAATACATGGAATGTATTAATGATGTGTTTTGTAAAATTATATTATATATATTAGATAATAATTATAATATTATAATTGTATATAAACATATATTGATACTTATTTTTTATTTTATTTCTTTATTTCAGAATGACATTAATAATAGAAACAACATTCAGGTGTACGTGTGGATTAGTGTCTCCCTGAATAGTGTATTCGATTCCGTACAATGACATTATATAGATTATTATAATAAACATATACTGAATATATATTATACTTATATCATGTTTTTCATTATGAAAATATTTATTTTTATATGAGTACCAATGATATACCAAATGAAGAAACATGAAAAGAATAAAGGCGATCCTTCCTGATGTGAAACCATAATATAGTGTTGTTAAAAAGAGGGTAATATAAATTCATAATATAAAAATATTTTATATTAGATATAAAAATATAGTTATGTGATATATTTATAATAAAATTATATATATTATATAGTTTTTTGGTATAATTATGAAGAGATTCAAGACCTAAGGTAAGGGAATATCATCTCACTTTTTATTTCCATGAGATACATAATTTTTTCAACACCAATTTCTTTTTTGTGGTGTGTATACTACCCATGGTATTATAATATGATTATTATTGTTATAATTATAGATTTTTTAATATAATTTTTTTGAAATTATAGTCATAGCATTTATTCTTCAAATTATTCCAAATCAGTAATGTAATTTTATCTAAATTTCCCTTCTTGAAACACATTCCACGTTATACACCAATATTTTTTCATGAGGTGTGTACACATCCTTTGAAATTTTATATCATTAATTTCCTTATTTTAATAATATTTTATGATTATTATTATTCCATTTTATTACATGGGGAGTATGGTCCAAATTTACCAAGTGGTAAGAGTTTATAGAAACAATCAAACCATTTTTCAAGATTGTTTATGTTTTTCTTCCATCGATGAAATATTATGATAATTCTCTTAATAAATCTCATTTATTTTATTATCCTATTAGGTTTCATGATATATATATGTATTGGTTCAATTTTTCTACTATATGGTGAATTATATAGTTATGAAAGTGTTTTTATGAAATACCATCTTTACCCTCTCTACAGTCATAAATTCATGTCCCTTAAATCCATGATTTATAAAAACGGTTTCCAATAATATTGTAATAATATATTTTGATAATAAAATGAAATTTTTACAATTTTTATATTTTACGAATTTTTTCAAACGAAATTTCTAGTTTTTCTATGAACGGGGCATTTCTCTAACCATTTTACATGTAAAAGGAATGTTTATTTTACATCGTACAACATGTAAAGATTTAACTATCATAAATTCACTAAACACTTAATTTCATATTTAAAAGGATAATTTTAAAGTAAATTTTTTTAAAATATATTTTCAATTAAAACATTTTCAAAATGTTTCAATAATCATTTATACAATTTCAAGGAAAATTGTTTTGAAAAACGATTTCATGCTCCTTTATTATGTTTTCAAGGAATGTTGTTTTCAAAATGTATTAAATATTATTTTATATGTTTTTGCAAGATTTTTAGAAAAAATATGATTTCAAGATACTTATATAAATTTTCTAGGAATATTGTATTTAAATGTTTTTCCAGATTCTTTTATAAATTTCCAAGGAAATTTAATTTCGAAAATCTTTTCAAGATCTTTTATAAGTTTGAAAGTAAAATTGTTTTCAAAATGTTGCAAAGCTTGTTTTATATGTATTCATATGAAAATTATTTTCAAAACATTTTCAATATCTATTTATATGGTTTCAATGGAATAGGTTTCAAAAATGTTTTCAAATATTTCATTATAAGATTTCATATTTATTTTCAATAAAATGGGTTTAAAAATATTATTATATTTAAAAGATCTTTTTTCAATGAAGAAGGGATATTTTCCTCTGGAATTTTGTTCAAAATATTTTTCCAAGTTATTTTCCATATAATATGACATCTATTGATGTTACTCACTCCCATCTATGACATAATCCAAATTTTCAATTCATATACCATATTGAATGGGTTTTTATGGAATGATTCTTATGACACATGTTTGTCTTCCATAGGTTATAAGCTTCTGAAACCCGCATCTTTTCACGGGTTATGCTTTTAATGAAATGATTATGAAACACGTCTTTTTTTCATATGTTAATATACAGTTTACTGTTTATGACACCCATTTAATTTAATGGTTTATTATATGATTTTATATGATTTTGATGAACTTTTATATATGATTTCATTATGAGATGGGGGCGATCTATATCTCCCCCAACGCATTAAGTACTGATAAATATTTTCTAAACTTAAAGGGTGCATGAGAGGACATCCCAAACCTGAAACTATAGGGTACATAGGAGTACATACCAATACGGAAACAAGAGTGTATGCGGGAGGATATCCCAAACTGGAAACAATAGGGTAGGCACGAGTACATCCCAATCCTAAAATAAGAGGTTACAAGGGATGTCATCTCATGCCAGAAACGAGAGGGTACATGGGAGGACATCCCAAGACCGAAACAAAAGGGTACATGAGAGGAAATCACAATCATGAAACAGGAGGATACATGAGATGGAATTCCAAGACCTAAGTAGTTAGATGAGTTATTAACCCAATCATAACATGTTAAAAATTCCATTATAGTCCATGTAATTGGGTATTTTTATGCTTATGTGTCTTCTACATTCAAATGTTTCATTCCTATGTAATGATTTCATGAATTATGCTCATAATTATCATGTGATTCATGTCATATAAACATCCTATCTTTATTATGATATCTAATATGTAGGTTATGATCTTCAAATGTAATTATCAAGTTTTATATACTTTTGTTCATGTTATGTTATTGAATTTCCATTATTTACCCTTACTGAGCATCGGAGATAACCCCATTCTTATGAGTAGTTTTCCCAAGTTATGATGAAATGTTATATGTAGAATTACTAAAGGGGAAAATATTTATGGGATATGTTGAAGATCCTTCATTGGGGTATAATATATTATCTCCACGTTTCTAAAGACACTAAACTATTTCAGTCCTTGGGAATGTATTTTTTTTATTATACAAAATATTCATCTAAAATGATGTAATATTCATTTATGTTAATCTTATGATGCTATAGTTTTTATAAAAGGAAATATTTATCCAAAATTTGAAATCTAGGATTATAAAATGTTAGTGATATCCCTAGGTATATTTATAAGGCTATGTATAGGGATGTTGTTAAGGATAAGTATAAGGATGTGTTAATGTTTAGGAAAATGTCTAGGAATTTTTTTAAAGGATAGTGTATGTTGTTTCCAATTAAATAAATCATTATCTGGATATACAATAGTATTATATTATAGTAAATATGTTCCATGTGTTAACAAATATGTTAATATTTTTTGTGCCTAACTCAGGGTAATCTTGTAATGGACAAAGGGTCTTACTTCAAACTTGGTTTGAAACTCTCGTGGGATATGATTTAGGCATTCAAAAATCATAATGAACTATCATGAAGGATTTTAATATTATAATACTATATGTAACCTGGGATAGACATAAGGATTCATGGATTAAATAAGTACGATCCATGATTTAGGCACCCTATAATTAATTTTTTAGGAATATATGTTATCTCACTATGATAAATGTTTCTCAAACAATGATTTACACTTTTTTTCAATTGAGATAACTATAAAGAACATGGTTGTCATTTAATGTTTCTTATGTGGAATGTATGGGCTTTCGGGGAATTGATTTCCAAAGTGTAAATCCAATCAAGAGAATCAGGAAGGTTGATTGAGTATCTGTTATACATCATAAGATAAAGAGATCGCAAATGACATGTAAAAGGTATGTGATGTTCTTCCAGTATTGTTTACATTAAAGATTATAAGCATGATTAGATTTTTTTGAGGAAAAGTAAAAATTATTAATATTTAATATTCTATGAATTAGGTAATGAAGAATTAGTTTGTTAATCATGACTAATGAATTTGGAACAGGTTGGATTAATTAAATCTTTATGTTTTGTAATTAAAATACTATGCAATATGTGTTATGAAATATATATGTAATTTTATTATACTTTTCCATTATGGATTGAAATGTAAATTTTATATTTTGATGAATAAATTGAAAAGTGATTCCATGGAAATAAGAAATTTGGATTAATAGAAGATAACCCATAATTAATACCTCAAGTTCAGATAATGATGTTTGGATAAATAAAGTAAGATATGAAAAATAACACTGGACAGTACAGTTTTCTCTTATAATGGATTATTGAATAATTGGTCAATATAATCAGGGATGAAATTTAAAACATATTTTTCAGGGAATATATCTAGTAATATATGGAATAATGAAGAATTCTTGTTTTTAGAAAGGATTCATGGTCAGTGAGGTTGTTACCATGTTCCAAGGGAATTAACCATGAAGGTATTGACATGTTCAACATGTGACAACCAAATGATAATTTTTTATATATGGGGGATCAATGTAAATATGATTTCATGAATTTAATTCTAATGTTTTTAAATTTCATATTTTTGAGGGTTATAAGGAAACCCATTCATGAAAATTGTAAGTTAAACCTCGGAGGAAGTATTTATGTATTGAGATTGTATAAAAAACCTTGGTTAAAAGGATATTTAGTGAATAACATTATTTAAAGAATTTTCATCATATTTATTTTGGAAGTTATATTAGTTTAGTTATAGAAAAGGAAATTATATATGTAGGGTGAAACCAAACATGTCTAGAATGGACATGGATGTTAAACCAATGACTGAATGACGATAAGGGTTTCTTACATTCCACTGGATTACGCAATGTCCTCATTAATGTGTATTTATTTGTGATGAATAATTACTTTTAGTGATACCATAATGGTATATTTTATGTCTAGAGATTAACGTGTTGACCTATTTATTTTTAATAATAGTTATAGATAAATAGTTATATGTTTCTCTATTTTATGGGCCTTAATAGCAGCTAAAAGTGTATTTCAGTGAATCTGAAATCAATGTTAATATATAGACATCCATTTCATAAAGTAATGGATAAATTAGAAATATTTAAAAGCACAAAAAAATATAATTTTTACAAAAATATATAAAATTAACATATTGCTTTATAAATTTATTCAAAAAAATAATTACCAAATAATGATCAAAATAATGTGTTACCCTAATTCTTTATGTTTTGTCGAACCGATGCCCTTATAAATCATCATTGATTGATGAAATTAAGTCACTATGATTTTATTTTATCATTATCTTTTTTTTGATTGATTACCTTAATCGGTGCCTCTAAATATTTATATTTTACTCTATGTACAATATTCAATCCCAACATATATTCTCCTATGTGGATTCCTAGTAATAAGTTACTTTGGGTAACCATTGTGGTTACAATATTAAATTATTAAGGGATGTTTTAGTATTTGTTTTTATGAAGTGGGTTTCAATGAAATTATCTTTTAGGTATTAAAAATGTAATATCCCAGATTAATTTCAAGTGAGAAATTCATTTTAGGGGGTGTAGAATGTAACACCGTGAGATATCGTGAAATAGTTTTTCCGAATTAATTAATTTTTTATATATTTTTCATTTCACAGAACACTGAAAATAGTTTTTTAGTAAATCTATGACTCAATCCTTACATTCACATGGAACCTCCATGTATTGGGCTATATTTAACACTACCTTGGCATACATTACATGCAACACTGAGTTTCTATGAAGCACCATTTTATTATTGCGATTATTTAAATGATATAATTGTATCCTAACCATTTAAATTAGTAATAAAAATAGTAATAACCATGTTTCAATTATTTTTTATAATTTTATTATATAAATATATCATATAAAAAACAAAATATATTATTTTTTGGAAATATCTTATTTTAGAAAATTTAATTTTCTCAAATGAACCGCATTTATTATCCTTCTTTGAAAAATAAAAAAAAATTCGTTTATAAAAATTTTGAAATTTAAATAAATTAAAAAACCTCAATTCTAAATTAATAATGTTGAAATTATCTAAGGGTTATTTGTTTTGGGTTTTCTGAGAAACATCAGTTTTCAATGAATAGTGAAAAATTAAGGATTTTATTTCAAAACTGTCATTTAGTCTAAATTATTTATACAATTAAATAATATTTTAATATGGTTTCAAATTTAAGTTACATATTATTTTTATAAATTAATTTATTTTTTTCATTGGGAATAATTTCACTTTGAAACATAATAAAAAACATACCTAACTTTTGAATGTTTTTACTTTAAAAACCCGCATTGTCGTCCCATCCAAAGGAATAACATTAAATTAATTTATACCGATAATGTGTTTTTAATTTATAAAAATTGATTAAATATTTTGAATAATAAAAAAATATTATTAATAAAATGGTCAACTGTGTTTTTTACAAAAAAGAAATTTGAAAATGATTAAATTTAAAAACAATGAATAAGAGAGAAAAAATTAGGATAAAAAGGTAATAAACCTTATATTTAAAACACAAAAAGATAAATAAACTTTTAAAAACCCCATTTAAAGTCCATTATTCTTCCATTCACATTATGGTAATTAGGTTTTTTGTTATAGATGATTTATTAGGTAAAAACGTGGTTAAACCTGACATTTATTCAATAATGCCATGGGTGTTCTTTCCCATCTGTATAAATGGCCACCACCTCCCCCTCTACTTCACACCTCTAAACCCACATAGGATAAGAAAATATCTTCCAAAAAAAATCCCAACATCCCTCCACTACTCATTGAATCATACATTATGGCAGAATGAAATCCAAGGAAGGCTTTTGGCACAAATCAGAAGGAGTTACCCGATTAAGAGGTAACATCTTCTCGAAGGAACATTTCATTTATTTTCATTATACACCCATCCCACCCAATTTATTCCATGATTATATAACAAAATAATAATAATAAATATATTATTATTTTTATACTATGTTTTATACCTACACATAAATGAAAATCCATCAAATGGGCAATGAACATACAATTTTTGTGTATGGAGAACTACAACCTCACTAAACAATGATTGTTCATTTTTCCTTTAACACATCTCATGGTGTATATTATGATGTAAACTAAGTTTATATATTTCATATATTATATTTATTATGTCTTTATGCTTATTTATTCCTTTTAAAACACATATCTTTTTAATTTCAATTTCATTTAAATTTGCTAATTTCATTTGAGGATGTCTGGACTACCGCCCCTTCAAAACAGTATGATTCATTCACAAACTACATATAATGAATTAAAGACGGGTTTAGTGAACTTATATGATATATATTATATTATAATTATCCTTTATTAATTATATATATACTTATATAGATACTTATATGTCATTTTCGTTTCTTCTTCTAAAACGACAATAAAAACAGAAATAGTGTTCATGCGTACGTACGACTTACCGTCTCAATGAACAGTGTATTCCAGTTCATAATTATATATTATATAGTTTATTATAATAAAAATACAATGAATATAAATGATATTTATATCATGATTTACGTTCTTTAAATCACGATCATAGTATAGGGACCAAAGATATAACAAATTTAGACACATGCAAAAAAAACAAATCCAATATAACATGATGTGAAATATTGATATAGAATTTATTAACAAGATGTTAATATAAAGTCATAGTAAAAAAATATCTGTTATTATAAATAATAATGTGGTTATGTGAAAGATTTATAATAAAATTATATTTATTTTATAGTAGGTTTTTATGATAATTAAGAGAGTCATGACACATGGTAATAGAATATCATCTCACATTTTATTTCCCTAAGATACATTATTTATTCACCACCCTTTCCTTTTGTGTGGTGTGTACACTACCCATGTATTTATTATATGACTCATATACATAAAATTATGGGGTTTTATATATCCATTTTATGAAATATTTATCATGGGATTTATGTTTCAAAATTTATCAAATAAGTAATCTTATTTTGTCTCAATTTATCTTTTTTGAGGCACATTTCATGTAATAAACTTATATTATTCCATGATGAGTATATAATAACATGGAAATGATATATAATGAGTATAATTATTTTAATTATATTTTATGATTGATTTAATTATATTTTATTATGTTCGGAGTGAGGTTCAAATTTACCTTGTGGTAATATTTTATTGAAACAATCTCATCATTTTTCAAGATTTTATATATTTATGCTTCCATTGAGGAAATATTATCCTCCATCAATTAATAAATCACATTATATATTTTATCATATTATTATTAATTATATATTCATTATTTATTTCCATTTTCCCACTCCTTGGTACATGTTATTGTTAAGAATGTTTTTTTAATAAATTTTGACCTTACCCATTATTTTTTCAAAAATATGAATTATTATAAAACCATATTTTCTAAAAATAATTTCTCATAATATTCTAATAATATCCAATGATAATTATGGGTAATGTTTTCACTTTTTAATTTTATTTCAATTTTTTCAATGGATTCTTATTATTTCTTTCTAAACGAGGCATTTTTCTACGCTTTATACCATATAGATGGAATAATCTTTTTACCTCATACAACATATATGGTTTAAACAAAGTCAATTATTTGAAGAATTATTTTCAGGTTTAAAAGATAATTTTTATAGAATTTATTTTAAAAATTCACTTTCAATGAAATATTATTTCAATTATTTTCAATATTGTTTGGTAAATTTTCAAGATAGTTTTTAATAATTGTTTTGAATATATTTTTATTAGTATTCAGGGTAATTTTTTATCAAAATGATTAAAATATTATTTTATATGATTTAATGGAAATTGTTTTGATGAATGTTTTCAAGAAAATTTTATATGTTTTCATTGAAAAATGATTTTAAAAATTTTTAATGATTCTTTTATATTATACCAATGAAAATTATTTTAATAAAAATTGAATCTCATTTAATATGTTTTCAAGGAAAATTGTATTCAAAAAGTTTTCCAGTTTTCTTTATATGTTTTAAAGTAAAATTGTTTTCAAAACTATTTCAAGATCTGTTAATATGTTTTCAATGAAAATGGTTTCCAAATTTTTTTCGAATATTTATTTATAAGATCTCATGTTTATTTTCAATTTTTTTTAAATATGGTTTTTATTTTTAAAATATCCTTTTTCAAAGATGAAATAATATGTTCTCCAATAAATGATTTGAAAATATATTTCTAAGTTATTTCCCATTTATTATGACATATTTTGATGTTACTCATTTCTCTTATATGAAATGATACAAAGTGTCCATTCATATTCCGTCTAAAATGGTTTATGTTTTTATGGAATGAATCTTATGACACTCGATTCTCTTCCATAGGTTATATCATTTTGAAACACACTTCTTTTCACATGTTATGATTTTGAAGAAATGATTCTGAAACAAATATTTTTCCATTGATTAGGATATTATTACTTGCTTATAACACCCATTTCATTTCATGTATAATGATGTATTGTTTATGAGTTTTTGGAACATGTATATGATTTTATTATGAGATAGGTGGGACCTATATCTCTCTTTAATGCATTGGGTAAAGATAAATGTTTTGTGGGAACAATGGTTACAATGGAGGACATCCCAAGCTTGAAATAAGAGGGTATACATGAGTACATCCCAATCCCAAAACAGGATGGTCTACGAGAGGATATCCCAAGCATGAAACAAGAGGTTACACGATAGTACATCCCAATCCTATAATAATAAGGTACACATGAGGGCATACAAATCCAAAAATAAGAGTGTACATGGGAGAACATCCCATGATGGAATCAAGAGGATCCACAAGAGGACATCTTAATATTGAAACCAGAGGGTGCATAGGAGGTAATACCAAGCCCAATGTACGTACACAATTGATTATCCCAATCCTATAATGTCACAAAGGACTTTGTAGGCCACCTTGGCATAGGGTTTTTATATGCTTATCTATCTTCTACAATTCCATGGTTTATTCCTCTATTATGATTTCATGACTTATTCTCTAAATTCTCTTATAGTCCATGTATTATGAACATTTGATGTTTTTTATGTTCTTTTATATGTTTGGGAATGATCTTCAAATATTATGCTCTAGATTAATTCACTTTTTTCATTTTATGCTCATGAATTAACTTTATTTACCATTAAATTACAGCTGTGATCACCCCTTTCTTATGTTTACTTTACATGGGTTATAAATAAATGTTTTAGGTAGAAGTACTAAAGTTGGATAAATTTAAGAGAATGGTGGAATATATTTCACCAATATAGAAGATATTATTTATTTGTTTCCAAAGACACTATATTATTATAGTCATCATGCATGTATTTTTATAATGTACTAATTATTCATCTAAACTAATGTAATATACATGTATATTAATAATTTTTCATCTGTGAATATTGGATCCTTTTTTAGTAGAGTGATGATAATGGTAATCCCTTGGTGAGAAACATTGAATCAATCATATAAGTTTTACTCTCATGTTGATATGATAGTTGGTGTGATGAAACCATTCATTAGATGGTAGAGGTGGAATTTGGATGATGGTTTGTAGATAAATCTAAGTTTTTCTTGTACCATGCTGTATTATAGCTTTATAAATTATGATTTAGGATGGATGGATTTTTTTAATTTATACAATTATTAAGATGTTTTAGATATGAAATGTGGGTGAGTAAAATTAAATTCTCATCAATGATTAGTGTGATAGGATGACATTCAGTTTGAGTGGTTCTGGATATGACTATAGAATTACACTTATTTATGGGTTCAAATGTGGGAGTGGGTGATTTCATGATCATAGGATGCCTCATAGGAGTTAATTTAATGTGATTGGGTTATGTGATATCTTGGTGGCATGTATAGTTGGGAATTGTTTTAGTATATGTTTTCCAATGGTGGATTCACTAGTGTTATGATATATAATTAGATGCATATGGTTAAGCATGCACCAAGTATATCCTATAGTGTATGGAAGGTGTATTTGGATGATTAGTTAGGGCCTTTAAATGAATAAATTCAATATATCTAGGATTTATGGTTGGGAAGTAGTGGCTCCTCCAATTAATTCATGATCAAAGATGGGGAGGGGTGTCATATATTAACCACATTTTTAATATTATTAAATGAATTTACTTATAATCCACACTATACTTGATGGTTTAATTCATGAAATGCGTTTTAGTTGGCGATTCCATTGGTACGGAGAACCAGGGCTCAGTATCATCCCATTTAAACATCGGAAACTAGTGGATATAACCATATGATTAGGAATGATTTGATAGATGAAATCATAGTGTCGTAGAAAAGAGAGGTCACCATGATTCCAATCATGGTTTTTGTTGATGGTTATGATTGTGTGGATTGTTTGGTTGATGATTAGTTTGTCTCCTGTTTAGAGTTGGGTATTGGAAGAGACATTGTCTTATTATAAAAAACATACATGTTGATAAATAGTTAAAAAATGGGATAGGTTAGGATTAGTGGTTAAGGAATATTATGACTTTTTAGGGGTAAAAATTTCTATATTGGGGATATTATCCAGACTCATGTTTTCTTATTTGAAATTCTTGGAATGAATTTAATTTTTTTAAATTACATAGGATAAATTGTTCGGAGAACAAATATTTAGAATAGTTTTTTGAGATTTAGAGGATCCTAAGATGATATTTTTGGATATGGTTCATGGTTAGATAGGTTCCTTTGATTCTCAAGTGCATCTCAAGAGCTTCAGGATGAATATTGTAATATTAAATAGGGATTTACAGGGTGTTTTTTCCATAATATTTTTGGAAAAATATGTTGGAAAATTGTGTTTACTGGATTATCCATATGGGTTAGTTCATGGTTATTAAATAATCCTTATAAAACATGTAATTATGTTTTAGGGGTGATCAAAATATCGAAGCATGGTTTGGTAAACTGTGTGACCAAACCAAGTGATGGGGTGGATTGTGGTAGTGTTACATCTGTATATCATGAATATATATTGTATTGTTTAATTTAGTTATTTTATTAATCTAAATACAAAAAATCTCAAATATTTAGTAAATGAAAAATTAAATGTTTTTGGAAAAATAAATTAAATAGGTATCAATTATTTTAGTTTTAACGAAGGTTAATTTATTGATAAAAAATTCATATCTCTTAGGTGTGCATGGAGTTCTATTGTGGGAAATAGAATGGAGGAAAATTCATGAAAAATATGGTCATCACAAAACTATACATCAACTTGATTTCTCCCCACATTGGAACCTGATGAAACTAAACCATATACCTTGGGATGATTGGGTAAGTGAAGTAGAAGGCCATTACTGGTTGGTTTGAAGGTGTGTAGTTCTTTATGTGTGACGAGGGATAACATATCGAGAATAAATTTCATGGGTATGTTTTTTGATGGATGTTTCAATACTCTATCATGTGTTGTACAATGGGATGATGAGGAAGAGAACTGATACCTATATGAACTTAAATTGGTAGCTAATGGAGCATTGATCATGAAAAAAGAGTGTGTTACCATGACAATACACGATGTTGGATGGGCAATCAATGGGTCACTATTTATACTTATGGGAGTGATTTAATTTTATATATCAACCATGTATCTTCTTCCTTGCGCATTCACCTCATAAAATATGCATCCCATCCACCATCCGTACTACCCTAGTCCCATGATAACAACCATGACCATTGTTGTTGAAGTTCAATATTGAGTTACTATACCACTAAAAAGTATAGAATCACTATTCAATCAATGATGACTCTTGGGTGACTATTTGGATCCACATTGAGGTCATTTAAGAAGTTGGTATTGTTTCTATAGTATTGTTTAAAATTATTTCATTCATTCCATGTCTTAGAGACCAAGGAGAACTGAAAGTGATAATAATGACGTTATTACTTGAATGGTCTTTTACCAAAAAGAATGGTAATGTTAGCTAAATAGTGGAGGTGATATGAATTATTTTTATGGGACTTAGATATTTTTTCACCTGAAGGAGGCCATATCATTCCCTTTAAAATAATATGTTACAATTTCTATGAGATGTAATTCATGGCACAAAGGGTTGGTTCATAACATTAACCTGAAAGATTAGGAACTTCATAATTTTGGGGATTTTTACTTTTTGTGGGCCAGTTCATTGATCCTGTGAGTTTTGTAGATAGAATTGATGATGGATTTTGAGTTTCATATCTTTCAATGATGATTGTTTATTCCCTGTGAAGGTGGAAATTCAAACTATTAAAATTCTAATGGGACAAGTTAACGTCAATAGTTGAAAGTCTCATATAATGAATGTTGAATTCCCATGAAGACACCTATTGTGAAGACAATGGTATATACTAAAAATCATAGTTCATTACATGAAGATTTCAATTCAAAGAAAAAATAACTTATAAGTACCTCATATAATATTGAAGGATATTAAGGAAATTTGAAATTATTATTTTAATATAGATTTGTTGGACTTAAAAAGGTGGTATTGTTTCAATAGTTGGGGGTGTTTGGCAATGATGGGATCTTCTATGACTCGGACGATTCTTCACAATATTTAGTATTATAAAATTTTGGTTTTTGTTCATGTTTTTTATAGTTATGATGTTCTGATTATATTAATTATTTTATTGAAATTATCTCTTTTTTTCGTATCTTCTATATTCTACATTTTATTGTTCAGTTTTTTTGTCATCATTGATTACCCAATGATGATTAGATATATCCATATAGAAGACTGCTTCCAGTTGAGGTGGGTGAGTACAAATATGTTATAATTATTTCTTCCATTGTGTGATTGTTTTATTAAAATAATATTGGGATGTGAATCATCTTTTTTTGACTTGTTATTAAATATCTCATCTGGTGTGTTTGTTATAGAATCTAGCCTGATATGATAAAGGAAATAAATTCATAATTATTTAAGTATGTTATTCTTAATAAATTTTGATCTATTAGATGAAAATTTTTTATTTTTGGAATTTTATATGAAGAGGGTCAAGATTATAGGTTAGTGATGATAGTAATGGAAAAATATTATTTAGTATAGTTGATGAATATTTATGTATTTATTTGGATTATTTTTTTGGTAAAGTTGGATTAATTAATTTTTAAAATCACTATTGAAATTTATTCCAAGTTTTTATAATTTTTTATATACTTTCATATTATTTTATTATGTTTCATTAATTTAATTTAATATATATAAATTTTGTGTCATTAAATTGATATGATCATAATTACCTCACAATTAGTTAATAGTTCACTATAATATTCAATGTTCATTACAGGTTCGATGTTCGTACTCACACATCTTATTTTCATTCTTAGTATCATTATTTATTTTCATTTTAGTGCATTGTAAATTTAAAATAGATTTCTTTCATTGGGAGGTAACTATTCACTATAGACATACAAAATTTTACTTCCATTACTACCGAGTAGAAAAATGTAGCAAACAACTCAAGATCAATTTCTTGGGTTAAAATCATTTCATATAATTTTTTTTTATTTTTGTAGTCATTTAATTTTTTTCATTTTTATTTACTATTTTATTTATTGATACATTTTGGTTATGTATAGGATATATCACATGATATAATGATATTATTCCACACTTTCATTAGAATTCACCAAATACCTTGGGGAGTCTACTATGTCGGTATCACCATATTATGAAGGGTGGTGACAAAATAGAAATGGATCAAATGAGTTATATTCAATTGGGTATGTGAAATTATAACCTCAATAGTGGAATAAATCTTTATACTAGTCAGAAAAAGGATCTATTTAATAACCAAAATACCAAGGTGAATCCTTGGCCATGAGGTACAATGATAAAAACAATTATAGAGGATACCGAATAAATTCTACTTGAATTTATCAAAAAAATACCTCAATCATTTTGATAAGAGGATACGTATTATGGTGAAAAAACATTGAGAACGTGGTGAAATAATGAACAATATTTCTCACACTATTAATAATTTTAATTTTCTTGTGAAAAAATTATGGTCTTATCTTAATGCAGGGAATAAATATAATATTATAGTTGATTGAGATAAATATATTTATGTAATAAATTAATAAACATAAAACATGGAAACAAATGAATAGTATATGGATCGTACAAAAATTTTATAAAAATGTTGTCACATTGACTCAAGATGAAATCAAGGATAAACCTCATGAATAACTTATTCTCTTATAAGCAGAAACAGAAGAATGACTTCGTTCTATAATTTTTTTGATGAAGAGGAAGAAAATAATATTATGGAATTAATAAATGATATGATTGGAAAAAAAACAAGAGAATATCAATGCTTAAAATAGCCCAGAAATTGAAGAAATGTAACAAAAGGAATAATTGGGGGATAAATCCATGTACATTACAAAATTATTTACAGGAAGATACCATCATACCCCTATAATAGAACATAAAACTCCTGAAAGGAAAATTACCTTGGGTTGAAATTGTATTCCTCTAAAAAATATGTTCTTTTGACATTCATAAGAATAGAGAAGGTGACTAGAATTCCTAAATTTACCTAAAACACAAATTTTTGAAGGAGCAAGATATTTTCAAAGGAAAATAATATATGGTTTAGATAGATTTTTAATTTTAGTGTTAATATTTAATGTTTCAATATATTGGATACCACATGAAATATCTTGGGATGATGAATGAATTAAAAAATTAGGTTCACTAGGTGATAAAAATTTAAATTCTATATAATAGAACAAGGTAACATAGTTCTTTTTTTATCAATTATATTATAAGGAGGAAAATTCATATCATAGATACCATAAAAATAGCTTCTTAAAGGATACCTGAATTTTTATTCATTGATAAGAATTATTTTAGAAGACCATATTAATGTAGTAAATATAAAAGTGTGTGATTTGAATTATATTTTTAGAAAATAATTGAGTATGATCCATAAATATTCAATAGATTTTATTTTTTAGTATATCCATGGCGAGGAAGACAAAAAAAGAAAAAATAACAGATCTTCTTCTAGAAAGGGGAGTTCTACTTTCAATTATTTTTATTCTTACTTCAAGACATGTTTCAAAATCTATTTTTTAGTTTTATGTCAAAAAATGGATGTCCCACATAGATTGGAACTTAACTTTTTAATCATGGCGAAAAAATTAACCTAGGATACCCATCATTCCATGTTTCAAATAAAGTTTCAATAACTCATAGATAAGTAATATGGGTTTTGGATATGTAAATTTATTTATGATGATACGAATTTGATAATTCTTGATTTAGTAGAATCATTTAATTTTAATAAATAAAATTTCATACATATATTTTATTCATTGAATTTTCGGAATTTGGGTTGATTAATTGGATATTTTTGAAAATTTCAGTAGTAATTGTACCATAATACAATCGCATTTCTATGAGGTTTTTAAACTAATGTTTTTATTTTTTTTCATAAAAATTCACGTCATACATGTGTATATTTTATTCAAGAATGTTATTTTCATATTGTAAATACTCTCATAATGAAAAAAACTTGTAATATGATTGATTAATTTTTAAAGTACCTTTAACTTTGGGACCTACATTTTCATGGAATTTTATTTTATCATGTATGGTCATTGAATAACCATGTCATAGAATGTCCACATTCAAGTCTATTTATCCTTACATACCATACTCATTGTATTTTATATGACATTTAATTTAACATGTGTTGGGGTGGTTTTCCAAGGCAAAAGTTGATGTATTTCATGTGCTAAAAATGTGTGGGATGTTTATAGGGATTTGGGGATAGTTCTAGAGTCATCATTCGTTGGAATTATTTTAAAGACTCATACAAATTGAAATGGGAAAAAATGAAAAAATGAAAAATTAGTTCTATATTGGGTTGGTAAAAAAAGACCATTACATGAACAATGATCTTTTTATAACTATTATAATTAGTTACATGAGGATAATATGGGACATTACGTTATTGATGTGCCATATTTTCCATAAACAAATTTTGAAAGTAAAATTGAAACATAAAGAAAAATAGGTTATGTCATTCATTAAGCTTCATTACATAGTGATCCATTGTAGGATTTAAAGGATAAGGGGAGATTCCACTATAGGTGAAGATTTGTTTTATTGAAAATTATATTTTCTTTTTACGGACTTATATTTAGATATTAATCACATTTTTATCTTGTAATATTTTCTCATCATCAACTTACTTACAAAATGATTCCCATAGATTGAAACCTTACTATAGATACCTCAAAATTATTTGTGATTTATATATTTATGATGTGGAAATTAGAAATTCATTTAAACTTATTTTACGAATAATTAATTGATGTAAGAATAAATTCATTGTAGTTTGGTTACATTTAATGATGATATGAATGAATATAATTTTAGGTATATTATAATAATCGTGTTCCTAATTTATATATTAAGAAATTTAATTGGATGGAAGGGATAATAATTGTCAATTCAATAGTGGAAAAGTAAAATACATTTTATTATTAATTATTTAAAAAGTAATAAGTTAAATAATTTTATCCATTCGTTGATAGAAGATTTAAATCTCCATTGGTAATTAATTATTTTCTAAAAATTATAATTGAAATTATTTTAGGGTGAGCTTCCTTTGTAATATGTTGATATTTAATTATTGAGAAAAATAATGTGTTTACTTTTGGGGGTATTTGGAATCTAAATTAGATACATACATATTTTGTTATTTACATTAAATATTTTTTCAAATTTAATAAATAATATTCCCATATATTAATTTCTTTCTTATTATTTTAAAGGTAACTACAATAATAAATGATATTTTAATAAAGAGAATAAAAATAAATTAATTGTTATCTTTTTAATTAATGATTCATTAATGAAAATATTAAGTGTTTTTTAGGTGTGCATGAAGGTTGGATATTGTAAAATAAATGGATGAACAGTTGTGAAAAAATATGGTCATCACTAACCTCGCCACCATATTAAGTTTCATCCACCTTTCCACCCAAAAATATCCTTCCAAGAACCATAGGAATTATATGGAAGAGTGATAGTATCCTTACAAGGGATAACATAATGGTGTGTTGGTGTGTTTGTGAATAATGATCATAGGTTAATCATGGAGTTCACATGTCCGAGTGAAGGAATCATTTCTTAGCCTCCCATGTATTTGGAAGCACATGAGTTCTATAGGGACCACCTTCACCCATAGAGACATCAATGTCTTACTATGAGAGTATCAATTTCACAAAGGAGTGAGAGAATAAGATAAAAAGTGACAAGGGATATGATATAAATGGGGTATTTTTCATACATATAAAAGTTATTACATTTCATTTTTCATCAAAATATTTTCTTCCTCTCATTTTCCTTTCAATCACCACCACACATCTATAGTCCACACCACCCTGTTGGTGGAGAATATCCATGGATGTTTCTACTAAATCTTGAGGTCAATGTACATCAACACAAAAAATTATTGATTATATTTTTATGCATTTATGAGGCTTGTAATGTCATCTAGATCCACTATAAATCCATGTAGAAATTCAGAAATTTTCATCATGATTCATGTCACATCTAATAATTTATTCAATGTATGAAAGGACGTGTAATGTATAAGATCATTTTGAGGAATTAATAAAAAAATAAAACTCATACTGCAAATTATGGATGTATATGAGGGTGATAGTGGAGGTTATTGTGATATTATTTTGATGATAATATTTTTATGTTTCACATAGAGGAGCCCTTATCATTCCATTTTCTATACGAAGTTCCTATTCCAATGAGGTGCAACGTATTTCATGAAATGGATAATTCATACTATATACATTAAAAAACATAGTTCATATTTTTGGTGATTTTTTTGTAACATGGTTGAGATCGTTCATTCCAAGATAGTTGTGAAAAGAAATTATGATCATTTTTAGTTTTTGGTCACAACACAAACATTCTATATTCGTTGTGAATGTGGATATTAAAAATATTCTAATATTAATAGGATATTTTCATTCCTCCATGTGCTTTTATAACGTAACAAATTTCTCATGGCCATATAGACATATCAAATTACATCGTAGATCATACCGCAAACAAAATTTCATTCCAAAATTTTGTTGGGTCTATATATTTGAAAATTGATGAAATCGTATTGTATTTTGAGATAGGATTAGTGAAATTTAGAGCAAGAATTTTTATTTATATTAAAAGGAAATTAAAATGGGAAACTATCTACTAAATAGAAGAGTTTGACAATGAAAATATCTTCTAGGGTTCATTTAACCCTCCACATTAGTTAGGTTTTTTATCTTTTTTTATTTAAATTTATAAATTGATTATCATTTATATATGTATTCATTTCATTTATAAAATTTTATCTTAATTATTACATTAATTATTTTCTCTCTTCTATGGTTCCGTGTTTATTCACCATTAAAGATTAACCGATTTTGATTTGATGGATCCATAGGGATGAGTGGTTACAATTGAAAAGAGTGGGTAAGAAAATATTCATACTATTTCATCGCTTGTAGGAAGATTTTATTTAAATAATATTTTGTAGTGACTCAATTTTATTTTAATTGTTATTTAATCATTTGCATAAGGGGTTTGATATAAAAATAAATCCCAAAATGTTAATGGTAATTAATTTATTAACACAGATTTGGATTATTCTCCAGTAATTACAATCAACAACAATGATTATGTATATTTTTTCTTTTTAGAATAATAGGGTCAAGATGACAGCGATTTTTTGACAGTAGATGACTAAATTATTATTGAATACACTTTGTGATCATGTAACTACTGATTCATGTTATATTGGGAGTAATGTTGAATTGTTTCATCAGAAAAACCCAATTTGGAAACTAATTCTTCCCCATTATTATATTTTAGACTACATTAATATTATTTTACATTGATTCATTCAATTAATTAAATTTGGATTTAGTGTGTGTCATGATTCTAGACGGACCATGATGACATAAAAATTAATTAATAGTTGTCATTACACTTCACAATGTTTCACGGGTTTGACCTCAGTACATATATATCTTATACTACTTTTTTGTATCTTTATAATCATCTGCTAGTTTTCATTGTAATTTTTTAATTTTTTTCCTTGTGGGGATGTAACGATTCTCCACATATATACCATAGTTCTAAAAAAATTATGTCACATGGTACATAAAATCATGTAGAAATTATGTGACTTCAAGTATTTCATTTAAAGAGAAAAATGAAAATGTACCCCCCTGAAGCCTTATGAATTCCTCTGCTCTATTCTCCCTTGTGTGTAGTTGAACAAAGATTTAACATTCCCCAATTTCCTCCTTTGATCACCATAAAATGGGGGTATCTTTTAATTTCATTAGTTATTAAGGATTACTTATATGATTCAATTAGAGAATTATTGAATAATATTTATATGGGTGGTATTTTTACCAAATTTCATACAGTATATTCATAGACAATGAAACAATATTGTCTCCTTTCATTTTAATAAATGGATTTTTCATTATATTATGTTATGTGTGAACCATGATCTTTTAATGGGAGGCTATTCATGCTTTCAATGACTTGGTATGACCTAGTGTTTAAGAGGATATTTTCTCTTGGATAAGCTTAACAGAGAGACTCCATGATGTGATTAATGGTAAATGTCTTTTTATTTGGTATTTAATATTTGTTCTGACCACATATGGGAGATATAAAAAAATTATTTAAATAATTTTTTTGTTAATTTAGATTGTTAGAATAGTGTCAATGTCCAGAATAAAATAGTTGATGCTACTTCATTTATTCACATTTCATGGTCAAAGGATTGATTATAAATGTCATCTAAGAGATGTAAATACCATGAGGGGTGATAATGATATAATAATTAAAATAGTATACCATGATATGGGTGCCCTTAGCTTCGATTGTGGGAGTGGTTATAGATCATGAATAATTAACCTCATGTGTCAACTGAAACCCCATAGTAGACTATATGATAATTGATATGACGTAGAAACTTGTTATAATTGATATGACACTTGGATGAGTGTTCCTTACCCAAGGTATTTGATTACCCATGTAGGTATTCATAGGGTAGTATTTATAGATGAGTTGTGTAAAAGTTTCAACCTAGTATGATTGGTGTTTTAAGATAGGCTTTATGCCATCTCGCTTTGGAAATTCATGTATGATACTTTCATGGTGTTAATGAGGAAGAGATGTTACCATGGTAGAGGTATGTGATAGTATTCCATCAATGTGACTTTTTGGGGATCAATATATGGTAATTATATATAGGAGACAATATAGGGTTTCTAGACTATGACACAGACTAGGGTGACCCTTGGTGAGTGCCTCAGTATTACATTGACTATATAGAAAGGTAGTTCTGATAGGTAGGTATTATTGATCTTAAGTGTCACGAGAGAACCTAATGATCAATAATGGTTGTCACGTATACATTATTTGGTGAGGTATAGGAATTTCACTTGATATGAAATACTAGAATATATGTGATGATTTTGGGAATTTGGTCGACTCTTGTATTATTTCATATGAATTTGGCAGGAGGTATGGCCCTTGGGTGAGTATGATGAATGTTGTATATAAATACATTGTGTATCTCAGGTTTTTATGTGGGATACCCCCGGTGGATTGTATATGGTTTCTAGAGGTGATTTATGTTCACAATATAAGTCTATTTTAATGTATTTTATATTTTGTGATGCATCTGTACTGAGGGTTTATATTCCATGGGTAGGATACAACCCTCGGGCAATATATGCCTGGTCTCTTGTCTTGAGTGGGTTATGTGATCCACTGGGTGTAATCTAGATGTGGATCTTAGGCAGGACACCTCATGGGTAGAATTTTATTTAACACCCTAAAATTATAATAGTGTAAAATTGTATTTGATATCATATGTGACACATACCACTGATCATTTAAAACCAACAAAATATATTTCTTTAAATTTAATCTCTTTGATAGATTTCGAAACACGTAACACTGAGTTTAAATGAACGTTATTATGATATACAATCATAAAATATCCATTAAATTAGTAATTATTAATATAAATTAATAAATTATGAACAATAGATTTTTATTTTGAATATAAATAAACTAAGAATCAAGAAAAATAAAAAATAAATGTTTTCTGAAAACCTTGATTTTTCTAAAATATTGTTTAATCACGCTTTTCACACAAAATCTAAAATTACATTATACCTTATATTTTAAATTTTTTTTACAAAATATACTAAATTTTTTAAATAATAATATAAATATTATTTCATGGTTAATTTTTGTTATTTTTCATAAATTTTCTATTTGTTACGAATACTGATAAATTCTGAATTTTAATTTAAAATTTCATCTTCCTTTAAATCATTTTAAAAAGTAAATTACATATTAATATATAATTAATATAAAATTATATAAATTTTATATCAATTAATCTTATTTAGGTAATTTTATTCTTTTTTATATTGAAATTTTATATAAAATCATAGATAACAGTTGGATATTCTCTCTATCAAAATACGCTTTTTCATTGCGTCTGTGAGATTAAATTTAAATTAAATTTATCCAATTATATGAATTTAATTTTAAAACATAGATAAAATATTTGGAATAATATTTATTAAAAATATATAACAAATTAAACTTAATTTTGTACACTAATGAATATTAAACACTAAAAAACTCATTTACCATGGTTAGGGAAAAAATGTATCAACATGGGTTAAAATAAATAGATAATTGTTAAAATGAAAAAAAACTTGTCTAAAAACTAATATATATATATAATTATTTTTCAACCATATAATTTATAATTATGTATAAAAATTCATTTTAGACCAATTTGGTATGTGAAAAATGTCGGTACACCTCTCTCTTTTCAAACATTACAAGTGTTCCACTGACCTCACCTATAAAAGGTCACCCCCTTTCATTTCTTCCTCACACATTAAAACCCGTGTAGTTATAAAAAATACTACCCAAATAAATTCCCAAACTATATCCTCTGATTCCATAATCTTTATTTTTGGAGTATATGAAATCTAAGAAGGATTTTGTTTCAATTCAAAGGAGGTTACCAAATAAAGAGATAATGTTTTTAAACGAGCCTATTTATTGTATTTCTTCTTCCACGTAATTAAATTATTATTAAAAATATAAATACTATTCTATTTATATTACATATATAGAGATTTTTTATTTTAAGTTCATGACATAAAACCATCTCCACTTTAATCAATTGGGTTCTGAAATCATCGTTCAAGTGTGTGATAGACTACCTCTTCATGAACTAATGTCATTAATTTTCCTAATACCAGCTGTTATGTTATGGTATGATGATGGATCTAATATATATATATATATATATATTATATTTTTATCATTTTTAGAAATTTATATTAATTCTAACTTATATAATTTTTTTACTTTCCCTTCTTTATGTGAATATGATAATGTCACTCGTGTGTACGGAGTACTACTGCCTCCTAACGAGACGTGATTTGTTTCTTTTCACTAACACATTACCTTGATGGTAATAAGAATAATTTTAATGAATTTATGTTACATAAATTAAATAATTATTATAATCATGACATATTTTTAATTATTAAAACATACTATTTAATTTTCATTCTTACATTAATAGATTATAATATAGTTCATGTATATGTGGAATACCACCTTACCAAAGCGATTTGACTCTTCATTCATCACCACACTACATGGATGATAATTATATTTATATATAAAGACGTAATATTTTATATATGATATTAAGGTCATTATGGAATGTTAAAATTTTCATCACCTTCATTCTATAATGATCTTTTAAAAATGGTACAGTTAGTCAAGAATACATACAACCTACCATATCTACAATATTAACGTACTTCCTTTCTCAAAACCATATTTCAAGATTAGTCTTAAAAGTACAATAGATTAATATATAGGATAATTATTTCATTATTATATTCTGTGGATTACTAAATTATTTAATAAGCATAAGTATAAGAACATTCATGAAAAAAAATGAATGGGAATGAAAATGAAATTAAGACTAGAAATAAGGAAAATAATTAATGATTATTAATGAAAGGGTGATCATATGTTATAAAAATATCATATACGATATTATTAATATTATTATAGTTATGTTATAAGACAATAGAATGTTTAAAACTACAAGGTGGTTAAAGAATTTTCAACCAAAAATAAGAGTGAAGTAGGGGTTTCGTCTCAATTTCTTTTCACTGTGGATTATTTTAATGTTATGTACCTAATTTTATTTATATTGAAAACATACTACCCATATTACATGTATGATAATGAATCATTTGTAATTCATTTTATATTATATTACAATTTTTATTATTTTACCCTTAGTGATTTGATATCAAAATTACCAAGTGGTAAAGAATTTCATAAATTGATTTCTTAACATTGGTTTATATTACTTCTAATTGTTATTTGATATTATAATATTATAGGTGTAATTAATTTGGAATATCTTATGTTTTATTTCGAATTATATTAGGTGTATTAACATTGGAGACTCATAATTTATTGATTGACAAATTATCACATCAATGTCATGACCTTTGTAAGGATTTATTTCACAATATCATTATAATTGGGATTATTTATAATAAAATTGAAATTGAAGGATATTATATTATTTTTTAGTAATATATTTTATTTTCATCCCATAGGGTTATTAATGAACATTTTCAAGTATTTTTAATAATTTTAAACTGATTTTTACTTTATATAATTTATAAAAAGTTTTTAACAATTTCCATCATTTAAATATAGGTTAGAAATTGGTTTTCTTCTAAAAATGTTTCCAAAAAATGATTCCAATAATGTTTTTACCCTTTTAAAAATGATTTATTATAGAAATATTTACCCATTTTGACTTTAAATTTTTTTGAAGGAATCTTCATATTGTTTTCAAAATAAGGCTTGTTTCGAATTTATAAAAAACATTGATAGGAATATTTGTTTTAACGTACTCAGCTTATACAAATTTTCCAACCATCTATAATACTCAATGTTTTAAATAATTCATTATTAATTTTCAAAACTTATATTGAAATAAAATTATTTTAAATTTTTTTTGGGAACTTTAATTTTTAAAATTTAATTTTTAAAATGAAAAGTATATTTTCCTCAATAATTTTTTTAATCATATATTAAAGTATTTCAATTCTTCAATTGAACCAACCATTTATTTTAAATATACTATAATAAGGATATGTTGTATTAATACCATCCCTATTCTTCCTATATATCGTTTATGGTTATTTTTCTGAAGGATAATATCATCATTCACTTACTCGATTCATTTTCGTATTCATTAACTTCTCTTTGAAATGTGAAAATTATTGTGATCATTGGACATTAAATTTCCACTAAATATAAAAAATATCTCTCATGGATATGTTTATTAACAAAACCTTATATTATTTCAATATATGATTTCCAATATTTTATTTTATTTTATTATTTTAGGAAATAATGAAAAATTCATATTCATTAGTCAATATGGATTTTTGGTGATAAGAAACATTATTAATGAAGTAAACCAATTATTAAATATATGAGTAATTATTTGGACATGTAAATATGGGTGGGGAATGGTTATAGATATCCCATAAATGTATCATTAGGTCTCATGTGAAAAATCATTAATCTATATTAATGAGTTTTCACTAATAGTTTCAAAATGTCTTATAAAAGTTCTTAATGGTAGAGGTATCATGTGGTGGAAAAATAACATCCAATAAATAAGAATTTTCTTCATTAATAATTCAGTTATTATTATCCATGATATTTTCACAATTATATTATAATAATATTAATTTCATTATATGTTCTTGCTAAATGAAATGTGTTTTCAGTTATTTACCATGTCATATTGATTATACCTTATCTTATCATCACAGGTATGGTATTTAAATAGCATGTATGTGTAGTTATTTACCTTTCCATATTTATTATGCCTTATCATTTCATGATTATCATGTTATTTCATATGCATTTCTATTAAATCATTTACCTTTCCATGATAATTATTCCTATTGATTCAAAATATCTTCCACTTTATGTAACCCTTGTTGAGAATTTGAACTCATTGTAATTTTGTTTATTTTAGAAAGAATATATGATATGTACTATGATTATTATACATTTGTACACTAGTGTGAATAATTTTATTCTCATAAGCATTATGTTCTAATTTGTGTTTTTAAATGTATTATGTGAATCAAGAATGCATGTATTTTACCAATAATATTAATCTATTCAATTACTCCGGATGTGAATCCTTGTATCTTATTCCTATTTAATAAAGCATTCACCGGCTCTAAGATACGAGGTTGGGGTTGCTACAATTTTCATGATTCCATAACTATATGTGGATCCCTTGTTTAGATACTCTTAAGGATTTGGGGGTAGACATGGATCTCCCTTGTCATAGTTTTCATGGTTTTGAGGATGAACATTGATTCATATAAGAAGATATTATCACGGTTCTGGGGTTGTACATGGATCACCCTCTATAAGATTAGATGGTTTTTGGTGATTTATTACAATGGGAAGATTATTTTTCTAGAGTAGTATTTGTCACCTTATTATGCATTTTATACTCAGAAACATTCTGGTATTTTTCTAGGATGGTATGTTCAATTATGGGTTTCCTGTTAGAAGCTAAGGACTGAAGACTATTATTTATTTATAATTACTCACAATATATTTTTTATGAGAATATAAAAATAGAATATAGTACATTAGAATTTATGTTAGGGGTTTCCATACCAATTTATAGTCTCACCCTACATGGTAGCAATGAAACATTGGTATTCAAGAATACTTCATTGATTATATGTTTTGGTAGTGAAGAGGTCCAATATTTGTTGATCGTATAAGATAGATCAGATTTTATCAGGTGGTGGATGTGATGAGGCTCTGGGATGGTATTAGATCCCATTATATTTCTATTTCATTACGTATCTTATATATGATATCGTCTCAGTGGGTGATTAGTCTATGTATTCTTATATAACTATGAGTCGATATGATTTTATTATTTCACTTTATTTGTATATAATGTAATAATTTATTTCTTTTGAATACCGTGATTATTTTTAGTGGGTTCTATTTCTTTATTTATATATTTTTTTAATTTTATATGAGGTTATCATCTCCAAATAGTTACACTATAGGCCCTCCCATATATTTTCATCCATATGGAATAGTGGGAGGTTCCCCTGATGTCATGTAGTGGCCTCTATTTTCAGGAACTATAGAGTTTTCTGGGAATCATGTAAGTATATCAAAATATTTTTCCCCAGTGATAAGAGTCCATTTCATCCAATCTAATATAAATTCCATAATAACTAGTACAAAATATGTTAAAAAAATTCAATTCTTACAAATTTTATAAAAAACTCATTATCAATCCATAAATCCATTTTAAACACCAAATAATGATATAAATAAAATATGAAATTATTTCTATTAAAATCACAATTAACAACTCACATTTTTATGAAATGGAAAAGAAATATTTTCATTTATTCAATATAGAATGGTAGTTATAACCAAACACCAAATTTTAAAACAGTTCTAATATACCCAAAGTTAAATCCAAAAAGTAATCAAACAAGGAAACATATGAATAAGTATATAAAAATGAGAATGATTACTAATTCATTAAATAATTAAAATAATAATAATAAATATATATAGAATAGGGGTATGAAATAAATAAGTAACATAAATAATGTTAATTTAGTGAAGGAATGTATAATTGTTTCTTAATTAAGGTGTAACATAGGGATGGAGGAATACAAGAAGGAACTCCCAAAACGCAATGGGGATCAGGCAGACCTAAAACATCCAAGATGATTAAATGTTTTCACCTATAATTATTAAAAACACTTAGATTATCAATCATACAATGTCGCATCGAAGGTACATATCTTTGATGATCATTGAAATGGATTTTCCTCTGGTATTTAGACTGGTTCGTTTGTCTTCCCAAAAAATCATATTGCTCAAATAATTGTAAAAAAAGGAACTACATCATATGTCTCTACTTTAGAGGGAGAGATTTCGGAGTTCTTAGATCTATATAAGAACTCCTTTATTTCCCGAATCTCATTATCTAAAGGTCTATAACCTTGTAAAATTTTTGATTTAGGCACTCCCTTAGATTCTATTTGGGTATATCATGACTTTAAATGCATTTCGTTAGGAAGAAGATGTTTTTATATGTTATTTACCTCTACTGAATTGAAGGGTAAATCATGGTGCTTTGGTTCCAAAAATAAGAAGCCAAAAACCCTTAGGATCTATGAATGGAAGCTGAATTTTATTATCTATGACTTTAAAGAACCATTTTTCCTAGTATGGATTAATATTTATGGTTTAGATTGTGTTTTGTGGAATTCTGAAATTCTATATCACATCTCCTGTGCAATTGGAATTCCAATCCGGAGGGATTTGGCTACTGAAAAGGTTATCTATGGTCATTTTTTGAGAATTTTAGTTTATATAGACTTATGTTCTACCATTTTTGAAAAGGTAGTTCTATCCACACAATGAGATAAAATTATTATTTGTATTGTCTATGAAAATATGCCTTTATACTGTGAATTCTTTTGTATGATTAGGCAATCGATGTCCAACTGTCATTCAAACATTTTTTTGAACTAGGTTCATGTTTAAGGTACATGATGTGGCTCATTAAAGAAGGAATGAATCCAATAAATTTTCCTAAGAGCAGTCATTGGAATAAGCTACAAATGAGATTTCTCAAGGCTCTCCCATCAGACTCTTAACCTCTAAAACTATTCAGGCTAAGAATATGTCTTAGATTGATCAGCTGAACAAGTATCATAGTAAAAGCCGAAAATTGGACTCCACCTATTCCATATAGAAGGATGCAGACCCTCTTCATTTTCAATTGAATGATAGACCCAATGTCACTTGTGATGATTTTGTAGAAGAAGGTAACTCAACTTAAGTGGGTCTTTCTTTAAAAGATGTACTGATTAGAGACATGGATCCAGATCAAACTGAGATAGAATCTGTGCAAAGTGAAATAGATAGAGAGAGCTTCTAGCACAATCAGAGTCTAATGAAATAATTATGTAGGAGAAAATTGCAGTTTCAAATTCTAAAAAATGGAAAACTATGTTAGAGACTGTGACCTCAAGTAAGGTCATGAATAAAAACAAAAAAAAGGAATCCAAGTAAGTGACCCCTAAAAATGAAAATGAAATGGTGTCCTTCCCTACCAAGTCCAAGTAATCTATGAAAAAGGGATGATGATGTTGTTCCTTAAATGGACTTCTTGGAAAAACAAGGTACAACTTCAATGAATTCGTGTTTCACAATATCCACTTCTATAGTGGGAAGTGGAGTTAAAACATTTCATGAAACTGATAGAGCTATGCATGTACCAATAAATATCCATGTTTCTTGTTTGATCATTAGAACTCATATGGTTGGAAGTGGAGTTAATCACTCTTCTAAAAAATCTGGACCCAAACTGGTGTCCAACACTCACTCTGAGAGAACTCTCACTGGAACTTCCATAGGAGTTCATGGCATGACTGTTCATCCCACTTGTGTGGAATCTAAGTAGCCCATCGATGAGCAGTTATTGGAGAAAGCTGAGATACCCAACATAAGGTAAGGAGTGATCCTACAAAATTTAAACCATCTTAGAGTGGAAATACATCAAGGTTGAGATTCCAGCCTGAATCTGCTATGATAAAATAATTAACTCTTACTCGAGAGGAGGACAATTCTACATTAAAAACGGTTCCATGGTGGGAATCCATTTCTATTTTGGGTGATTCCATGCCAATTAGACAAGGACACAATGAGACGGTGTCTCCTGTAATGCCTCCTCCAGTAATAGAGGCACATATACCTTTGAAGAATGATGAACTTGTGACATCAAAGGATTCAACATCTCCAACAAGCAATGCCCCTCCTCAAGCATCGAATACCCGGAAACAAAATATGTGTACTCATAAAACTGTTGAAATCTTTTCCACACTTAGCAGTGTGATAATGGGAATAAAAGTGATGGATTTAATAAATATGACACCAGAAAGACTGATGTTTTTGTTGATCACTTTGATGACGATGATGGTAAAGGTCCATGGATGCAAGCCAGGACCGGGAGGAGAGGTCAGAATTCCCACGGCTTGGGTAGAAGACTCCCTTTTCATAGTATAAATACCCACTCTATAATGGGTTCATGTCTTTTTAGGTGTTTTTTTCATGTCTTTCCTTTGTACAATTCTTCTTTTTATTTATAATTTAAATAAATTGGCCTTTGAGCCTCAAAATAACAATAATAAAGGTGTTATAGTTGAAGAGATTACATAATGTACCACTTATCAATGGGAACCTAATTAGGTACTAGTGATATGATCATAGAAGTATTTAATTAAGACTAACACACATTGGCCTATTGGTGTGCCACTAAAAATAGCCTTCCTGGATTAATCTTCTTAACCTAATTATGCGGTACTACAAATAGAACAAATATATCATAAATATATTATAATAGTTAGTTTATGAATATTACTAGTATAGATACAATATATATAAGTCTTACACTTAGATACATATGGTTTCCATGATGTTACCTTCAATATGTGTGGAAAACATTATAAGACATGAATCCTATATCTTTAAGATATATCATAGTAAAAAATCATAATATCATTACCTTATACCACCTATACAGACCATTTTTAATCACAAATATTTTTATTTCGGATAAGTATCAACCAATAATAACATTCATGTACCAATATCCACATACTCATTTAACACATGATTTCATTGGCCTCAAATTGTGGGTATAGCTTACTTTTTAAAAAAATTCATGTACAATATTCCAAGATTCCTTTTTTCATGTTTATAATCAACTACATTTATATCCCTTTTAAATCAATTTTGATATAAAGATATTTTTTTAAAAATATGTAGAAATATCACTTTAAATCTATCATGCTTGATAACTATACATACATAAACATAATATCGTTAAATAACATAAAAATTATCAAAAACATATATCCACTATAAGTAAAATAATAAAATATATACAAAAACTAATAAATGTCCAAAAGAAATTATATCCATGCCATGAAAACCATTAAACCAAAAAAACAACCCATGTAAAATCATTTAATGGTTTCGAAACACTATTTTATTCCCCATTAATTTTTTAAAAACATTATATTAATTTATGAAAACCTAAAGAATGCATATATTTAGGTCAAATACTTATAAATTAAATAATTCATAAAAAAACTTATTAGTTTATGATTTAAAATCATAAAACATTTATAAATATTTTATAAGTTCAATATGGTTCACAAAACCAGAATCATTTCAAGGATAAAAGATTTACAAATCTCAAGAACCCTATGTTATTTTATGATAATAAAATCGCATGGATACACCTTCTTAGTTCTAGAATATGTGATATGATACCTTCAAACATGGGGTGAATAAGGGGGAAAAATAAATCCATTGACCTTATACCACAATGACCACAAGTTATACGATAACCTTGAACATAAATGAATAATATAGAATAAGTAATAAGAAGAAAGGAATATGGGACATAAATTCTCACATAACCATGCAGAACATTATAGAAGATCGATGAATATTGTATCAAAATCAAATGATACTATGGTGAAATAACCTAGTTGTCTCCCTGAAGTTGAGACTAATGAGTGTGTTGAGAAAGAGACTGAAAAGGGTTTTAATTTGAATAAGGCTAAACTAAAAATTCAAAATTTTATGAATCTAAAAACTTCATATTATTTGATAGAATGGTTTACTAAACCATGCACCATCCATGAAAGATCCACGTTATACCATTGTAATCATGAATAAATTTTTTATAGTTTAAGAAACCATGCACTAACTGTGCAACCAATATTAAAAGAAATATGCAAAATATCTATTTTATATCTATACAATATAAAAATCCTTCTTCCAAACATGTACATGTAAACCACAGGTAATTACCAACACTATTTATCTTGGACATGAATGAGTATGTCACAAGGTCTCCCCAAATCATGTACAAGTTGTGCTCTTGTGTAAAACACTCACAAATTTTAAAATTTCAAATTGAGGCTCCCTTAACTCCATGAAACTCATTAATTAAATAAAACAACATGGAAAAGTGATATGTGGGCGTGACATGTAATTTGATAAATGGGATGATACCTATGAATGGTTATTCAATATTGGGGGACTAGGGTGGTGGAAGAATTCTATTTAAGATATTGGTATGTTATGGGGAATGTCTAGGGAATCTAGTGGTAGTACCTAGAGTCAGTTCAAGTGAATAAATGATTACTTTCTTTGAGAATGGTAGTATCTCAATTATTGTAATGAGGATATTTAGTTAATTCAATAATTTGTTTTTCTATTATTGAACTATTATTTTCTTCTAATAGGATTTATATGTGAGAATCTGGTAATGTATGATGTACTACCAAGTTTTCTATATGATTAGCCTTTCATGTATAATATGAGGTTTCATTGATTATGTGAGAGATAACTTAAGAGTGTTCCATGATTTGATATAGATTTTTATGAATAGATATCAATTTGGATGGGTTTTTTATGATGATATTCCTTACACAAACCCTTTAAATAGGGTTAGGATGATATTGAAGATTAATTTCCTTTATCACCCACTATTCTACATAGATACCAATGATTCCATATACATTTATTAAGATCTACTCAAAAACTACTCTAGGATGTGATATGTAAGACGTTTTTATTATATAATTAATGAGTAATAATTCATACAACATCCCTTATATAGAATAAATTGAGATTTGTGATTCCTCTAGTATCCCCAATTTGAGGCATCAATAGATTGGATGGGTGGAGATGTGTAGTTCCTAGAGTACCATTTTTGTGAAACTTTTATGGTGTTAAATAACAAAATTTGTGACACTATTTCTCTTAAAAATAAATATTATGATGGAAAATTTTGAAGTAGATACTATGTCTCCTATTTTGCATAACATTGGGATTTAGAGGTAATTTATTTATATCTACATCCCAAGAGATGTGTATTTAAACTAGTATTATATTATATAGATTTAACTGTAGAGGATTATATTTTCTCTAACAACATGACATATAGAAACTACTACTTATGGATATGTGTATTTCCTATAATTCTTCATAGATATTCCTAAATATATATTCTCTTTAGTGCTTATAAAATAGGTGAATATGTGATGAGATTAGTGTAGTTGATCAAATAATTCATCAATCAGGGATATAAGATGCTAGTTATTGATATTGGTCTCGTCATGTTCATAATAATCAATGAAAATTCACGTTGATCGATATTTATCCTTAAAAAATAGAACAAGTTCACCCCAATGTGATGCACATGGATAAATGAATCACTTTTTATGATTATCCTGGATTTTCTTCTTCAATTATTATAACTCATTTAGTAATATTCTATATGTATACATGGAAATTAGTATTACACAATATATGATTTATATAGAAAAATCAACCTCTTGATTTTGTGGAAAATGAGGAAAATATAGCAGTAATGCATTAGTAAATTCCTGCACAATAAGAAAATATTTTATGTTGAGTTTCTCCCTAAACATCTTAGATAAACACTCTATTTGAATTAGAATCATAACTTGTATGATGAATGTAATTTCCATCAGAATTTCAATTTTCACAAACTGATAGGTGATCATTGTTGGATTAGAATATCATATCTGGGATCCCTTCCTCTTAAATTGATATAGTATTTTTGTAAATAAATTCAATTCATTCAAAAAACAACATTTAATTCAACTATGGATATAATTAAAAGATATATAGTGATCAAATTCCCACAAAATTAAACTGGGGAAAAATTATAAAATTGGAATGTAGTCATCATACCATTTTGGGTTTTTACTACTAAGTCAACAACTAATTTTTTAGTATGTACAATGACAACTTTAGAAATTCATTAGATGTAATAGAGTCGGTGATCTTTAACCAAATAATACATTAGAAGATAGAGAGTGGTTGATAAGAGTATCGTTAGACACATTTTTATCATACCCATCATCATAAATAGTGATTACCTGATATTAGTCTCTATCTATGGGGTTAAGAGGTATTGACAGAGATATATAACATTAAACATTGGATTTGGGAAGTGGTTAGATTAATTTACATACTACATTTATTTAAAACAATGTACATTGTGTGGTGTATTTTTCAGAGATTCCTATTAATTTTAATCACTAGATAACATCATTCCATCATTCTAGAATTTGATTTTCCAATGAAATTCCTTCCCACAATTGAATCAGTTACCAACTCAATTAAAATAATTTTTCCTTCTTTTCATCTACACTTTGAGTACAAATTATGGTTCATCTTTATATCCTTATTGATTTTATAATTATTTTGAACTCTATTTTTATATTCTTATAAAAACCATGAGATTTATTGGTCACTCCAATATCCATCAATAACTTCAGAGAAAATTTAACAATTTATTAATCACTATTGATGTACCATATGGATATTTATCATTAAAAAATTGATTTTAATGCACTGAAAACCTAATAAACCCATCTTTCAGGTTGGATGATCATACAATAATTATACCTTACAAGTCTTGGGAAATTTTCCCCATAATTAAAAATAGATTATTCATCCATATATATTATCCCAAGGAATTATTTCTCCCTTTTTTGGAAGAAAAATATTAGGAACGTATTTGTTAAAAAACAATCATTTAAATTTATCCCACTCCATAGATTCAATTTCTTATTATTCTCTTATGTTATTGATAAGAGACCACCACTGATCTACTTCAAATTTCCAAATTATAAATGACTACAGTAACATTCTCATGTTCTAATAAATGAATATTGATTAATATTGTATCAATTGTGATGATATATTACTCAGTGAAAGGTGATTTAATGGACGCACTAAAATAAGATGAGAATTTCTTAATGAATGATTCTACATAATGAGGTTGTATACTTTTCTCATTTTGAATCTCTATTTGATTCATATGTGAAGAATGTTTTTTGAGGATAAAAAAAATATTTCATTCTAGTTCCCATAAAAATCATTTTCTAAAAAGGAAAATCATTTAATTATCTATCATATTTATTGATAACAAGATTCTTTCAGGTTCTATCACTGAATAAACACAAAAAACATATTTTTAAAAATAATAATTATGGTGGGAAACCACATAATATTGAAAAATAATTTATACAATACCCAAATCATGACACCTTCTTCTATAAAACCTTACGTTTAAACTAGGTCATTCATGAACATTAACAAAACATTATGAATTGATAATATACTTAGGCTAATCTCTTGGGCAATTACTTATGTCATCTCATCCTAGATTTGGATGGTTTACTAAACCATTATATGATGCCAACTATAATGAAAAATACTTTTCATACATAGATGTTATATATTAATAGATGAATATTAATTAAATAACATTTGGATCCACAATAAAATCGCTTTGTTCTAGTATATTTGGAAACATGTAAACATATAAACATAAACAACTAGTTCAAAAAATATATACACTATCTCCCACTTATTTCATCATAACTATCTCCCTTTATAAGAATTTCATACATAATACCTTTTCTCATAACGTGTGTCAAGGAAATATAAGGAAAATTATACCTCAGATTCTCAGTAAGGGTAAATAATTTGTATTTCCAAGATAACAAAAGATAAAATGAGGCTAAGGGTATAATAACATGATATTAACATTTTAAAAACATACCCTATATATAAAATATTGTAATCTTAATATGTTCCATAAATAATAGCAGTTGACAATATGTGAATCATTAGGCAATTATCTAACATAAACCATGAAAACTCAACATAATTATAAGACATTGATTTGTGGTATACAAAAAGAAAAGAAAAAAAATCATGACTTGTAATGAATAATTCCAAATACTCTCAGAGTGGATGGGGTTCACTCCCCAAACCATTATAATAATCAAGGTTCACTCGAAAGACTCTTATAATTCACAAAGTCCCTTACAAAATATGGTTAACTCTCCATTCTAGCTCTATTAATCTCAAGAGATATAAATTGTCACCCATTATATTAGATGGAGATATAGGTCCCACCCATCACATAATAAAAATCATGAACGTGTTTTCTATAAGATCAAAAACTATTCATCATATCATAACCCTTGAAAATAAATGTGATTGATAAACATTTCATCATATGACAACTAATGGAAAAGGGACGGGTTTCAGAAAAAAGGGAATAATAAATATAAACCATCCATACAAAGAGTAAATTTATTATCCTTTGATCATATACCTAGTAAATCAAAACTGATATCAAGGGTTTTTATCTGTGATGTATATTTATTTCATTAAATTATTATTAAACATTCTTGAGAAAAATAACGTTCCCTTTTTGATTTCACTTTTTAAAAATATAAAAACATCAGACAAATAAAAGAAACCATTTTTTTAATATAACCATTGAAATATTAAAATTAAGCTAAAAATAATTAATAGGTCATGATAGTAAGAAATAATTCTCATGTTTTATAAGTTAGAAAACGTTCCTTCCATACTTTTGTCTAAAAAATCATAATGTACCACCTTTGAAAAAATGAAATGATGATTCTATTCAAAGAATTTAGTAAAAAATGAAACATGGATAAAAATGAGTTTAAAAACACATAGTATAATATTAAAAAATATATTTAAAACATTTTAAATTAAAATTTGATATTTGAAAAAAGGTCTTCTACCGAAGAGAGAATAGAGTCACTTTTTCTTAAAAATTTATTTTTTCCTATTGAGTACATAAGTTGAGGAAAATTAATAGAAAAAATATATGATAATGAAATAACTATAGGATAAAATAATATATTAGTTTCTTGATATATATATCATAGTAGCTTATCATTAGAGTAATAATAAAAAATAATCCAAAAAAACAATGGCATTGTAATCATAAAACCCCTTACCATGAATTTTCCTTGCATTAAAGGAATTCTAACCTCAAGTATTTAAATTTAAATTTATTATAATTATATAAAAAATAATTTTTTAAAACTTATAATTCAAAATATTCTCCCGTTATAACATATCAACACACAATTGTTTTTTAATAATTAATTATTTAAATCGTCATATCCAGGTGTTAACAGTTTCATTTTATATTAATATTTCATTTCAGTAGTTCCAATATTTGTATATTTACCATGATTACATAAAATAAATACTAGTAATAAGTATATATATATATATATATATTATTAATTATATATATATTAATAGTAATCCATAAAAATGAGATATAGAAAAATTAATTACACTGTTCATGGAGACTGGAAGCCGTATATACGCATGAATTCTATTTTCATTTTTTAGAAGAATAAAAAAAATTTAGAAATTAATTCACAATTATATTATAATTTTTATATAATATATATTCATAAAAATCAACCGCATTACCTTATGAGGGATATATAAATGACAAAATAATCACAATGCTTTGTGGAGGTTGTAGTCCAAACATGTGCAAAAATGACATTACCATTTACTAAAGGATTGGATTGTAAGTTGGTAGATGTGATATAATAATTGCATAATTACAATGGTTTCATAAATATCATATATAAAATTTAATCCCATTATAAATCAAATCCATCTAATATGATGATGATAAATTAGTTATATCATTATGTGGAGATGGTAAGCCATATGTGTGCACGTGTAGTACTTTCACTTCTTGTTTGACAGTAAAGAGGGTGTATATTGGATTTTTCATAAAAATAATATCATTTTAGAATATTTCATATAAATAATTTTTTATTTTATGGTAAATACCATATATTTTAAGAAGGTAATAAATATTAGAAAAGAAATCGATAAATTAAGGTTATTACCTCATCTTTAAAATTACTCCTACATATATCTTCTAAAGGGATTTGGGGTTGGCCTTTTGGGATGAAAAAAACCTATATAATGTGTTTATATATGTTTATAAGAGAAATTAGTAGAGTTTTTTACCTACAATTCTCTAAATCATTTCAATAAGCAATGGCGGTGGTGCCCAGAAAAAATTGAGGTGAATGAAACTTTATGAATTTTTTACAAGATTAAATTATAATAAATTCATTCTCATGAAAAATGACACAAAATTTAAAGAGATTAAAATATATGGAAGGATTGGGATTTATGACCATAAATAAATAACAATTTTTTCCCAATTTGAACACTTTTCATTTAATTTGACTTAAATGATATGATGATAAAGTAAAAATTTATATTAAATCTTTTCAAAAAAAACTTTATAATTTAATATTCACCAATATAATTCTAGGAAATTTATTTATTATAAAAATTATATAACATTTCAAATTTTCCAAATCATTATTTTATGTTATGATTAAATTACTTATTATTCTGTAGGAATTTTTTATGAAATTAAAGTACTTACATTATACCAAAAAATTATATATAAACTAATATGACGAATATGATGACATTATTCACAAAAAAAACAGTTTATATATGTTTATATATATTTTATATGCCTATGTAAACACATAAATGATATTAAAAATAAAGAGAGTGGCAATTTTTAGCATTACTTGATTTAAATAATACATAAGTATTTTTCATTGCAAAATGCACATTAAAAATAATATTTCACGAATAATTTAATAATTTTAAAATAACTGTGATCCAATAATAGTTATAATGATTTTTATTGTCATATCACTTATTCATAATCAATATTAACTATTTTTACCCTTTACCGATGTGTAAAAAATAACCACGATTACTATTCATATTGACCCAAATTAAAAGTTAAATTTTTACCAAATTTAAACCTCCAGATTATAAATATTAAATTAATTTAATTTAATTGAATATCTACAAATGGAAGAAAATAAAAATAATCTTACTTCTTAAAATGCATCAAGAATATGTTTTTAGAAAAAAAAATTCATTTTTAAATATAAAACTCGAATTGTTCTTATCCTCTGTTTATAAAAATATATTTTGAATGTATAAAAAAGTTATCAAGTAAATAATTTATATTTAATTAAATTTATTCATCAATATGGATTCATTTAATTTTAAATAATAAATAAATTCTTCCCATAATTAAAATTCATAAAAACATCAATTTTATTTTTAAATATTTTTTGTTTTTAATTACAATAATTTGATAACTTCTAAATTGATTTTACAATTTTATATAAAATATATTTTTTATAATTTATTTATTACTATTTATACCCACCAATCCAACAACATAACGATGAAAGGCACATAATATCTTAAAAATGTTACGCAGTTGGATTAAAAATGCTATTGTATTTAATACAAGCTATAGAAGAAACTAAAATATTTAAAAAGTTATAGATTATAAAATTTTCTTGGTGAGAAAAATTAGGTACCATTTGTGGAGGAGGATATTTGATAAATTATTCATCACTTGGTATTCATGTAGGTTTAATTAGAACTACGTGTCTTTGCATGCATGTCTTTTTCACTTGTCTCATCTAGGTTAACCTCATATAACTGATGTACTTTTTCTTTTTAAATTTTTACCCCAATTTAAAATGGGAGTTCCAAAAAAGAAATTCCTATCCTTATGTGACCATATAAGATAAATTAAAAGCAAGAGAATTATATTTTTTAGTTTTATTTTCAAAAAATAGTATAAATGTCAATGTTAATTAAATGTGGAAGAAAAATGCCAAATATTGAAATTCAGGATAGATGTGATCAAAATAATCAGAATAAATAAAATAAATAATTTTTTTGTTTCATTTTGAGACCATTACTCGTGGTTTTAATCTTTTTTACCCATTTTACCTTTATCAAGGTAAAAAATAATTACTATACATACTATTCAAAATAAAAAACTAAAATAGAAGTATTTTAAAAAAATGAACCTCATAATTCCATAAATGGTATCTAGTATTCATGAATAAATTAATAAATGTGGAAGAAATAAATTTCAATATAAATGGGTAAAATTTCGTGAAAACAGCTTTTTAGATAAATGTGTTTTTAAGAATAAAAAATAACTTTTATCACAATCATGGAAATTACTAATTCCAAATAAATTAATTAGAATATTATAAATTAATTAGATAATAAATAACATTAAAGATAAATCAAAAATATAACTGTGTTTTTAATTATATGATTTGACTAAAGGAAGTTCCAATATATAAGGAATCTGTATTTTTCACTATTCAATAAAAATAAATCATTTTTTAAACATTCCAAAATTTCTCCCAAAGATAGTTTTAATATGATCAATTAAAAAATTAATTTCATTTTATAAAATATAATTTTAAAAATTAGAAAATATAAATTATAATTTCCATGAGATAAATGTAATAAAAATTAGTTGTAAAGAAAATAAATTTATGGATCAAGAAATACCTTCACTAAAAAATGAGTTGTTATTTCCAAATAATTAATAACTTCTATTATATTTTGAATGATCATAATACATTTATTTATTCATTAATTTACATATAATCACACCATCTAATTTAATGATTTTTTTATAATGGACACATTTAAATAATTTTATTTTTATAATATAACTCAAGTCGCTAAAACCAGAGTGTTATCTCTTGAGAAAGATATCAATATTATAAATAAGTTAAAATAAATTATTAGTTTTTAACCCCCCACCAATATAAATTTATCCCTCACAAATATTTCTCTAAAATTAAAGGATAAATAATTAAAAATAAATTAGTTAAAAAACTACATCATGTGGAGCGATAATTAAAACTTCATTTGAAAAAGTAATGTGGGAAACAAAAAAGGTTACCTGAAATAACACATAATGGGATTCCTAGATAAAAATAAAAATGGTGGGAAGTAAAAATATAGACACTGTGGAGGAAAAACATATAAGGGATAATAAATAGTTCTATAGAACATTTACAAGATAAATTTAATTACCAAAAAACCCACAAATAATTTATGTGTGAAAAGACCATCAATTCATAAGAAAATAAGGTAAATGGATAAAATTTTAATTTCAAGATTCTTTTCCCATGGTTGAGGAATTAAATTATTTTATAGATAGAAAACATGAGAACATTTACATAATTTATTTATTTTCATTTCATAAGAATAATTTTATCCTATGGTTATACTTTGATTGATTTACAATGCATCCCTTACACCAAGAAATGAAACATGAAGATACTTTTTTCATTATTATAGTAATAAATATAAATTTTAATGGATCATAATATCCTTTAATGAATGAAAAAGGATTCCTTATTTCCATAAATCTATTACAAAATAAATATTGTTAATATAAGTCATCAGAAATAGATAAATACAATACATTTATCTCAAAATACTCAACAATATAAATAAGAGTTAAGCATAATAAATCCAATAAATAATGATTCTTAAGAGTCCTATAAAATGTGTATGACCATTTTGAAAATACATTAAATTGAATAATTTGATCACATTATTTTTTAAGATCAAATTTAACATTTATCCCATAAAATACATAAGGTTAATCATAATGTCACATAACGAACCAGTCATTACCTTGATCAGATATTCACTTAAAACACAAAAATGTCTTGAATTTCCATAAAAACTCAATGAAAACATATATGATTATGAAAAATTAATAAACCAAATATATATTCTATAAGTCTAACAAATCATTATACCTTATCAATTATTGAATAAAACACTTTTTCATAAAACTACTATCCTATTTTAAGGACACTAATATTATAAAATTTAATTTATTAATATCAATCATCTATTTACCAAAATAATATTTTTATATCAACATCAATATCATGTTAAGGGTCACCATTCCCTTAATCGTGTGTTCTCTGACAATATCCCTTTACGACTAAATCTATATTCTTTATTATCTGTACAATTTGACACATTCTTTTAATTCCTTAAAGAAATATATTACGGAAAAAATCCATAGATGTTACATGATTCTTACAATCATAATTTCACTGATATAACACTTTTGAAAAATATTTATCAAATAAAAATACATAATAACTTCAATCCTTCATCATAAATTATTGACATGGAAGAAGTCCTTTATTGGAAAATGAGTTAACTATAGTATTAGGACACTGACTTATACAATTCACATGTTCCCTATATATATTAATTGATCTATATATGTTTTCTTTCGATGAACTTCATTTCCATCCATAAATCCCTTCATTTTTTATTAGTAATTACTTTTTTAGGCCCTTATTTTTCCTATATAAAATAACATATCCTTCATATGAGACATTTATTTGAGTTATTCGTCCCACAAACATAACATGTAGGAAGTTGATCCATCACCCCTCTACAGTCTTCATGAAACTCCATTATTCCCTTTCTTGTTATTAATTGAATCTCACCCATGTTGACATTGGAAGATTTAAAATGATTTAGTTTATTTCTCAACATCATAATGTTTCTCATTCAATATCTCATTTTATTTGGTTTCTTATGATTATACTTATTCCATTTTCTATCACATCTATCTAAAAACAATTCATCCTAGTTCTATCTATCGACTATGTAACACCCCGAGATTCCACGATACGCTTCTCTTTCAATAATGAAATAGCTTGCATTGTACGCAAGTTCGAGATTCTAACACACCGCGACCAATCAAATAGATATTATGAATATTAATACCCATTTTTCTAAATTATATATATTTTATATTTCAAAATGGACTTCATTTTTGGATTCTTAATATCGAAATTAGCCTATGTTGAATTTTTGGTATTTTTCTGAGAACTTCCAATTTTTAATGAATAGTGAAAAATACTTAAAAACAACTTTTTCAATAAAAATAATTTATAGTCATAAATTATACTATTTAGTGGTTATAAATTTTAATTAGAATATATTTTTACCATTTTATCCAATGGTGGTCATTAGAATTAATTTCACATTGAAATTGGACATAAACAATTGTCAATATTTGGATATATATTATTTCTTAAAAACACGCTATTTGTTGTGACAGTGGGAATTAATTATAAAATTAATTAATGCAACTTATATGTTTGGAATTTTTTAAAATAGAAATCATTTTCGAATTCAGAATATAAATTATAGCTTGGGGTGTAATTTTGGCATTGTTCTGAAAAACTTCAATTTTTGATGAATAGTGAAATCACTAAGTGGTAGTTAAAAAATGATTTATTCTTTAAATGAAACATTACCACTTATGTGATTTTATTTTCAAAAATCCAAAATACATGGTTTTCATTAGGAAGTAAAATGTGGTTCAATGGGATTAAAATAATTTTTTGGTGAATAGTAACATTAAAGTTTAATTAATCGTGATTAAAGGTAATTAGTGAAATTTAAGGTAAAAATGATATTATAAAAATATGAAAATACGTTTACACTTTTCCTACCCCTATTGGATGTGTCATGGACGACAAAGAAAATCCATGGGTCAACTTGGGGACCCCATGGAGCCACTTTGGTAGGAAAATAACATAAATAACATTTTATTTAAAGTTAAAATAAAAATGTCACAAACATAGGTTTTTTTACTAAAACAATTTTTAAATGGGGATATTCAAGTCATATTTTTGACTATAAATATTAATTAGAAAGGTACAAAAATTTCATACATCAGGATTGTTTTTTTATAATTTTTAGACATTAAATAAAGTAAATTATTTATGACACCATGATGATGCAGCGATTACCTCATTAATTAACGATTTTAATTAAATGGAAGGATAATGTAAAATCTAGGAATTACACTTGTCCAAAGCCTATTGTATGAGTATATTTCAAATCCTTATCACCTTATCCTCGAAATATATAAGTGTTGGACCTTTAAAATCAGAAACTTATTATATAATAAAGTAACATTTCATGACTTTCCAAGAGTGCCCCTCCTCTCCTCTTATAAAAGGCCCCCCCCCACAACCACATTACTCACACCTTCAAAGCCTTTTGGCTTGTCCAAAATCTACCCAAATACTCTCTCAACATCCCTATCTTAATCCTAGAATCATCCCATTGGTCAAAATGCTTCCCAAGGAAGCCTTTGGCTCAAATCAAAAAAGAGTTACCCGATTTTAAGGTAATGTCTTCTCTTATGCTATTTTGTTTTATTTTGCTTCTCCAACCCCCTAAACTCTTGTTATTCATTTCTTTTGTAACAATAAATGTATCCTAAATATAATTGGATGTTTTTATAAGAATTATTCGACCTACACTTACACACACCTACATCTAATGGTTAAAGAACATACTGTTTCTGTGGATGGCGAATTTCTGCCTCACGAAACGATGATTGTTCAACACTCATATAACAGCTTCAAAGGTGGCCATTAAGATGTCACTATATTTATATATGATATATAATATGTTTAAGTTTTACTTAAGATTCTTTATTTTTCATTTATGGCATAAATTTATGGTTTCCATTATGGGTAAACGCGATATCTTCATTTTAGGAGGTGCGGACTACCACCCCCTCAAAGTGATTTGAATCGTTAATGCCATATGTGGGATGTATAAGGGATGGAGAAAATGGTATTATACATTATATTATACTGGAATTATATTATACCTTTATAAATTATAACTTCATACGAAATAGAAATGAAAGTAGCATTCATGCGTACGTACGGCTTACCATCTCCATGAACGGTGCATTTCATTTCTTACCTCTAAATGTTATGTAATATTATAAATGAATGTATACACTGGATATATATAATGTATATGATATCTACATCACGAATATAATTATGTATATAATGGATATTCTACAACAAAAACAACTTGTAATTATAAGAAGTTTATTGTTGACTCAAGTACCAAAGATCGACAAAACGACCGTTATTAACTTAAATGACTACATAATTTTCATAACATTGTAATAAGTGATATAAAAGGGATAATGAAATTTAAAAAGGTTATTAAGAAAGTATAGATTAACTCTAGTTTATTATTCGGGAGATTAAAGAACGATCGAGTCAAGTCAGACACAAGGTTACAGAACTTCTTAACCCAATTTCTATTCTTTGGGTTAATCTCCTACTTTCAAATTATGTCATGATATTATTATGTCCAATCTTGTATTTTTACTTTATTTATGTGTACTTATAGTGAATACAAATAATAGATCTATTTTATTCAAAAAAATTATCTTTGTAAGGGACTTCATCTCAATCTCCTTTCATTGAGGCATATTTTGTTTTATACACAATTTTCCTTTATACGGTGTATAAACCCTTTGACTATGACTTTTATTCAAAAATAAATCTTTTTATATGAAGAGTTTTTACTAAACGACAAAAGGAATGTTTTGTCATACGTATGTGGCGACAACGACTTCTCCGCCGCTGGGACCATTATTTGAGTTTCAGCTTCCTCTACAAGCCATAACTTTTTTTAAATGAAAAACAAATACCATGTTTTACTTTTCATTAATTTTAGTTTTGAAAATGGTATGTATCAAACGTTGCCTATGAGTATTAATATATTAAAACCCAGTGAAAATTTATTTGTATTTAACGCAAGCTTAAAAATGATTTCAAAAAACCCAACTCTCAAGTGTGGTAGACAGGAAGGGATTGGGAGTGGACCCATCATGGACTGTAATTAGTCAGGCCATCTCAGAATTACTTATTTATTTTTTCAGAAGCTTTCATAATGTTTTCAGAAAAACACTAGAGTATATTTGAGCAATTTTAAATGTAAGTATCTTCTAAAAATTGAACTGGTATTTTTATTCCGCAATTAATTTCATACGTTATTTTAGAAAATGGTATTCCTAAACGTTTATATACCATTTTTCATATAAGGAATGCATTAGACTTAGTAAGTGATGGGTGGAGCCCGCTATAGATCCTCGATGCATCGACAGGTCTCATGTGACAAACTAGTGTCTTGGCACGAGGCCTTGAAAAAATCTTATTTGTAGTCTTGGCACGAGGCCTTGGCTATGTGGTTATGATAGTCTGGCATTATGCATTCCATCATTATGAAAGTGGTTATTGATATTGCATTTGATTATTCAACCAGTAGAATATCCATGTGAATAAGTAAATGGAATTATCTCATTTTAATTTTTCCATATTATGTTGAAGTTCAAGTTTAAATGTCTTTTGTTTTAGTTTTACATTTCCTTAAATGTTTTTTTATTTATGAAAGCTTCCTTTATATTGTTATCCTTACTGAGCATCTGAGCTCATCCCTTTCAATGTTTTAATTTTTCCAGGATGTGATGAAGTATATTATGAATGACCTGAAGGGATAATATGAGGGGATATGAAGACATGATGTTTTTTTATTTTTCTTTTACTTTATGATGTAATGTAAAACTTATGAATGTATCTAGTGTTTCCAAGACTACAAAACTAATCAGTCTTTCGAGACTTGATCTTTTGTGATCATGCCAATGCTACGAAGTAATGCACCGACTCTGGGTAGCTGGGGTCGGGGAGTTACAGTTGTTATTAGAGGCAGTTTAGTACTAACCTTGGAAGCTAGATTTAGATAAACTCTGATTAGAGCACATAGCCCAAAGATAGACATTGAGGGTTAGTATAGAATAACTTCTTAGAATTTTTGTATTATAGAGATTTTGTGAGTTTTCCGAGTAATACATCCCTATCTGGATACGAGCAGGTAGAGGCGGCTCTGGCACAGATGTACCTAGGGGTAAAACCAGAAAACACCGCTTTGAGATAGACTCGAACGGGAACTGGTGCACGACAATGGACCTTTCTACACTCTTGGTTACGACACTCCCGAGGGATATTCTTAGGATAATTCTCGTTTTCTTTACAAACCACTATGAAGGGTTATGAGTATATACTTCCTCAAAGAGAACATTTTTATGATTATGGATTATATCCATAAATAGTTCAATTTATGTTAAGTATTTTACAAGTATGGAATTATGTATTTTGATACATAAATTAATCTAGTCTATGCCATTGTTTAGAAATGGAGCCTAGTGGATGGAATGGAAACCGTATCAATGCACGCACTTCGTGTAGGGATTTCCCTCTTGCTCATGATAATTATTGTGGATCTAGAGACACAACTAGTTCTGATCATCTTATTACCATAATGGGACAACTCACTCAGGTCATGAATAATAACCTTACTCATATGGAGCACCCTGATCTGCAACGTGGAGGATCAATGTTAGACCGCTTCATGAGGCAAAAACCACCAACATTTAATGGGGGTAAAAATCCATTAATATCTTAGAAATGTATAAACTCCTTAGAGAAAATATTCCACGCCATGGGGAGTAGTGAAAGGGAGAAGGTTGTCATGGCTGTCTACCGCCTCACTGGATATGCCGATCAATGGTGGTCGCTGATTCAAAACACACAGGAAGATGAAGAAGTATCACGTATGGAATGGAGGGAGTTTAATGAAAATTTCATAGAAAAATACATTCCACATGACCATCGAGCAAATGTGGAAAGGCAATTTCTGAGTCTGAGACAAAAGGAGGATGAGAATGTCGCAAAGCATGAGGCTAACTTTACAAGGTTAGCGAGGCATACTGCAGATTATATACGTAACCCAAGAAGTAAGATCGATCGTTTCTTTGATGGGTTAAAAGTGTTTCTTCGTCAAGAATTAGTATCACAATCTTTCTCAACATACGAAGATATATTCTCGTGTGCTATCAAGACAGAAAAGGAATTCTTCAAATCATATGACAATAAAGTAAAGCAAGAGAAGAAAAGAATGGTGGAACAAGAGATAGGTAAAGGGAAAAAGGGAAATAAGGATTTTACATTATGTGATAATTGTGGGAATAATCACCCTGATACTAGCCTAAAAGGAATGGGAGTTTGTTATAAATGTGGAGAAAAAGGTCATCAGGCTCGTGATTGCAAGGGAAAGAAAGAGGCTATCAATGTTGAATGCTACAATTGTAGATAAATGGGGCATTATGCAAATGAATGTCCTAAGCGTCAGGGAAACTTACCTCAGAAAAGGCCAAGGGATCAAGGACAATCTTATGATGTTTCTATAGTTTAAGTGGAATAATTAATGTATTGGTACTTTTGGACTCAAGGATTATATTATGGTTATAAGAATAATGTGATATATATAAGGATTGTACTACAATACTTGTTGTTTTCATTAAGGATTTATTATTATGGAGGTAATAATATTTTTAGTATGTGACAGTAAGAGAAACTTTACTTTGTTTGAGGAATCTGATGATACAATTGATTTTGGAATTTAGAGACCTTTTAGAGAAAGTTTGGACAGAGGTATTTTTGATAACTATAAAGGATGGAATGGATTAAGTTGAACTTTGGATAGTATTGTTTAAGGTTAAAACATTTTTTAATATTACATTTGTAATATTATAATACTATATTTTTAGGAAAATGACAACCTGCAGGTCGGGGGATTACCTGTCGCGTCAGACAAAGCTGCAGGAATTGAACTCACAACCATAGTGTGACAGGACTTTATTACCTACCACTAGCCTACAGGAAGTCTCTGGTTATTAAAAAATAATATTTCCTAATCTAAATGGTATGTGTTAATATTTTTAACCACGTACTATTAGGATAAATATAATAATTTTGAGTTCTATTATATTTTTGAGTGAAAGATGAGTTTGTGGTAGAAATTATTTGAAGGTTCAAACTCTACTTATCAAGCATAAATATATATATATCTATCTCTTATTCTAAGAATAATTTAATTCTTAAACTTTAGATAAAGGGATATTAAAACAAAAAATGTGTTATCATAATACCTTATGTCTTGTTGAACTGATAATATTTTAAATCAACATAGATTGAAGGCATTGAGGCCCTCAATTTTATAGTTGATTGTGATTGATGACCTCAATCACTCCCTACAAATATTTACGTTTTCCCTCCAATTATATGTCTCTAATTTCCACCAATGTTCTCCTTATCGATATCATAATTTTGTGGTAAATTTTTCATTTCTATTTCCCTCTTATTAAGGCTAAATTTTATTAACCTTATTTTCAATGTGGGTTTTCCACATTTGTATTTTCTATTTTCAACCTTTTATTTTCAAAGAAAATTTCAAATTGAGAGGACACAATTTATTGAAGTAGGGGAGAATGTAACACCCCGAGATTCCATGATACGCTTCTCTTTCAATAATGCAATAGCTTGCATTGTACGCAAGTTAGAGATTCCAACACACCACGACCAATCAAAATAGACATTATGAATATTAATAACCACTTTTTGAAATTATATATAGTTTATATTTCAAAATGGAAATCATTTTTGGATTCGGTATATCGAAATTAGCCTATGTTGAATTTTTTGTATTTTTCTGAGAACTTCCATTTTTTTATGAATAGTTAAAAATACTTAAAAACAACATTTTTAATCAAAAAAAATTATAGTGATAAATTATACTATTGAGTGGTTATAAATTTTAATTATAAAATATTTTTAACATTTTTTCCATTGGTGGTCATTAGAATTAATTTCACTTTGAAATTGGACATAAACAATTGTCAATCTTTTGATATATATTATTTCTTAAAAACACGCTATTTGTTGTGATAGCGGGAATTAATTATAAAATTAATTAATGCAACTTATATGTTTGGAATTTTTTAAAATAGACATCATTTCTTAATTCGGAATATCAATTATATCTTAGGGTGAAATTTTGGCATTGTTCTGAAAAACTTCAATTTTTGATGAATAGTGAACTCACTAAGTGGTAGTTAAAAAACTGATTTCTTGTTTAAATCAAACATTACCACTTCTGTGATTTGATTTTCAAAAATCCTATATACATGGTTTTCATTAGGAAGTAAAATGTGGTTCAATGGGATTAAAATAATTTTTTGGTGAATAGTAACTTTTATGTTTAATTAATCGTGATTAAAGGTAATTAGTGAAATTTAAGGTAAAAATGATATTATAAAAATATGAAAATACCTTTACACTTGTCCTACCCCTATTGGATGTGTCATGTCCGACCAAGAAAATCGATGGGTCAACTTGGGGACCCCATGGAGCTACTTTGGTAGGAAAATCACATAAATAACTTTTTATTTAATGTTAAAATAAAAATGTCACAAACATAAGTTGTTTTACTAAAATAATTTTTAAATGGGGTTATACAAGTCATATTTTTGACTATAAATATTCCTTAGAAATCTAAAAAGATTTCCTACGTCATGAAATTTTTTTATAATTTTTACACATTAAATAAAGTAAATTATTTATGACACCATGATGATGCAGTGATTACCTCATTAATTAACAATTTTAATAAAATGGAAGGATACTATAAAATCTAAGAATTAAACTTGTCCAAAGCCGATTGGATGAGTATATTTCGAACCATTATCACCTTAGCCTCAAAATATATTAGTGTGGGACCTTTAAAACCCTAAACCCATTATATTATAAAGTAACATTTCATGACTTTCCATGAGTGCCCCTCCTCTCCTCTTATAAAAGTCCCCCACAACTACCACCATACTCACACCATCAAATCCTTTAGGCTTGGCCAACCTCTGCCCAAATACTCGCTCAAATTCCCTCTCTTACTCCTAGAAGCCTCCCTTTGGGCATAATTCTTCCCAAGGAAGCCATTGGCTCAAATCAAAAAAGAGTTACCCGATTTTAAGGTAATGTCTTCTCTTATGCTATTTTGTTTTATTTTGCTTCCCCAACACCCTAAACTCTTGTTATTCATTTATTTTGTAACAACACCAATATCCTAAATATAATATGATGTTGTTATAAGAATTATTCTAGATACACTTACACACACCTATTTCTAATGGTTAAAGAACATACTGTTTCTGTGGATGGCGAATTTCTGCCTCACAAAACGATGATTGTTCAAAACTCATATAACACCTTCAAAGGTGTCCATTAAGATGTAACTATATTTATATATGATATATAATATTTTTATGTTTTACTTAAGCTTCCTTATTTTTCATTTATGACATACCTTTATGGTTTCCATTATGGGTAAATGTGATATCTTCATTTTGGGAAGTGCGGACTACCGCCCCCTCAAAGTGATTTGAATCGTTAATGCCATATATGGGATGTATAGAGGATGGAGAAAATGGTATTATACATTATATTATACTGGAATTATATTATACCTTTATATATTATAACTTCATATGAAATAGAAATTAATGTAGCGTTCATGCGTACGCACGGCTTACCGTCTCCATGAATGGTGCATTTCATTTCTTACCTCTAAATGTTATGTAATATTATAAATGAATGTATATACTGGATATATATGATGTATATGATAACTACATCATGCATATAATTATGTATATAATGGATATTCTACAACATAAACTACTTGTAATTATAAGAAGTTTATTGTTGACTCAAGTACCAATGATCGACAAAAGGACGGTTATTAACTTAAATGACTACATAATTTTCGTAACATTGTAATTAGTGATATAAAAGGGATAATGAACTTGAAAATGGTTCTTAATCAAGTATATATTAACTCTAGATTATTATTTAGGAGATTAATGAATGATCGAGTCAAGTCGGACACGAGGTAAGGGAACTTCTTAACCCAATTTCTATTTTTTGGGTTAATCTCCTACTTTCAAAATATGTCATGATATTATTATGTCCAATTGTGTATTTGTACATTATTTATGTGTACTTATAGTGAATACACATAATAGATCTATTTTATTCAAAAAACATGATCTTTGTAAGGGACTTCGTCTCAATCTCCTTTCATTGAGGCATATTTTGTTTTATACACAATTTTACATTATACGGTGTATAAAAACCTTTGACTTTTACTTTTATTAAAAAAGGATTCATTTTATACGAAGCGTTTTTACTAAATGACCAAAGTAATGTTATGTCTTACATATGCGGTGACAACGACTTCTCCACCGCCGTGACCATTATTTGAGTTTCGACTTCCCTTACAAGCCATATCTTTTTTTAAATGAAAACAAATACCATGTTTTACTTTTGTTTTATTTTGGTTTTGAAAATGGTATGTATCAAATGTTTTCTAAGAGTATTAATATATGAAAACCCAGTGCAAATGTATATGTATTTAATGTAAGCTTAAAAATGTTTTTAGAAAACTCAACTCTCGAGTGTGGTAGAAAGGAAGGGATTGGGCGTGGACCCATCATGGCCTGTAATTAGTTGAGCAGTCTCATAAATAGTTATCTTGTTTTAAGAAGGTTGCATAATGTTTTCAGAAAAACACTAGAGTATATTTGAGAAATTTTAAATGTGACTATCTACTAAAAATCGAACTTGTATTTTGATGCCGTAATTTATTTCATATGGTATTTTAGAAAATGGTATTCCTAAATGTTTATATACCATTTTTCATATAAGGAATGCATTAGACTTAGTAAGTGTCGGGTGGAGCCCGCTATAGCTCCTCGACGCATTGGCAGGTCTCATGAGACAAACTAGTGTCTTGCCACGAGGCCTTGACAAAATCTTATTTGTATTCTTGGCACGATCCCTTGGCTACGTGGTTATGATATTCTGGCATTATGAATTCCATCATTATGAAAGTGGTTATTGATATTTCATGTGATTATTCGACCAGTAGAATATCCATGTGAATAAGTAAATGGCATTATCTCATTTTAATTTTGCTATATTATGTTTATGTTCAAGTTTAAAAGTCTTTTGTTTTAGTTATACATTGCCTTAAATGTTTTTGTTTATTTATGAAAGATTCCGCTATATTGTTATCCTTACTGAGCATCTGAGCTCACCCCATTCAATGTTTTAAATTTTCCAGGATGTGATGAAGTATACTATGAATGACCTGCAGGGATAGTATGAGGGGATATGAAGACATGATGTTTTTTTAGTTTTGTTTTACTTTATGATGTAATGTAAAAATTGTGAATGTATCTAGTTTTTCCAAGACTACTAAACTAATCGGTCTTTCGAGACTTGAACTTTTGTGATCATGCCAATGTTACAAAGTAATGCACTGACTCTGGGTAGCTGGGGTCGGGGCATTACAAACTAATACATAATAAAATAATAGTATGTGAAATATTGATCATAATGTGTAATTGTGATAAATAACTCTAAATCATGAAATATTCCTTTAAATCACGACACCTTTGGTTCAAACTAGTTCATTCATGGACATTGTCTCTTTAAATCCATTATAATGGTTTATGAATAAAATGTTAATTAACCCAAGCACATCCATCGAGAGTTTTGGAACAGGTGAAAATATGGGAACACTCACGGTGCACCAAAATAATGGCCAATATATACACGACCAACTCTTTTAATGTTTATTACATCTAGATGCATCATTGTTTGATGCTCTCCCAAAATTAGTATCCAGGCCTAGATTGTTTTATAGGAAAACATTAATTATAATTTTTCCATAATTTATCATATTATCCATTACACGATATTAACTTATGTTTTCCCAATAAATGTTTATTATCCTAGTTTCTAATAAAAACTAAACCTTTCTCTAATACATACTAAAGTATCCCCAAACTTTCCAATATAAATATTACAAATTATTATATTATTTTTCATTACATAAAACTATGATACACACAAGAACCATACATATTTAGTGAATTTGTTAATTTTTATTCATATAAAAATTTATATATAAATGATATAAATTATCTCTCACCTAGAATTTCAAAACTAGAACCCTTCATAGACAGGTAATGCTTAAAACATTTCTTCAATTCCTATGAAAAAAGGAAACATAATAAAGGGTCAGAAAAGATTCCCAGCAAGGTTAATGAAGGGAGATATTAATTATCACTTAAGTAAACAATTAACACAATGTTATTAGGAAATGATAATATAATTTAAAAACCATGTGTATCATATCATAGATCATACTCATGTTTCACGGGAAAAAGGTTGGTTGTTCAGAATATAGGAATCATAAAGTATTCAGTTATCTTAATCCATGAGAGCATAGCATTGGTATAAGAAATAAATTTGGCCATTCACATAAGCATATAAAATCAGTTACATAGTAAATTATCACAATAAATATTGTAATAGTTGATTTGGTTCCCTACCATGTGTTTAATATGGAATATATCTCATATAAATAGAAGTGAGGCGATAAATCCCCTTACCGCATGTTTGGCGTACATCCAAATATCTCTAAAATATTTTATAATAAAATTAAATTTACCATAAATACATAAAAAACTAATTTAAATACTTATTTTGTTATATATAATCCACCTATTACATTTTAACACCCATTTATTAATAGTTCGTTATTTTAATTTTTTTCAGGTGTTAATTGTTTTCATTTCTCATGAATGTTTCTATTCAGATGTTCTAATCCTTATAAATTGACAATTGTTCCATCATATAAATAATGTTATTACTGATATACATATAATATGTATTCATTATATAAGTATTTATAGTCATCCATAATGTGTAGATAGAGAAAAATGAATTACATCATTTTGGGAGATGATAGGTCGTAGGTATGACTGAACGATGTTTTCATTTTATATAAAAGGGTATAATATAAATATTATTTTCTCATTATATAACAATAATTATATCATCTATATCATAAATAAATATTAAATATTTCCTTATTACCCTCCACGAAAAGATTAAATGAATAATGAATCACACTGCTTCATCAAGGTAGTAATCCACATGAACACAAAAGAAAAGTTATCATTTTATAGAAGACTATAAAGTAAAAAGGTACATATTATATTATTATTATTGAACGATATATATGTCTTAAATATAATATATAAAACATAAAACAATTATATTAACCATACATTAAATATATCAATGGAAAATTAATTTTTTCACTATATGGAGATGGTAGTCCATGTATATGCATGAGTGATACTTTCACATAACATTTGATGAGAAATTGGGTGAATAATAGTCATTCTCTAAAAACAATTATGTTTTCATATATTATTGATACATAAATTATTATTTTAGGATTAATTACACTAATTTATGGGAATCAATAGGTAATAAATTGAAAGTGGATGGATAAAAATATTACTACTCCATTGGTTCTCCACCTTTCAATCCATTCATATAGACCCATGAAATGGCCTTTCATAATGATCCAAACCAACAATTAATGGACAGAGATATTGATAATTTAATTTGGATGTTTTTGATCAAGTTATTTGTAATAAAAAAATTTCAATAAGAGAAATTACAGGAGATTATCCACTGAAATAAGCTAATTTTAATTGTTAATATTTATAATATTCAATATATTAATTATTCATAAACACCATTTTTAGTGGATTTTACTATTTGAAAATTATTTCACACTATTAATGTAATTCAATGTTAAAGTGCACTATTACTTGTTATGTATTTTAACCCAACATAAAACAGAAAATATTGTTTATTTTAATTTTTTATTTTATTTTCATGTCTCTCATTCTTCAAGGATCAATTCATGCTTTGGGAGTAATTTAATATTTGTAGTTGAAGACCACCAAAATAGGCTTTCATGAATACACATTCAGGGTAAAGTGAAATGGATAGAATCCCAATAAAGAGACTGTAGCGGCCAAGATCCAAGACCAATAATTATGATAATTTATCTAATGATATAGGAAATAAAGGGGAACATTCCATGAAATAATGAAAAGTATTAATTTGGATTTATTTTAATGGGGATCTAGGAACCCATGTTGGAGAAATAATTCTGGGTCAGATTCTTTGGCCCTGAAAATAGCCCTCTATTTTACACATATCATGTAAACATTGAAATTTTTTGGTCTATAACATTACAAACAGTTTGAGGATATCCGGAGATTCGTTTTCTTCTTCTATAACACACTCCAATTCATCCATAGTGAATCTCATTTAGGCGCTTCTATTTTTTGGATGCAATGTGGATGTCGTTTCGGGTCAAGGGTGGAAAAATCTAAATTCCACAAACATTACACCACCCTGGGCCTACCATATTCAAGTTGGAAGACTTGAAATATTTGGGGCTTGACCCAAGACTCTTTAAATGAGGTTTTATGGTAGTGGTGGTGGAGGAATTTATCAACATTGCATTTTTGTTTAATTATAATGTTATGCTGCGATTTTGTTTCCATGAGTTTTTCTTCCTCATGTACATTGTTCAATTCATCGTAGTTTCATAATAAATGTTCTTCTGCTCCACTTATTTTGTTCTTATTCATATCATGTTTATACTATTGTATCAATATGGTAATTTATTCACAACAACCCTTTTGAAATTATTACACAATGGTGGACTGATCGTTATCTCATTTTCTTTTTTTACTTCACCATTTCCTCCCTCAGGAGTCTACTTCCTACTTCTGTTAAAACCATAGAATCAATGGAGGGACAAACCATTTATGGGTTGATCCAAGAGAGTTAAAGGGGATGTATTGGATTTTATTTCTCAATCTATTAATCTATAATAACTTATTTTAATTTAGTATTTTGTTTCACGATCACTAAACTCCTTCGTGTTTATTGAATTTAAGGCCACACACTTCAAATACGAATACAAAACATTACCTCGGAGTGCTCAAAACTATGATACTTAAATTGTATAGGTGATTATTATTTGGTTATTTAGGCATTAATACAGTAAGTTAAAAAAAAATTTGATCTCTTTAAATGAATCCATCTCAAATATAATAAATTGAAATAATTGAAAAAGAAATGCATCCAATCCTCCTCAAGTGATAACCTATGATCAACTCATTATTTTAAATTGAATTCACTTAATTATATTATCATTAACTTAATCCCATAAAAAATCAACCCATTTTGGCCACTTCAATGCCAAAAACAATCCAAATAATATATGTGAATGTATGTTACTTATTTGGTCTCTGATGATTGAACAACCCAAGCTAAACATCAAGCGACTACTTAAACCTAAAATCTTGGGTATATTTGGGTGATCCCAATGGATTTTTTATAAAGGAGGCAAGAGGAACTCATGTAATTTCATAAAATATTAAATACAATAATGTGAAAATCAATCCAAATGAATCAAAATGTTCAAAAAGGAATTAAAATATAAACCATTTCAAAATGAATTGTATATTATTATTTACAATTTAATTAATGTGGAACCAGAATTTATAATAAATTAGTTATTATTCTATATTTTAAAAAATAATTATTCTATTTCATGCACAATAACTATGTCAGTGTTGTTTAATAATTTAATTTAATTATATTATTAATGAAAATAAAAAATAATTTAACATCATAAAAAAAATTAATCATGTTCAAAACCATTATTTATATTTATTTATAAAATATTATTATCTCAATGTGATCATATAAAATATATTTAATGTAATAGAATATTATTTTATATTTTTTTACATAAAATAATATTAAAGTCATTAACAAGGATAAAAAGAACTAAAATGAAAGATTTTAGAATTTGGGATGGATATGTTAACATTAGTCACATTAAATGAAATAAATTCACATTTTGGGTTTATTTTGATACCTTATCTCATGGGTTTAACCTAGTTTTACCCTCTTTACCATTACCATGGTGGAATTTATATTCCAAAATTACTATTCATAATGAAAATAAACAAAGGAGACTATTTAAGAAATTATAAAGTCATGATTCCAAATATTATATCCGTTTTCAATATTAATTCTCTACAGGTGGAAGAAATCAACTTTAATATAAATTGGTAAAATGCAATGATTTTTGTTTTAGAAAAATGTACCTTTAAACATAAAAATTATCTTTTATAAAAATCATGATATTTAATAATTAAAATGAAATTAATTAGATTATTATAAATAAAATTGATCATATTTTTCATTAATACCAAAACCAAAATATATTGTGAATTTTTAATTACATTATTCAATGAAGTGAAATGAAAGTATTTGAATAAAGGTATTTTTCAAAAAATCACTAAAAATCACTCATTTCTAAAAAATATAAAATCATCATACTAAATTGATTTTGATATATATATTTTAAAATATAAAAATTATAAAATAAAATTTATAAATCTATTATGAATGGATTATAATTTTCACGTAGAAAATGAAATAAAAATCACCATTGAAGAAAACCATTTTTAAAGCAAAAAATGACTTCACTGAAAAATAAGAACTTATTTCCTAATAAATAATCAATAATTTTATATTGAGAATGATAATTATAAATCTTTTTAACAATGAGTTTATTCATATTCATACCTTTCAATTCAATGTCTATGGGATATTAGTCTGTTTTAGATGATAACAAATTAATAATAAATCCTCATTCACCTAAAACATAGTAATGTGTGTTAGGTAAGATATATATCTTATTATTCCTTTAAAATAATTTTTCAGGGTGTTATGTTAATTGGGTTCACATAGGGTATGAATGTTCAAGAATAATTAATTACCATTATAAATTTTATAACAGTGTAAAGAACACATATTCAAGGGGGAAGATGTCAATTAGAACAAATTGCACAAAGGTGTGAACACAGTTTCGAGGAATGATTCTTGCACCAATGAAACATGGAACACCCCATAGACATGACATCCATAATGGGAAATTAACCAAAAATATAAATGAATACGGTAACTGAGATTGATTCTAATGATTCTTAGGAAGTCACATTAGTTGAGAGGATGGGAGGTTAAGGTCACCACTCCATATTGAAAAGAATTATTACCTAATACAAGAATCTACTATAGATTTAGGATATATTGCTATTTCTATCACAAATATGAGTGAAGGGAGGGTTACACTACCTACATTCACAATCTGTTTTTACCATGAATTAACATGAATCATTTTATATATCAGAGGATCTCCATAAATGGAAAAATCTATATATATCATAGATTCTCCATCAGTGGATCCAACTGTATTTATTAGAGGATATCCATATTGTATCATTTAATATATTTTTATGATTGTATTTATGTAATTATGTTTTAAAGTTAATGTTTTTTATTCTATGGAATTTATCTCCATCTGGGGAGAGTATTGTTTTTGTTGTTGTTAAGATTGGTCCCCTGATAGTGTTTTTTATATATCCACTTAAAATCATTAAAAACACACCTAGAAATGTTCCACATACCATGACACATATTAACTTTAATGGTTATGTGAAGAGGACCAGACCATTTGTGTATCTCCATATGGAAATGAAAAATCTGGTAAAATAATCCTAATAATGATTGGTTCAGTACATATGCATAAGTAGACCATTATAGTTGAACGGGATTTGAAGTAGTATAGTATTCTCTTTGAGGATATCTTCTTTTCAGTAATATATAATAATAAGAATGGTAATGGGTTGAATATGTTAAGTTTGATCCTTAGGGATGCATCCTAAATATCCCATTGGAATGGGAATCAAAGCACATATAGTTTACTGTTTTTGGGGATTACACTCATGGGGAGGCCTAAATATGTAATTTTAAATTTTCTAGTGATATGATTAACTCGAGTCCCTAAGACCATATAATTCATGTATGGAGTGAGAAACTAGGAGAATTTTTATATTGGTCACATTTTATAATTGATTTCAAATTATACTTACACCTAAATTTGAATCCCACAGTTTTACATCCTTCCTCATCCATTGGTGGATGAGAAATGGGATACTGAGGTATGAAGGGGTACTAAATCTTTCAAGAATGGATACCAGCTGACTCCATGGGGTATACACATTGAGGAACCTTATTTTATCACAATGATAGATGAGGTTATGTCAATGATAGGATAACTAATAAGTAATGGGGGTCACACCATGAAGGATTCCCATTGCTATAGGATCGAATATGTAAAAATGTGTTGCTCAAATATAAAAGGGGGTGAATTGTAAAATTTAAAAATTCTTTTCGAACATTTAAAGTAATGTTTAAAAAGGTTAAACAAACATTCACATGACCTATTAAAGAAACCTTTTCAATTTTCTTAAAAAAAGATTCTACTTTAAAGCTTATAGAATCTGTAATATAATCAGAGTAAAAGAATTAAAAATATAATAAGGTTATACTTTCTAAATTTAACAATGTTAACATATAAAAATAGAATTAAAACTTTTAATAGTAAACTAGTATCATTAATATTCTTTTATCCCAAATAGAAGGGTATTCAAAAACCTTGGATATGGGTTCCTTGATTTATACATTCAAGAAAGTCTGCCATAGGCAAACCAAGGTAAGACCTCAATCTGAATATTGGTTTCTATCTTGCTATCCCCACAATCCCTCGATTTAGAAGGAAATCTGAAACTCTATCTTCCAATCCTGGAAGCCCACGATCAATAGAATCAGTTTCTACACAAAGAAATTATGAACAAGTTGTTCGTTCCTGAACAAGTTTTTCACGACATCTGCACGAAGCATTGAGAGTTGTAAGAGCCTCTGTCTCTAGAAATCACTTCACAACTTTTTCATGTTAAATTCAGTTGTCGAAGATAAAGTTTTTCTTGTTCAAATGGGTTTTTATTTATAAGCAAAACCTCCCCATGGTTAGATCCTCTCCAAAGATCATATTTTTCTTTAAATTTCAGAGGGACCTGGACATGTGGCAAACATACAGCGGTTAGCTCATAACAGATTGTACGACATCATTTTAAGTAACAAAAACGATGTTAAGTTAATGATAAATGTTAAGTATAAGAGAACATAGAATCTGATATCATTAGAATGATACATATAAAAAAATATAACATTATCAAGAAACGTAATATTAAGAAATCCAGAAAACGGATTCTTATGAATAAAATCGTTAAGAAAAAATGAATCATAAGAAAATGTAAATCAGATTGTGAAATAGGTATTTCATTTGTTCCGGAATAGGAATCACAAAATTAGAATCACATTTACATCGGATTCGGAATCAAAAAACTAAATCATATATACACTGGATTCGGAAATAGAAAAATGAATCCAATATTCACCGGATTCAGAATCATAAAATTGAATCACATATACACTAGATTCAGAATAATAAAGTTGAATCACATATAAATCGGATTCGGAATCATAATACTGAATCATATATACACCTGATTCAGAATTATAAAACAGAATCACATATAAAATAGATTCAGAATCAGAAAACTTAATCACAAATACACTAGAATCATAATCATAAAAAAAATCACATATACACCGGATTTAGAATCATAAAATTGAATCACATATACACCGGTTTCAGAATCATAAAACGGAATGACAAATCCTGATGACAGATCTTCCAAAAATAAATGAATGAAAAAATTGGAATGAAAAATCTTGTAAAAATAACTAAATGAAAAAATCATAACATATGAAAAAAACAGAACTTAAGAAACAAATGTTTGTGATTTTTAAAACATAATACCATAAGGAATAGAGAAGTCATAAGATAACCTTATTGACTCAACAATCTCCCCCTTTTTGGAAAGCACAAATAACTTTACAAAGGAATAATATATTGGCTTATATAAACAAGTATGAAAAACATATATCTCTTTTTCAATAATATTTTGGAAGAATACGACTAACTCCCCTTTATGTTATGTTTCCCAAGAAACGTATTCTTGATAATTGAAGTTGGGTTTTCTTAAGAGAATATCTCCCCATTAGATAAAAATTTCTTCTTAAAATATAACTCCCCCTTACATGGACATTATCCTATCTTTCCATACTCCCCCGTACTAGATTCTCCTTCTCAGTGATTAAATTCTTCTTTGAAATAAATTATCACCCTTTGTGATTTTGAAAAAGAAGGAATGGAATTGAGAAGAATAAGATATACCTATAGGGTTATGAAATAATAAATTCAAAAATAAAAGAATGATATGTAATAACATTCTTAAGAACATTTTAGAAAAAAGGATTATATTACAAACAACTTCTAAATGTAATGAAAAGTAATCCATTCTTATTCTGCTCAGACAACATCTTATTTATCAGGGATTTGTGTTTATTCACTACCTTATGATCTTCTTCAAACATTTTCAATAATATCTCTTGATCCTAATTCTCCATCTCTAAAGAGAGGAACCCTTCTTCTTAAGCAGCGACCTTTCTTTCTAATTCTACTATGACATCCTTCTCACTGCTAACAAATCGAGCAACAGAATTGAGTTGACTAGCTTTCTTAGAGATTGATGTCTTGACCTTGTTGAGCTCAGTTTCATAATTACTAAATACTCTTTTTTTGAATCCATGAAGTAACCGAGATGTATTACCTCATCATTGATATTTTTGGTATGGTGAATACTTTCTTATAAGTCACCTTCTGAGCTTTGTAATCAATCAAAAGGTTATTGAAGTCTGCTTCTTGCTTGAAAGCCATGTCCATAAGAAAATTTGTCGATTTTGTCTTTTGATTTGGGGTTTCTTGCATCATTTGACAATGGGCATCTATGTTTTCAAGCACCAGAATGGTACTGACCAACATTCTTAAAGATATCTTGAGAAAATAATTTTCGATAGATGAAGAGGAATCGGATCCTGAAACATATTTTCCTTTCTCAAATCATCTTGGAGTTAAAGAAGCTGGTCTCTCTATTTACTTAGAGGACTTCTTAGGCGTTTCCTTATCAAATGGAGCAGAAAAAAAATTATTTACTTTAATAGGGTCTCGAGCAAGAAGATTTTTTCATCTGAAACATTAAAAACAATTAGATTTTCCAGTTCATATTCTTCTTTTTCAAACATATGATATTTATATCCTCCTTGTCCCACTACTTTTTGAAATTCATCTTCTTCTCCACCTTGTTGTTCAACCTGTGCTTTCGCTAGTTCTTCTCCTAGTTCAAATTCAATTTATTCATCATCATCAACTTCAACCTCTTCCTCAAATTCTATTTCTTCATAAACTTCTTCCTCAACTTGTCCTACAGATTTGGAACCTGAACTCAAAGGAGTTCTAACATAATCTTCCACTTATCTTAAAACATCATCATCAACATCTTGGATTATCTGATCATCTATTTCTTGAACTGGTTTTGATAAGCCTACCACTTTCTTAGCTTTTAGGATTTTTGGAGTGACCACTAATTTTTTATGTACATATTGAGATTATTCTACTTCCTGAGATTTCGTTTCTACAACTTTTAGAAGATACTGACAAAATTGATCTTCCAAAGATTTATTCATTAACATATTATCCTTCTTTTATTTCACATTATTTTCAACTTGCTTGATTCCTAGAGCCTTAGCCTCTGTAGGATTTAGAATAAAAGAAGGGCCTCCTTCCTTTCTAGTAGCTGCCATTTCTATACACATTTCAACTGTTACATCTGAATAAGATTTTGGTTTCTTTGCAGGAAGATGTGTTGAAACCAAAACAACTGGAGCTAGAACTGGCAGGCTCGGTTCATCAAGATTCCATTTCTTAGGAACTGACTTTGAGGATTCTAGAACATCACCCTTGTTTTGGAAAACCATTTCTTCAAATATTTTCAATTATACAATAAACTCTACTTTCATCTTCTTTAGAGTGTCTTCTCTTTGGGAAAAATACATTTAAAGGCTTGGAGACTGATCAGAATGGAACATTCTGTTCCTGAAGACAAAAAATGATTATCCTGGAAATAGTTGTTAGGTACATAATGATCTGAGATCTGATGGTTCCGGCTTTTATTGCCCGAATGGTGAGAAATATGTACTTCACCAAGTTGATCTTCCTAAAAATAAAAATAAAATATAAAAAAATGATATCACATATATTTAAATAATCCGTATCTCCTGTTGTTAGAATAAGAAATACTTTCATCCAGAGAGACACCATCTTGTGGATCATTGAAAGATTCGTAATCTTTGGATTCTTAATATACTTAAGACCAAGAAAATCCATAGCCTTGACATTTTAAAAAGATCCTTCTATCCCATGGAGTTTGTTAAAGCATAGAATAGCCTCCCCTTCACACAGTATGTTAAGAACATTTGCTACCTTATTGCAGGGGACTTTATATAATTTATCATAGGATTTTAACTTAAACATATCCTTATTATTCTTTTGAAAGAACATAACAGATTCATAGAATTGAATGAGAAGGACAGGATAAATCGGATCCTGATATTTATCCTTATCCACACAGACACTTTCCCATCTATTAGATCTTATCACCTTAGAAATAAGGGAGTCATATTTTTCAAAAAAAACATAGGGCACCCTAACCTTTCCCTAAAGATTGACCATTCCTTAATATTCATGATAACTGGCATCTGATCTGCTGAGGATTCTAGAGTCATTCAGGGTGATAGAAAACTTTAGAATGAAAGTTTAATAGAAATATAATTTTAGCACTAATATCAGTAAGGATGGTGCAATACTTGAAAATTAGGCACCCATTATATAGACATGGATTTGGATTTTCAACTTCCAGAAGATAATCAGACAACTGATAAAAATATGATCTGATCTGACGGTTGAGATGGATATAGAAAATATGAATTTTGATATTTTGAAGTAAGGTAAACCAAAATTTATGAAATTTAGAAATACCAACAAATAAAACTTTAAATAAAGAAAATAAAGAGTAAGAGAGATTACCTTTTTCATAATCTGAGAGATTTATCTGTATTATAATAATTTTTCTAGGGAGTTTTAAAATACAAAATTTTCAAATCTGAAATTTTCAGGTCTGAAATTTTTAAATCTAAAATTTTCAAATCCAAAATTTTCAAGTCTGATTTTTTCAAATCTAAAAATTTTCAAACCCAAAATTTTCAATTCCGATATTTTCAAATCCAAAATTTTAAAATGAAAGAAAAAGAAATTAATTAAAGAAAATAAACAAACATATGTACTCCCTCGGAAATAATAAGTAGTATAATGTTAGGAAATGATTTTACAAGAAGTAGATATGAATGATTACCTTACAGAAATAATTACTAGATTCTATTTAATATATTCAAATCTATTGGAAGGTATAGCTTTTGTAAAAATATCAGAAAGTTGCACTTGTGTTCTGATGAATTGAAGAATAATATCTCTTTTGAGTGTGTGATCCCTAATAAAGGGATGTCTAATATCTATATGCTTTGCATGAGAGTGATGTGCCAGGTTTTTAAATAGGGAAATGGAACTTGTGTTATGACACATAATTTGAGTCTTAGTAAAACTCATACCATATACTGTGAGTGTGTGTTGCATCCACAACACTTCATCACTACAACTTCCAGCTGCTACATATTCAGCATTAGCAGTGGAAAGTGCTATAGATTGTTGTTTAATGAAAGACCATGAAACAAAGGAATATCCTATGAAATTTCAAGTTCCGGATGTACTTTTTCTATCCATTTTACAACCACCAAAGTCAGCATCGAAAAAAATTTTAAATTCCAAATCATTTCTAGAGGAATAAAATTGTCCCAAATCTAAAGTTCCCTTTAAATATTGGAAAATTATTTTTACATATTTTAAATGGGATTCTTTAGGATTTTCTTGAAATATTACACATATGAATACTGAGAACATTAAGTCAGGTCGACTACCTATTATGTACAGTAATATTTCTATCATCCCTCTATAAGATGTTTGATCTACTGGATTCCCAGATTCATGAATATCAATATTTTTATATGTTCCAATTGAAGTACTTATACTCTTTGTGTTGACATACCTGAATTTATTTAAAAGATATTTGATATACTTATGTTGAGATTTGTATGTTCCCTATGGTTTTTTTGAAATTTCAAAACCAAGAAAAAATGTAAACTCACACATCGTGCTCATCTCAAACTCATATTTCATAAGATTCGCAAAGTAATTAGTTAAGGATTGCTGAGTTGATCTGAATATGACTTCATAAACATAAATTTGAACAATCAAAACATCTTTATCATTTTTATTAATGAAATGGGTTGAATCAGTTGTTCCCTTAACATAGTTTTTTTGAAGCAAAAATCCTGAAATTCTATAATAACAAGCTCTAGGGGCTTGTTTAAGTCCATGTAATGCGTTTGTAAATTTATAAACATGATTAGGATATTTTTTATCTTCAATTCTAGGGGTTGATCTATATAGACATCCTCCTTTACATAACTGTTAATAAAATCACACTTAACAACCATTTGATAGAGTTTAAAATTATTGAATTCTCCAAAGGATAGAAGAATATGAATAGCTTCATGTCTTTCTATAGGAGCATATTTTTTTCATAGTTTGTGCCTTCTTGTTGGTTATAGACTTTTCCGACCAATCTTTCTTTATTTTTAACAATAACTCCATTTTCATCATATTTGTTTCTAAAAAACCATTTTACTCCAATAATAGAAGTTTCCTTAGGTTTCCAAACCAAGTTCCAAACATGATTTCTTACGAATTCATTGAGTTCATCCTGCATCGACCTTATCCAATCTCCATCACCCAAGGCTTCTTCAGAAGACTTTGGTTCAAATTGGGAAGGAAATGAAATATGTTCAACTTCATTTCTTAAAGAACATCTAGTTCTTACTGGTTTATTAACATTTCAAATTATTTTATCAATAGGATGATACCTAAGTAACAACTAAAAAGGATTTTGAAAAACATGTTCATCAGCATAAGGTAGAAAATATTCAGGGTTAAATGCTTTAGAATCATTTTCATGAATATTAACATTATCTTAATGATCTTCTATCAAAGGTTGGTTATTAGTTTATGAAAATATATTTGGAAAAGATTTAGGTTTTTTGAAAATGAAAGCATCATTTTCATCAAAATAAATCTGTACTGTTCTTTCCATAATGCAAGTGTTTTTATTAAAAACTCTATATGCCTTAGAGTTAATAGAGTAACCTATGAAAATTCCTTCATTGGATTTGGGTGAAATGTTTTGTATGTTATCCTTGTTATTCATGATAAATACTTTTCAACCAAAAACTTTGAAGTAAGAAATTTTGGTTTTCGGCCGGTCCATAACTCATAAGGTGTTTTATTTAGAAACGGTGTTTTTAACCCTCGATTTAATGTATAAAATATAGTACTTATAGCATCATCCCAAAAATGTTTATCTATAAAACATTCGCTCTACATAGATCTTGTCATCTCTTGAAGAATGCAATTTCTTATTTTGACAACACCATTTTGTTGAGGAGTTGTTGGAGCTAAGATGTTGTGAGTAATACCTTTTTTACTACCAAAAGTTTCGATATCAGAATTTTCAAATTTCCCACCATGATCAATATGAATAGTTATTAATTGTAGGTCTTTATCATTTTTAACTGGAGATAAAAATATTTTGAAATAAGAAAAATCTTCATATTTATTGCGAGAAAATAGACCCACGTAAATCTAGTGTAGTCATCTACTAGAAAAAACACATAGTATTTGCCTACAATACTTCCAGTTTCTGTTGGAAAAAATAAATCCATGTGCACTAACTGTAATTAATTAGAAGTTGTAACTTCATTTATATATTTAAAGCTAGATTTATGATGCTTACCATATTGATAAGGATCACAGACCTTTGAAGAATCAAACTTATGTTTGGGTAGATCCTGAACAAGTTCATTCTTAAAAAGAGTACATAGATTCCATAAATTTTAGTATCCTAGTCTCTTATGCCAAAGCCATGATTGATCGACAAATGCTCTAAGGAAAGGTAGATCATGACTTCTAAGGTCTTCGTGGTATATGTTATTCATATTCTCATGCCGAAGGGCACAGAAAATAAACTCGTCCTTGGATTTGTGAACTAAACATGTATCATTTCAAAAATTCACAAGGTAACCTTCATCACATAATTGGCTAATGCCTATGAGGTTGTGAATAAGGCCTTTTACAAAAAGAACATTTTAAATAATAACTTTACCAAGAAGAATAATGTCACCTATACCAACAATTTCTCCTTAAAAGTTATCACGAAAAGTTACCCTCCCACATTTTGTTTTAAAATCATCTTGAAATAGTCTATGTTACCAGTCATGTGTCGGGGACATCCATTATCCATGTACCATATGTTGTTGGTAAATCATTCATTTTCATGAAAAAGAAATAGTTAGGCTTTTGGAATCCAAACATTCTTGGTTACGATACTATTAGATAATAAAAGCTTGGGTAACCATATTTTTTTTTTTAAAATATGATTTATGAAATCCAAGGTATTGCACTCTATTTAACAAACATTTTTTCTTCCAATTCCCTCCACTTTGGCATTTAGTACAAAATGGGGCTCTATAAGGAACAAAATATTTATTTTTAGAAATTGGTTTTTTCATGAGAATAAAATAATACCTTATTATTACCATGAGGTCGGATCTGAGAAGACATTTTGTCAAATGTTTTGTTTCCAGGAGTAAATTTTTCCTTAAATTTCTTCAATGAAAAAATTTCATACTTTAGACTTATGACTAAATTCTGATCCTCAAGGATAATAGATTTGCATCTATGTTTATTCTCTAAAAAATATTTTTCTAAATTCATATTTTTATGATCCTTAGAAACATTATCCTTCTCAGAATTAACTTCCTCAATTTTCATAGAAAGATTTATTAAAACAAAATTTTTCACATCATGGTCTTTGGAAAGATCCAAAATTTCTTTTGTTAAAATATATTGTCAAGAATTAGATTTATCATGTTTCTTATAAACTTCACAATTTATCTTTTCATGCAACTTATAAAATCTAGAAACTTCTTCCTAGGAAGGAAAATTATAATCATTATATGATGAAGATGATTATTCATCTGAAGAAAAACCTTTATCTAGAAAATTTTCATAGAAAGAAATATTGGTTAATGATTCAACAGTTCGTACCTTACCCATAAGAAAATGATTTTGAAATGGAGCTCTGGATATTAGACCAATATTATTTTTCCTAGAAGATTCAAATTCTAAAGATTCATCAGAATAATATCCACCCCTATCACTCCAAGTGTCATTGGCTTTGAAGACATTCTTAGGATTTGATCAGTAGAACTTCTTCTAGTTTCTTTCAGAATATTTTTATTTCTGGTCTATCTTCTTAAGCAAGGGACATTATGGTCTGATATGACCAGTTTTCCTACATTCATAGCAAGTCACTTCTCCATCATTCTTATATTTTCCATCTTTATTGTTTTATTTACATTGAATGTTCTTCTGCCCAACAATCTTGTTCATCCTTCGAGCAAGATTTGTTAACTCGTTTTTTGAAGTTTCACTTTCACTAGATTCAGATTGAATGCTAACCTTCTTAGATTTTGATCTTGTAGTTCTCTCAGGAGTCTTGGAGGTCACATGATTTGAAGTAGTTGTAAATGAAGAACCTCCTTTTACATTCTTCTTCTTAATATTATCAGCATCTCTCTTTATTCTTGTTTCATGTTGAAGAAGAGTCCAAACAATTCATTAATAGAAATCTGAGTAACTTTCATATTCTAATATATAGAAGTTCTCTTGAATTCCCATTTGTTAGGCATGATGTCAATAATATTGTCTATAAGTGCTCCATCATCTAAACCTTTTTCACCCATGGATTTTATGCTGTTGATGATAGTCATAAAACTTTTTTGTACCATACATAGGGGTTCTCCACAAGGGAAGAAGAAACCATAATAGTCAGCCCTGAGAATTTATCTTCTAGTATCAATAACTTTGGAAGTTCCAAAGTGAGATACTTCAAGACTCATCCTAATACTATTTGCAGCTTCATAGGATGAAATATGGCTATATATGTTTCTATTCATGGAACATAGAAAAGTATTACGTACCATAAAGTTCAGCTGATATTCCACCTTTTCAGGATTAGTAAAGGTTCTATGTTCTTTATCAGGAATCTTATAATCTCTAGTTAACATAATGAAGTTGACTACACACATGTTTTTCACAAAGGTCTTCATTAAATATCTCCAGTACTCATAGTCATTTCCATCAAAGATTGGTGGTCTATTAGGATTGATATTATCTAGATATCCAACATGAAAGGTTTCCATTATAAATGGATATTTCTTTCCACAAATCATATTAGTAGAAAAAGTTTAAAAATAAATATGAAGAACATAAGAAAAAGAGAACATGAGAAAGAAAACTTATATGTGAATATAAGTATTTTAGAAACTTCCTTTGATACCAATTGTAGGATCAAATATGTAAAAATGAGATGCTAAAATACATGAGGGGGATGAATTGTATACTTTGAAAATTCCTTTAGAACCATTAAAGTTAAATTTAATAAGGTTAAACAAAAATTCACAAGACCTCTTAAAGAAACGTTTTCTATTTTCTTAAAAGAAAGATTCTACCTTAAAGCATATAGAATCTGTAATATAATCAGAGTAACGAAATTACAAAGTATAAGAAGGTTATACTTTATAACTTTAACAAAGGTAACATATAACAGCAGAATTAAAACAACTTGGTATAGTAAACAAGTATCGATAAGATTATTTTAACCCAAAGAGATGGGTATCCAATGAACATGGATAAAGGTTCCCTGATTTATACTTTCAAGAAAGTCTGTCTTACCCAAACCCAGGTAATCCCTCAATCCGAGGATTGGTATCTATATTTCTATCCCCGCAATCCCTCGATTTAGAAGAAAATTGGAACCTCTGTCTTCCAATCCCAGAAGCCCCCGATCAGCACGATCAGAGTCTTCACAAATCATATCTGAACATGTTTTTCCCAACATCTGCACGAAGCACTGAGATTTGTAAGAGACTCTCTCTCTAGAATTAACTTCATAGCTTTTTCTCATCAATGTTAGTTGTCGAAGTAGAAGTTTTGATCATTCAAATGGGCTTGTATTTAGAGAAAAAACTTCCCAACAGTCGAATCCTCTCCAACGATCATATTTTTCCTCAAAGTCTGAAGGGAACTGGACACGTGGAAAATATACAACAGTTAGATTATAACAGATTTAATGAGATCATTTCATATAACAGAAACGATACTCAGTTAAAGATTAAAGTTAAGTATAAGAGAACTTAGAATCTGATATCATTGGAATGATACATACAAACTACTCTAGAATTATTAAGAAAACGTAATCTTATGAAATCAAGAAAACGGATTCTTAAGAATAACATTATTAAGAAAACAGAATCATACAAAATATTAAATCATACTCTGAAATAGGTATCTCATTTGTTCCAGAATCGGAATAACATACACATCAAATTCAAAATCATAAAACTGAATCATATATACACCCAATTCTAAATCATAAAACTGAATCAGATATACATCAGATTCAAAATCATAAAACTTAATCACATATACACCGGATTCAGAATGAAAAAAATAAATCACATATACACTGGATTCGGAATCAAAAAACTGAATTATATATACACCAGATTCAGAATCATAAAATAGAATCACATATATAATAGATTCGGAATCATAAAACTAGATCACATATACACCAGAATTATAATCCTAAAACTAAATCACATATACATTGGATTTAGAATCATAAAATGGAATCTCATGTACACCGGATTCAGAATCATAAAATGGAATGAAAAATTGTAATGACAGTTCTTGCAAAAATAATTTAATAAAAAAACTAGAATAACAGATCTTGTAAGAATAACAGAATGACAAAATCAGAACTTATGAAAAAAAAACAGAACTTAAGAATTTTTTTGTGATTTTTAAAACATAAAACCATAAAGAATAAAGAATTTATAAGATAACCTTATTGACTCAACAATTTTCACCACCCTACATGTTTCTAAAATGATTATAGGGGAATACATGACTGTTGACCAGAAAAAAGGGGGAAAAAGTTCTACCCAATTCCCTTCATAATTTAGGAAATAAAAATAAAATGAATACTGTTTTCAAAATTGGGATGCCTCCCACCACTTATTCTTGGATTGGGGCCCTCATTAACAAGTTGTTACATAACTAAAAATTAATTAGGTAACATAACTATTAAAGAGGATAAATGTTGGAAATCCTTTACCAAGGGAATTCTTGTTAAAAATAGGGGGTAAACTTATGTAACCTATATCTCAGTCATATATATCTGAAATCCGTAGTGGATTCCATGATGATATTATTCTCAAATATAAAATTTGGGTATAATTTGATAAAATTATAACAATGAAACAACCCAGGTCGATGAGTCTCAATAGGTGGGTATCCCTATGAAATATTTTAATATTCTATGATTCCCTAGGAGGCTGATCTCTATAGTGATAACCCAGAATAATGGGTCACTTTGGTAGGATTCTCTAGGTAGTAGTTCACCTAGGTGATGTGCCCCAAGTGGTTGGTCACCATAGTGAAGACTTTATATCACCACTTCTAGTAACATAAGTTGATTTCATTAAGTTCTAGTTTCTAATAGCATATGTTGGATATGTTTCTATGGATTTAGTGAAGTTTCTATGGGTGAATTTATCTCTGTTCTAAAAATGAGGAAAATCATTAGTTGTGTGGTAACAGAGGTGATCTATTTGTATGCTAAATTCATAGGGTATCTAGAGAAGGCCATGAGGGTAAGGTGGTGTGGTTAAGTGATATAGGAAGAACATTATGAGGTAATGGGGAAGAAATTGAAGGAGGAATTTGAGAGGACAAAGTGGACCTCGGCGCGTATTCCTAATGTCTAGAGATGAACTATGTGAATAAACATGGTTGAAGGGGATATGAAATAAATCCCTTCATTGAACATCTGTATATTTTTTATTTTTAGTCTGTTTAGATTCTATAACCAGTTGAATAGAATAAATAAAAGAGAATTAACCTCTGGATATTGATTATAAATCATATATAAGTTTTAAAAATTAAAAATGTTTCTGGAAAGACCAATAACAGTGTGTTTTGACTTCAACGCCCCTTTTTTATCATTTGGTGAATTCAATGGAAAAGTATGTGGTATGATTTTATTAATGCCAATGAAATTCCATACCCCTAAATAATTGTTTTTCATAGAATAAAAATATTCATATTAAAATATAAATATAGGGACCTATAATTCATTACTAAACCAGCTAGTGGGATTTTGAGCTATCTCACTTATGGGATGATGCTTTTATAAATGGAGGATCACAAATCATGGCTATTGATTGTTTCCAATAAGGATTATTTCATCACAATGAACATATATCTTATAATATAAAGGTAAAAAATTAATGTATTATAATGGGAAAATAATGAATCTGGATTTGCAACTATATCTAAGAGAAGAGATCTATATGTCTCTACGTATCCCATCAGAATAAGAATCAATCCTAGTGTATTTATTCTAAGGGATCCCTTATGTAGAGAAAGTTCATGCTAATAGGGGAATAATTTTCAAAATAGGTTCATAAATAAAGAACTCTATGATAAAATATGATATTCTAATCTTGATTAAACAAACGAATGGGGATATTTTTTTCATTTCAAATTCGAACTATAGATATGGATCCACGTACTTGTGATGATTTTGCACAGATATAAATCTCATTCTAAAACTTTTATCCTAAATTTTTTAATATAATGTATGCAGTTTAATGTCTTGCAGTATTGTCCATATGTAGAACAGATTAATTCCATTATACAAGGACTATGTACCCTTATACAAGTCACGAGTTTAAAATATTTTCTATAATATTTTCCTCAAATGGAGGCCATGTAGGCACATCCTGACTGTTGCCTGAACTATATAGTAGGCACTATGAGATATGTAGGTTTTTATATCATTTGCATAAATTTAACTAAGTCCAATATAATTAATACTTATAGGGACATACGTGGATTCTTCATAGTGCATCCTTTATTATATTTTAACCTAACATGTTTTGTGCCTTCTTAACTTCAACTGCACGATTTTACCTAGATCATAAAATGTGTGAATCTATATAGTGGATATTCAGTTGGTTTTTTGTATAGAATTCCCTTTTATGTTTTTCATTTTGTTGAGTCCTAAAAATCTTTTCATTGGAAATTTATGGTCACGAAATTTGGACCTACATATATGAAATTTAATTTCAAAAAGTTTTGACCTAAGGTTACTATATTTTTTAGTCATATATATTTTACCAGTGGTTTCAAACCTAAAAATGAGAAAAATACACCACATTGAAATTTCCAAGGTTAGCAATTCACATTATTAATTGGATTACAGAATCTGTAAATATTATCCCCTGAATTTATGAGACAAATTGAAAAAAATACTGGGTGAATAGAATAAGAATCATCATGGGGTAAAACAAATTCCAAACTCACTCAATTGAGTGTGGTGAGAGTAGGCTGGTCATTACCAAAATCAATCCAATAATAGAATATGGGGTTCATTTGGATACATTACTGACATCAATGGCCAATATTTATTGAATGAAAGAATAAACATGTTTTGAAAATAGAAACTACTGGGAGTATGTTGGTTATTAACAGACATAATACATCCCTATTACCAATTTTCTAATCAAAGTGAATACCGAAAGGACTGATCAACTCAAGTTTATGGGATTATAGGAGAGGTATGTCGACTCAATTAAGATGCCGATGTCGAATAAAATATCATACATATAATGTTGTTTCATAGAGGATAATAATATTTCATTAAAATCTATTACCATTATTAATTGTATCGCAATATATGTAACATATAATCAATGTGGAAGGATTCCATTTGAAACCAATCCCACAAAGTTTTGCACATATTTTAAGGTCATGGTACTTATTAGAAAAGAACAAAGAAATTGTTTCCTATATATGTGATAGTCTATGTACCATATTTCCAAAGCATGGTGTACACAGAGAGTTTCTCTAATGATTCTTAGGATCTCACATTGGTCAAGAGGATGTGAGTTCTATAACATCACACCATGTTGGGTTGGATTATTTCATGCTCTATGAATATCCGATATATTTAAAGAATATTCCTGAACCCTTACAAAATCCTAGAATGGGATTAATTTCTATTCATATATTAGAAACATAACATTATAATATATTAATGTGAAAACTATTTATGTAATAAAGGTTCTTTATCAATTGAACCAACAATATGTATCTGAGGTTCCCTATAAATTTATACAATAATATGCATTAGAGGTTCTCTAACTTGTTTAATTTATTATTTTTTGCTTATTGAATTTATGTAAATATTGTTAAATTACATAAACCAATGTGATGTGAAATTTATCTCCATAAATGGTGACTATGGTTAATTTTATGTTTGTATTAGGCACTTTTTGGGGCTTCCTAGTTATCCTCATAAAAGGAAAGTGAACCCACTTAGTTATATTCCACTTAATGAGACCAATGTATACTTTTAAGGTCATGAAAAAAAACCACACCAAATTGTTTAACTTTATGATTCAATGTAATTTAGGTGAATAGTGCTTGGAAATGGCTACTGTGGGACTTACTCATAAGTATTCCTTTATAGGTAATAAGTTATAGGATTAATGGATCCATATGGATGTGGGAATGATGTTATCGATAATATGACCCAATTAATATGGTAATGTGTTGATGATGTTGGGTCTAATCCTTATGTATGTGTAATATGTATCACATTGGGATTGGAATAAAATCCCATATAATTCTCTTGTGTTGGGGATTACACCTATCGTAAAGGACCAAATATGTAATTTTAATTATACTAGTTATATGATCCAATCATGTACTAAGTCTTCATGAGTAGTGTTCAGTGTGACAAATAAGGAACATAATAAGATAATCCATATAACATAATTGATTCAAAATGGGACTTAAAACTAAACTATTTTTAGGTCCATGTTTTGGTATGGTTGTATTTGTTGTTAATAGATGATAAATGATTGAATTTGAGAAAAGGTCAAGTTTTGGATTCCAGACACCCAACATAGTGTTTAACATCATATTGTACATGAAAATAAAAGGTGATTGAAATTCAAATAAAAGAATTTTGTTTGCAATGTTGACAATCTAAAACACAACTAGATTCACTGCTTCATCATGGGTCACGGAATAACATTATCGAATTAGGGTTTTTGATAGAATGTCTGAAGCCTCCAAAATCATATTGAGTCTCGAATTAATGTTTTGATTATAATGAGAATTTTTATTAGAGTCTTCACCACATATCTAAAATCTGATATTGATTTTATGATTTTCGATTTATCATAAATAAAAAGTAATATATAAATATTATGATGCAATCCTTGTGAATGAAAGAGAGTAACTTGTGCTTCCAATCTTATAGAGGATTGTTTGGATTGAAAGATCTTGATGGAAGTATAAGAAGTTATATTTCATCATATTGAAAGTCATGTAGTTCTATGATGTTATAAATTTTTTCAATGAAATGTGAAATTCACGTTATAAGTAGATGTTTGTGGGAGAAAGAAGTTTCTAAAGTCAAAGATTTTTTGTCTCAGCTCATTGGTATGAGAACACCGTATGGTGGAAAGTTTCTAGGCTATGAGGATTTGATTGCAATGCGAGAAGATGATGTTGATGGTTTTAAGTTAGACTAGTAGATCATAAGATACAAATTATTTGGAGAAATACGTTGGTGAGAATCATAATTAGAAAAAAATAACCTACTAATGCTGACAAAAATAATTGGAGTGGGGTGGAGACTAATCCATCAGATGCATGACGACACCAGTAGAATTATCAGAAACTAAACTAATGGAATATGGGATCATCGGTATAAGGAATAATTAAGAATATTATAAATACATTGAATATATTTCATATATTTTCTTATTGTCAATGTATTTTTGATGGAGGTTTTGAAATCTGCACAATGTTCACAATGTTTTATGAAATTGTTTTAGATGGTATTGAGAATCAGTATGAGAAATCATTCAGTTTTACATGATTTCATAAGAATAAGTCATCTTCCTTTTTTAAAAGGTATTTATACTGAGGATGATTATCTAAATGAGGATCAATCTGATCATTGTCATAAGTTATAATGGAAGGCAACTAATCATAGAATGTCTTTTGGAGTGAGCTCATCGGAGTGACATCCAATAGAGAAAGGTTCATCCCAACAAGTTCCGAACAGATGAATTTGAAGCATTTAATTGAGTTCCAACTAAATTTAATAAGGATGGTTATAATGTGAATCCTAATAAGTCCAATCAAATACATCCAATTAGACATAGGGTACCTGACTCAAGAATATCATACTGACTTTTGTTGGGGAGTTTTTTTGAAATAATTTCTAGAAAATGTTTCAAGACCGATAAGTTCATAATAGAATTTAAGAAATTCATAAATATTTTTCATAGGTAATGATTGATTTAACTTTCATGTGGAGGAAGTGAATACATTATGATATGTATCAGAAAATAAGAGGGAATGTGAAGCTTGTAACTGTTGATACATACGAGTTGCTGAAATGATTCTCTTGCTGGGGTGAATAACTATCCATGGGAATGCAGATACTAAAAAGAAAAGTTTGGAGGAAAAACCAACTATAGCATGAAATGTTCAACAAGGATTGTAGATCATTTCCCATCATGTGACTTTTTACTCCATAAATAATATATTAAAAAATACATGTTGGTGGGACTGTCCAACATGGAAAGGAGTTGGTTTTTGTACTGAACCTTGTAAATATCATGTGAAACCTTATCTTTATATTCTTTACATATAAATAGTGAAATTGTGATGTTATATTTGATTGTATCCTAGCATTAATATGTTTTAAATGTTAATAATATTTACCTAAGATGATATGAAGCTTTCTTTTAAAAGAAAAAGGTACCACTAATTTCCCCAATCGTTTGGGAATAATAATTCAAATTAGAGTAGGACCCCTCTCATAGATCCATATCTACAAAGGAATAATTTAAATTTACTAAGACATAAAGGTATTAAATTTTTTAATGGTAAGAAATATCATATATATATATATATATAATGATTCCATATCATATTTTTCTTCGGTATGATGTCTTGGATGTTACTGGTGATGGATATCCTCCTCATATTGAGAATTCTTCTCTTACTACTACTGATAAAACAAATATTGATATTGATGGAATAGATAAAAATTCTTTACTCACATCAATAAATGAAAGAGATTTTCTTAGTATAATGGAAGTTGTAACTACCAATGGTTTCTGGGATAAGTTGAAGAACTTTTATGAGGCCAAGACAAAGGTGAGGAATAATCTTTTACCACTATGGGGGATTAAGTATTAAGATATTAAAATAGATGAGTATGAATCTTTTGGTGAAATATTTATAGGTATTAATATAACTGTTAGCCTGATAAGATTTCTTAGAGAGATGTTGGGGGGACTCAACTATTGTCGAAAAGATCTTCAGAATTATTCTTGATAATTTTGATTCCAAAAATTTATTTTTAGAGATAATGATATTGAAGCTATAACATTGGATGATATATAAAGTATTATTATTACTTATGAAATTATATTAATGATGTTTATGAAAATTACAGATATCATTGATCAATAAATGATCTTCCAAACATTATTAAAATGAAAAAACAAAGATAAGGAAATCAAAGAAGAATCAAGTGATTCAGAAGTAGTGGAAGAACAAGGATATTTCAATACAATTTTTCCCTCCTTCCTAATAAATTAAATAAGGAAAAATTAAAATGTAAACCCTTAAATGTTGTAATTGTGAACGTAAAAGAAATTTTATATATAAATTTTCTTTTAAATAAAGTTGAATACTTTTATTCTGAGTAGGAGGATGAGAATCCTTAGAAACAAAACTGTGAGAAACATAAATAATGATTTCCTTATGAAAATAAAAATAAATGCAATCTGTGAAAAAGAAATAAGAATGAATCCAAATCTAGAGAAGAATTTGATCATCAAATAAATTTCATTTCTAATGTTAGAAATGGTTTTAAATAATCATAAAACCATGGTAGCGATGATGAAATTATGGAAATGGAATGGATTCTCGAATATAATTCAGTACAAAAAATTAATCAATCTACCCAACTCAATAAGTAAATAATGAAGCTGGAGAAAGGCATTGAAAGAATAACTTTTGAGAATAATTACCATATAAACCAAGAAGAGAAAAATATAAAAGTTAAAATATGCCACAATGTGATCATTGGAGACATTTAAAGGAAATAGAAAAACTATGAAGAAAGATCAGCTGGAAAAGATAACATCAACATGAAATAATTTCACTTATAGAATAATGTAATGGGAAAAAGTTAAAGATAAGATAAAATAAAAAGATAATATATTTTTTGAAAGATAGTCTGAATGAGAAATAATAGGAGTTCATTGAAACACCATCAATGATTCATAAATCAAAATTTGATATAAGAATTATTAGAGAAAAATTGATCAACATAGTTGATCTTAAAGGTTCAATATAAATAATATTTTTTGGTAAAAATATTTCACCAATAAATATAGTAATTCTTTAAGACAGTATCTTCGTGAGAAAATTGGGCCACGAATTGTGAAGAATCAACAAAAAAATTATTTTCATTGGTTTTACTCTCAGTCTGAATGATCAAAATTCAGGGGTCGCTATTGGTGTTGTGGATTTTTTGGACATAGATTGCATTCATTTTAGTAAAGTATGTATCCTATTGGAAAGAGGTATAAATCAAGTGGGATCTATGAAGATCAAATAAGATCCCAATTTTCTAAAAAATTGGAACTAAAAATGTAAACTCAGAAGATGATGAAATATGGGTACGTTAAAAATGTGGAGAAAAAACAATTTGAGTCTGAAAAAAAGTTTTTCCTAGTTATTTGGAATGAAAAAGATTGCATATATAGAGTGATAGAATAAGCCTAAAAATAATAGGAATAAACGTGAAATGATTTTTTTGAATATGTTAAGAAATTTTATTAAAATATATCAAGAAACTGTGGTTTGAAAATTCAGAATAGATTGAAGAGATGTAAAGAAGAAGGGTATATCAATAAATTTGGCATAACAATTGTTCCAGAAAAAGAGGAAGGCATAAAATATTTGTTACAAACTCACTATAATAGAATTAACTCTAAATAAGAAATTAATTTGACATCTTTTTTCGAAGAATCTATAGTTGAAAAGAAACATGTTACAAGATCTTAGTAGGATGAACTAAAAGAAGCAAATACATCCAATTAAGAAATTCAAGGATAAGAAATAGAAAATACTAAGAGAGGAATCTCATTTTGAAGGTTACATTTGAGAAACTTTGAGGTTCCTCCTTATTCCCAAAATATTTATATTTTCTATAAATTAAATTCTATTGAAGCAGTTGATGTAATGGAGAGAATGTGCTGAGTCTCATATAATTATTTCAAAATAATGTAATGAGGTTAACAAATATGAATTTTTGAATGTTTTTTTTATAAAACTAGATATTCAGATATTTTTTGTTTTGATTGATGTAGGTTACTTTTATCAGAAAAAATCTATTCAATATTTTCAAAGAAATGAAATAAACAAAAAAATATATTATATGAAAATTATCTTCTGGGAAAAATTGATAAAATAAATAATAAACTATTTATTTCCACATCGTGTTCACCCATGTAGACTTAGTTTTTTTTGTTAAATTTTCTCTATTAAGAAACTCATGTGATACTTATGTTCTACTGATAAAGAGTTTTAATATTTTTAGATGAAAATATCCAACCATTTTAAATGAGATAATTTTTCAATTAGGGGAATCTTTTCAAGATTGGGCCAATGAAATTGATTTTTAATAAGGAGAAGTGAAAAGGATTTTTTGAGTGATTAGTAATATGGGAGAAATAAAGGAATGGGGAGAGGAAAGGTTGGGAAATAAAACAGCTAGTATTGTTTTCAAGTTGAAGTTGGTATGAACAACAATAAAAAATGTGGAAATTTTATGACTCATTTTTTATTTTATCAAATAGATGATAAATGGTTGCAGTTGAGAAAATGTGTTATTTTAGTTTTGGGACACACACCACTGGACTGACCATCTGACTGACCAAGGAAAGGAAAGGTGGTATAAATTCAGATAGAAGAAGGGTGTTTGAGAAGTTGACGATTGGGACCACCAATCATAATTTCTACATCAACATGGGTCATTGAATATTATTATTTGATTGGGTTTTTTGATGCAGTTTTTGATGCTAATGAAAATTTTATTGAGTCAGAAATGATAGCTTTGATTGTAATGAGATTTTGTGTCAGAGTCTGCATATGATACATATAATCCGAGGATTATTTAAAACCATGGAGTTCATATAAATCATAAGTAGTCTAAAAATCTTATGAAAATATAATTATGAAGGAAAGGGGAGATCTAGTGCTTCCAATCATATTGAGGATTTTTTTAAATACAGAAATTATTTGAAGAATGTGAAGTTATAATACATGCTATTGAAAATTATAGGATTATATATTTATACTAAACGTATTCAAAGTCCTGAATAATTTACGATAAATGTATACGTGTGTGGAAATAGGCTGTTCTTGAAGTTATATCTTTACTATCTTGGTTTATTGACTTGAGAACACCATATGTAGGAATGATGGAAGGCTACGAAGATATATTTTTTTATTTGAGAATATGAAGATGTTGGATTCCAGACAGACTAGTAAGTCACAAGATACAAATATTTGGATAAGAAGTTGATAAAAATTATAACCAGAATAGAGAATATGTTACAAAAGATGGAAAATATCATTTTAGTGAAGCAGAGACCGATTAATCAGACGAATTATGACACTGATAGAATCATCATATGTTGAACTAAATTGGATGTTGGATCATCAGTATTACTAAGAATAAAGAAATGAGAAATAATTTCAGGATAATACAAATATATGATTACTACTAATGGTTTTTTGTAAGAGGTTTTGAAAGCTATATGGTATTATCTTTATTCTAATTTTTTTTGATGATAATGAGGATCTGTATGAAAATACTTTCAGTGTTCACAAGAGGTCATCAATAGGGGCCATCTTCAGTTTTTCATATGCATTCACTGTAATGAAGAATTAGAATAAGGAATAAGACAAAAAATGGGATGAACAAATATTGGTAACCATGAAGAAGTCTGAATTTTCAAGATGATTTAATAATCATGGAGAAGTATTAATAATACATTATGAAGTCAAAGATAATGACATGAATAAATAAGAAATTCAGGAGTTATGATTTTCATTTACCTCTAAGTAAAATTAGGTTTACCACCATTTCATTTTTGGTTTCTTATAAATCGGGAGAACAAAACATTTCTAATAGTGGTGAAACATTTACTTGTATTGTGTGCTATGAGATGTGACTTTTATTAGTTATGGTATCTCCTACTAGAATTTTTTTTCAGGTTGCAGAAATGTAATATTATCACATTGATGTTCAATATGATCATCGGATAATGTACCAATGGTAAAAAACTCATTAGGGTGAGACTATCATAGTGAAAAAATCATAGTAACATCCATCAGATCATGGATCATAAGGTAATATTTAATAGGTTAGAGGAATTGCGAGCCTCCTACTGATTTCCTACTAAATTGAATAATGAATAGAATAAAGAGAATCAGAACAAGGGAAATATTTTGGATCCCATCTGACAGAGTGTACCAGACTAAGGAATATTAGACTAACTTCTTTTGGGGATATTTTTTGGAAAGAGTTTTGGTAGAATGTTTCAAGACCAACATGTTCTATAGAGAATTTATACTGTTCTTGAATATTGTATGATGTTAATGTTTTATTCATCTTACTTATATCAGAGGTGAAGACTCTCTGAAGTGGGTCATAAAAGAATAAGGAAATTTAATCTTGTAACTATGGATGAATAACCGTTTCTGAAATGGATTCTCATGCCTGGTTGAGTAACCAGTTTTGGTAAAGTGGATACTGAAAAGGATAGTTGGGGGTATGAAAAACTATTTAAGTAATTTTCCTATTAGGATTTTAAAAAACTCACTACTTCTACATATATATTCTCGAAAAAATATATTAAAATAATCCATGTTGGTGGGACTATCCAACATGGAATGTAATTGATCTTTGTACCAAACCTTGTAAATATTATGTTCATCCTTCTCATTATATTTGTTTCATATGATTTTTGTGGTTGATAATTTATATTTGAGTGGATTATAACTTCAAAAATAATTATAGGTTCGGTATGTTAACGTAAGATGTTAAGAAACATTCTTATAAAGGAAAAATGAACCACTAATTCACCACCCACCATTTTTGTGGTGTCGAATCTATTTTGGATCCAAAACAATAATCCAATAGTAGAAAAATGATCCTAATATTACTATGGATTGAGGAGATCATATGGTTGGATGGAGGGGAATGACATTATGCAAAAAAATTCTAGGGGATTGATCTATGAGGCATTCCCATTTAGGGACTTTATCCCCACTAGACAATGGATGAGGGTGGAGCTAAAGAGTGATACCTAGAAGGAAATACATGGGGGAAACTCCACTAGGTATTTTTATTACCACATCACTTCTTATTTTAAATCCCTCTATTTGGGATTATAAGTTTGTTGACTGGAAAATGAATGGTATTGATAACGAATATTTATCTTAACATTTCATGAAACATGAAAGTGGTGAATACCTCTACCTGAATCTGCAATATTATCAACATTGCCTCCATTTTTGGGCCCCTCATTAGAAAGGGGATTCATAATTTAAAATTCCCCAATTAACCTAACAAATATGGAGCTCATATGGGGACATTATTTACCATGGGAATGAATTATGAAAAATAGTTAGGAATGTTGGAGTACCATGTATCATGTTCGTATAAATATGGTATTTGTGTGGGAGTCCCTGAATATATAATCCTCAAATTACAGATTGTTGTAAAGGATGATGATATTTTATGAACGAAAGATCCCTGATTAATGGGACATTAAGGTGGGTAACCCTAGGATATGTGTTGCTATGGTGGGTATCACTATGAATTTAGTCACAGTTGTGAAAATTTCTCAGTGATTGATCACTATAATGGCTTTACCTCAGTTGTTGCACACAAAGGTGATGGCACTTGTGTGGTAGGTCTCCTATGTGATGACATTATACCACTACCTCCTATTACAATAAATAATTTTCATAATTCCTAGGTTAAAATAGGATTATTTAGAGAGGTTCTGAGTGACTAAGAAAAATTTCTCAATGAATATTTACATTCATTATAAAATTGTGAAAATAATCAACTTTGAAGTGACCCATGGGGTATATTTATCAGAAAAATCTATAGATCAGCCAGAGATAGACGACTCGGTATGGAGATGAATGCAGGTGAGTTGGGAATGGCATTCTTGGTGGTCAGCGAAGACCCTAGGCGAGGAAGCATGGAGGCTGGATAGGACTTGTGTGAGGTAAGGATGGTGGTCATAGATGACATGGGATAATTAACAAACCTTAGGTAGACGTAAATTTATTCTGAACTACCAACATCTAGATCTTTTTATTTTCATGTTTGATTATGGTTTGTGACAACTCAAATTTAATCCTTCTAAATAATAATCCACCACATGATAAGGTGTATACATGTTAAAAGGACGTTTTCTATTATAATAAATATCCTAAAAGCCATGAAAATTGGTTATTTAGTTTAAAATACATTATTTATCATATGGTTAAATTTGGGGAAATTTGTTTGTGCAGAAATATATTGATGAAAAAATATCCCATATAGAATTAGATTCATTAAAAATGAAATTAATCTTATTATAATTTAAATGTAAGGATATTTAATACATTCATAAATCGTTTGGGTGAATTTTGAGTTGTCTCACCAGTAGGAGGATGCTTTCCGAAATGAGGATATAAACTCAAGGATTTTGAATGATTTTAAAAATAACTATCTCAAATAAAGTTAAAATATGCTAGATAAGAAAAGATAGAATTTCTAGTAGTGTAATGAAAGTGGATTTCTAAATAAATTTAATAAAGGATATAGGGATTCTCCTATGAATTCCATGTAACATCCTAGGTAAATGAAGAATAATAGATTTTTATATTTATTAATATTTGAGAATTAAATATTAATTAATTTTCTTTTAAAGGGGTTGCTATTTTCGATAGTGTACCCGAGACGCAACAACATGTTTCTTTGAAATCTTACGTTGCAGACTAATAATATATTATTATTATTTTAAATGGTAGTTAACTCCTAGCAATTGTATTGGAATGAATGAACAAAACTAACTAAAATATGATTACACATGTATTTTAAATGTATTTACAATTATTTAATAAAAGTTAGAAGCTTAAAACGTGAATGAATCTAATTTTAAGTATAAATACTATAATATTCAGTAAAAGGTATATTTACCGCCTTTTAAGGGTGAAACCTCTTTAAATATAATTTTGGTCACTTTAATAAAGTATATTTGACCAAATAAAAACATTATTTAGAATGGGGACATCAAAATATACATTGTGTAATTTTTTTTTGAATTATTCCGATAAAGTTCATTTTTAATGAATAGTGGAAAATATTGTATTTCAATTGAAAAATCTGTTTTAATCTAAATTATTTACGTGGTTATATTATATTTTTAATTGGTTTAATGTTTATTTAGAATATATTTTTACCATTTAATCTAATTTTGGTCATTGGAATTAATTTCACTTTGAATTTGGACACAAACAATTGTCAATCTTTTGATAGTTATTGTTTCTTAAAAACACGCTATTTGTTTTAGCAATGTGAATTAATTTTAAATTAATTAATTAAACTTCTATGATTAAAATTCGGTAAAATAGACACAATTTTTGAAATTGGAATATCAAATATAGGGTAGGCATATTTTTTAGAATTTTTCAAAAAAAATCAATTTTTGATGAATAGTTAAACAACTTAGTAGTTGTTAAAAAACTAACTTTTTCATTTAATGAAATTTTACCACATATGTGAAATGAATTTAAAAAATCCGACATACAAGGCATTTATTAGAAAGTAAAATTTTGTTCAATAAGATGAAAATAATTTTTGGGGAATTGTAACTTTTGACTTTTATTTACTGCAGTTAAATGTAAATAGGGTAATTTTAGGAAAAAAAATATTATAATAATTCCAAATTACCTTAACACTTTTCTTAACATTATTTTATGATTAATATCCGGCGATGGGAATCCTTGGGTTGATTTTGGGACCCCATGGAGCCACTTATGAATGATAATTACACTTTAGATTAATTAATTTAAAGTAAAGGAAAAAATGACACAAACAAAAATCTTTTAGTAAATTAATTATTATATGGAGTAATATAAGTAATATTTTTGACTATAAATATTCATTGTAAAGATAAAATGATTTCCAACATCATGGTAGTTTTTTTATAATTTTTCGACATCGAATAAATTAAATTATTGATTACACAATAATGATGCACTGCTTAACTCATTAAAAAATCATTTAAACAAATAAGATTATAAATATTAAATTAACATACAAAACCTATCCAGTTCTTATTGGATGAATTTATTTAAACCATGATTCATCTTATCTTCTAATTTAATGAGTTTAGGACCTTTATAAATTGAATATAATTATATAATAAAATAATATTATCACACTTTCCTAAAGATCCCATCACCCCCTTATAAAAATCCATCATTCTAACCAATTCCTCACACATCTCAAGCCTTTTGGCTCATCCATCCTCTTCCTGATTAATCTTCCAATATCCATCTCCTCCTCCTAGAAGCCTTACCTTTTGCAGAATTCACATCAAGAAACCCTTTTGGTTCATACCAAAGGGAGTTACCCAAATTAAAGTTAACCGTTTTCTTAACTTCTTTTCTTTTATTTTACATCTCCAACCCTAAACTCTTTTTATTCATTTATTTTATAACAACACCAGTATAATAAATATACGAGTATGTTGTTATGAGAATAATTAGAACTACACTTACTCACACCTCTATCTAATGGGTGAATAACATACTGTTTCTGTGGATGGAAAACTAACACCTCACGAAATGATGATTGTTCGATTATCTCCTATCGCTTATCATGGTGGTAATTATGATGGAACATTATTTATATATGATATATTTTATTTTTATTTTTTCTTTATGGTTCTGTATTTTTTCTTTATTAGCATACCTTTATGGTTTCCATTATTGGTAAACGCGATATTTTCATTTGAGGAAGTGCAGACTACCACCCCCTCAAAGTGATATGACTCGTTAATGAAATATGTGGGACGTATAAAGGATTGAGTAAATGATATTATATATGATATTATACTAAAATTATAATATACCTATGTATCATTATTTTTTAATGTAACTAAAATTAAAAATATAAATGAAAGTGTGTTTATGCGTACGTACGGCTTACCGTCTCCATGAACGGTGCATTTTATGTCTTACCTCCAAATTATATGTAATGTTGTAAATAAATAAATATATATATAACTGATATATATGATATATATGATATCTAAATATTTAATATAATTATGGATATAATGGACTATTGACCACATGGACAACATGTAAATAAAAGGTGTCCATTTTGACTCAAGTACCAAATATCGACAAAATGAACGTTATTAACTTAAATTATTACATAATGTTTATACCATGGTAATACGTGATATAAAAAGAATAATAAACTTGAAAAAGGTTCTTAGGAAAGCAGAAATTATGTTTGAGATATTATTCAGGAGGTTAATGAATGATCAAGTCAAGTCGGACACAAGGTAAGGGAACTTATTAACCCAATCTCTATACATTGAGTTAATTTTCTACTGGTTGATTATGTCATGATATGACTACGTGAGAAATTAATTTTGGCGTCCTATATTGTATCTATAGTGATTACACATTATCGATCTATTTTCATTATAAAATGTTCTTTGTAAGGGACTTCATCTCAATCTTCTTTCATTGAGGCATATATTTTTCCAATACATGACTCTAATTTATACGTTGTATAATCACCTTTGAATTTTCTTTCATTCAAAGGGAATCCTTTTATATGAAGTGTTTTACTAAACGATAAAAAAAAGAATGTTTCATTTTAACATAAGAAATTTTAACGACCTTTCCGCCACCACACCTATTATTTGATCTTTGGCTTCCTTAACAACCTGTAATTTTTTTAAAAGGAAAATTAATACCATATATTATTTTACGTATTTTTGGTATTGAAAATGGTTTTGATAATTGTTTTGATACATTAATATATTGAAATATTATATTGTTATTGCAATGTATACATTCTATATTTCCTTTATTCTTATGTTATGTGTTATGATCATGTTATGGTTCCTGGGAATTGATTACATATATGGGTGGTTTTGTGATAAACCTAGGGTGAGTGAGCCCGATATATCTCTCCAATGCATTGGGTAACATGACAGAGGTAAACGTGAATGTTCCTCCTAAGAGATTTATTGAATATACTATGATGTGTATTCCAATGTAACTCCCTATGTAGGTGTGATTGCTACAATGTAAGTATGTTATGGATGTCACAAGTTACCTTTATGATTTATGATTTCTATGTGTTATTCATAAATATTAGGATTTCATGAGGTATGTAAAATAGTTTATGTTTTTTAGGTATTTATGAACTAATGTTTTAATTATTTTTTTTTATATCCCTTACTGAGCTTTTTATGCCCATCACATGTTTCAAAATGTTTTTACATGACTTAAATATGAATATGGTAAAGGATAGGATCAAGGAAAAGTCATGTTGTTTAAAACATAGAACTAGACATGACTACTTTTTTCATGAGTTTTTATTCTATGAAAAAAATGGAAACTGAGTAGAAGTTTCTACATTGTAATATTTTAAGATGTAATAGTTATTTTCTAATTCTCTAATACTCTAAACCTGAAAAGATAATCAATGTGAATTATTCATTTAATTCAATATTATGTAATGTTTTAAGGCTGGGTCCTTATAGTTGGTATTGATGGTCAGTTTAGAAAACATTAGGTGTTAGGGAATTGTTAAATAAATGTCCATAAATTAATTTATGGTAATGTTGAAATGATATATAATTTACAAATTACCATGATTCTTCACCTAAGATATGTTTTTTTCATAATGGTTTTCCATTGAGGAAAAATAGAATCTTTTTTGGGAAGGAATACAGAGGGACATGACATTCTAAATCAGCATCCTGAGATGGAAAGAAATCAGAGTTGAATAGATTGTTGTAGTGATAGATCAGTTGACAGAGGTGATAAAATAATGTTGTGTTTATAGATGATATTTGGGTTTTTTATAAGAGTAAATAGGATCATGAAAGTCATTTAAGGGTTGTCTTGCAAACCTTAAAAGAAAATAAACTATTAGGGAAATTTCGAAACTGTGAGCGTTGATTACAACAAATTTCTATACTTGGTCACATTGTTTAAAAAAATGGAATAACTAGTGATCCTACTAAACAGAAAGTTGTTGAAGAATGGAAATGACCCACAAATATAACTGAGATAGGCAGTTTTCTGGGTTTGGGAGGTTATTACCAAAGGTTTGTTGAGAATTTTTCAAGGTTATCTAGTCCAATGACTAAGTTAACTTGAAAAGGTGTTAAGTTAATTTGGAAAAAATAATGTGATGATTGTTTTCATGAATTGAATAGAAGATTTGCAAATGCTCCAGTTTTGGCATTGACTTCCAGAAATGGTAAGTTTGTTATTTACAGTGATGCTTCGTTGAAAGGACTTGGTTGTGTCATTTAACATAATGATCAAGTAATTGCTTATGCTTCACATCAGATGAATCCTCATGATTTAAATTACCCTACACATGATTTGGAATTATCTGTTGTTGTTTTTATGCTTTAAAATTTTGGAGGCATCATTTCTATAAAGTAAAATGGGAAATATATTCTGATAGAAAATGTTTAAAGTATATATTCACACAGAAACAATGGAACATGAGACATAGGAGACGATTGTAATTAATAAAGGATTATGATTGAATGATCCATTACCATCCGGGAAAAGAAAATAAAGTGGATGACGCTTTTTCCCGAAAATGTTATGTCTCATTAACCATACTATCTTTGGAATGAGATCATTTGGTTTTTGATTTGATGAAATTTGGCATAGAAGTTGTTGGTGAAGTAAATTCTTCTGTTTTGATTCAGGTGTTAGTGAAATCATCTCTATCAGACAGAATAAAGAAAGCACATAATGAAGAAAGTTAGTTATACAAAAATCTAGAGTTGGTTCAGAAGGGTAAGTTGCCTGATTTTAACGTTGATAATGATTGGGTTTTGAGGTTTGGGAAGAGATTATGTGTGCCTTGTGATTCAAAGTTGAAGAATGAGTTGTTATGTGAAGCTCATAGTTCTACGTTTTTAGGTTATCCTAGTAGTACTAATATGTACCAAGATCTTCGGGAGTATTACTGGTGGGATGGAATGAAAAGAGATATTGTTGATTTTACTATGATGTGTTTGACTTATCAACAGGTTAAAGTAGAGAAGCAGTTATCGAAAGGGACGCACTATTCTTTACCTGTGCTATAGTGGAAATGGGAAAATATATCCATGGACATTGTTGTTGTATTACCAAAGACATCTCGAAGTTATAATGCAATATGGGTTATAGTTGATCGATTGAATAAATATGCTTATTTCATTCCTTTTCAAGATACTTTTTCCCTAGATCAACTATCTCAGTTGTATGTTTAAGAGATAATAATTTTTCATGGTGTTCCCCTCTCCATTTTATCTGATCGAGGTCCTAGGTTTACATCTATCTTTTGGAAAGGCCTTCAGAAGTCGTTGGGTAATGAATTAAATTTTAGTACATATTTTCATTCTCAATCAGATGGGCAGTCAGAACGAACAATTCAGACACTCAAAGATATCCAACGTTCTCATTCACTTGATTACCAAGGAAGTTGGGACCAACATATTTATTTGGTTGAATTTTCATATAATAAAACTTTACATTCCTATATACAGATGGCTCCATTTGAGGCATTATATGGAAAGTGATGTCGAACAACAGTTATTTGGGATGAAGTAGGTGAAAGGAAGCTGATTAGACCAGAATTGGTAGAAAAGATGGCATATAATGTTCATTTGATTTAGAAGTACATGATAACATCTCATAGTAGGCAGAAAAGTTATGCAGATAACTTGAGGAATGATCCTTCTTTTGAGGTGGGTGATTATGTCTTTATTAATGTTTATTCATGGAAAAGTGTGATGTGTATTGGTATGAAGGGAATGTTGAGTACGAGGTTCATTAGACCTTATGGAATCCTGGAGAAAATTGGCTCAGTTGCGTATATAGTGGCTTTACCTCCATGTTTATCCCAGGTACACAATGTTTTTCATGTTTTTATGTTGAGAAAGTATATGCCAGATCCATCTCATGTTTTGAGTCTAGAAGTAGTTCAGTTGGAAGAGAATCTCTCTTATGAAAAACAAACAGTCCATATTCTTAACCATAGTGAGCATGTTTTGGGTAATAATGTATTTAACCAGGTAAAGATTTTGTGGAAAAACCATATGACTGAAGAGGAAACATGGTAATCTGTTAATTCTGTGAGGGATAAACACCCCCACTTATTTGATAACTGAATAAAATTGCGAGGACACAATTCCAATAAGGGGGGAAGGGTGTAACATCCTAGTTAAATGATGAACAAGAGATTTTCATATTTATTAATATTTTTTAATTAAATATTAATTAATTTTACTTTTATGGGGTTTCTATGTTTGATAGTATACCAGATACGCAACAACATGATTTTTTGAAATCTTACATTGCACACTAATAATATAATATTATAATTTTAAATGGTAGTTACCTCCTAGCCTTTGTATTGTAAGGAATGAACAAAACTAACTGCAATATGATTATACATGTTTTTAAATGTATTTACATTAATTAAATAAAATTTAGAGTATTAAAATGTAAATGAATCTAATTTTAAGCAAAAATACTCTAATATTCACTAAAAGGATGATTTACCTCCTTTTAATGGAGAACAATATTTAAATCTAGTTTGTGTTACTTTAATACATTCTATTTGACCAAATTAAATCATTATTTATAATGGGGGCATAACAATTTACTTTTTGTAAATTTTTTGAATTTTTTGGATGAAGTTTATTTTTTAATGAATAGTGAAAAATATTGTATTTTAAATCAAAACTGCATTTTAATATAATTTATTTATATGGTTAGAGTATCTTTTTAATCGGTTTTAAAGATTTCATAGAATATATTTTTACCATTTAATCCAACATTGGTCATTGGAATTAATTTCACTTTGAATGTTGACATAAACAAGTGTCACTCATTTTATAGTTATTGTTTCTCGAAACACGCTATTTATTTTAACAAAGTGAATTAAAATTAAATTAATTAATTAAAATTATATGTTTAGAAAATTTTAAAATAGAAAATATTTATGAATTTTGAATATCAAATATAGCTAAAACTGAATTTTTATTATTTTTCTGAAAAACATCAATTTCGGTTGAATAGTGAAATCACTTAGTAGTAGTTAAAAACCGACTTTTTCATTTAAATGAAATTTTACCACTTTTTTGAATTGAATTTAAAAAATCATATATACATGGTTGTTATTAGTATGTAAAATTTGGTTCAATAAGATGAAAATAATTTTTGTTAAATAGTAAATTTTGACTTTTATTTACCGCGGTTAAAGGTAAATAGTGTAATTCCAGGTAAACAAATATTATAATAATTCAAAATTACATTAAAAATTGTCCTAACATTATTGGTTGAGTATGTTCCGACCAAGGTCATCCTTTGGTCGATTTTGGGACCCCATGGAGCCACTTATGAATGATAATTACACTTTAGATTAATTAATTTATAGTAAAGGAAAAAATGACATAAACAAAAATCATTTAGTAAATTTATTTTTATATGGTGTTATATAAAAAATATGTTTGACTATAAATATTCATTGTAAATATAAATATATTTCCTAAATCTTGGTTTTTGTTTTAGAATTTTTATACATCTAATAATTTAAATTATTTATGACACAGCAATGATGTAGTGTTTACCTCATTAATAAATCATTTAAATAAATAAGATTATAAATATTAAAATATCATCCAAAACCTATCCAATTATTATTGGATGAATTTAGTTCGACCATTAGTCATCTTATCTTCTACCTTAATGATTTGTGGAATTTTAGAGACCGTATATCATTATATAATTTAATAATATTATCACACTTTCCTAAAGAGACCCTCCTCTGCCTTATAAAAATCCCCCACTTCTAACCAATTTCTCACACCTCTAAAGCATTTTGGATCATCCCCCCTCTACCTAATTAAGCTCATTACATCCCTATCCTCCTCATAAAAGCCTTAACATTGGCATAAGGCACTTTAATAATCCCTTTTGGTTCATACCAAAGGCAGTTACCCAAATTAAAGGTAATAGTTTCTCTTAACTTATTTTATTTTATTTAATTCTCCAACCCCTAAAGTCTTTGTATTACATTCTTTTATAACAAATCAAGTGTCCTAAATATAATACTATGTTTTAGTGAGATGTAATAGAACTACACTTACACACACCTCCATCTAATGGTTGACTAACATACTGTTTCTTTGGATGGAAAACTAACGCTTCACGAAACGATTATTGTTCGATTATCTCCTACCGCCTATCATGGTGGCCATTATAATTGAAATGCCTTTATATATGATATATATTATGTTTATATTTTATTCATTTCTCTTTTATATCATACCTTTATGGTTTCTGTTATGGGTAAACGTGATATTTTTATTTGAGGATGTGCGGACTGTCGCCCCCTCAAAGTGATATGACTAGTTAATGCCATATTTGGGAAGTATAAATGATATAGTTAATGATAAAATATATGATATTATAATGGAATTATAATATAACTATGTATCATTTTGTTTTAATTGCACTAAAATAAGAAATAGAAATGAATTAAGTGTTCATGTGTACGTACGACTTACCATCTCCATAAACTATGCATTTCATTTCTTACCTCCAAATGATATGTACTGTTATAAATATATATATATACTAGATAAATATTATATATATGATATCTAAATAATTAATATCATTTTTGATATAATATACTATTTACCACATGGAGAACTTGTAAATATAAGGTGTTCATTTTTTACTCAAGTACCAAATATCAACAAAACGAACGTTATTAACTTAAATGATTAAATAATATTTATAACATGGTCATAAGTGATATAAAGGTAATAATAAACTTGAAAAATTTTCTTAATAAAGTTTAAGTAAACATTAGTTTATTATTCAGGAGGTTAAATAATGATCGAGTCAAGTTGGACACAGGGTAAGGGAACTTCTTAACCCAATTTCCGTTCTTTGGGTTAATTTTATACTTATTGATTATGTCATGATAAGACTAAGTGTGAAATTAATTTTGATATCCTATATTGTATTTATAGTGATTACAAATTATCAATTAACTTTCATTATAAAATGATATTTGTAAGGGAATTAATCTCAATCTCCTTTCATTGAGGCATATTTTGTTCTTATACACGACTCTCTTTTATACGTTGTATAAACACCAATGAATTTTATTTTCATTTAAACAGGGTATCATTCTATGAAGCGTTTTACTAAATGACAAAAAAAAATTAATGTTTCATTTTAATGTAATAGGTGTCAATGACCTTTTCACCGCCATGAGTATTATTTGAAATTTGGATTCCTTAACAACCCGTAATGTTTTTAAAAAGAAAATAAATACCATATACTATTTTACATATTTTTGGTATTGAAAATTGTTTTGATAATGGTTTTGATATGTTAATATATTGAAATTTTATATTTTCATTGCAATATAGAAATGTTATCATTCTTTTATTCTTATGTTATGTGTTATGATCATGTTAGGGTTCTTGGTAATTGTTTACATATATGGGTGGTTTCGTGATAAACCTAGGGCGGGTGAGCCCGAGATATCTCTCCAATGCATTGGGTAATGTGACGAAGGTAAACGTGAATGTTTCTACTAAGAGATTTAGGGAATATACTGTGATGGGAATTCCGAAGTAACTCCATATGTAACTATGAAAGCTACACGATAAGTATATTATGGATTCCACAAGTTACATCTATGATTTATGATTTCTATGTGTTATTCATAAATCTTATAACTTCATGAGGTAAGTAAAAGAGTTTATGTTTTGTATGTATTTATGAAATAATGGTTTCATTCTTTGTTTTATATACCTTACTAGGATTTTTATGCTCATCCCATGTTTTGAAATGTTTTCATAGGAATTTAAGATGAATATGGTCAAGGATGGGATCAAGGAAAGGTCATGCTGTCTAAAACAAGGAACTAGACATAAATATTTTTTTCAAGAGTTTTTATTTTATGAAAAAAATGGAAACTGATTAGACATGTCTACATTGTAATCTTTTGAGACGTAATAGTTATGTCCTAATTCTCTAAAATTCTAAACCTGAAAAAATCCTCAATGTGAATTATTAATTTAATTTAATATTATGTATTTGTATAAGTTCAGGTCCTTATATCCCGTGGTAACATGAATCAAGATACACATAGTTACTATAATGGGTCCCATATGTAGATCATGTTCATGCACAGAGTGGTCTAATTTTAAATACAGGTTCTTGGATGAAGACCTATTTGATGAGAAATCCAATGAAGAACTAGTTCATACATAGGTGAGGGAATATATTTTCATTTCTCTATATAACCATAGATAGTGATCTATGATCTAGCGAGGAAGTGGCATGGATATAACTCTCATGATAAAATGGTTACCATATAATATTAAAGCTACTCCATTCATTTTAATGTCCTTTAGAAGGGAACATATATCATACAACATAAATTCATGGTTAAAGGACTATTTAAACTCATAGATGCGATGAGGAAAAAATATTTTCTCTATTTTATTCCAAGGTTGGGGGCCTAATAAGTAGATGTTGACTATTTTGGGGATGTATTTTGTACCCCACATGTTTTACGTCAATTTCAATCGTTGAAGTAAATTTTTCCTTATTCAAATAAAAATTAGACCTAGCAAGATATACATATCGTATTCTTATTCCACCCTTAATATATTTTTAATCTAATAACTTTTATGCCTTTTTTAGTTCAACCGATCAATTTTAACAAGATATTAAAAAGAGTGTATCTATTGAGCATAGAATAAAATTATTATTTTTATCTGAAATTCCGATTGTGGGCTTTCATTTAGGAGTGTACTATATCTCATTTACTAGGTTTTTTATGTTCATATGGGTAAAAAACATAGATGATGTTTTTGGTTGCCAAAATTTTACTAAATTATACTGTAGTTTTGGGTTTTTTATATTTTACCAATGGTTTATGACATAAAAATGTTAATGATACACATGTTTAAAATACCTTTGTTAATTAATTATCTCAAAAAATAAGTTTATAGAATGATTAAATCGCAACCCCTCAATGATTGAGTTATTTTTAAATGGAAAAATCCAAGAATAGAAGAACCAGTAGTAATGGAAGAAAAATAATTCCACCATAAGTCAATCGAGACTGTTTGGATTAGGATAGTTGTTACCATACATAGTAAAATGATAGAATGTAGAGTGTCGGTGGATATTTATGGGATTATAATGAACATTTTTAATAGAGGAAAACTAATTACATTCACAATTGTTGCAAACTAGTGGGAGTAGTCTAGCTATTATCATAGTCAATCCATCTTTGTTATCAAGTTTTCAATGAAAGATAAGACCAAAATGATTGATCGGCTAAAAGTAATGGGATTATTGGAGAGGTTTACTGACACATTGAACATTCCTAGGTTTAATTAGACATCAGATATATGATTTGGGTTCATTGAGGATATAAATGATAAATAACAAATTTATTCCCCTTAGTAACAATGTCACTTTGTATGGAAAATATATTCAAGGTTCTATGATTTAATTTGGAACCAATCCCATGAAGGTGTATATATAGTTTACGGTCACGTTTCTTAAAAAAGTGGAACATGAAACCAACAAGGTTTATCGAATCCACGATATTATATAGACATACTTTCATAAGGATGACGATGATTTAGGATTTTCTTAATTATTCTTAGGAACATACATTAGTCGAGAGATGAGGGCTTGGGATAATCACACCCTATTGGAAGAAATTATTTCCAACTTTGTGACTCACATAAAAAATTTAATATCTATTCTAGAATCCTTCTTACCTATAAGTGAGAGATTGGTTATGATTCCTATATTATAAATTGATTTTTATCATTTATTAATGTAAACCATCTATATGTATCAGAGGTTATCTCATATTGGAACAATATGTATATTTCAGATGATCAACATAAATGGATCTATCTTTATGAATCAGAGGTTCGTCATATAATTTAATTTATTAACTTTTAATTCTTGTTTTTAAGTGACTATGCTTTAATTCCATATAAATTGGAACATAAGAATATTTCACTATCCAAGGAGAGTATAGTTGTTTTGATGTTGGGATCAGGACCCTGATGGGGTATCCAACATATCCTAATAAAAAAATGGATTGGAATCCAAGTAGTTTGTTGCCACATAATGGGATATATATTACCTTTTCTTACAATTTGATAAGGACTAGACCATACTAATTAATTTCATGCATCTAGGACATTCACAACAAATATTCCTAGAAATGGTTGGTAAAGGACATACATGTAACAAGCCCTTTAAAGTTGGGATTACCTAATAGGAATGTATCCTTTGTGCTGTGTGAATGATCATATTTGTTATATATCCCAACAAGGATGGTAATAGGTTGAATATTATGGGTTCTAACCATAGGGTGGGTTTCTATGCATCTCTTATTGATGATAATCAAATCTCATGTATTTCGATGTTATTGGAGTTTACACCTATGGGGGAGGACCAAATATGGAATTTTGATAATAATAGTTTTCTGATCAACTCATGTCCCTAATATAATGTAATTCACACATGGTGTGAGAAACAATGAACTATAGAATAACTTTCATATTTCTTAATTAATTTAAAATGGGACTTACAACTGAACTACAATACCACAGAAGAACATCCTTCATTATCAGAAAGAGGATGTGGGAGGGGATATGGATGGAAAGATGGGTATCATATTTTGTAGGAAAGGATATGGGATTACTCAAGGAAAGATTACCATTTATGTATCTACTCACCTTACACCAATAGATGAGGGAGGGGCAGTGGGAGCATAAATGGAAAGGAAGACTAAAAGGGTTATTACTTAATGGATTCCCTATTACTGCCTTCACGTTGGTTTCTAAACCCCATATTCGGTCTTATAAATTTATTGAATGGAATAAATAATGTAAAAATGATACACTATTTTCTATATGTTTTAGGTGACTTGTAAAAGTTCAATACCACTACCAAGAATAGGAATATTCACACAACTTCTTTTGGGATTGGGGACCTTATTACCATATGGATTCACAGTTTCAAATTATTTAAAGAAACTAGTTATTAAGGAGGTTAACTAGGTGGGGAAAGTTATTTACCATGGTATTTCATGATTGAAAAGTGGGGTTTCTTATGTTTCATATATCCCAACCATATAAATCATATTTTGACTAAGTGTTCTTGATTTCATAATTCCCAACACTACTGGAAAACTATCCTTTACCAACGGTTTGGAACCGTTGGTATAGGCCTCCAAACCGTTGGTATAGCCTATACCAACGGTTTGGAGAACCGTAGCCAAGTAAGCCGTTGGTATAGGTCTATACCAACGGTTTTCCAAAAACCATTGGTATAGACCTATACCAACGGTTTTGGAAACCGTTGGTATAGGTAATATGGAATCTATACCAACGGTAATGCAACCGTTGGTATATAAATTCCAAAAATAAAACATCCACTGGGATTTGATCCCAGGACCCCTCGTTTATAATCGAATGACTTAACCACTAAGCTAACATCACTTTTGTAAACATAATTTCATAAATATATATATGTATTATCATAATTATTTAAAATTTTGATTTATATAATGTTCTCGGTTAGTGGATATGGAAAAAAATTAAAGAACCTATCCCAACAGTTTTCAAAACCTTTGGGATAGGTTAGGGGTGGGTGTATTCAAGTTGGCCGAATGCTGGATTTTTTTGATGCTTTTTCCCAACAGTTCACCAAAACCGTTGGGAAAGGGGCTCAAAACACACCCTTTCCCAACGGTTTTGGTCAACCGTTGGGAAAGTTCACTCTTTCCCAACGGTTCACCAAAACCGTTGGGAAAGGGCCTAAAAAACACACCCTTTCCCAACAGTTATGGTCAACCGTTGGGAAATGGTATCTATACCAACCGATTTTACAAACCGTTGGTATAGAAGTGTTGGGAAAGATCATGTTTCCAGTAGTGCAAATTGGTGAATAGGTTAAATGAAGATGAAATTTTAGGTAGGAAACAATACTATGTAATGGGTCACTAAGGTGGGTATCACAGATAAATGGATCTCTAAGATGTGATTTCCTTGGTGGTTGGTCATTAAGGTGATTATCCTTTATTGATAAGTAAATAATGTAGATTTCTTAGTTTGATAGTCTACTAGGTGATAGTTCATGTGTGGTTGGTCCCCTATGTGAAAAATTTAGTTAACAACATCCTCATACTTATGCTAATCTTAATTATTCATAGTGTGGATTAAGTTATGTTGGTGAGTTTCTAGAGGCCGAAGAAAATAATATCAGTGATTATTTATCTCTCTTGCATAATTGGGATAATCATGAATTATATAGTGACCCAGTTGGGTCTATTTTTATGCTAAATCTAGAGGCATGGAGGAGCTGGTCGAGTGGGTGAGGCGGTGCAAGTAGGGTAGCTAGGAAATAAATGTTAGGTGGCTATAAGAGACCTTGTGTGACGAATCATAGACGATAGATTGAACTTATTAAAGTTTGTCCTATCATGCTGAGATGAACTAGGTGAATAGAACTGGATTAAGGGTACTTCAATTTAGTACAAGTATCAAACATATATATCTTCTAATTTGTAAATCTATTTTGGATCCTTAAAAAGTAAAATTGAAGCACATGATGCTAAATAAGCACCTAGATATGTTTTATAGAGAATATTTGGATGCATACTGATAGAAAAAAGTTCCATAATGACAATTAAAATGTGTTTTTTACTTTTAACCCCTATTGTGTCATTTGGTGAAATCCACATCTTAGTGTGTGAAATTCATTTTCCAATGCCAACAAAGTCCCCCTATATAATTGGATTCATTATTAATGAAAATATTATTAATAATTGGTAAATTTTTTAAAACATTATGCATTCCTAATTCATCTAGTGGGATTTAGAGACATTACACCAGTCTGAGGATTCTTTCTAAAATGACGATCTCACCTCCAGAATATTGAATGTTTCCAAGAGGGACAATCTAGACTCATGGAACAAATATATTGAATTATAGTGTTCCAAATTCTATTATTGGTACATGGGAGTGGAGTTAAAGTGGATTTATTACTAGATCTAGGTTTGGATATCTATATTTCACTATCTATACCATGAGAATAAGAATCAATTCACACATCGTTATAATAATGGGTCCCTTATGTAGATCATGTTAATGAAGAGAGTAGAACCATTTCAATATTTGGTTTATAGATGAATAAATTTTTGATGAATGATAATATGTAGATCCAACTCATAATTAGGAGAGGGGATAGTTTTTATTTCACCATGGAACCATGGATAGTTTCCCATGTGCTTGTGAGGATATTTTATAGATATAAATCCAAGGATAAATAGGTTAGCCAACATTAGGAAATATACTCCATATAGTACATGGTCATGTTGGATGGACCAAATGTTATACAATTTAATTTTAGTAGATAATGACTATGTATACTTAGAAATTTCATGAGGATAAAAAAATTTCTATAATTCATTCCTAGTTCAGGGGCCTTGGAAGTGCAACATGAGTGTTGTCGAGGCTGTATTGTGGCCCCCTCAATATTTTCTCCTTTTTTTCACTGTCCTCAATATTTAAAAATTCTGTCATGGGGATGAATTAGTAAAAGATACAATTATTATTATTTTTCCACACATTTTGGTTTTTCAAATTTACACATTTTGTGCCTTTTTAATTTCAACTACATGATTATTACAAGATCGTGCAAACCACTTCTCTAGTGACTAGAGATTTAACATTTTCTATCTACAATTCCATTTAGAAGTTTTTAATCCAGTGATTCCTATATATTTTTTCTTAGTAATGTTATGGTAATATAAATCATTCCATGATATCTTATGTTGTGTAAACAACGTTTACTGAAGGATACTGTAGTTTTATACCATATATCATTGACTATTAGTGTCTGACAAGAAAATTAGTATGATACACAATTTTGAAATAATTTGGGTGCTGTATTCACTCAAATAAATGGATTACACAATGTGTATATCATAAACCTAAAATTCCTTGGTTAATTATAAATATAAATGTGTCGAAATATAATAATTGATAGCAATAGAGAAAACTAATACCACAATTAGTCAATGGAGACTGATGGGAGTAGGTTGGCCATTACCAAAATCATTCCAAGTAAAGAATATATAGTTCATGTAGAGAATGGTGGGAGTATAATGAACATTCATAATACCATAAAAATAATATCATGATCCCATTATGGAAACCAATGGGATTATTATGGTTGTCACTAAACTCAGTACATCCATGTTTATAATTGTTTTATACAACAGAAAAAAATGGATAATTTTTATAAGGTGATGGGATTCCAGGAGAGTTATATTGAATCATGGATATGTTTTTTATTGAATAAATCACCAAATAATGAAGTAGTTTCATAAGAAATAGGAATATTAAAGAATAATAATTTCCCCTAATTAACTGTATCATTGTGTATTGACCACATATTAAAGGTGTGGATATGCCATTCAGAATGAATCCCATAAACGTGTGACACATTTTATAGTCATGGTTCATAGACCAATGGAACTAGAAGCACCCAATTGTTCTCAAAATTTTCTATGATACAAACCTCATTTCCAACGGAAAGTGATAAATGATCATTTTTCATATGAAACTCAGGTTCTCACATTGGTTGAGAGAATGGGTGATTGGACGTATCACACCCTGTGCATGTAAAATTATTTCCAACTCTAATAAAGTCTTAAATTATTAATACATATTCATGAATCCTTCCCAAATCCCAATGTAGGGATGGTTACCCTTACAATATAATAAATTGGTCATTATAATTTAATTATGTGAACTGTATACACATATAAGAGGTTATCCATTAATGGATACATATGAATGGTTTAGAGGTTCTCTATTAACTTATCCTTATGTATGTATTAGAGGTTATCCATGTTATTTTGTAATTATTTTTTTATGATTTTCTTTAATAAACTATGGATTAAATATGAATATTTGGGTTATTTAAATGTTATCATTTCCCAGGGAACAATTTTTGTTTTGATGTTATGATAATACCTCAGATGGGGTTTCCTACATCTCTTCATAAAAGGAATCAGATCCCACAAATTTTTGTTCCATATAATCATAAAAATAATAAATCTTACGGTCATATAATAGGGAAAAAACTATGTTGTTTAATTCAATGTGGTTAGAAAAATAATGAGAATGAATCGTGAAAATTGATGGTGTGTATATAAAGACAATTGACTGTTTAGAGTTTCGAGGACCCATGGGAAAGGTATAATTTTGAGAGGGGGATAGATCTTATCCAGATTATGGACAAATAAGGTTGGAAATGGGTCGAATATGTTAGTTTTGAAATAGTGTGAGGTGTCTTATGTATCCCTTCAGGATGGGAACCCAGGCCCAAGTAGTTATGTATTGCTGGGGATTGAATCAATTTGGGTGCACAATGATGTAATTTTTATTATTCTAGCTATATCATAAACTCAGATACCTAAGACTTCATGATTCATGTTAAATGTGGGAAACAAGGAACATAATAATATCATCCACATTAAATAATTCATCCATTATAGACTCTCATTACCACCTTAATGACTATTTTCAAACCCTATATTGTGGATTACACAACCATATATGGTAAAATGGATGAAATGGATGTTTCTTGATTCACAACACATTTTAGGAACCATGTAAGAGATTCATAACTCCACCAGACTCAAGATGCGCTCTACCATTTCCTCCTAGATGGGGACCCTCATTTCCAAGGATGAGCAATATTACAAACACCATAAGGACATTAAAAATTCAGGAATTTAAATTGAGGTAAATCATTTACTAAGTAAATGAATGATCATTAGGGGGTACACTAGCATTCCCAATATCGTGGATATATAAAAATGGTGTTCATCAGATGGGAAATTTTTTTGAAAAAATTCTCAAATAGGATATTTATGTAATTGAGGATGAAAATTTTGGGATGAATGATCCTGGATCGATCAGTCTCTAAGGTGAATAGTCTAAAGTGATGGGTCGCTACGGTAGGATTCCCTAGGTGGATGATCACTAAAGAGGGTAGTCATTTGAAATTGGTCTCTATGGTGGGAATCCATAGGTATTTGGTTTCCTAGGTGATAGAACCCAATAAACTGGTCACAAAATTGATGACTTTAGATCACAACATTATAATACTTATGTTAATTTTCTTATGTTTTAAATTATAATAACCTACCTATTATGGGTAATAGAGGATTAAGATAATCATCATGGTGAGACTTTATCAACCATTTAGATGGGGTATTTTTTGTATGTTTTGACCCAAGGGGTTAATTTATAGGAATCATTTAAAGGTTGGGTGGAGCTGGCCAAGTCGGTGATGCGGTGCACACTGGAATGCTAGGTAGTGCATGATGGGAGGCTAAAGTAGACCCTATGTGAGGTTTCATAGTAGAAAAAGAGGACAGGGGAAAGTCAGTCCTAGTAGCCGTAGAGGACTTAGGTGAATGGACCTAGCCAAAGGAAACATAAAATTCTAAAAAAAGTTGGACATCCATATCTTTTGATCTATAGTAACATTTAGGGTATGTGACCTCTAAAATTGAATCATTGGAAGTGATATAAACTATTATATATGGCTTATAAACCACAATAGGATTTTATATAATGAAAAAATGTTCCCAAAAGTCCCTCAAATGGGTTTTTTTTGAGTTTTACCCCATATTGTTTTAGGATATTGAGATATCTATGGAAAAATGTGTCGAATGAATTTTTTGATGCAAAAAGTGCCTCTATTTTGAATTATCTTTATTTACAATGAATATAATATGATTGTATTGAAAATATATGGAACATTTATATATTCCCAAATAATTTGGTGGGATAAGGTGTTGTATCACCTTTGGCAGGACGCCTTCCAAAATGATGATCTCAACTGATGGATTTTTAGTGTTTCCAAGAGGGAATATATAGAAAAAGATAAAAATATCATGAAATAAAAAAGTCCAAATTTCAGGATTTAAATGGGAGAGGATTAAAAGTGGACATGGAGTTTGATATATGGTGTGTGATCTAGGTATCTCTACATATCTCATGAGAATAGGAATCAATCCACATGTAGTTATTATAAAGGTTCCCTTATATAGATCATGATTATGAATAGAGGGGATTAATTTTTGTCAATGGTTTTTAGATGAAGAGAACTATGATGAAAGATCCCATGTAGATCTAGATCATGCATAAGAGAGGGGATATTTTTTCATTTCACCATGGAAACATGAATAAGGATCTATTTTTTTATGAGGATGTTGTATGAATCTAAATCTCATGCTAGAATGGTTATCCCACATTTGGTAATCTACTCTATATATTAAATGGTCATGTATAATGGACCATATGTTGTAGAATTTAATATCAATAGATAATGACTATGTACCCATATATAGGTAATGAGGAGAGAAAATTTAGTCTAATTTTTACATATGTTTAGGGACTATCAAGAACTTATTATAAATTTTTTGGGTCGTAAGGTGGGACACACAAATATTTTGTCTTTTAATGTCATTTTCCTAACTTTTTTTATGTCAAATGCAAAGAAAACTTAGCAGGAAATACTTAGATTCTATTTAGTCAGCATTTTATGGGGTTTTTATCTTAGCATGTTATGTACCTTCTATATTTAAACTACCTTATTTTTCCTAGATCATGCCAATAGTGTCTATACTGATAAGAGAGTATATGTTTTTATTAAAAAATTCCCTTTTGTGGGATTTAATCTCATATATTGTTATGTCTATTTTCATATGCAATTTATGTTCATGAATTTTAGACCAAGAATGAGTATGATAGACACTTGTGAAATGCCTTGGCTGTTTGATTCACTCAAATAATAGTGTTGTGGAATGTTTAATTAAAAACCCATCAATATCTATATAAATTTCAAATGAAAACTTGTGAGAAAATAATAATAATGAGAAATGGTGAAAAACTAATTTCACACAAATTCAATCAATATTAGTGGAAGAAGGCTGGTCATTACCACACATAGGCTAGGGATATCATGTGGGGGTTGGGTGTAGAATGATGGGAGTATAATAACCATTAGTAATTGTGTAAAACTAATACCCACTCACCTTATGAAACCCAATGGGAGTAGGTTGATTATTAACACACTCATTTCATTCATGTTACAAGATATTATATGACAGAGAAATCAAAAAAGAATATATTGACACAGTTTTATGGGATTCTTAGAGATATATATTAATTCAAGGAACTGGTTGATGTTGAATCATAAATTATGTATACGAGGTGGGTCTATATAGTATAAGAATGTTAAAGAATAATTCATGCCTAATTGTGTCAGTATATAAGGAACACATATTCATGTAGGGAATATGTCAATTTGGACCAATCGCATGAATCTGTAGACACAGATTAAGGCCATTGTGATTGAAAAAATTGATTCTATAGCTTAATTTCAGGAATATTTGAACAATAATACAAGAATATTTACCCCATATTTGGTATATAGGCCAAGGATACTCCAACATATTTTGAACATGAACAGAGACATTATGTGTCATAATCTCGGGGATCCTGGATATGAAGTAGTTCAATAGGATAAATACAAAACAAATTATTGTAGAACATATTTGAAATTCATAATAAATTGTGAGGTTTTCATGATATATATAGACAAAATTGATTTTTTTACTTGGAATACAGATTCCTATTAATGATTTTTCATCTTAATAGTGAATATACAGAGCAAAATCTGCGGTGTATCATGCATAGTCTATATTGAAGTGTCATGTAGAGTTGGATACAATTTCAACTAAAAGACAATAAATGTTTTTTAGGATCCTATATTATAAATATATGAAATATGGTTTATGAAAATGATATTTTTAAATATTATTATGCATGAATTTAAACATGAGGCTATAGTGATTGGTACACTATAATAGCATCAATAGTTTTTGGCTAAAACTCCATATGGTTCTCATAAAGATCCTTCTCTATGAATTTATCCTACATGTAGAGAAAAGTGAATTTTATTTTCTTTATGTATGTGGCTTAGATAGTGGATCTCGATTTCACTATGTATCTCATCCGAATGAAAATTAATCCACACATCATTCTCTATGGGAAAATAACTTCACAAATCTATTTCATGCATAATGAGCAGAGGTATTCTCTATTTTTATTTATGAGGTAAGAACTAGAATCAATGGTCCATGTATCAAAACATATCTCTCCAAAATGAGAATAAATACATAAAAAGATATTTAAAATGAAGATGTAACACCCGAAGTTTTTAAATGTAAAAAATTTGGTTTGATAGCCTATACGATATGCCACATCGAACCGAAAAAAATTATTATTTGAATAAGACCATTTTAAAATGTAAATGTAAATTATTTATATGATCAATATTAAATACATTATGATACATATATATATCCAATATATTCCTAAATTCTTAGAAACTAATCAATCAATTTATGGTAATTAAATTTTGATCTTAAAAATATGATTTCATTAATAATGTTGTTTATTGTATTTTATGAAAAAAATTTATTTTAATTATTTTATATAGCAATTTTAAAATATATTTGATAAATAAAATTACATTTTTTTATCATCATATAAAAATTAATTTATGTTGAAACTTTTGGATTCATAAAAAAATATATATTTCTCATTGAATAGTGAAGAATACAGTTTTATGTTAAATTTCTTTTTCTTTTAATAATTATTTATTTTAAAAGGAATATTTTATTATAATTTTATTTAAATTTAAGATATTAATTATTTATTTATATTTAATTAAATTAATTTCATTTATATCATCTTCATAAAATATTTTAGTATTTGTTTTTTTAATTATTAAAAAAGCATTTTTACTAAAACTATTCTAAAATGCATAATATTTCTCTATTTTAACAAAATAAAATAACATAGAATGAAACATTTTATAAATGAAAATTTTAGATTATATATCTATCGTTATGAATTTAAATTCATATAAGGAATATTACTTTATATAGAGTTAATGTAAATTCCACTTTTCCTTAAAAAGGTGTTTTTAGAAAAAAATATTCTATCATGATTGCGATTTTTATATTAAATTAAATGATTACACCTCTGTGAATTGATATTGATAAAATTTATTCCATTTCTAGAGTGGTCATAATTAATATTAGGTAATAAAGACAGCTTTGTTTTTTAGCAATATGTATACTAACTGTAGTAAATATTTATTACCAGATTTAATGAAAGATTGATGAATTACGGGAAAAAATAATTTTACAATGACTTGAAACATAATAAACCTAATTTTATGAATGTTTAAATTAACATTTAATTGAAATTATTTTTATATTTATTCATTTTTTAACTTTATAAATTTTTAGGAAATCATTTGAATAAAAATTATATTTTGATATGATAAAACATAAATTGTATTTTTAAGTGATTGAATTGAAATTAATCCATTCACTTTAATGAATTAATGGATTTTTTAATTCAAAAATATAAAAAAAATATTTTTAAATTATTATTGATAAATTTAATTTATAATATAGTTTTTTTGATGAAAAGTTTAATTTCTATAATGGTTCGAAAACTGTTATTATCAAAATGCCATCATTTATCAGTTTTGGCCTATCATCATGTGATGATTTTCATAAATGGTCCAAAAAACCATCATCAATAAAATGGTCTGCCAATTCATTAAAATCTTGGCCTTTGTGATATTTCATGGGTTCATCCATAGTGAGTCTATCAGAGAGAAATGGTAATTCCTTAGAATAAGATTGGTGGTATTAATAAGAAGGTGGTGGGAACTAATATAGGAATCAAGTTTGATATAGGGAATCCCTCTGATCATCTTGAATGGAACTTCATCTATTGGGTTATGAAAAACATGGGATTTTAAGACTAGGTTATTGATTTGTTCTTCTGGTGTTTTAGCTCACACAGGTTTAATATTATATTCATTGGTACACAATACGACTTCTTGAAACTAGTTACGGGGATAATATAAGGTGAACCTCTATCACCTATAATATTCATTATGACTCACGACTCACTTAACTGATATGTTAATTATAACATTCATCTTGGAATCAAAAATACATTTTGATGAGGATCCCATCTATCTGGGGTTTCTCAACTATTCATTGAAGATGAATTTATATTCTTAAATAGGTTTAAGGGATCCATCAATGGTTTAAATAAAATCATGGATTATTACACTAAGTGTATTTTGAAGGTCATGTGTAAGGATAAAATACATTTGATCCTTACAAATCCCTACTTGGAATGAAGAATGAGTAGTATTGAATCGAGCATGGGTATTCACATGAAGGTTTTCCTATGGTGTATTTGGGAACCACAATAGCTCTAGGAAGAACTCATATCAGGAAATTTGATGGCTTGATCAGTAAAACAACTATCAGAATTACTAATAAGAAAAATCAGTTATTATCCTTCAATGAGAGAATATAATTTGTTAATATTTTTCAAACTCTTATCCCTACACAAACCCTCTCGGTTCTAAAGAACACTGAAAATTTTTTACACAATATTCATAATCTATTAAATTGCATTATATTGGATGCTCAGATCGAGGGGAGATGTCACTAGTCTTCTTAGAAGAATCTTGCGAAATCAGTGGAGTCTGGAGGTATTCTTGTAAGAAATAACAATGAATTAGTGTATTTTATTCAATTAAACCTATATAGGTAATCCATTGATGGTCACAATTTATGTATAATATTCTTGACTAACAATATAAGATTATTTCTTAACACAACCATAGGGAAATCATCCCCTTAATTTAATTCCCTGTAGTTCCACATTATGGTGCTTCAACTCCACTCACATTGGATTATTGGTCATAGAGATATCAACTTTTGGTCATACAATTTTTTCAGTATTGTCCTTGGATTCCTTGGGAACCTCAAGAATAATTAATACTTTAGATAAGACATCTTCTTTACATATTTAATCAGTGCCATAATTGTTCCCATTTAGAGAATGATATTCGAAAGGATTAACCTAGAGGAGACCTCTGATGCATGTGTGTTCATGGGTACCCTCTCTATATCCTTTTCAACCAAGTCATGCTAAAAGGTTACAAAAATAAACCTTGATATTTTATGATGTGGTAAAATTATATGGCTCATGTTCATTCGTTAGAAATTCATTTTTATACTATGAAGGTTCTGGAACAACGCCCTTCCCACTGACATTGTGGTCAAATGTAAGGGAATTCTTCTATATTCCAGATTCTCATGTTTTAGGATTCCTTATGAGGTGTCCACATTCCATCTATTCCTCCGTAGAAACTATAGTCAGGTGATTTGGGTCTTACAAGGTGATTTATTGTGATGTTTCCCATGGAATCATCCCTAGACGATTTTCTTCACTAGTAGTTTAGCGCTCTACCAATAATAAGAAGTATGAGAGGCTTCACTCTATCCTTCTCAAGGTGGATGTTGGATCTTATGGGATGAAAGGAATAAGTCACAGTACACAGTCACTCCCTCTAATATGGATCTTGTGGTTTAGGCCAGGACCTTAGAGGTTGATCTTGTAGGGATTCTCGACCGGTTGGATAATACTCCCTTTCTCATGGGTTTTATAACCATAAGACACTCACATGTTTTTTCCAGCCCACAACTAGCGGGTCATTGGGATAGATTGAACACCACACCCCACTGTATTATTATGAATATTTATCTCACTATTTCTCAAGGTATCATGTGGGGAGGAGGTGTCGTTTGTGACTCCTAAGGCTCCATCTTTCTCTCCTTTATCTCTTTTGGTGGGACTGGAGACTCTATCAAGGAAGAGCAGGAGGCTATGCCTAATGGTTTTGAATTATGTCGTTATAAAAGTATCACATTGGTTTCACTGTAGATGGACTTCAATTTTTTTTAATTCTCTAACAATACTCTCTTGGATTCCTTGTAATGTCACATAGATGATTCACAAATGAAAGTCCCTCATTTTATCTGGCACTAATCCTTTTCACATATGGATTGAAGGGAATATCTTGGCTGACTGTTTGTCCTCCATGGCCTCCCCAAGGTCCCTTCCTGTGTTTTTTATAGAATAGGATCTCTTCCCAAAATGGTAATAATATTTACATGGGGGATATTATAGGTATACACTTTTATAGTCCCCCTGGATGATATTGTACTCTCTCTCCAACCATTTTTAATAAATTCTATGATTTTTGTGAATATAAACACAACCAAGATCCAATTTCTCTTCATTAAAAATCCTTTGATAACATATTTACTAAAACATACCCTCACTAGAGTCATTCCAAGGTTCCCTTGAGTGCTCAAGATGAACCCCCAAGCATTTGATGTCCTAGTCTTAAGGTAAGGGATCTTACTCTATCCTATTTTTTATCAAGAACATCTTTTATGTTATGTCCCTTAATTTTCATTTGTTCATATTTGGATATGTTCATCAATTTCCCCCTTTACTATACATTTTTCTTCTAAATTATGAGAGACCCTATTTAGCCTCAATAATCCATCCCCTAAACCATTATGTATACCCATTACCATGCTGAAATTTATTAAGGATCATTTTTTCCTACTCTTTATTTATGTATCTTCTTTATCATATGCGGTTTCTGTAATTTATAATATTGGTATATGCTATTAAATATCCCCCATACTTCACCTACATGGACTAAAAGATGATATAACCCTTTCACTATCATCTAGAACTTCCATGAACATTTTTATTCCCTTATTTTGCTGCCAAAATTACACTGTGTTATTCCATGACAAACAATTGTATAGTGAATAATGTTACCCATTTCATATCAAGGGTGATCACTATTATGAAATTATAATTCATTGATTTTGGAATTACATATATTTATTCCACAGAACATTATCATTGAATAACATATGATGATTAATGAACCCGTGTTTTATTATCTATTTGGCACACATAACCATTAGAATAAAATAAATTTGACAGGTGTGCCTAGAATTATGTAGCACTCCAATGAGTTTTTTTACATTTTAGTCTTATGAAACTTATTTTTTTTATTTTAAAAGGTTGGTGCCTCAGTCAAAGACCAAGGAACAATTCATTGTATAAAAATAAAGGAGTTACAACAGTCTGAAAGACGGAATCTTATTACAATCCTTATTAAAGAAAGGGAGCAAATCATCATGCAAAATATCCAACCAAGTAATCGCCAGATACACCCCCTTGTTGGAGAGACTATTGGAAACCATTTTCACTTCGCGGAAAACATGAGTGGTAATGTAGTTGAGGTTCCTGAGCGATGTAAGACATTTCATCCATCGAGAAGTGAGCGGCCAAGTGTGGTGCACCACGCCCTTCCAAATAGCTTGAACAACAGTGGTTGAATCACATTCAATCCACAGGTTGTTCCAACCCCTCTGCATGGCAATATACACCGCATGAATGACTCCCAACATTTCTGCTTCCAGAGCCGAGGACGAGCCACAACCACCAAAGAAGAAGCCAAGGCATCTTCCATGTGAGTCTTTGAAGATGGAACCACAGCCTGTCGGACCCGGATTACCACTAGAAGCGCCGTCAACATTCACTTTAATCCATCTTGGCAGCGGGGCTTGCCAGAAGATCTCAAAGGTGTGATGGGGTAGCCTATAAGAGCCAGCAATTCTAAGCCGATAGAGGATCTCAAAATCACCAACAGAGTTGTCACAATGATCCTTCTGAAGAGAGGCTGCATCCTTTATAGCAATGAGAATATGTATTTTACCTACATTGAGACTGAACGAGCAGTTATTATGATTAAAATTATTTTTTTCATACCAGATCACATGCAAGAGCTCAGCGACTGCAGCCAGAAAAAGATTCATGATTTGCTTAGAAGAATCCGAAATCACACAAAGTTGAAGATGAGATCTAATAGAATCAATGAGAGACCATCTGCAACCAAAAATGTCAAAAATGTAATTCCAATGAGAAGCAGCTGTAGCACAAGATAAGAACAAATGGTTATCATCTTCACGATGTTGGTTACAAAGATGACATCTAGAGAAATGAGTAATCCCAAAATATTGGAGACACACATCAGTGGGGATCCTATTATGAGCAAGACGCAAAATTAAAGTAAATCTTGAGGGTTTGATCCATGGTTTGTTAAAGGCTTTCAACCAGACAAAGTTAGAATTAGAGTTACTGAAGTTATTATTGTAGAAACTTTTAAAATCTAGGACACCGTTAAAGGCATGTTCCCAAATAAGGAAATCATCAGTATTAGAAAAATGATAATTGTCAACGATGTGACTGATGTGGTCTAGAAGGATGATGTCATGGGAGTTAATAACATCACGAATAGTGGAAGTGGTGTTCTCAGAACTAGTGGTGGACGTAAGCATAGATATTAAAGGGGTACCTGTCCAATTGTCCAGCCAGAAGTTCAAAGAGGAATACGCACTAACCATCCATCTAGCATCATTCATGATAGCAAGGAAATAATGTATAATGGAAGGATAGATTGAAGAAGTAATATAACCAAAATTTCCATTGCAAAGCTTATTAACAAATCTTTTCCTAAGAAAATCCAAGGAATCAGAGTTACTATGAATAATTTTCCAGGTCATTCTAGCTTGAAGAGCTTCATTAAAAAGCTTAAGGTTCTTAATACCAAGACCAACCCTATCCATGGGTTTACAACAAGTGACCTAAGGTATGGTTACCAGTTTTATTTCAATCATACTACCAGTCCAGACAAAATTTTTAATGCAAGTGTCGATTCTTCTAAGAAGACTGGCGGGCCACTTGTAAACCATCATTGAGTAATCCATCTTGGAAACAATGGTAGACTTGACAAGAAAAACACTGCCATCCATAGAAATATATTTACATTTCCAATAAGAGAGTTTTTTGATCATTTGATCCACAATGTTGTGAAAATATCTTGATTTTGGCTTACCCCAAAAGATAGGGACACCTAAGTAAGTAAAAGGGAAGGAGCCCTCTTTGATTCCTAAGTAATCAGTAATGTGGTTTTTTATGCTGGGGGGAGTGTTTCCCAAAGAATACAAAGGATGTGTGCTAACTAATCGTTTGACCCGAAATGTCTTCATAATGTCCTACGGCACTTTTGAGATTTTTAATGTTCTGTATATCTCCCTTAAGGAATAAAATTATATCATCAGCGTATAAGAGATGAGTAGGAACATTTAGATTTCTAGTAGCTTGAATAGGGATGACTTTATTTTTATTCACAAGACTCATAATGAGACAACTTAAATAATCCTCAACAATAGCGAAAAGAATGGCAGAGAGGGGATCACCTTTCCTAACCCCCTTGGTTCATTTGAAAAAACCTTTAGGGGAACCATTGACCAGAACAGAGATGGAAGCTGAATTAAATAAGGTGCATATCATGGAAATAAAAGATTCATTAAACCCAAAGTTCCTAAGAACCTTAAAAATAAAATTCAACTCCATAGTGTCAAAGGAATTCCTAATGTCTAATTTAATGTCCACACTACCTCCTCTAGTGAATTTATTCAGCATATTAGTACATTCTGAGGCAAGGCATATACAATATTTAATAGTTCTTCCTTTAATAAAGCCAAATTGGTTCCAAGAAACAATTTTGTTCATGATGGAGGTGAGACTATTAGCAAGGAGTTTTGTAATAACATTATAGAGAGTGTTGATGAGAGCAATGGGACGGAAAAGATGAATTTCATCGGCATTATCCAGTTTAGGTATGAGAACAAGGAATTGGGAATTTAACCCATGTGGTAGGACACCATTACAGAAAAAGGATTTAACCACTTTGCAAACATCCATTTGAATAAGATCCCAATATTTCTGAAAGAAACCATTGTTGAACCCATCTGGTCCCGAGGCACTGTCAGGGTTAATGCTGAAAACAGTGTCCTTGATTTCATGGTCCATAGGAATGCTTAAAAGATGATCATTGTCCTCAGCAGTGACCATATTGGGAATGATGTTAGAGAGGAGATACTTATTAACCTCCGGACCATTAAACATATTATGGAAGTAATGAACAACGTGATTAGCAATGTTATCCTCAGTGTCAAGAAGAGTATCATCAACTTTAAGAAGGGCTAGTGGCTTACTGATTTTCCTGATTCATTAAAGAGCATTATAGAATAGCATATTTCGATCACCATCCGATAGCCATTTAGTTTTGAATATTTGCTTGCGCATGTTATCTTTGTGCTTCAGAAGAGAGCTATGCTTCAAATTGATAGAAACATCAGATTGAGGGTCTAAAGAAAAATCAGAACAGGTATTGGAGCTTTGGATATGAATAAGATCATTCTCCAAAGTGGATATGTCCGCATCGATCTTCTTTGTTTTAGAGAAACACCACCCCTTGAGATGTTGTTTCAGAAGCTTTAATTTGGCAGTGCAAGCAAAATAGATGCTTTGATGCTTCAATCCATCCCAGAATTCTTTAATCATGTTGAAACATCTTGGAACCGTAGTCCACGCATTGTTAAATTTAAAGGGAAGAGGAGATTTTGAGCCCCTAGAGATGAAGATAACAAGAATGGGATGATGATCAGAGTTAATGTTGGGTAAAGTAATGCTGGATATGGAATCCCAATTGTCTAGAGCAGTAGTATTAGTGAAAGCTCTATCACGTTTGCTAGCAACAATCTTGTTGAGGGACTCTCTATACCATGTGTACTTGGAACCAGTAAGATTGATTTCACAAAGGTCAAAATCCCCAACAAAAGCATTAAATTATCTAGTGGATATGGGAGAGTATGATTGGACAATCTTTTCACTTGGGTGATGAATAGCATTGAAATCACCGATCACCAGCCAGGGACCTTGAACAGAGGAAGACATGGAAAGGAGGTCAATCCAGAGGGATCTACGATCTTGATACCTATTTATAGCATATATCATAGTGTAGACCGTACAAACTGCAGCACAAGAGAAAGCACAAGTAAACATTTGGTCAGAAATTTTAACAATATTAACAGACTGCAAAGATGGGTGATGAAAAATCCAGAGAGTTTTAGTAGAGGAGCCCTCTTTACAAGCACCTAGAAAATTATAACCAAAAGAGCACAAGTGTAAATATTTTGGGGAAAAATTAACGTTAGGCTCAGAAACGACAAATAAAATTGGTTTGTGAGTCAAAATAAATCGCTTGAGCACAATAAAAGTGTCAGAGTTAGCTACACCCTAACAATTCCAAAATAAGCAATTCATTTAATCCTGTGTTTGGAGTTAGAGCTCCCTTTTTTTGATCCACCCGAACCCTTGTTCCTTGCTGACCTTCTAGGATCATTAGAGGAAGATGGGTTGGATTGTTTCCCCTACTTGTTCTTGGAAGAGACAACAGAGATATTAGAATCTATTTTAATATCACAATTATGTTTATTTTTATTCAATGAGATTGGAGACACAATTGGAGTTGCTGGGAAATCTATTGAGCCGAAACAGGGATGCGAGCATTTGAAATACCTAAGGAGGAAGTCACAGTATCCACAGTACCTACTGCCACTGTCTGGTCCCCAGAACCTGCCACCTCAAGGGTGTAAAGATTTTCATTATCTACCTGCACTAGGTCTGAATTGTCAATACTTTTTTTGTCATAAATAATGCCCAAATTCAGATCCATATGAGTCTCTATTGAGAGAGATGTAGGCTGGTCGGGTTGATTATTGGTACCATTTAAATGATCAATATTAGTATTGGGATGTGAACCCACTGCAATTATGATATTCTTATTAGCATTGAAAATGGAGGGCGAAGAGATACGTGGAGCCGCATCCTTTATCAGCATACCTGCGGCCTCATGTCCCTCCACCTAAGTCACGACTTGAAGGCCATTACCCCAGGAATTATGTTGGCATTCCTCCCATGGGTGTTCAAGGATGCCTCTCACCATATGTTCTATTTCCTCCCGCAGGCTGTGATCAACATCTGTATCTTAATGAGGGTGCACCAGATTCTTGACATATGTTTCTGATGTAGTTTTTTATGTTGTACCCACATTTCCCATGTTTTCTTATATTCAATCATTCTATATCACATCTCACTATTCATGTTAATGATTCTCACCCCTTATATGTCCCATTGATATTTCCATTGTCTATCATGTATTATTTTCTTCATGTTATTTCATGTTTATTCCCTTACTTGTATTTATAGCTCAATCATTTCCTATGTTTGTCCCCAAGTTATCCATTACAGTGTTAATTATGAAAGAATAATATCTTCATATTAATAATGTCTTTAGCAAGGATGATTCATTCCCAATATTATGTTGTTATTTAATGATATTAATTCCCAAACACAATGGAGTTCTCAGTATTCTGTGTTTTATTAATTATAATCTTATGTAATTAATCATTTATTATTGTGAAATAATGAGAAGGTTTTTCATAGTTGGTATCGAAGGAAATGATTCTTTATTTTTAGATTAAGATTGTAAAAATCTTGCGATAGCCTTAGGTATAAGACTATGTATAAGAAAAATCCCTAAATTTTGGAAAGCATATAGTAAATTTTTTATCTAAAAAATGTGTCCTTGTATAGATAGTACAAGTAATTGTGGATCTACTATAGATTTACAAAGGGGTACAACAAAAAACACAACGTTGAACTAGACTCGGCCTGTAACTGGTGCACAACAATGGGACTTTCTACACACATGGTTTGACACTCCTGAGGGATATCCTTTATTAAATTAATAAAATTAGTAAATACACATAATAAGTGAACAAAAAATATTATAAGGATATATGGTGGTAAATAGATCCATAATGACACGTCTTGAAGCCTATAGATTCATAAGTTATGGAAATACATGTAATTTATATGTTATCTCATTAATGTAATTGGATTCTCATTTTTATATTTAATAGTTTAATAATACTCATCCGTAATTTTTCCATTTCATCAAGTCAATGCATATAAATATAAATTACTCACATCAATTTTAAATTGTGAGGGGAAAATTTAACAAAGTGGGTATAATATAATTCCATATGTTTTTATAATAGAAAACTATGATCGATAGAGTTTGTGATATGCAACACTGAACCTAAACAAACAATGGTTATTTGAGTATGTCCATTTTAATATTTCCATTAAATATTGGATATTATTAGGATTAGATAATTTTTGAAATATATATTTATTTCCAATAGATATTGATATATTCTTAGAAAATAATCCTTCATTTTCACTTAATGTATTATTTTTCATCAAAATATGATTTATTTAAAAATGTATTTTTTTTTTATGAAAAATATACTAAAATTATTTTTTAAAAAATTTAGAAAATTTATCATATTATATGAACTTCATTTTTGATAACATCATACCAAAAATTAACAAAGGGGGTATTTTTTTGAAAATATATATTTTTTACTGAATAGTGAAGAATATTGTTTTTATATAAAATTATCACTTCCTACAACAATTAACCAATTTAAGAGTGTAATTAATATTCTAATTTTATTAAAATTAAATTTATGGTAAGATGTGTTGGAATCCAAAATATTGGGATAATGTTGGAGAGAAGATGTTTATAGGACCTGGTCATATCTAATAGGATATATATGAGGTCCAAACCATTTAGCATCACATGAAATCTGAAAAAATTCAACAGAAAATACGTTCTGACAATCGTCACTAAGATCTAGAGTTTGGGGGTGGTGATAATTTGTTCCTTCATGTATCACCACGGAATAAAGTCACCAGGTTTAGAAATACCGAAAATCTTATTCCAAGACACATTGGACCGTTTAAGATCCTTTATCACATTAGAGTGGTAAACTATCGACTATAACTCCCACGTAACCTATATCTAGTAAATTATGTGTTCCTTGTATCCCACTTGTGGAAGTATAAACTAGACTCCTAACATATTTTTAATCCAGAGGGGGTACCATTGGAGACTGAAATTTCATTCTAGGATCAAATGATTAAGATCATATATCATTGATGAAACACCCTAATATTTAACAGTATGCCTATTTCTAACATTTAAATTTTGCAGAAGCTTAACAGCTTAAAAACTATTTTAATATAATTATTAAATTATTATAATTATCTCATAGTTTTTCTGAATTTTTGAAATGAATGAGACTATGTAAATTATGATAATATTGAATACACATATTTATTTAACTAACCCTTTAGTTACCAATTAATTAGAAATTAAAACCAAATGGACAAAATGTCTATTTATTCTATAAAAATCATTTTTATGCCCATAATTAAAAATTATATTAGAAAATATAATTAATAAAAAATATTCAAATACATTAATGTAATATATTTATATATATTATTTTCAATCATATATTTTTATATTCATCCTAAACATTTTTAGATTCATAAGATAAGAATATATCCAATTTTCCACATAAAAAGCATATATTTCTCTATATGTGGTTTACCACCTTTTAATGAAGAACAAGATTTAAAATTAAAATGTTAAACTTAAATAAATTACATTTGTGGAAATGAATATTTTTTTAAAGCGTAATATAAAAATTTTATTTCTGATAAGTTTCATTTTTGATCAATAGTAAATTTACCGTTAGAATAAGATTATGACGTTTAAGAATAGTTATATGGCCATTAGAACAACAAACTCACCTATGAAAGTATAAATAGAATTAATTCATCTTAAAAATATTTATATTTTATAATTATAACATAGTATAAGTAAATAAAATTTTAGAAATTATTTATTAAATGTTTGTATTGGAGTAATTTATAAATATTTAATTCCAATTTTATAATTAATATAATTATTTGTATGAAAATTAATTTCCATAAAATAGATTGATGGATTAATATTTCTTTTTCGTATTATTATTGGGTAATTTTATGAGACCATAGTTTATTTTTGAGAGTTCCATAAAATTGGTTACATATTAAAATTGGTATTTTTCTAATAAATTGTGATTTTATTTAATAAAATTATCATATTTAGAAAATTATCTTCAAAAAAGGAGTATATTTTTCAATTCAACACATTGAAAAATTTTCTGGGTTATTTTTTTTAATTTCTCTATAGTACTTGAATTTTTTGTGCATATTAAAATATGGTAGTTTTTTGTATAAATTTATTATAAGTTAAATAAAATATTCCTTGAGTAATAATTGTTTTATGCACCATAATCTCAAACATGCCTTAAATGTTTTAATATATTTTACAGTAATTATCAATCTATTAATATTATAGATCCAAAATAACAAACAAATGAATAAATTAATAAAAAGACCTCTCTCCTCCTCTATAAATACAACCCACAACCACCACATCCTCTCACAAATTCCAAGTTTTGAACCCTTCCAAATTTCAATAAACTCATCTTCCCAAACACTCCCCAAAACACAGTATTTCATTGTCTCATAAAAATACAAAAACTAATCCCTTTATGTAGGTTCTCAATAAAGATAATTCATGAAGTAAAAAATCGACTTTCTTATATTTTTTTCATTAAAATTTATTTTATTTTATTATTATTTCCTCCACTAACCTCATAAAAATGACATGATAACACCCTTAACGTACATATAATATAATTTTATTATGATAATTTAATAATCCATCATCATACCCTTCCCTGCTCTTTTATTCTAAAAATGGAAACATCGTTCGTGAGTTTTTATTTCATCACCTTCAAGAATGTCCAGTTTTCATTTTACACCACCATCTTTAAGGATTTATAAAAAACCATATTAATGGTCGATTTGTATTTTAAAATTTATACTAAAACTTTTTTATTTTATGTGTTTGTGATATTTATATAGTTCTAAATGAAAAAAAATGTGTTTTTATGACCTAAAACCGCTAAATTCAATCTAAACAATTATCATTAACAAGTTACCTAATGATTCATCCTCATATATGAGAAAAAACAATATGTATAAAAACAATTACAATTATTAATGATCATTAATAACATATAATTCCTATTATGGAGAATTATTCCCATTTTACATGGACTTTGTTACTTATAAACAAGCGAACTGATCGTGAAAACCAAGAAAACAATTTTCCCAAACAATGTAATTAAAAAATATAACTACTCAATAATTAAATAATTGAACTTCATAAAAAAATAATTAATAGAATAATTATATAAAAGGTTCTTAATTAATTAGTTATTGGATTTAATTTTATTATCCAGGACATTAAGGTCATGTACAAAACACATACGGACATAAGGTATGAGATTATTCCTGAATATTCCTTTGTTCATTTGCATTATTCTTGCACTATATTTAATCCAATGTACTTCTAATTTCATTATGCTTAATTATTATATGTTATATATATATGATCCAAGCACATATATCTAGATTATTTCATCTATATTTTATGAGGTAACAGAAGTTTGATAAGGCTCCCTTCTTAATTCTTCCAAATAAGCAAACCCGATTAAAGGGAACATCCTGATTTCATACCCATTTTCAAGCACTATTAATAAAATGTTCTTAGACTCAATTATTTTTCATAATTAACTACTTTTATCTGGAAAGAACTATATTTTTCATTTATGGTTTTATAAATACAATTTTGAAAAATGATATTGATTTTTTCAAAATAACTCTTCTTTCCAATGTAAAATGGGTATTTCTCTGAAAAATTTAACAATGATTTTTTAGATTATTTTAATTTATTTAAACACCCCTGTTGAATTTTATGATTTATTGAGATTGATATCTTATTTTAATCATCAAATATATTTTAATATATGGTTTATGATCATTTTGACAGTGTATGTTCTATCTTGATATCATTCACCATAAAACTATGATTGGTTAGTGACTGTGTTTATAGATTGGGGATGGTTATTTTCATTTCATATGTATATGTTGTTTATCTCTATATATGTTCATATAAGTAATTAATTGAACTAAGTATGTGATGTTTGGGGGCCCCTATAGACCATTGATTCATTATTAGATCTCATGAGACAATGAAGATTGGGTTTCTACCCATTATGTATGGTGTCGTGGTTGAGGCCATGAAGATATGATTATGATATTAAGATTTTTGAATTCCCACATTATAAAACTCGTAATTGATTGTCCATGTGACTATTCATATAGTATAATATCCTTGGTTTTAGTTGATAATGGAATTATTTAATCATATTTTATTGCTTACATATTATGCTCAATATTATGTTTTAATGGCATGTGTACTTTTAGTTATTCACCATGCCTTATTATTTATAACTTTACTATACTACAAAACCTTACTGAGCATTTCATCTAACCCCATTCGAATGATTTGTTTTCCCTCAAGATGAGAAGATATATATTATGAATGACTTGATGTAATGATATTGGAGTGGATGGTTGATTCCAAAGGGGTAACAATGTTGTATTTTTCTTTCAAGTTGTAATGTATAGTTCATGTATGTAATCCGACTTTGAAAACTGCTAAATTGATTAGTACATTCGAATTTTTGTCTTATATCTATGATAATGTAATAATGTAAGGAACCATATCTATTATTCTAGGTTGAGGGTATTTAATAATGGTATTAGAGTAAGATTTGTATAAATTTTGGAAAATACATTTATAAAACATTGATTAGGGAATATAACCCTAAGATAGACTTTGAGGATAAGAATGGAATAACATCCAAAAACATTAAAGTTGAGATTATGTGGATATTCCTAGAAATAGATACTTGTATATGTTTTATAAGTGGATGTGGTTGTGTCATAGATTTACATAGGGGTGACAACACCAACACGGTGTCCTAAGCCTGAATTGGCGTAACCTGATACGTGACAACAGTCCTTACTATGCATCTAGTTTGAAACTCCCAGGTGATATTCTTAGGATAATTCACATTATATTTACAACCCAAAATGAAGGATTTTAACATATAACCATGTTTAAACCAATGTTTTATGGATTGAAAAAATGGTGTCATGATATTCTAAAATTGATTATACATTTTTCACACTATGACTATTGTTACTCACATTATGCATTATTATTTTATTAAATGGAAGGAACTCTAGGGAAGAATGTAAAAATTGAACATTATGGAAAATTTGGTGGAAAATAAATCTTGGGAAGCATGTAAAAGTTTAACTCATATAATAAAAATGAATATAAAATTAACTCATTTGATACCAATTAAGTATAAATGAAAACCATTTGAACAGAAAGGTTGTTTTTTAATAAGAAATAATTATATGCCCACATTAAAATTTTATATGAATAAATTAAATTAATGACAAATTAGTTATTATATTAATGAAATTTATATATATTGTTTTCAATCCAATATTTATACATTCATCCAAAACATTTTCATAGGAATTAGATAAGAATAAATCCAACTTATTTTACATAAAAAGCCTATATTTTGTTTAAATGTGGGTTTATTGCATTTTAGTGGATATCATGTTTTAAATTTAAATTTTTATGCTTTTATAATTTATATTTAATGAGATACCCATTATATTTGAAAGAGTTAAATCAAAATTTACTTTGGTTAAATTTTTGTTATTTTTATAATAAGTATCTTTTTTATGAATAGTACTGTGACAATTATAATAACAGTTTGACATTTAGAAATAGTAATATGGTTATTAGAATAATAAAATAACCTATGAATGTATAAATAAAATTAATTCATCTTATTAATGGTAATTTGATATTATTATATGTTTGTATATGTTAATAAATAGTTTAGAAACAATTAATAAAATTTTGGTATTTTTTCAGTCATAAATATTTAATTTCACTTTTATAATTAAAATAATGGTTTAAAAAAATTAATAAAATATATTCATTTATTAATATTATTATTTTTTGATTATTTTAGGATAATTTTATGATACCTTAGTTAATTATTGAAATGGTTAAAATAATTGTTATAATATTAAAATTGGTATTTTTCGAATAAACGATGATTTCATTTTAAAATTTAATTTATCAAATTTTGAAAAATAGTTTCATAAAATTTGTTTGTTATTTTAATTCTATACATTGAAAAATGGTTACATTGAAATTTTTTGATTTTTCAAAAATAATTTAATTATTGGTGAATAATAAAATATGATATTTCATGGTATAAATAGATTATAAGTCAAATAAACTTTTGATTGAGACCTGAATCATTTAATACCCATAATATATAAATTAACATAATTATTTTAATATATTTGTGGATAATTATATAACTATGCATAATCTTTATCTAAAATATCTAACAAATGAATAAAATATAAAAAAACAGCCCTCTCTTCCACTATAAATATCACCGCTTGTTATAACACCTCCAAAGCATTAAGACTTGACATATTTATTCCTAATAATATTATAAATACCCTCCCCCAAGTCCATGATCACATTGTATGATCAAAATACAAAAAATATTCCCCTTAAGGAGGTTCTTAGGAAAGATAATTGAAGAGGTAAAAATCCTCTTTCATTTCTTTTATTTTCTTATATTTTTATTTTATTTTTTTATTATTCCCTCACCTACCCTAATGAAAATGGATTTATAACTATGTAGAATTACATATAATTTATGTTTATTTTGCGAATGGAATGATCCATCATCAATCCCATTCCCCTCTCTTTTATTCTAAAAATGGAAACATTGTTCGTGAGGGGTTTTTTCATCCCCTTCAAGGAAGAAAAATTTTCATTTTACTTCACCATCTTCAAGGATGTTCATAAAAAAAATATATTTGTTGAAATATAATTTGAAATGTATATTATAACCCTTTTTATGCTCTAGATGCAACATATTTACATAATACTAACACATAAAACAGAACGATTTCATTTTGATCTAAAACCGCTAAAATTAATCTAAACGAGTATCATTAAAATGTTACCTTTGTATTCATACGCATATGTGAGAGAAAAAACAGCATATAAATCCAATTACACTTTTAAATGATCTATAATAACATATAATTCAACTTCAATATAATTATACCCATTTTACATGAACATCATTATGTACAAACAAGCGAATCGACCATAAAGACCAAGAAAATGAATGTTCCGAAATGATGAAAATAAACTCTATAACTCATTTATAAGGCCATAAATGAACTTAATAAAACTATAATGACTAATACAAATATATATATAGTTATTAATTAATTAATTAATGCATTTAATTTAATTATCCAATATATTAAGGTCAAGTGAAGAACACATTCAAACATATTTTAAGGGATTCTACATGTACAATCATTTTTCCATCGTGCTATTCATACATTGTATTTACCCAAATGTAATTATTATTTAATTTTGAGTACTTATTCTATACATAGTTTATATGTTCAAAAATAGTATATGTTGATAATTTCAACTATCGGTTATGGGTAAATATTTGATTTACACTGTTCCCTTATAAATTATTCCTGATAATCAAATCCTATTTAAGGGAACTTCTCGATTTCTAACCCATTTAAATATACCATCTATTAACTATTTTAAGACTCTATAACTTTACTTATATCACTAATTGTTTCATTAAAAAACTATATTTTTTCATTTCTGGTTTTATACAAACAATTATGAAAAATACAAATTATTTTTCCAAAAGAACATTTCATTTTAATGTAGATGGGGTATTTCTATCAATAATTTCTCTATGATTTTTTGAGTATTTTAATTTATTTTACAACCTATAATTATATTTGTTCTTTATTGAAAATGATATAATATTTTTATCATATATCATATTTTATTAAATCGTTTGTTATAATTTTTATTTTGGATGTTCTATATCCATACAATTCACCATACTACTCAGAATGGTTAGTGATTATGTTTACAGATTGGGGAAATTTAATTAAATTTCATATGTAAATGTTTTTAGGTCTAACCCTATAAATATAATGAATTAATTAGTCTTAGTCAGTTAATATAGGGGCCTTGAATATCCCCTCGATGCATCATTAGTTCTCATGAGGAAAATTGAATGTTTTTTACCCATTATGTATGTTTTCTTAGAAGAGGCTTTGATAGTATGATTCTGACATCTGAAATTATGAATCCCCTCATTATAAAACAATTAAGTTATGTTCCACGTGATTATAGTACTAGTATAATATCCATGGTTATTTCTTATTATGGAATTATATAATCTACTTTTATTCTTGTCATATTGTGCTCATGATTATGTTTTAATGACCTATATACTTTTAGTTATTCACCATCCCTTATTATTAAAGATTTCATTTTATTACATAGATTTAATGATCATCTGATGTCACTCCCCTATTATGTTTCATTTTTACCCAAGATGTGACGATTTATATTATTAATGACTTTCAAGAATAATATATGGTTTTATGGGTGTTTACAAAGGAGTGCCAATGTTGTTTTTGCTTTCAAGTTGTAATGTGATGTTCACATAAATAATATTTCTTCTGAAACCACAAAAATGAAGAGACCATTAATATTAATTTATTTAGCTATTTATATGTAATAATTAAATGCATGATCTATGGGATAATGGGGTCAGGGTATTTACAATAGAGACAATGTCATATGAGACAAGACAACTCAATTAATCAAAGCGTTATGGTGGAACCACAATTTTGAGTGAGTGAAATCAGTACTAGAAGAGATGATGAAACAAAAGTACCCTAATCTATTTTAGTTAATGAAATTAAAATTTAAATGGAGAAATTTTGGAAGGGGTAATTATTTAACGATCTGAAATTCTATAAATAATATCACCATGTGATTAAATTAAATGTCCTATATTGTAATGTGGTTTTGCAAAATAGATAAACACCTTTATTTATAAACTGATATATTTAAAAGAATATTAATAATAATAAATAATGATAATATATCTAGTGAGTATTGATAATATTATTATTATATATATAGGGTGATGATAATGATTTATTGACACAGAGACAAAAGAAGTGATGACCTTCACTTGTAGAATCACACCCAATGAAACCCATTTATTAGATTATTTAGGGATATGTCATCATTGGGATCTTACTTTGACCAATCCCAACTAATTTTAAATATATAAATCACACGTTAAATAATTTATGTTATAATTTTATGTTCAATGAGATCATGACACGAACCATGTTCATCAAACCACCCCCTGAGAATCTCACTATTTCCCACCTTAACCTAATCGATTTCCCTTGTGTAATAAGGGTTTATGTATGTATAACCTAACAGTATGAAGATTATTATTTAATTTTCAATAATATGTTGATTATATTTAATACATATTTTTTTAATTTATAAGTTATTAAATAAATTATTTTGTTCATAAGTATATTTTCATATGATAAAACAGAAATTATATTTTTGGTAATATATAATTTCAATCAAGAAACTCATTTTTATTCATTTAATAACATTTAAAATAAAATACTTTTTAATAAATTATTATTAATAATTTAAATTAAATTTAAATGATAATATAATTTTATGAAGTTAAAATGTAATTTTTATAAGGGTCGGAAAACTATTACACTCAAAAAAATCAGTATTTTTCAATGAATGTGGAATTTTTTTAAAATATATATATCGCATTTAGAGATTTATTTTGATATAGAAAGTATGTTTTTTTAAATAATGAAAACTATATTATCCAGTGGTCTATTTTCCAATGTTTTTCTAAGACTGTCACATTTTCATGTAAAACTTAAATACAATATTTATATATGGTGTGTATTATGACATAAAAAAGACAAAATGTGATGTAATAATTTATATAAAAGGGATAAATGAAAAAGAATATTTTTTAAATTAAAATTAATTTTTTTTAAGTTATTTGATTAATATTATATATCCATTAAGAATCCTACAAAACCTATATTATATTTTAATGTTATAAAATCAAATCATTATAAACATGACTCACTTGAACACCAATAAGGGTACTATTCTAAAGTTATCATTTTATGTCCATATAAAATAATTAAAACCAATCCCTTTTGGTATAAACACTGTTAAAAAAATTATATGGTTTATTTGTGTTTACATTATTATATAGAGTCCAAAACCTATGTTTGGATAATAATTTAGTACTCTACTCTCTATACCTATATAAACCCACCCAAGATCGAATTAATATTGACTAAACCCCATTGTGTAATTAATATAATCATCTGTTGACACTATATATCCCGACCAAGGTTCTCTTGATCCTGCAAGAACCTCCTCTAGAGCATTTCAAAACACCCTCTCAAGGTATCAGATCCTCTCCATCCCCTCTTTATTTATGAACTTTCTCTATGTGAAACCTTATTTATTTCATTTAAAATAAATGAAATATTATAGGAAACATACCTATTAATTATATTGATATTTATATGTGATGGGATACCCTTTTTCCTCTCATTAATCGGTCCCATGATTCATTATGTTCCCTTATTATGCTGCCAAAATTATCCTTTGTTACTTCCATGCCAAACACGTATTCATGAACCCATTTTTAATATACCATTTAATTAAGAAATATTCATGTTGAATTATGTTCTTAAATATCCACATTAAATAAATTATTGTTTCCAAGTGGTTATAGAACCATGTCACCCTCATTAATTCTTCCAATGATTCATTATGTACCCCCGTTATGATGTCTAAATAGTCATGTGATATTTCCAAGACAAAACCATATATTGTGAATACCATCCACATTTAAATTCAAGGGGATTAACGTATACATACCTATTATTAGTTATTGGATAATCCCATGAATTTATTCCCCAATTTTTAATCAAGGAATTAAATTTGATGAAATAAGATCTTATGATGAATGATCTATGTGGAACAATTATGAATTGACATGATATGAATGTGATAGGTGTTCCCCAAATTATATTGAAAACCGATGAATTGGTTAATATTTTCATCTCATGAGTCATAATTTATGGAAATATGGAGTAAACATATTCCATTATGTCAATTTTACTTCCATGGTATGATGTCTTTCCAGTTCGCATTGACCAATGATTATGATTTCATATTTGACATTCTTTCCACATTACCATGTTAGCTTTATGATATCTATTTATATCACATATAATTTTTCAATATTTTTAACTATCATCCATTTTATCTCCCACTTAAATTCCGATTAAATAATAGGTAATAATTTCATTATGTTATTCATTGTTTATTCGCTTATAGGGCATTATAGGTCACCCTTTTTATGTATGTCCCCAAGTAATCCCATGTAGTTTTAAAATGAATGGAATTTTAGAACATGTTGATGGAAGATTCAATAATTTTTCTGTATCCTTGTAACTTGTTGATGTTCTATTTATCTAATTTCATAAAGACACCAAGCTTTATGATCACTTAGGTTGTACTACATGTTTTTTATGTAATAAATCATGAAATCAAGTGTATTAAAGATATGGGTTGTAATATCCAGTATCACTACCATAATACCTTAAAAATATGATGAGAAATATATATTTACATAATGAATAGAATTACTATATTAGTCTCATGTATCACATAATGATAAACCGTACACATGTGTTGCACATGAATCAAAATATAAAATCATAACATTATTAACACATCAATGTAAAATAGACTATATATAAATATTCATGTGCTAAAAATAATCCAATGAATAATAGAGGCTACCTAGGTAAATATTCAATAATTAAAATAATTAATAATATAGAATTAAAAATATATATATTAAAGATATACAGTCATGATAATAAATTTACCCAGTCACTCTAAAAGGATAATTATCTAAGTAAACAACACTTAATCTTATAAATGAAGATTATGGTACTAAAAATGATAATACCATGAATAATGGATATTATTATATTTTATTGTTAGTACAGTAGTGGTGATAGATCAATCTTATCCTAAATATTTCATTTCCTTATCAACAGTAATATTTTAATAATTAGTTAAATGATTATTTCATAATCAGACAAATCTGATAAAAAAGTTATAATTAGTGTAAATATTCCATATATAACATTTTAGTTATTTAATTTAAATTATTGTAGAAATAGATAAATAACCATTCATACGATGATAATAAATTACCGAATATTCAATAAAACACTACTTTATATTTTATGCAATGTTGAAATAGTCCAGAATTTCGAAGAGAAATGATTAAAAGTAATTACAATGAAATGAAATAAATCTATGAATGTTTTAAAAATATATAAAGTAAATATGTATTTAAAAATTATTTTCATTGAAATGAAACATTTATTATAATTTGAGGAAAATGTAAATGAATTATAAAAATAATTTTTTAACATTTAGGTAACCTTTTCATTAAATCATTACATTTAAATTTCAAAACCATTTTCAAAGGGTGAAAAAACATCTGAAAATATTTTGAAACTAACATCAATTTACATAACTGTGGAAATACATAAACGTTAATGTAAAAGAAACCCTGAGTGAAACATAAAAAATCACATGAAATTTCAAAGATTTGTATTTTTAATATTTTTAAATGTTTTAAGGAACCCCAAATAATAAATATATTTATAAATCATAAATTCTTTATTAAAATATATATAATTATAAAATTTCTAGTAGATATAACATATTTATATTTAGAAATGACAAAATAAAATATTTTTACTATAAAATAACATGGATACAGATAAAAATACCTTAAATGGAAAGTGAATGTTTCCCATTATAACAGGACATATTAATTAAATGTGAATAAATAAAATAATAATAATTTGATATGGAAAAAATACTTCGCAAAAAAAGTGGAAATATATTTTTATATAAAAATGGGATGCAATATTTAAGAACAAAAAGAACATAGTGAAAAAGAATGATTATGGCTTAAGGCAATGATATTTAACCAAAAAAACATATGAGTGTTATAATGAATTAGGTATTAAAAAATCAAATAGAAAACATAATATGGTACTTTAAATAACTTTAATAAAAAGACAACTAAGATAAAAAATGCCAATTAAGTAATATTTACACTATATACACAAAAATAATTTCAATATTCTAAACATGATTAGATAAAGTAAATTGAGATGAAAAATTGTCACATTGTTTTATTTCCTGATTTAAGAATCTTTTGAAAATGTGGGATTGAAAGTGAAATATAAATACATAGAAAATAAAGATAAAATTAAATATAATTAAATCATATGATATAATAAAAAAACATAGAAGAACATAGTCAAAGAAGAAGGTGTAAAACTGAATTAAATGATATTGAGTTGAAAAACCCCTTACCTTAGATTATCACACTCATGAACATAATCTAGATTCCCGTAAAATACCCATAAAATCATTAAACATATATTTAAAATCCATATTATTATTTATTAAATTTAATATTACTTTTTTAGAAATTTATTATTTAATATTAGTCTATTTTGATCCTCGTTTGTTTGTAGTCTAAATCATTCCATGTCGATTTTTGTATGGAGTTATCTATCACTATTCAATGTTCATGAGAATGTTTTTTTTTAAAATAGTCAATGCACTATAATTGTGGTTCCATATTGATTTTTGATATTCCAAGTTCACACTACGGATGTTCTAGGTTTGTTTCATAAATATGGAATCCACAGTGAGCTTGTTTGAATAATTTTAAATTAAAATAAGGTGTCATAATAATAATGAGTTAAATATTAATATTACTATTAATAATCATAAAAAATATTATTTAATTATAAATATTATATCATACAAGTATTTTATTTATTATATCCATCCATAATAAAACATCAAATGATTAACAATGTAGGTGGTTAAACCGACCAAAATAAGAACATATTGTAATCAATGGATGAATATGGTTATGAAGAAATTTTTCCATAATATAATTGTTCCATAAGTATAATGATATTTTTTATTTTTTATAAAGGTTATATATAATATTTGTTAATATTTATGTGAATAATATAAAAGAAAAGTACGGACCAAAAATCATAAAATACAATGAAGAAATCGTATCTTCTCTTGGAAGTATTCTTGGTTTTTAAGGAACTTGATAATTCTATTAGAAAATAATCTACCCAAATTTGCAGTTTTTTATTATGGGCCTAATTTTGGTATGTATTAATGAAAAAAAAATTAATTTTTTAGGTTTAAGTAGGTATAAAAGTTTTATTTTTTATGTGAGAATGGATAACATTTTTTAAAATACTCATTTATTAATGTAAAAAATGATTTTCATTTATCAAGGAAGGTGGATCAAACGTGTAAAAATAATTTAAAGGAATATATTAAGGAGAATAATACCCTCATAGACATTTTTAAAAATTAATTTATGATATTTTTTGACTTTTAACCAATAATTGAACCATTTAACTCATTTCACCTTTTTATGATAACTTACATTTACCTCAGTAACTTATTTTTAAGAATAAAAATAAAATTAAACGTGTTACCTAATTTAGATATCATTATTTCAAATATTCAATCCATTTTATTTTATTTTATTTTAAAAATTACTAAAAACTAGTTTTAATATAAGAACATATATCACATTAATTTTTTTTATTAAAATATTCTTCTATGCGTAAAAATAAATATAATCTTATTCAATTCTATTCCATAAATAGTATATAAATTTTTATTTATTTTATTTAATTCTTAACAAATTATATTTATTTAGATAATAGTATATTACTGGCTTAAAAGAAAAATTCATTGATAAACATCCCTTTTTTGCATTAAGTGAAATTATATTACTTATAAAAAATTAATAATCAATGTATTGGTTTGTAACCATTTTTATATATTCAAACATTAAATTTTGTTAAATTTTTAATTCCAAATATGATAAATTTAATAATATATAATATATTAAAATAATATTTTAAAATAATATTTTAAAATAAAACAAATATTTATTTGACCATGAATAATTAAAATAGTTTTCATTATAATTCCATATTTATTTATTGCAATTTTATTTATTTATTTTACTAACAATTTATTGAATTTAATTCCTCTATTTTATTAATATTATTCATTAATTGTAATTAATTTAGAAAAATGTATAATTCATAAAATATTACATTAAAATCAACAGTATATTCATAAGGGAATTAGAATATTTTAATTTTACTCAAAAATCATTTATTTTATTTAAAATATGTTTTTATAATTAAAATATGTAAATTAAAATCCAAATAAACAATATTTATATCAAATACATACTAATAATTCCAATATTGTAATATTTTTACTTTTATTAAAGACCATGGTTATATACAAATTTATAATGACCTAATAATGGAAATATTACCTCAATTATATTATATAAATTAATAAAATTATAACCTCACAAATCACACATCTCATTCATATGGATTTATTTTATGATTTTTAGAAATTATTTCTCAATTCATTATGTCTTTTTTTCTCATTATAGGTTTATTTATACTAAAATGAATTCTCACCAAATAAAATCACCCAGGGGATTTCCTAGTTTTATAAAAATATGTATTTAGTATTTATTACACCATTTTATTTTATATACTTTTATGTATTTTCATTATCCGTGGTTTTTAATAATCCATGTTATGTATGATTCAGTTCTATGTAATTTTTTTGTAGTATTATATTATGAGTATATAATGTGTATTTAATTTGATTCACATCATATATGATTCCATTACTAAATAATTTACTATTCATTTGAATGAATAAAATAGGTAACTTCTGGAATGTTAATGCGTATGTAATTAAGGGGAGTTATATTAAACCAAGTCCAAATAAGGGACTTGTAAAATTAAGTATTAATCTATAAAAAATATTAAATCCATTTATACTTTAATCTAAATATGTGTAGAAGAAATTATATATTTAGAAAAAAAATTCTGAATCAAATCGAGGAATTATAGAAAGAAAAAACGATAATAAAAGTGAAATTCATCTCTTAAGTGTCTAAAAGTGATGAATAGTTGTATTCTACTAAATATTTCCCTTATCTATGGATATCTAAATTACTACTGTGTCAAAAATTTCTCTTTAAATATTTGTTTCAAAGGATATTATATTTATACACCATTATTTATAGTAACTATCCATTATTGATTTTATTATAGTATTATGGATATTTCTATGAAAAATAACATTGAATTTATTTTATCTAAGTATTTATATTTATATTTAATTAAAATTATCATTGATGTGACTCTATAGATTTCCAGAAATATAGTACTACATTCGTGTATACCATGAGTTCAGTAAGATTTAAATCTAAAACAAATATACATTGAATGTTTAGTTTTATCATACTACCATCATTTCCTAAAATAACATTCAAGTGAAACAATATGTGAAATTTTATTCCAAAATATTAATTCAAATAATTATTTAATAGAACATCCCATGTGTCATTTGTAATGAAATTATACATGTAACTTCTCCTAATATAGTGATCCAATTATGGTGGATTATTTATTACATGGAAATAAATTTATATGATATCACATACCTAAGATCAAGGTTTAGAATCCCTTATGAGACTACATATATATACATTACATTTCAAATAAAAAATGAATCATTAAAACATTAAAGTATACATTAATTTCCAATAATGTTATCAATGGATCAAATCATAAATGTTATTCCTCCTCAATATTTGGTGAAATGAACAACATAAGATATGGGTGAGCTCTGATGCATAGTAAGGGATAACATAAAACAAAGTCTGACATTAATAAATAATAGTATAAAACATACATCATGACTGAATAGACAAGTAAATTCATATACGTGAATAAATAAGAATAGAATAATCAATGTAGTTAATAGGAATAGAAATAAGTAATCATATAAATAATAATAAATGATATTATATTGATGTAATATATAGTTACATGCATCATAACCATACATGAAAGGCCTTATTCCAAGATTCCATACATAAAAGTGTAGGTGTATACAAAATATCAAATCTATATTGTCTCAAGTGACCTACCATTTAATCAAAGGTATATATAATTATAGGCCGTACTAATCATATAATAAGTCCAATTTGTCAATAATATTTCTAAATTACATAGTCTATAGTGTTTCGTAAGGAATATATCATATTAACATGGATATTAAAAAAATAATTACCCATATACAAATAGTAGACATATAAATTTTCATGGTTCACCAAGTTGTTGAAATTATATATATTTATATATATATATATATATATCTAGGGGACTAATATTGAATCTTTCTATAAACAATTTTGTATTTACAATATTTAAATATATACCTTTGTGAAGTGAATAATTTGGAATTATAGTGGTTGCGTACTTATAGAAATTTAGATTATCAATGTGTATATAAAATTGAATAAATGTATTTTAAATAGACTGTTACTATTGAATTAATATAAAATACTATATAAAATTTGGATTTTCTTATAACATATATTCGATACAAATTAGATAAATATAAATTCATTGGTAAATAACTCCCAAAAATAGTGACATCGATACTGACTGTTAACCAGTACCAAAATCATGTTTAATCATCCATTGTCCTAATATATCCTAAACCAGGTATATATTTACCCAATATAGACTGTTTCCCCTTATTATAAATATAAACATCCATAATTAAATAAATAAAATTTCTAATTATGTATTTTCTATCATTGTAAAATATAGATTTTATTGTCTCATGGGAAATATTTACTATTATAATTACTAATGAGAAACATACAGTATAATTTAAATGGGGGATCATGTTATTAGGAAATAATAAGTACTCTACATGAAAATATTATTCAACAATATTATCATCATATATTGGAATTCAAATTTATAATAAAATAGAATTTACATCAGAATGAAGAAGAGAGAGAAATATGACCATTACTTTAGAATAAAAAGTACATATAAAAGGGTAATATGAGAGTGATTTTATACCATATCTTGTATAAAACAAAAAATTTATGGATATAAAATATATTTGTTTCCATTTAGTTATATAAATAAAGATATTAAAATAAATCTAAAATAATGATTTTCATTTTTGAATTAGTGGGAAATGATTGATAACCCTTACTTTGGTACTGAAAGATATTAATAAAATGATATAATGAGACTAAATGTACAAAATATGATTACAAATTCATAATTGGGATGATAATATATAAGATATATAATAATACAATCATATAAAATTGATTTTTAAATGAGTATACAACAAAACTATTAGAATTTAATTGGAATGGAGAGGAATGGAAACACTTTCCACGTATATGCTTTGTGTGTCACGACCCGTCCTCGGGGCCCGTGTCGTGACTACCCCAAGCCTACCTTCTATAGGCCAGGGGCTAGAGACTAGCACCAAATGCGTAAATCCCAACAACTGGGAAGGAATTACCTTCATAAAACATAAAATCATCCAACCAGAGTACAAGTGGAAGTAATACACTAAGTAAAAAAGGAAGTGCTAATTAGTAAATGAGCCAGAATACCATCCCAACTGAAAAGTACAGCTACAACTGAACGAAAGTACCATAGAAAAGTACAAGGAAAAGACAAAATATTAGGAAGATAGAAGCAACTCCTTCGTTTTCCACCTCAAATCCTACATGAAGGGTAGTAACAGATAGCCTCCTTAACGCTCTTGCCCGTCAACCTCCTCCGAGTACCATCTCATAATGAAGTCCACCTCCGGGTATTGACTCATCGTGAGGTCCACCTCCTGGTACCATCCAGTCCTCGTACATTCGGTCTCTATCAACGATGTCCATCATTTACATCCAACGCAATGATTTGCGGGCATAGCCTGTGCAGGGGTGAGTATAACGATACTCAATAGGGACCTCGGGACCCTCAAGGTCGCACTAAATCCAACAAGAATAACCACAAGGAAGGATCTCAACAGATAACCCTTACATAGGTATAAGACCATACTTATAACCAAGTTATCAAGTAACCCATCTCAATCACGAGGAAACAAAAAGGTTATGAAATCAATGGATAAACACTACTTAGGTATATTCCCATACATATACCTAAGTTATCCAGTGACCCATATCAATCATGAGGTAAACACAAAGGTCATTAACTCAGCTCAAACCAAGAATTTCATTAATGATATTGAAACCACAACTGCTAAAGAGCTCCTCCTATGACAAGTACAGTGATCCTGTCACATCTCCAAGGCGCAGCTCACTAACTATAGACTGGTGAGGTACTCCTCCTGTCGAGTATCGTGGGTCTTCCACCCAAACACAGTAGTGCTACCCGCCATGGGTCTACCACCCCAACACAATAGTGCCCCCTCTAATAGCTGACAGAGGTACTCCTTCTATCGAGTACCTTGGTTTTTCCACCCAAAAACAGTAGTGCTCCCCGTCGTGGGTCTTCCACCCAAACACAGTAGTGCTCCCAACTGGGCTATACAAGTCACTCTGACTCGGATCTGACAAGTAGTCATTAGGTCTCATCCATCTACAAGGTCTCTGTACTTCGTACGGTCGTCTCTAGGAGGGTCAGCTCCATGAGATACTGGTAGATACTTCCAAGTGTCACGTAATCTCATGTGGAAATATATGAGAGAACCTCCTCGCTATAGGGGTCTCAATGCAACAGACGGCGTGTCAATCAGATGCCTGGTCTGTGAATTATTAGCCTTTTAGTCCCAGGGGCCCAGTTGGTTTCATCTATGAACCAAACCGGTCGTATCTCAACTGTATCCCGAACTCCCATTTGTATACTCAAAGGAACCATTTCTCAACTTGATTACCAAATCCATTGACGGTTCTTCAAACGGACATCCGGTCTGAGAGTTATTAGTATTTCCGTTCCAGGGGCCTGGTTGGATTTCAGGTACAATCCAACCCGGACTTTCTCCAACTACATCCAAACCTCAAGTGAAGTATTCCAAAACCACCATATCATCAAGAGGAATCTAACCATGTCGACGACATGTCAATCGGACGTCCGGAGCTCAAGTTATAAGCGTTTCCACTCCGAGGACCATGTTGGTTTCAGGTTCGAACCAACTCACCTATACCCAAACTTCACCAAAACCTTGAGTGTAATATACCAAAATGACCATCTCGATCCAGGGAATACTACTCAACTGACAGTGCGTCGATCGGAGGTATGTAGCTCAATATATGTCAGTTTAACAAAAAACGGTCCCAAAATAGGGGGTATGGGCCCGGTCCGACCTGACCCAACACCCCCTGGGTTGGCCTGAACCGGGTCGACCCAACTCGGGTCTGGGTGTGGCCCGGTTGGGCATGGCCCAGCCTAGCTGGCGCGGCTCGGCCCAGCTGGCACGGAAAGGCCCGCGTGGCCAGCCGTGGCTCGGCACGCTTGGCCGCGTGAGTCGCGCGGAGCGCCGGGCTAGGCTCCCCCACCGTTAATTTATACCGGTGGCCCCAACTGGGGCCACCCCACAGTCCAGGGATCCCGCGCGACTGTGGTATCCATAACATCGCCACCACAGACATTGCCACGGTGAAAATTCTGTGGCGGTGCGCTAGGGAGACGCTGCCTCCAGAAGGGGGGACGGCTCTGGCCGCTGCCTCCGGTCGCCTGCGCTGCCGTGCCGGCCACCTGCGCTGCCGCGCTGGCCACCTGCGCCGCCACAAGCTTCTGCGGGCCACCAGAGTTGCTCCGGTGGTCCGTTTCAGCTTTCGTCTGTGCCGGCGGTCTTCTGAGGTCCCAAAATTTACGGCGAAGGCTTCGAAACACCGTTGTGGTCCTGTTTCATCATCGCCTGTAAATCCACGCAAAAGAGAACAACCAGCGGAGGGTCCGGGATTGTTCGTTAGCCTGTTCCCTCCGCATTAGTGGCTCAATCCATAATTCATCAAATTCAAGCGTATAATTTATTCAAAATAAATTATACAACCACCATGGAATTAAATACTCATGCACGAGGGTATAAATCACATATACTCTTAATACGAAAACCCCCTACCTCGAGAATGATCCGCGGTAGCTGAGCATCGTGGATGAAAATGTCACGAATGGGCGGACGTCGGCTCGTTGATTTCGTCGCAAGGTATGAGATGAAGGTGACGATGGTCATTGGCGTTCGTCGCTTTCATAATGTGCCTTCTATTTCGTCTTGAGCGTCGTTCATTGGATCCGACATAGGGAAGACGTCGAATTCAACATAGTTCGTTGTGCCCGTACCACGCTGTCGATCCCTGCTCATTCGTCGGCGTCTCGTCGGAGAAGATGGAACCTCGGTGGTGGTGCAACAATGGAGGAAGGAGTGGAAGTTCTCCAGGGGATCCCCCTCCCATCAAAAAGGCTCCTCCCTTAATAAAATATTAGGCTTGGCCAATATTTTTAATAACACATCCATTTCAAATTCAAACACCTCATTAATTAAATTGGAGGATTTAATTTATTTATTAAGGTGTTGCAATGAATTAATCAGAGAGGAGAAAGTGGAGAGGCCCCATAAATATTTGATGAGTTATCAAAATTTAATAAGGGACCATTAAAAGGGGGTTTATGAGAGTTATGGGGGAGCTGAGGAGTTAGGGGGAGGTGGAAGGTTGGGGATCATGTGGGCCCCACCTTTCAATTATCCACACATGGTAAGTTGGGTGGGTGTGGGCCCCACTAACAACTTCCCATGGGAGGTATTAACCTCCTTAGATATAATTAAAATTTGACACACCAATTTTATTTCTTTTTTTTAATTTAATTCCCCAAAAAATTAATTCTCAACCTACTTATAATGCAACCGCGCTAAAGGTCCCCTTAAGCAATTACTAGCGCTGTGAGTTCATCGGTGCCCTTAGATTTCTATTCCGAGAACCGTTTCAAATGATAGAAAAACCTGCACATTCGTTCACTAAACGTACCTGAGCTAATATTCGTAAATTGATTCCGGGAACACCGGGCCTCAGAATCAAGTGCCGTCAGAAACAACAGACTCGTAAAATTCCAAAGAAATTAAGAAAAAAAATTCCCTTGATATTTCCAGGTCTTTACATAACTCCCAACTCAGTGATTTACGTCCCCTTAATGCTACAACACACACTAGGGAAACAAAAGAAGGTACTGAGAATGCATTTGAGCCTTTCACTCCCATGTGCTCTTGTGGAGGTTCCTGTGCTGCCAGCAAATGCAAAATAAAGGAATCGACCGTCCTTGTAGGACCTGCTCCAGTTGATCCTCAACCTCCACTGGAACCTCTATGAATGTCGCCCTTTCATCGATGTCCAACTCCCCGTGATCGATGATGTGTGATGGGTCGTGCACGAATCTCCTCAGCTGAGATATGTGGAAGACTTCATGCACCCGGTGCAACTGAGGTGGAGGATTCAAGTTGTGAGCCACCTCACCTACACTACTGAGGACCTGGAAAGGTCCGATGAACCTTGGTGATAACATGCCGCTTTATCCACATCTCTATAGACCTCGTCAAGGTGAGACCCGTATAAAGACATGGTCTCCATCCTCGAACTCCAGAGGTCTCCATCTCCTATCTGTATAGGACTTCTTTCTGCTCTATTCCGTCTCAAATGTCGTGAACCATAGCCGATCACTGCCCGATTCTACATCAGGACACACCCGAGTCCGGTCCCTGATGCGTCACAGAGAAATATGTAACCAAAGACCTCAATATGGGCTCAATGGTTAACCTATACCTCAGCTTCTAAACGCTCTACTGGAAGTGGTGCTGCAACTCTGTAGAATTCTGGCACAAAGGTATGTTTGGCCATCTCCCGAGTGATCAAATGCACCCTCTTATGCATGATTCTGTCATGTGCTGCCTGGGGTTTCCTTTTCTCCGACGAAGGAAAACCCACCCCAACATTTTAGTTAAACCACAACCTTTTTTCCTAATACAGTTAATCTATGTATGAACTATAGTTACCATGTCCATACCCAAACTAATGTCGTAAGGCCTCGACGGTTCCACCAAGAGGTTCCAACAGAAACTATCGCCTCAAGAGTCAGATCACAGCATCGGCGTAAGCATGATTATCGAGTATCCTCCCAAAGGTATCTCCAGACGTGAGGGTCATGTCAACAGCTTAACTGGAAACTCTAGGTCTAGGACAAGATTCGTGGAAGGAATGTATGATTCGTATTAATGTCTATTATTACGGCAGCTAGTAGTAGACACAGATCATTCCTCAAATCATCCATAGAGCCTTTCGGTCGTACTCCTTGACTGCATGCAACTACTCTCTTCCCATACCCTCCAGCTCCCTGAGCCTAGCGGGGACTACAAAGGCGGGTGGTTGTAACATGTCGAAACGTTCACCACCTCATGATGCTCTCCTAGATCTTCTTCTATGTCTGCTGGTCAGCAGATTCATCTATCCTTAACACTTCTTCTTCTTGAAATATTTTACCCACCCAAGTATCTGTTACTGGCATCGGTTTCCTATTTCTTACTGCTTACATGCACTAGAGGTATTTGTTCAGCCAAATAACATTCAACCACAAAGGTTCCCTCTAGCACCCTAGAATAAGTAGGAATGCATAGAGGAAGAAGTGTTGGGTCAGATGTCCTTTAATCACACCTCGCTTAGAAGTATGAGCCCTGAAGTACTGATTGCATCGTATTCATCGTGTACCAGGAATGGTCAACACGCCTCGATGAATACTCAGCTACCGAAATGTCATCCTGCTGAAGCTGTATAAGCTCTAGAAAACTCTCAGCCACCTCCTCAAGCCAGTCCTCAACCGCCTGTGAGTCATGCTCTCCTTAGAACCTGAGGGGTATCTGATGCTGAAACACCTGTAAGGCACTGAAACTACATGTGTCATCTACCAGTACCGCTGGTTGAAACTGCTGACCAACGGGTAGTGATATAGCTGGAAGACTACCTGAATGTACTATCTCAGGCATCGGTCCACGTATCGAAGTACCATTACTATGCCGACCATCGTCATGGTCACTCACTGGGAAACACTAGCAGCTAAGATCACCATCTGCTCTATTGGTGTCTAAACTAGGTGTAGAACTCTAGAAATCACCTCCAGCCAGTCCACTACTGCCTGGGAATCTGTCTCGCCTCATTACCTCAGAGGCCTCTGCTACTAGAACTCATGCAATGCGCTCGGTCGGCGTAAACCATTCGCTAGTATGGCTGGTGGCATCTGCTTCCCAATAGGTGTTGGTGCTGCTGGTACACCACCCAAGGGTGCCAACACAGAAAGAGGGCCCTGCACTGGAGTCTCATCATTCGGTGGGTCATCCTCGAGTACTCTCTTGGAACTTCAACTGACTAGATGTGACACAGTCAAACGATTTAAACCTGGTGAGCTAACCTAGTTTGAGATGATTTAAAGAAAAATTTTGGAAACACATACGCAATCATTGTTTCCGTTCACTAGGTCAGAAATAAGTAGTCAGGGTCCTGGTGTATGGATACGTCGGCAACCGCACCAACACTGGACTCCCTGAACTGAAAATCACACTCGGTACGCTTAATGCTATTTCTTCGTAGAAAGAAAAATATCATATTCATAAGTTCTGCAGTAGAACCAACGTCCTCTGATACCAATTTGTAAAGAACCGTCCTCGGGGCCCGTGTCGTGACTACCCCAAGACCGCCTTCTATAGGCCAGGGGCTGGCGACTAGCATCAAAGGCTTAAATCTCGATAACTGGAAAAGAATTGCATTTATAAAACATAAACACATCCATCCAGAGTACACGCTGATGTAATAAACTAAGTACAAAAGGAAGTGCTGAAAAGTAAATAGGCCAAAATACAAAACCAACTGAAAAATACAGCTACAACTGAATGAAAGTACAATAGAAAAGTACAAGGAAAAGACAAAACAATAGGAATATAGAAGAAGATCATGGGTCATCCACCTCGGATCCTACTTGAAGGGTAGGTACAAATAGCCTCCTCAATGCTCTCACCTTCCAACCTCCTCCGAGTACCGTCTCATCCTGAAGTCCAACTCTGGGTACTAACTCGTCATGAGGTCCACCTCCCGGTACCGTCAGCCCTCGTACACTAGGTCTCTGTCATCGATGTTCGTCATATACATTCATCACAACGTGGTGCGGGCATATCTCGTGCAGGGGTGAGTATAAAGATACTCTGTATGGACCCCGAGACCCTCAATGTATCACTAAATCCAACAAGGATATCCACAAAGAAGGATCTCAATAGATAACCCTTACTTAGGTATAAGCCCAAACTTATACCCAAGTTATCAAGTAACCCATCTCAATCACGAGGAAACACAAATGTTATGAATTCAACAGATAACCTCTACGTAGGTATATGCCCATACATATACCTAATTTATCAAGTGATCCATCTCAATCATGAGATAAACACAAAGGTCATTTACTCAGCTCAAACCAATATTTTCATTAACGATATCGAAACCACAACTACTGAAGAGATCCTCCTCTAACAAGTAATGTGATCATGTCACATCTCTGAGGCGCTGCTCAATAAGCTTAGACTTCTGAGGTACTCCTCTTGTCATGTACCATGGGTCTGCCACCCAAACACAGTAGTGCTCCCAGTCATGGGTCTGCCACCCCACACAGTTGTGTTCCCCCTAATAGAGTACAGAGGTACTCCTTCAGTCGAGTACCGCAGGTCTGCCACCCAAACACAGTAGTGCTCCCCGCCGTGGTTCTACCACCAAAACACATTAGTTCTCCCCACTTGGCTATACAAGTCACCCCGACTTGAATTAGACAAGCAGTCATCAGGTCTTAGCCAGCTACAAGGCCTCCGTACTCCGTACGCTTGTTTTCGGGATGGTCCTCTCCACGAGCTACTGGTCGATACTTACAATTTTCATGTAATCTCACATGTAAGTATCTCAGAGAACTCCCTCATCATAGGGGTCTCAACGCAACAGACGACGCGTCAATCGGACGCCCGGTCTGTGAGTTATTAGCCTTTTAGACCCGGGGGCCCGGTTGGATTCGTGTATGAACCAACCCAGCCGTATCTCAATTGTTTCCCAAACTCCCATGAGTATACTCAGAAGAACTATTTCTCAATTTTATTACCATAGACGCTGACGGTTCGTCAAACGAATGTCCGATCTGAGAGTTATTAGTATTTCTGTTCTAGGGGCCCGGTTGGATTTCAGGTACAATCCATCCCGGACTTACTCCAACTATGTCCAAACCATAGGTGAATTATACCAAAATAATCGTCTCACAAATAGGAATCTAACAAAGTCAACGGCACGTCAATCGGACATCCGGAGCTCAAGTTATAAGTGTTTCCACTCCGAGGGCCCAGTTGGTTTTGGGTTCGAAACAACTCGGTCGTTCCCAAACTTCGCCAAAATCTTGAGTGTAATATACCAAAAAGATCTTCTCAATCCAAGGAATCCTACGAAACCAACGGTGCATTAATTGGAGGTCTGTATCTCATGATATGTCTGTTTAACAGAAAACGGCCCGAAAATAGGGGGTTTGGGCCTGGTCCAACCCGGCCCAACAACCACTGGGTCGGCCCGAACCGTGTCGACCCTACTCAGGTCCCGGTCCAGCCCGGTTGGGGGGGGCTCGGACCGTCTGGCACGGTGCGGCCCAGCTGGCACGGGTCAGCCCGGCCGGCACAGCCCGGCCCTCGTGGCCAGCCGTGGCTCGGCCAGTTGGGCCGAGCGGGTCGCACGGAGCAGGGGGCGCAGCTCCCTCGCCGTTAATTTATACCTGCGCCACCAACTGGCTCCACCCTGGCGTCCTGGGATCTCCCGTGGCCGAGGGAATCGTCACACCGCCACCGCAGCGGAAATTCTCCGGCGACGCGCTGGGGCACGGCCACCTCCATGTGGCCGGATGGCTCCGGTCACCGCCTCCGGTCTCCGGTGCCACAGCACCGGTGACCCGTGCCGCCATGTGCTTCTACAGGCCCCCAAAGTTGTTCTGATGCTCTGTTTTAGCTTCCGTCTGCGTCGGAAGTCTTCTCGGGTCCAGATCATTACTACGGAGGCTTCCAAACTCGTTTCAGTCCCATTTCATCGTCGCCCGTCAATCCGCACACCAGAGAACAACCAGCGGAGGGTCCGTGCTTGTTCATTAGCATGTGCCTTCCGCATTAGCAGCTCAATCCATAATTCATTAAAAGAAAGGATATAATTTTTTCAAAATAAATTATACAAACACCCTGCAATTAAATACTCATGCATGAGGGTATAAATCACATACAAAATAAATAAAAAAACCCCATACCTTGAGAATGATCCGCGATAGCCAAGCAGCATGGATGACGGTAACGCGAAATGGCGGACGTCGACTCATTGACATCGTCACTAGGTAAGAGATAAAGGTGACGACTGTCATTAGTGTTCGTCACTTCCGTAAAGTGACATTGATCTCAGCTTGAGCGTCGTTCATTGGATCCGACACTGGGAATACGTCGAAGTCAATGTAGTTTGTTGCGCCCGCACCACACTATTTATCCCTGCTCGTTCGTCGGTGTCTCGTCAGAGAAGATGGAACCTCATTGGTGGTGCAACAATGGAGGAAGGAGAGGAAGTTCTCTAGTGGATCCCCCTCCAATCAAAAAGGCTCCTCCCTTAATAAAATATTCAGCTTTTCCAATATTTTTATTAACACATCCATTTCAAATTCAAACACCTCATTAATTAAATTGGAGGATTCAATTTATTAATTAAGGTGTTTTCATGAATTAATAGGAGAGGATAAAGTGAAGAGGTCCCATAAATATTTTAAGAGTTATCAAAATTTAATAAGGGAGCTTTAAAAGATGTTTTATGAGAGTTATGGGGGAGGTGGATGGATGGGGATCGTGTGGGCCCCACCTTTCAATTATCCACACATGGAAAGTTGGGTGGGTTGGGCGCCACCAACAAATTCTCATGAGAGTTATTAACCATCTTAGATATAAATAAAATTTTGCAAACCAATTATATTAATTTTTTAAACTAATTCCTCATAAAATTAATTCTCAACCTGATTAAAAAGCAACTGCACTAAAGGTCCCTTTATGCAATTACTGGCGCTGTGAGTTCATCGGTACCCTTAGATTTCAATTCCGAGCACCGATTCAAAAGATAGAAAAACCCGCTCGTTCGTTCACTGAACGTACCCGAGCTAAACATCAGAAATTGATTTTGGGCACACCGGGCCTCGGAATCAAGTGCCGTCAGAAACTACAGACTCATAAAATTACAAAGAAAATAAGAAAAAAAATCTTTGAAATATCACGGTCTTTACATCGTGGATTATGTCAATCCATTCTATCCACCAAAACTCTTATTGAGTGAAATTGGAGCTATGGTAGAGACTAAATATTAAGATTTAAATAGTGTTTATTTGTATAAACATGATGAGTGGGTGATTATTTATAGGTTAGGTGAGTGGAATCAGATGGAGTAAAGTATTGAATATTTTATTATTTACTTATCTCAAGTTCTCTATAGTTGGGGCTTGGCTTAGTGGTGAGCACACTGTAATCCTACATTAAAAATGGGGGTTCAGAACCCATTGGGTGAAGGTTAATGTAGTAGTATTGTAGTAGTGGTGGCATTGTAGCAACAACGGCCACTATAGCATTGGTAGGGCACTGTAGTAACGGTGGGTACTCTGTGGAACTGTAGTAGTAATAGTCAAAGAATGGGAATTTGGCCAAAATGTCGGGCCTACGAGCCATGTATTGGGCTAAATTCCCACTGGGCCTTCGAGATATGTAACGGGTCTCCATATACCCAAATAAAAGAGATCATTACTTTGCTTTAATTATAAATAATGCATCAGCCCAAACATTTTGAAAAAAAATTATCTCAAGATCTATAATCCTCATAGTTCCCCATTAACTCCCTCAATAATCCACTATAATTTTTAGTTCAAAAATTTATCTAAGACCACTATAACGGGTGTATTTAGTTATTATTAAATCTATATAATTCCATATTTACCATATATTACAGTGTTTTATAAATTTTACGCTATTTTTTTAATATTATCTTTAATAACAAAATATCACCTCTTACCCAATTCTGATGTCCTAATTCAAAATATGAAATTTATTTTATCAAATCATCTATTTATTAATAAAATTTATTATTTTAAATTAAAATTATTTATAGGAATATTAATGATATCTATTTGAAAAATATATTCAAGATTATAGAAAATAGATAACCAGGAAACCAAAAACAACAATAATACCCCCCAACATCAACCTAAAATCCAAAAAAGGAAAGTGACACTATGAAAGGTATACAAATTTTTATTCTATATATATATTTAATTACTATTATATATCATATAATGGGAATATAAGATTATATATCCTTATTGTATTTATCTAGAAAAACTAAATATCCTTTTAAAGAAGATTTGTATGATTAAAGAACACTCCTAAAAATCTCTCAAGGGAATCGATCTATATAATTAAATATAATTCCTTGTTTTTTCCATTATAATACAATTTAATCAAATATAAAGCCTCTACATAAACCATATATTTTACATCGTTTTATTTTTTCATGAATTTACATTCTATTTATTGTGTTCTTCAATTTAAATTGAACATAATGAATTGTCTTGAGAATCCATATCTATTTTCTGATTGAAGGGAAATAGTACTAGACATCCTTGAATTTAATTAGATAATTTACACACTAATAATATATCCCAAAATAAATAATTATATAGAATTTTAAAAATTGGTGAAATCATATTTCATAGAATCATAACTATAAAATTGAACATTAACCATGTTATTATAATATTGAATGTCTAACTACACCATTATTAATGACGCCATGTACTGTAAGCATATTATAACCATGATTTTGATGTAATTGATCATAAAAAACATAGAAATATTGATATATAGTTTCATTTGTATACTATGCTCATAATACATTAACTTAAAAATAAACTACATCAACTTTATTTCAATCTCTATTACTTGTTACGAAATAACCTTAGGGTTGTTGATGATTTTGTTGTTGGTTTCAATTTATTATAAATAGGTTTAGTGAGAAAAAAGATATTTTTAGGAAAATTACATGCTTACAATTTTGTTTTGGATTTTTTAGAATTTATTTGAATGTGTTCGAGAATATTTAAAGAACGGTTGTGTCGATTTTTATGGGTCTCTTTAACTAAAACATGCCGAGAATTTATGATGTATTACTCTTTAAATAAATTTAAAGTGTTTGGTAGATTTCATTACATGATACATTCAAATTATGTGAAACATTTTTATAAATTATAAAATATATAACATGAAAATGTATTTAAATGAAATATATTAATCAAAAGTTATTTTTAATTCCCTTATGTATTAATAATGATCCTAAAGAGATGTTTGGAAATATATTGTTTATTATCAGTTTTATGATGTATTTTTTATTTGAAGAATATATTAATTTCATTTAAAATTTTATTAATAATATTAAACATATAAAAAAATGTTTTTTTCACATCCATAAAATGAATTCATTTTTCATTAATTAGAAAAAATAAAAATAAAATCATTTGATGGTAAAATATATGTTTTTTTAGAAAAAAAACCTTTTATGAACGTAATGTGCTTTTATCTTCATAAATAGAATTAATAATTATTTATGAATGATTTAAGGAAAATAAATATATTAAATATTGAATAATCTTTTTTTATTTAATATATTGTTTTTATATGATAGAAATGAGAATAAACTCACTTTATGCCTAAAATGCATTAAAACGATTTCCGTTATATTTTTCTAGACTATTTTATAATAAATTTCGTCCACTTATAGAATTTGAAGTATGAACATTGTAACTATGTTTTAAATCATAGTTTCAAAAATTCTAAATATATAAATTTCATGCTTGGTCATACTAAAGACTAAAAAAATTGTTACCATGGTTAGGGTTAAAATAGGTTTAAAATGTGTTCAACTAAGAAATAAGGGTAATAATTTCACATAACCATTTATAAATATTATTAGTTGAATAAATTAATTTATTAACTTATATTAAAATTCCATTATTTACCATTCTGTTCCACTTTTATAAGGAATATAATTTGTATTGTTTCTATCTATAATTCCACGTGTGTCCCTCCCGTCACTTATTAAAGGGAACCTATCCTACTCCCTTATTCACAAAAAAAGAGAAATATTTATATTAAAATTCCCACCCAAAAAAATTACTATATTATTTTACATAGTTATTGAGATTATGTTCTTACCCTACCACCATCCAAATAAGGACTAATGTTTGAATCAAATATTCTTTCTCAATGAAGAGGTAATCATCTTACCTGAATCATTATTTTTTTTATTATTCCACATACTCTATTTTTTTCATCATAAAATAATGAATTCAGTGTAAAAAATATAATGATATGATATTATTATAATTTTATGACATCATTCGCCTCATTTCTCATCCAATGAAAAAAAATCATCACTTGTGCATACATATATATTACAGTCTCCACAAAGTGATGTATTTGATTTTCCATCCCCACAATTCATGGATAGTTATTATAATATATTTAATTATAATATATGATATTTAGGAAATAATTATGCATTTATAGTAAATATAGATTCTCTACCATATTATCATCCAACCCATTGAATAATGATAACATTGCTCATGTGTTTGTGTGGACTACCCCAACAATGAAGTGGTGTAAATATTTTTCATTTGTTCTATACATAGATAGTAAAAAGAATTTATTTGATGTATTTGAATGATATTTATGATATTATAATTATTAATTAATGGTTATTTATTATTTAAAATTATTTATTTCTATAAATCAAAAAGTGGAAATCCTTCATGTCTGTGTATGCAATGCCATCCCCACAAAGTGATGTGATTAATTTCCACAACCACTTTTTATAAATGGTTATAAAAGTGTATAAAATTAATAAATATGATATTTATGAAATTTTTATTATGACTAATATAATGAAACCATGACCATGGTTTTTTAAAAGGTACTATAAAACTAAAACATGCAAGATAACAAACTAGTTTTCACCCGATTAATGATAGAAATGAATAATTGTTAATTAAGGGATAATGTGAATTTATAATTGAAGAATATATAGTATTGTATGTATATATATATTAATCTGGTTTTGTTATATATTAATAACAAATATATAATTATTATATAGTATATTTGAGTACATTGGATGCATGGTGAGACTTAAGTTATGTAATTTATGATAAAATGTCATTTCTATTTGAGATTTTAAAAGTTTCATTTATATTGAGGTAAATAATATGAGCATTATATATTAATCACTAACTAATTTATTATCCTTTTTTTAATTCTCAGGATTTCATTTTTACCTTTCATTCTCTTCTCCTTTGTATATAAAATTATTCAAAACATTAATTTAATAATAACTGACTATATATCTGATTCCGTCAACAAACGTTTTCATCCATGGTCATATCATTTAAATTTTATACAATAATTTTATTTTATATGATGAAATGATTATTTAAGTTTATTTTAAAAAATATTTTAATTTACTATAAATCTTGTAAAAAAAATTATACATTTTATTTTGCATAATTTATTTAGGAATTTTTACAAAAAAGTGTAAAAGGAAAATTTAATTTCACAGTTATTACATGAATGATATTTCTCATCATCATGACCATTAATTTATATGAATATTACATTAAATTTTTTCATGTTTATTTTCAAGTATAATATTTTTCTTAATATTATATATATTTTTTGTTTTATACGTAGTGAAATAAAATCATATTTTCCTCTGTGTTGAATTAAATGGTCAAATATAATTTTAAAGGTATTTTTAATCAATGTCAACATCTATTGATGTTTATTATGACTCCATAGGTATATGATATACTTATTTTATTCATGTTTATTATTTTCCTTTCTTATGATTTTATCGTGATGAAATTTTTATGAAACCCGTTTCTTTTCCAGGGGTTATGCTATAATAAAAATATGAATGTTTTTTTGATCTTTTTGCACAAATATGTATGTTTTTTATTATATGATGGGAGTGTCTGTTAAATATATCCCATTAATTTTGTTATTTGATATATATATCTTATGAGATAATAATTATATGAATTCAAATAAATTTGAATGGCTGTATTGACAGTTTATGTGTGAGTAAAATTGCTTATAATTATGGTCACAAGATTATGTGGGGATATGATTATAAATATATATGCTCATAAGATTATGATTTCATTTTTATATGATTCCATATTACAACGTTATAACTCTGGAATTGTGATTTTTCTTTGAAACAATTTATAATCATGCTTCTGGATGATACATGACTTTAGATTTTATGATATATCCTTCAATGGGTATGAGTCATTTACGTTTAAAACATGGAGTTTTTTATGTTATAAATTCTTTAAGTTCTTCTAATGTTAAATTACAATTAATATCTCCATTTTTTCCATTTTGGATCATATTAACTCCATCTTTCTTATATAATCCTTCTGTGGGTTTAGATTTAATGTTTTATGTATGATATCTCTAGAAGGGTACTATTATAAGGATCCTTATGGGATATATTCAAGATATTTTAAGAACTATGTTGACTATGTATTTGGTAGCCAAAATAACTAAACAGATATGGTCCTTAGGCATGGATTGATGTGATATGCATTGAATATTCATCTAAAATGATGAAACATTTATTTATGTTATTCTTATGTCTCTATAGATGGAATTGCATGTGGTTTTAGTAATTTTTTGATATTATGATTATTATTATTTGGTGAAAACCCATGGTCATAAGTATTATTATATGATAACATTTTGAAATTTTTGTAAGGTGGTGATTATATGGGTTCCTATAAATTATACCCTTCTCAGGATACTATTATGTGGATATATCATGGTAACATATTCATATTGGGAAAACATTATAAAATGGTTTTTCAGTATTAACTCAATCATCACTCATTGCATGATGAGTGGGCCTAAGACAACACACTTTTATTGAAACCCCAAGGTATATGGGTTGGTTAATTCATATTCTCTCTAGGTACCATTATGATAAATTAGAAGATATATGCTATTTCAAATTATGATAAACTATATTGATATATTAAAATAATAAGGATTTATGGTTTTATAAGATAGTGTCATGAATTAGGAAAAATCATTAATTATTTTTTTTATGATTTTTTAATTTGTTTTAGTTTTTTTAATACTTGAGTAGTATTTTTTAGTCAATGTGTTGAACTAGAAAGAATCATGTTAACCATAAATGTAATGTTAAAATCCATGATCTTCCTCATGATCATAAAAATGGATTTGAAAATGGGATAAAATGTCATGTTGCTATGTTCAATAAATTATATCAATAAATAAGAAATTATATGAACCATTATGATATTTATAATAAATGAATGAGGTAGAATCTTATTGTGAAGTATTTTTTTCTCCAATGTTCACCCGCTATATATGGGTGTCATGATACCATAATATACATGCAATGGATCAGTGCGATTGAAAATATATTATTTGTTCTTTAGTTCATAGACCATGAAATAACATTCCATACAATATATCACTAATGAGGAGAAGCTCATAAATGGATTAATCATACCAAGAACATAATTAAAAGTTGAAAAAATATGATCTATAGAATGTGAGGAGTTTGAGAGGTTTTTTCTCAAAAATAATTTCCTCCAAATCTTCATACTAATATGGGATGGTACTTTATAGAGTTGAAACTCATGGATGATAAATCCATTGGTACCTATCAATAAAACCTTAAAAATATCGATGTATTAATCTTGCATTATCATTGAACTGGTTTGAAAAATAGACCAATTCATTAGTACTTAAAACCCAATTATTTGAAGTTTGTTAGCCATAAGATATTTTGGTAACAATGAAGTAATCATTCAATGTGATCTAAAGGGAGAAATGTAGAGTGGTTACTTCAACTATTCTTCTATATTAAGTAAAAATAAAATATAAAATGATCCTCACTAAAACATGAATGGTAAATCCCATATGGGATATAAATTATAACCACCAACATGAAAACATGTTGGGAAATCGCTTAGGAATTTTTAAGAATGTAATTTGGAAATTATTCATATCCAGAGATGTATTCCATTGAGCTGGTGATTTTCTATGAGGGATGAAAAGTTCATAAAATTCCATATAGGAAATTAAGTATTTAATTAATGAAGTTCAATTTTTCATATCCATGTATATTGTTAATTATATTAATAATTTCCAAAAACCAATAGCTAATGAGGATTTTTAGCCACAAAAAACCTAAGAAAAAGGATAAAGGGAAGGGATTTTCTATCAAAACTAATGTTTTTAGGAGAATGACATTGTAAAAGGTGTACATTCCATTCAATATAAACTAAAAATGTATTATTTGATTCTGGATATACTAACCCTTATATATTAATAATTTTCTAATGGTATCACATCACCACATCAACGATTAGACATTAAGATAGAATTAAATAAATTCTAAGTGGCCCTATGATTTTATCTCATGTTTATAACTCTTGAATGATAGAAGTTAGTGGTTATATTCTTCCTAAAAATATTTGTATTCTCCCTCTAGTTGAATTTTTTTTATTTTGGGCATATATTGGATAACCTTATATAGTTCCTATATTAATTTCTAAGGGTGGGATGTCAAATTTTAAATTCTATATCATCCTATAAATTTATATTGGTTTCAGCATAAATATGAACTTATTGTGTAAATTACATCCATTTGATGTCTCATACAACCTATTCATGAGTAATATTATTGTTAAATAGTTGGGTAGGAACTCAATATTGATAATATCAATATTGATCAAGAATATAATCATGTATTTCCTACATAATTACAATTCCTTACACAAAATCATGAATTTGATTTTTCAGCTAAACTTGTACATGGTGATGTACCTGTTAAATAGAATCCATATTGAACAGACCTAATTGATTTGAAATAATTCAATAAGAAACACTAAATGAATCCAGAAAAAGGATTCATATTCACCAATGTTTCACCATGGGGTACACCTATTCTTTTTATTATGAAGAATGATGGCTCAATGAATTTTTGTCATTTATTACTGAGAGTGTTAAAATATCATAATCAAGAAAATAATATCATTTACCATTTATTGATGACTTGTTTGATAATAGTTGTGGAGATAAATATATTTCAATGATTGAACTAGATTATTTATATAATCAATTATTTTCTAACAAGGAGGATATAATGAAAACAACATTTCATATGAGGAATGATCATTATGAATTTACAGTACTACCATTTAGAATTTATAATTCCCCCAATATCATCGTAAATCAAATGAATATAGTCTTTAGAGATTACCCTGATCAGTTTGTGGTTGTGTTTGTAGATGATATTATTATATATTCAAATAGAAATTATGATCATTTATATCATTTTGATATTATAATAAAGACCCTAAAGAAAGAGAAGTTATATTTAAAATTTAAAAATTGTGAATTTTTGCTACATAAAGTTACATTATTGTCTTATATAATCTCAAACATGGGTATATCAGTGGAACCTTAAAAGGAAGATGTATATTGAGTATTGTACCAGTCCAAACATGGTAATTAAAATATACAGATTTCATGGGTTTTTATATAATATTGATAATTGTTTAGGGATTTATAACACCTATCTCATCCACTATATAACATTACCTTAAAGGGATGCATGTTCCTATATAAATATTAATTTGAGGAAAATGTCAAGGAGAAAAAAATAAGGTTGTTTAGTGAAACTATTCTAACAATATCTTATAGTGGATATGGTTTCATGATCTATAATAATGCATAAAATATGGTACCATGATATGTTCTTTTATGTAATGGTATTATTATAGATTATTCCTCACACTAATTGAAATTTCATGAAAATATTTACCTAATCCATGATTCGAAGAATGCAATGGTAATTTTTCATTAAATTATATAGAGGAATTATATTTTATAGTAAATTGTTTGACATATATAATGATCATGAAATATTTAATTGTATATTCATGTAGAAATAATTGAAAATATAAAAAATTGTATGGTTTGATTTGATTAAATATTATGATTTCTTAATACATAACCACTCGAGAATGGAAAACAAGGTGGTTGGTGCCCGGTGTTAGAAAGACGATGCTATTTTGTACATGATAATGATTGAAAGAGATCAAACACTTATGAATTTATTGAATATGTATCATGAAATAATAAGAAAAAGGGAAAAAAATCTTTCTCGTATGAATTTTCATTCATCTATACATGTGAGGATTAAAGAGGCACGAAATAAGGATGGGGAATAATAGAATATGTTGATAAATCTTAATATGTTAATACATAAATGTGATGGAATGATAAGGTTCATTAATATAGTATTTTCCACATCATTACCATATTTTATGAATGATATATTATATTAATCATTTATTTCATCATTTTTTATTCATCCTTGATGTATAATGATTTATAGAAAATTGAAATATTATTTTTTGTGGGTCAATATGAAAGGGATATTATAGATTATATATCTTGAATCAGGTTATGATTAATGTTAAGTATGTGATATATAAATATAATGGGATTATACAACCATTAACCACAATAAAATGGAAATGTGGAAACAAAACAATTTATTTCATTGTCTGACTCCCCAACAATATCTAAATCAAAAATTCTATTTGCGTTGTAGTTGATCACCTTATAAAGATAATAAATTTACTTGTAATCAAATAATATTTCTCTCTTGATCATATTGATAGAATGTACATTAATGAATTGTTAATATTTCATAGAGTACCACTCTCATTAATTTTTGAACGAGTTCTTAGTATTGACTTGATGTTATGGAAAATAATTTAATAATATATGAATATATTGGTGACTGTTATAACTACATTTCATACTCAATCAAATGGTCAATAAAATTAGACCATTCATATCCTTGAACATATATTGAGATCATGTTAAACATATTTCAAAGGAGGTTTGGATAAAAACCATCCTCTATTTGAGTTTTCATACATCAAAATATTTCACTCAACAATTCATGTGGATCCTTATAAATTACTCTATGGAAGGAAGTTAATTGCACCAATTTTTAGTGATGATGTAATAGATTGGAAGTTATTAAGACACAGTCTATCCGAGGAAATGGTATATAATGTTAGATATATTTAACCAAACCTATATGAATCTCATAATGGACAAGAATGTTATGTGGACAATCATCAGTGAGATCTAGCATTTAAATTTGTAGATAAGGTATTCCAATTAATATCTCCCATGAATAAGTAAAAGTGATTTTTATATTAGGTGATTTTTATCCATAGATATTTCATCCATTTTAAAATTATTCATCATATCAGGATGATTTATTGTGTCAATGTGCTTCCATTGAATCTCTATCAAGTTCATAATATGGTATATGTACAACACTTGATGAAATAAAAATTACTGAAAATAGATTTCTTGCCACTCGAGCATTATAACTCTATTTATGAATAACTCATGGAGATTCTGGATCAATGTGAGAATGTTCTATGAAACACTATCACTCACCTGGTAAAATTTTTATAGAAAAAACAAAAATTTTGAGAAAGCTATGTGGGAACATATGGATATTATGGGGTAGAAGTATCCCAATTTTTTGAAAGTTGGAATCTCTAGGTAAATGTTCTTATAATGATGGGGGATGTAATAGCTTGAGAATTTATGATTGATTTATCATTGCATAAACTAGAAGAGATTGATAGCTTGTTTTACATGTAATAATGATCTTATTTCAATAATTTTTATAAATTAAAAATAAATCAAATTACATGGTATAAAATTTAAATATAATTATGAATCATAATTAAAAATTCATTTAAGAAATATTATTGATCCAAAATAACTATTATTAAATATTTTGTTCATGCACATTATTTTATCAAGTATTTTATTTAACTGATATTTTAATTAAAAAATATATTTATAATATTAAATTTTAAAAAAACAAAATGTTATTTTTTTAGTTATATAGTTGATTTATTTTTCATTAATAGGATTCAAATTAAAATAAAATCATTTAATGTTAAAAAATATATTTTCCTCAAAAACTATTCCATGAGTGCAATTTTTTTATATTAATAAATTATATTAATTACTATATTTAATGATTTTATTTAAATTAATGTATTATATAATCAATAAAAGTTTGTGTCTTTAATAAAACAGTTTGTACTAGCAAGTGAATGAAAAAAATCATTTGTTTAAAAAAATAATTTCTTTTAAAATGATTATTGTTGTGTTTTGTGTGATTATATTAAACTTAACTAAATCCACTTATATGAATTTAATTTGAATTTTTTCCCATATTTAGAATCATAATTTTCAGAAAACATTAATCTGTTTACCATCATTTTTTGTCACAACGACCATCAAAAACATTAAACAAATTCCACGGTATGTGTTAAAATGTGTTTACCAAGGGGGTAAACTAAGAGATAAGGGATCAATTTAAACTTATACTTGTCTAAATAATCTTGTTTGAAGATATTTACACCTTATCTTACAATACTATTAAATTATTGGAAATTTTTTCAACTTGAATGAAAATGGGACTTTATATTATTTAAATATTTTTGATATTTCCATGTGTGTCTGTCCCGTCACATATAAAAGAAATACTATTCTCTTATATTATTCACAAACATTAATCACCCGAGACCACTGAATACCTACCCAAAAACCTTCCAATATTCCATACCTTGGTTATTGAGCATATTTTCATACACTAGGACCATCCTAAACGTCTTAAGGTGTAATACAATGGAGGACTCTCAATGAAGATGCAATCTTCATTCAACAATCAATCTTACTTTTTTATTTTAATTCCACTAAATTTATTATATCTATAAGAACATTTATAATATGGTACAAAAAATAATTTAGAATATATTATTATTATTGGAAAACTAGTTCACATATTTTTTCTCATCCAATGGGAAATGAAAGCATCCCTTGTGAATATGTATTGACTACCATCACTATTAAGTGTTTTATTACATTTTCCATAATCACTATTAAAGGATATTTCTTATAATGGATTAAATATTTATACATTAAATTAAGGATTTAATTAATCTATATCAATTATAATATCTTATCTTACTTCTATCCTTCCTATATATCAAAAATTGATATCGCCACTCATGTATACATGCGAACTACCATCTCAAAGAAGAGGTGTGATTAATTTACCATTTTCGATTTCTATGGATAATAATAAGAAAATATTTAAGGATTATATGTATATGATATTTATGACATGATAATTATTATTTAATGGTAATTTCTAATTTACCTTCCTTTAATTCCTTCCATCAAAAATTGGAAAAACCACCCGTGCTTACGTATAGACTACAATCTCCATGAGGTGATGTAATTTATTTGTCACCACCACATTTTTATAATTGTTATAAAAGTATATAAATTAAATAAATATTATATATATGTATTGTTTTATTGTATATATTATTAATACATAACCAAGGTGTAGGAACTGAATCCATCACCCGAAACATGCACTGAAAATTGACCGGTTTTCACCCAAATATTTATTTTAATGAATGATTTTTAATTAAAGGATACTTTATATTAATTAATGAATGATATATAGTAATATATATTAATATATATATGGTTTTTTATATAACTATAATAAATTTATATTTTTTATATTTGATGTTTGTATACATACAAATAAAGGTGAGACACGAGGATAGAGATTCATGGTAAAATCTCTTTTCATTTCGAGATTATCTATGTCAAATTTAAATTAAGGGAAATAATATGACCCTTATTCTTAAAATAACATATGTTTTATTTCACTAGGGTTATTTCTAGGTTTTTTATTTTCACCTTTCATTCTATTATCTTTGGTACATAAAATTATTTAGAAATTGTTTTTGAAGAAAAACACAGAATATTTAATCATTGGTTGAAAAACTATTTCATACATGTCCATGATATTTAAAAATTCTCAGGAATTTTATCTTATATAATTAATTTCTTATTTAAGTAAATTTTATACAATATTTTAATTTCTATAAATTATTTTCAAAATTAATTTTTATAAAAAAAATAAAAGCTCTTATTTATGTATTTTATCAGAATGTTTGAAAGGAATATTTGTTTCAACGCTTTATGCCTAAATGATGTTTCCCATAATCATGGTTATTATTTTATTTTATGATTACTTTTTATGTTCATTTGGTTATTTCCAAATAAAATATTTTTCTTTATATTATCTAATTTTTTATTTTTAATGGTATCGAGAGAAATGGTATATTTTCCCATGTTTTCAAACAAATGATCAATTACACTTTTAAATGTATTTCCATATCTTTAAAAATAATTTGATGTTTTTTAATAATCACTAGAAATGTGATTCAGGGATTCTATCCATGTTATTTCTATAGATTTATTTTTATTATGTGATGATGAAAATGTTATACAACCCATTATTTTCCATGGTTTATGCTTTGATGAAATGATAAATATTTTATAATCTTGTGGAAAAAATATATATTAATTTAATTATGTGATGGGTGGGACACTTCAAGCCCTTCATTGAATTGTGTAATGTGATTTATATATCTCATGAGATGATGATTGTGATATGAATGGACATGATTGTGAATAACTATGTTTACATTTTGTTTTGTGGGACTGATTTCTTCTAGGTATACTTAAAAGATTATATTTGCACGTGATTTTAAACTGAAATATCCATAGGATTACTATTTCCAATACATATGATTACACATGCCCATGTTATGAATTTTTATTGATGATGTATTCTTTTGAACCCTTATTAATAATGATTTTAAATATTACAAGGTTTTGGTGTTTATGATCTAATATTTTCTAAGAATGAATCTATTACATTGAGAACACTCACATGATAATATTAGTATACCCTTATGTTCATTTTATAATCACTTATGATTGATATATCACAAGTATACCATTATTGAGTTTTTTATAACACTCTTTCTTATTTTTTCATTCCCCAAGTTTTTATGTAAGGTTGTAAGTATGATATGACAAGAAATGTAATAATATGAATAACATTGTGGGAGGTATTTTAAATATTTTAACAAATATTTTGATTTTGTATCTAGAATATTAAGAAACTAACCATTTATGGTCCTTGGGTGTGTATAATTGGAATATATATTAAATTTTAAACTAAAATTAAAATAATTTATTTATTTTTTGCTTAGGTCACCTAAAAAACATTACATATTCATGAGACATTGGGATTCCTGGACCCCATTGTATGTCCTTTATATTTTTTTGATATTTTTATAATTTTTTAATTGTATGTCACTATGATCATAAGTCATTGGGAGTCTGATTTAAAACCTTTTATATTTCAATTATATGGTACTTGGATCAATTTCAAGTACCTTCATGTTGAAAATATATGTTTCCATAATGCGATTACTATGGAGTAACCCAAACTGAAAATGTTTGAACCGATAATCAAAGAGTAAAAAATTGCATATAAAATGTGACTAAAGATATTTTAGTATAAATTTTAAATATAATAACAATTTTTATCTCTTTTATGATTCAATCTATTTTTTCTTTTAAACTTATTTTTTTTGAATATTTTTTCTATTTATGTAGAATATCCGGATATTAATTCAGAAATTCTAATGTGAAAATGATGTATTGATATTAATTTTTTATAAACACAATCAAATAAATATCTATTGTTTCTATATGGGTTTTAAATGAATCAGTTTATGGGTTAATGGGTTATTATAAGAGGTACTATGTGTCTGTAGTGGTCAAAGATTATCTAGTTGAGTTGTTACAGGGAACATAGATGGATATTACTGGAATTAAAAAATAAAATATTTATCAATAATTCATAATATTGATCATGTATAGAGGTTTAAATAATGAGTTTTTCTAATTTTAAATAATGGGAAATAGGAAACATGTTTTAATTATGTAGTTAGTATAATAGAAAATAATTCAAGATCATGGGGGGTTGATCTTGGAATTAACCAAATGAAAAAAAATCATAGATGGGAATATTGTAAGATTTTGTTCAATGGAGTTTAGAGTTTGTTGTTTTTTACATTATTTTTATTGATTTATTTTATTTTTATTGTTTTCGATATTATTAAATACATGAGTAGTAAGGTTAGGGAAGGTGTGTGCATTTATCGCAGAAAAAAGACCTTCCCAAAATTGAGAAAATTATAAGGGATGTTTTGAAAACTAAAGTTCAATAAAACATAGTTATTATATATTTAAACTAGTGAAAAAAAGATAATCTTGTGTGATTATGTTTTTTAATAAGAAGTTCACAATGTGGTTCTCAATTTAGTTATCACGTTATTATATACGTCATAAAGGATAAAGGGGAATATAATTCATAGTAGATATGAATCTATATTAATAATAAAGATTTAATAATTTTTTCTCATAATTACGTAATCATTATGATCTTCTGTAAGTACAATACATATTTTTTTTGAATATAAATTAAAAATGATACATGGCCAATCAACTTGTATTTGATCATATAATTTAGTGGATAATCTGTAGATAGGCAAGATTAGGCCATGGTAAAGAGTGGGAATCCATACTGGGTATAAGCATTGAAAAAAATATTTTTTTACTTATCATATCTATTCTTCCTTTCATATGGGTATAATAAAGTTAATATCATTCAGGGAAAACTACTTTTTTGGTGGCAGGAGTGCACGCGCACTCTTTCTAACATTATCCTTCTCGTTTACCGACATATGGCCAGTGCTGAGTCCTGCCCTTTCTGCCTGAATATTCCAGAATCTCCTTCATACGCTATCATTCACTGCCTGGGAGCTAGGGAAATTTGGAATTTATGGGGCCCGGTTTCAGATGCTTCTCATGACATTTCCTCTGACCTCCCCGATCTCTTGATGCGTTGGTTTTCCTCTCTTTCATTGATTAAGGTAGGTTCTCTTTGCACATTAGCCTGGATCATTTGGGTTTGGTGTAACCCTTTTGTTTTTCACCACATTTATAAACCTCCCGAATTTTGGATTGAACGTGCCATCTCATGGATTGAGGGTTGGAAGGGCACCAAAGAATACTCTATTCTAGGTGTAACCCCCTCCTATCCCCCACATTTGAACCCCCCAACGGAGGGGACTCTTAAGCATAATGTGGACGTGTCTCTCCCTAAGGATGGGCTTGTTTTATTCAGTCTCCTAGCCCGATATCATTTGGGGAAAATCATTGTAGCAAAATATAAATCACATCACACCATCTGGGAACCTGCACTTGCTAATTCCTCATCCATCCTTGTAGGTATGATGCTCGCTATGGAATGTGGATGGGATGATATCATCATTGAGTCTGACTGCCTCACCATGTCCGATGCTATTAACCACAATGACGCAGGACTCCAGTCATTTGGACTCATCATTAGAAGAATTCGCTCTCTTCGCCAAGGCTTTTCTTTCGACACCTTATCCTTTACCAAAAGGGAAAGAAACAATGCGGCTCAATAGTTGGCGGCCTCAGGACCCTTCGATTACAACCAGCTCTGGCTGGACAATTTCTCTACATGGCTTTACTTATGTACGGATTCTGATCTTCAGGGATAACTACTTAACCTATAGGATATGTTAATTTCTATTCTACAGAAACTATAAAAGAAAAACACGACCAATTCATACCCCTTGATAAGGTTGTATTAATTATTTTAGAATTTCAGGTAGTATTAGAGCATTAGGTTCACCCTATCAGATCCTTGATAATTATATGATAGAGAATATTAATTAATTTATAAAATTATGTGTTTCTACTTTTGATGGAAAAAACTACAATATATGAAGGAATTTGATTCTTCCCATTCATAAGTCACTATTCGTTGAAGTTGTTTATGTAGTAAGAGATAGTTTCTCAATAATTTAAAGGATTTATTGAATAACTTTACTAATAAAATAAACCTGATGAATGACGAGAATGAAAGAAATGTAATTCTAAAATATTGTTTAAAAAACCCTCATTAAGGTGATAAGATTAGAAATTGTAATAGATATATGGGATATGATTCTGAGAATATATGAAGGAAATGTGAAAATAAAATAAGACAAGTTAAAAATAAGGGATAGCCAATTTAAATACATCAATATACAGGATCATAAAAAAATTTAAGGAATTATTTTAAAGTTTGAATGAAATTTTTAGTATTATAAGAGGAATTGGTCAGAATAAGGATGACTCAATAATTATCTATAAGATATTGAGAATAATTCTTGATAGATTTGATGCTCAGAAATTTAATCTATATGATGGAGAAGATCTTTCCCTTGATGATAATTTTTTTTATTTCATACGAAATGAAAACAGTCCAAAATTTAAAAAGGTATCTACTGATGAAATAGAATTTTAAGCCATGAGGAAACTGGACATTAAAGATGATGTAACGAAAGAACCATGTGAACTTAATAGTGAAGATAATAAATATGATGAACACAATAGAATAATTTCACTTATCATAATTATATATAATAAATTAAAAGTAAATAAAATGGTAAAATCTTACTCAATGTTTTAGTTTTGGGGGTATAAGATGATTTTCCATTAATTCTCTAATGAATTAAATTTTAGATTGTGACAATAATGAAGAGATTCTATAAAAAATAAATATTGTATATATGAAAATAATAATCAAATCCATTTTAGAACAAAAACAAATTCTTGATAATTATGGGAAGAAAAATATAAATTAATGAGGTAGATGAGGTAGCCTCTTCAATGTTCTAATAAAAAAATTAAGCTGTTAAAAAATCACAAATTTCATAGTTCTTATAGAGAAATAATAGAAATATTTTATTAGTGAAGGTGAAGAAAATAAAATAAATTACATGGTACATAGGTTGAAATCAAAACTAGATTATTTTATTAAAAAAATTAAAAATGATAAATATATGAAACTCTTGAAGAAGGATGATGGAAATATTGTTGAAACGTGTGATGGATTTTCTATAAAAGAATATGTCTATACTAATGATATTAAAATTTTAAAGCTGAATGATATATAAAATGAAAAATTGTTAATTATCTTAACGATAAACATTATTTTAATGACGTGGATCTTTTCAAGACTAAATCTAAATATCTATAATCGGAATAAGATCTAAATATTATTCAAGTGTATTATCATAAATCACTGGATATCATTGATGGGTAATAAAACCATCTTGAAAACGAGAATTCACAGAATTATATCAAATCACTATCTGTTATGTTCCATTATAAAGTTGTTTTTCCTAACACAATAAGTGTAAATTAAAAATATAGTAATGTGTATAAAATGAATGTGATGACACAACCCCTTTGAAACCAAAACTATAGAATATTGTCTTTAAAAAACTTGTCTCTACAAGGTTTAAGCAAAACATATCAATGTCAGATGGATCATAAACAAATCTTGATAGAATTATTATTCTCATTGAATATCCATATTTAGTTGTCATTTCTAGTGTTGTGGTGTTTTTTAGAATAAGTATTATTCATTTTTGAAGTTTATGACTCTACTATGGTTAAAATATCATTGAGGGTTAGAATCTATAAGAATTTGAGGATAAATTCTAAAATAAAAAAAGGTAATTTTGGGGAATAATTTTATTCACCCATAATAATATAGATTTGGATTATTGGATGAAACATACACTTGTTTTAAAAAACAGGGACATAGAAATAAATATTTTTTTATTGTTTTAAAAAAACATTCCTAAAATGAAAATTGGAAAAAATAAATTCAGATCAAGGATAAAGATCCTTCATTGTATAATTGTCCTTGAAATCTAGAAAGAGATAAAATCCAAGGTTACTAGATATTGTTTGTTCTTACAATTTTTCATGTGATTCCAAACTATTGAATAAATATAGTAAAGATGATGGAGGATTAGTTACTTTTAACATTGAAAATTCTTGGGTAAATAATTCCATTAATTTCACTAGGATTGAAGAAAATAAGATCAATTGAAAGGTTCTCCTTAATGTGGAAGGACTTAATAAAATAAATAGTTTAATACAACTATGTGTTGATGGAAATGATTTTTTATTCAAGAAAATATAATATTTCATGAAAAATTCCAATATTATTTTATTATCACAAAAATAGAATCGGTAATTGGAAACATGTTACAAATTGGTTACCCAACTAACACAACATGCATCAGTTCCAAAGAAGAAAATTAATGGTTTCATGTTATACATTGCTATATATTCTAATGACATCCGAGTATAATCCCAATATATATATATATATATATTTAGAGACCTTACTCACCAAAAAAGGGGAATTTATGAAATTTTAAAATATTCTATAACGGTAATACAATCCAATAAACACATATAAGAGTATCGATACAATCATAAAGACTACATGAACACAACCATTCATATTTTTGTGGCACCATGAAAATACTTCAACCATATATGATTTTTATTTCTCTACATTTATTTATTAATTATTTTTGATGGATACAATCATGTTCATGAAAATCATGTCTGAGTTAGTTAATTTGTTCAAAATCTATAGAATACAAGTTATAAAAGAGAAGGGAGTGTACATGTTGTAGCTAAGAAAATATAATAGAAAATAATTTACCTCCAATGAATTTAAAATTTATTTTTTAAATAATTGAGTTAGACATAAATCTAGTACTCCCTATACTCCTCATGATTGTGTAATGTCTTAGAGGAAGAATATAAGAATAGTTAAAATTGGTTGTATAATTTTCTTTTAGAAACAACATTCCATGTATGTATAGAGATATGATTTTTTCATGAATTTCTATATATAGAATTATTAATTTGTGATACTAAAGGAAAATAAAAATCCATATGATATGTGGTTATATAGAAAGTGTGATGTGAAATAGTTTGAATTATATATAATCCCATTTTTTAAAAGAATTAAATTTAGTAATAAAGGTAAATTAGAAGATAATGACGATCATGGAAATATGATGGGGTTCTCATCTAATGGGAGTGGCTATATGTGTTTGAAAAATAGGTCTCTCAAACTTCTTAAATATTATGATATTGAATTTATTTAAACCTTGATCAAGATATGATTATTATTTGGTGTAGCAGATGATTTTTAGAGGCTAATAGTTAAAAAAAATTAGAAAATAATATTATCCAATAAATAGATAATCTTATGATTTTTAAAGATGTAGACTGATATCATACTTTTGATGACAGTGAGGTTTATGATAATTATATTATGAGGCATCCTAGGATAAAGAAACATGATTACATTAATAATAGTATTTTTAATTAAGAGGAACCATTTAAAACTAGAATAAAGGGAACGAAACATCTAATATTTAATAAATTAAACCTAATTCTATTTCAGAGATAGTTATTCATGAATAATTGATTGGTGTTATAAATTAAGATATTGGTTGCATTATGAAGTAATCAACATGGGGTATTATTCACATACATGAAAATAAAAACATGTTAGGAACAAAATTTGTTTTTAAAATAAAATTCAATAGGAAGATATAGGTTATAAGTCACTTATCCCTACTAGTTTGAATGTGATACTCTCAAATGGAACGAATATATTTTCAAAAATGATTTCATTTATTATAATTATTTAATCTATCACGAGTCTATTAGTGGTGTTAGGAAAAATTATATATATATTTTATCAAAAGGATGTGAATTTATCTCTCCTTAGTGATGATAATGAAGAGGATGATTTTCGTAATGATCCTGAAGGGTTTATTATTTATATAGTTGGAAACATAGTCTATAAGAAGAATAAATCATTATATGGATTTAGATAGTCCCTAAGGTCCTTGTACAACATGTTATATTGATTATTGAAGAATATATAATTTTTAACTGGATAATTTGATGGAATCTTTTTTATAAATGAATTCACTAATGGTATACTCAATGTTATGATCTATATTGATGTCATATTGCATTGTACTAATCAAGACTATATATTTGATTAATTATCAATGTAAATGAAGTAAAATACTGAGGTTTCATTATTGGGATCGATGGAATATTTGTTGGGGCTAAAACTTATACTAGGATAAGTTTAAAATTTTGTATCCCAAAAAAATATTAACAACAATTGTTTAAAAAAATTATAGTAAAATAATTAAAAAATATTTCTACTCAAATGTTTTGTAAAAAAAGTAACAAATATAATGGTGGGATGAGTTTAAATAAGATGGAATTTAGAGTAATTGTTGGAAAAATACTCAACGTCACAGTATCAAGGATAAAAATATTTTTTTGAAGTGGATCTATTTTCTATATTTTTTATTATTCGAAGATAACATAATATTTTTGAGGGAAATAAAAATATGTGATTTTTCAACTAACACTCAAAATCATCTTATTTAATCTAAGATGTTAGGAATTAAAAATTCATTGGTATTTAGATACCCATTGGATTCAAATATAGAAAATCCATATCTAGTGGATTCGTCTTCGTATGTTAGAGTTTTGTAAGTTTCCCTGGACAGAATAAATATTTTATGGCTCTGAGTACAGTTTAGGTTGAGTACATCCTACCTAAAAATCCATTTATATAAATAATGTAAATGGAATTTTATCTACATTATTTAAAATAAATTAAGAAAACAATAAAATTTCTTGAGAAAATATGTGTTCTATATATCTCTCTAAGATTCTAGTCTAGCACTCAACATATAAATATATTGATATTATATATCATTTTTCAATAAAATAGTGTAAAATAGTGATATACAGATTTAATATATTTTAACCGACAATAACATTGTAGATAACATAACAAAGCTAATATTGGGATTGATATTTGAAGATATTAGGCAGAAACATTATGTTTATCCTTTTGCACATTCTTGGGGAAGTATGAAAATTCACCACCGGTGTGATTTGGATTATTTTGAAAAGGTTTATAAATAGTTAAAAAATTATTTGTTTTCATATGAAGCTATTAAAAGTAATAAAATATGGGATATATTGATAGTGATATTATATTATTTAACTGAAGGGTATTTCATCAATGACACAATAAAAAAATTTATTTACCCATTGGGATGGAATCCTGTTAGAATTATTAACAAATCTGTTTGTTTGGGGAACGATTCATCTCATAAAGGATATGTTGTGATTTTTTTATCCACATAAGTATTAAAAATATTTAAATTTGATTGAAAGAATGTAAAATATGGGGTTGAATAAACCTTGGAGTAATTGATATTATTATATTTTAGTTTGAATTTAATGTCAACTATGTTGAAGAGACTAAAATAAGTTCATTTAGGCTAATGAGACGATTCTATATTTTATTACAATTTTTTCAAAGAGATTTGAGATGGATGGAGAAGAATATAAGAACTGTTTGATCAATTTTTATGAAGGATGGAAACTCTATAATGATCATAGGACTTTTGGATTCATCATAAATCACTGTGATAGATTCTAATTCATTGAAATGGAATGTATGTATTTTTAGAAACCAGACCCCAGTGCATGTATTTTATACAATGTGAAATTTTCAAAAAAATATATATTGTAAGTCTATGAAATCATAAGTATCTGGTGGTCTCATGAAAAAACATTCATAAATTATGTATTTGGGAATTGGAACAATTTCAAGTACATTTTGGAAAAAATGGTATATATTTCCATAATTCAAATTTTCTAGAAAACACAAATTTTAGAGTTTCCTAAAATAATATTCAAAGATTAAAACATCACATATAATACATGATTCATGCCATATCATGAGATACTTTAAATATGGCGACCATCATTCATATTTGTTTGAGAATTTATTACCTTACAATGTGGTACTAATCATTTTATTCTTGAATTATTTCGTCAAATGTTAGATAATATTTAGGTGCAATGAGAAGTGATGGTGAAGGGTGGTTATTCTAAGGGGGAGAATTTGTTTTTTGAATTAAATATTAGATTTAAATATTTTATCTTCAAATAGTGATAGAAAATTTTATTTAATAGTACGGGCATTGTCACTTAATTGAAAATGGGATATTATAATATCCCTATAACTTTTATATACCTCAAAAAAATATTTAATATAAACTATTACACACTATTGAACATATATAGTAATATAATATTAACCTTTATATTTTTATATTTAGGAAAACACTTAGAACATTACACTAATTTTTTTTTCAATATACTGATTCGAAAAATGAAATATATGTCACAAAAATATTTTTAAAATAATGTAAAATTTAATTTTGATATAAAATACTTATTTATTGAAAACGATTAATTTTTTCAACAGGGTAAAATGTATAGTCCTTAGAAAAAATTATTAAAATTTAATAAAATTATATTATTATTTATGTAAAACTATACATCAATTATAAAAAATATTTTAAGATAAAAAAATTATTTTAAAATTCTAAAATCTATCATAAAAATATATTTTAATGAAAATAAAACATATATGTTTTCCCAAAATTGAAATTATGTTTTATTTAGGTGAAATATTTATTCTAACTTATTTAATAATTTCATTTTAGTTTTCTATTATATAAATTATATTTATTTTTATTTCATAAGATCCCAAAATGTGGTTTTACTATTCAAGAAAACATGTTACTATTATAAAAGTTATGTTACTAATCCATTCATCATGTTACTATTCTTATGATTATATTTCCAATGGTCACATGTCAATTTATGAAAAGTATAAATAGATCATATATTAGTCATTTCACATTCTCTATAATTCCTCTCTAAGGTTTTATATTCTTCATTTTTGAAATATTTATTACATTATTATCGTTTTATCTTATGAACAGTGTTTCTTTTGGGTGAGATAATACTAGTAGGCCAATATTATCCAAATATTAATATTTTAGTTCTTTTATTTTTTATTACCCAATTGTATTATTTTCAATTATATGGATTATATTTGTACTTTGTATATAATCTTCACTATATGTTTAATAAAATAGTGCTTGTTTATGTGAATGTGTGAATTATAAATTTGGTACAAATAACACACCATTATATATTGAGAATGAAATTTCATATTTAAATGTTTGGGTCATTTCACACCATTATCCCCAAAAATATGATCAATTTTATCAATTCATTTGAACTACGGTCACATATTCCACCTCTAGGGTTAGAGTATATACTAGATACTTATTTTACCCTCATACAACATCAATGAAAAAAATTATATATGTGATAGTTTAACAAGATGAACAACCAAATCCAACAACCAACATTTATAATTGAAATAATCTCATGACTTAAAAAAAATCCATGAACTGATATGAATAATATAAACCACCATATAAAAGAATATAAAGCTAAGATACATTTATATCACCATAAAAACTGCCTTAAATTTATTGAAAACATCTCTTACGCATGAATAATTTTCAACAGACATCTACTTGTAGTCCCCTATAACCCCATCCATATTTTGAGGGATAGACTATCTAGGCATGGGATGGTGGAAAGGACCTGAGCAATGGTGTACATATACAATGTTCCCTCTACTATATCATTTCCTAAAATATTTTTTCATATCATAATATTCTTTTAATATGAAAATGTTGTGTTTATGATTTTTTTCATTTACACCAAGGACTCTCTCTTGAATATCAATTTCATTGAAAACATCTTCAATTGATTAATGGTAAAATGTTTAGTAGTAATTTCATGAGTTACCTTATCTTCCAATTGTGAGATAATTCCTTTCTATCTTAGAAATTAAAAAACTCAAACTCTAAAGTGGTGAGACATTATAAAATCCTTGAACCCAATGTGTTATTAGGTTTCTGAAATCAATTTTAAATTAGAAAAAGATATAGAGAAGATATTGAATAGAGTTTATCAAAATCCTTGATCCAAAACCTTAATATCACCTTTACTAAATTTACTTTTCTGATGACAATTTATTTGAATGATAAATATATTTTATTGTAATTAATAAAAATAATCAAAATCATGGTTTTTAAAATCAGGTACCCAAACCATGTGTTCATGTTTCATTTCATAAAATCCTCCTTAACACCTTTTAATTTCCCAATTTTATTCGTTTTTATTCCTAAATGTTGCCCAATGAAACCTTTAGACTCTATATCCTTCCCTCAGTTTTTTAAGCTACTTCCTCGATTACAGAAGATCAAAGGGTGTTAATGATGGAGATAATGGTATGTGATCCACCAAACATAATTGTTTATGTTTCCTCTATATCTAACATTATTCCATGGAGAAAAATCATATATCTGTAATTACCATTCTATATCTATGGATTCTAATTCTATCTAACATTGAATAATTGGATTCTGTCTAGAATAGAGGTGGATCTAATGCATTGTTTTCCTTCATTTGATCAATACTATATCTAAAAAAATATTTTAATCCCAAGATGTATGTTGGATTTAACCGGTTCATTTGTACATAGAATCATCTTGAACATTATTTTATAATATTTATGTGTTTGATATGGAATCAATTATAGGGATTCTTATTGTGTGGGATCGATCTACTTAGAGCATGATTGTGACTTGGGTATCACATTTCATCAAGTTCGGGTTTTTTCTTAAAAAAGATTTTGTTATGAATTTCTTTACCATTTATATCTATTGGTTACACTTTTTCCTTTTTTTATTCTATTTTTGACATTGGTTTTTTGAACAAGCTTGATGGTGGTCGAATATTTCTTTGTGTACCTCATGACACCAACATATGATATTTGATTTGTTGAGGATGATTATTTATCTCGCAATTGAATGTTTAATTTTTACCACATGTATTTTTATGTTGATGTTTATTCTCATGATGACATTCTATACTTTTCATTTATATGATCTACCCTATTATAAGTAAATATAATGCCTTTGGATATGTTTATTTTATACTCATAACAATAGGACCATCATTATAATCTTATCCCTTAGAGGGGAGTGTGAATGAAAAGAGATGATAATGAATATGGATTCAAATATAGGGTATGGTCCTGACATCCTTGAGGCTAGACCCATGATATAATCATCAAAGTTATGATGACCTTGGGGCATGACCCAAGGTATATGTACGATATGATGGTCTTGAGGAATGATCCATAATGGAGGATGATGTGACAGCATTTTAGATCAATATAAGATGTTTCTTGGAGATTATTAGAATATATGTTCACCAACCTTGTGGCTATCTATTGGTCACTTCCAATATCCTTCACAAAAATCTATCATTCTTGGAGTCGAAGCAAGTATGATTAGGGCTCCTAGTAGCTTGGTTGGCACATGAATGCTTAGAATACGATTGTTATTTTTTTTCAATTTATTGTTATCATGGAATTCAGTTGTTATACTTATGCACACATGTTAATAATGAATTTTTGGTGTCCTATATTTTATTACTTACACCACACACAAGGCTCTTGATGCATGTACAATATTAAAGATTAGGAACCCAAAATAGGGTAAGGGAGCCACAGTAGATAGCTAAGATGTGAAAATGGAAGCCAATAGTAGTATCAGTATGGACTCTGAAATATCCTCTCATACTTTGTTCTACTTCACTATTATATTGTACTATGTCATTCAACATTATAACACTAGATTATTTATACATGTTACATGGGGGTAATGTTTTATTACATTATGTCACATTATCTTCCTCCATGGTTTTATGGGTATTTAATTTTATTTATGTGTATGGTGTAGGGTTATGATTATTGAGGGTATAGTATCCCTAAAATGTCTTCATACCCCCATCTATTTTTTATATTCTCTCAAATTCATGGAGGCATTAATGATGTCTTCTAGATCACCACTCGGGTTTTATTCGAGAAGTCAAATTTGAGGAATTACAAAACAATATTGGAGCCTAATTTTCCTTTTATGTTATAATTTATTTTTCTAGGACATGGAAGAAAGGAGGTAATTCATGTGGATCCATCGTATTTCAATTTCTATGGTCCTTTCCTAGTCATGTGTTACAGACCTATGAGTTACTGGAAATGATATTTTTTAAAAAAATTATTTTATTTGGGTGTGCTAATGAATTATTAGTAGGAATGTAGGGTCATGTGTCATATATGTATATATGCATGTTTTGTGACACATGGAAGTTATTATTTTTAATTCCATTATGGTTATATCTATTTGGGATAGAACAATGTACATTTTTAGTGATATATCCGTGTTTTTATTATTGTGATATATATGTGTGGAATTAGTTTGTTAAACATGATAATTCTATTATGTTTGGTATATATATGACTATGTGTAATGTATAGGTACTAAGGACTAGGATTGATACATGGATAGAACTAGTTGTGTTATACCATGGATATCTGTATCTCCTAGGACATGTCTTCCTATTGAAACCCATTAAGTGTACAATATAACTACATAATATGTTCTTGTACGCATGTTGTTTTGGGAACTCTGAACGGTCATTTAGTTTTTTTAGAAAAATTACACTTTATAAATTCATAAATGGTCCTAATATTGAGGATTATATAGTGCATAAATAATATATGAAAGAGTATGAACTTCAGAATGCTTACACAATTTCATTAGTTTTTATGTTATTGAATCACTCTAGCCTAGAGTCTTTTAGATTGTACCTTCCCAAGTTAGAGGAATACAAAGGACCACAGTTGACTACACCGGGGACATCAAGATCCAACATCTATAAACCATCCTAGATATTAGGGGAAAAAAATATAACAAGTAATAGATAGAAATCATTGAGTTCATTTTTGACATATTTGTGACACCAGAGGACCATGGGGTTAATCTAGAAGATTTTATGCTTCTAGGACCAACTAGGAGATAGTGTGGTGTCATGGGAAATGCATGAATAAGTGAGGGTATTTTGTAGGAGTAATTCAATAAAATTTTCTTTGTATAATTATTACCTAACACATAGAATATATATCATGAATAGTAATTTATGGATCTCTATTAACAATCCTCGAAGGTATCTTCATACACCACTCATTTCCTCAAACATTTTCATTTTCATTCCCTCTTGGATGAAAATGAGGAACATAAATCTAGAATGTTATTTATCATCTTTCAACCTAATTTTATATTTAATGTTATGATTTTTGAGCTAATGACATACTTGATGGTTCAGTGTGAGACCTTGTTTGTTGAAAAATTTATTGAGTATGATCGGTAAGTTAGTATTCTTCCATTAATCAATACATAGGTGGGTGAGCCTCCTACTGCTATTGTCAGTGTCTCTTCTAGTAGTATGATGCATAAGGTAGAGGATTTGAAGTAGGGTAATAGTAATTAGGTTAAGAAATGTATTGATTGTTTAGCCCCATCAGTAAGAGTTCCACGGTGGTTCAACTATAGGAAAATAATACATTACCATAATTTATTCCCAAAAACAAAGAGAAACTCTCGGTAGTGTGGAAATATGCATCATATTCAGTAGTTATACAACAAATTGTGAGTTGATGATTCAGAAATTTTGTAGTTTCGATTGAAACTATGATCCATGGATCCAACCAAGGTTGTCAACAATAGTTTATAACACCTTAAATTACATTGACTCAAGAATGTTACACACCTCAATATCACACCCATAGAGATGAGGTAGGTCACTTTTATGTAATGGATGGTGTTCAGAGTAACTACATATTTGAAGCATCGACTATTCAAGGTATGATATTGACTAGATCTTATCTTTATAATACTCATTTTGATAATAGTACTTCCCATTCTTTTCTATCAACTCATGTGTTTTTGATTGTACATACATGTTATGTTTTCTTCTGAGTTACATTCTCTGAACATAACCTCTGGGAAGAAATTCGATCATCTCTATAGGTGTCCAATATTTCACCCAGTTGTTTTTAATTAGGGTTATATTTGGGATTTCCTGATTCTTGGTATGAATAGCCTTAATGTGATCCTTTAATTGACTACATGCCCATCTTTCTTTCTAACATTGATTTTTATTAGATGTCAGTATCCTTTATTTCACCTATGGGAGATCATTTGTTTTATGATTGGTTAGGGGTATTTCAAGGCCATAGTAGTCTGATATGCTTTGATCTATATGAGATCCATCATGGTTCAGGTAGAAGCCTTAGATCTCAATGTAGAACCATATTATCATAACTTTTATTTTCCTCTTGTTGTCAGTCACTTCCAGGATGTTCTTATAATTGACTTATTTGGTCATCCTCTTACCAAATAAGTAGATTTCAAGATATATTTTATGTTAGGAGCACACTATATTTTTATTCCACCATATCATGTTGCACCAATTGATTTAATAGGTATTAATATTTAACTTCAGGAACTAGACATGAAGTGTTTTATAATATCAAGAATATCACCTTATGGTGATCCACTGTTTTTTAAAAGAAGGCATATTGTTTTTTATGGATCTATGAGGACTAAAGGAATTAGAATCATGTGAATAGAAATAATATGTATCATTTACCTAGGATTTATGATCTATTTCATCAATTTTGGGGAGCCTAATTTTTATATAATATTGATATTTGTTTAGGCTACAATAAATTATTGTTCAAAGAGGAGAATATTCCTAAGACAATGTTTATGAATAGATTTGGCTTGTATGAGTGTCTCATCATTCCATTAGGTTTTAATATTTCCCTATTAGTGTTGAGGAATATCTTAAATAGGATATTCTATGAATATCTCATTACTTTTGTCATAGACTTTAATGATGATATCCTTATATATTCACGAATTTCTATGTTACATTCCTAACACCTGGAGACCATACTAATTTATATAACAGTGAGTAAAACTTATTCCATGATTTTAATGCATGTGTTTTATATATGAGATTTATGTTTTTTTGTTCATATTATATCTTAGAAACAAATATCTATTGACCCATATAATGTGGAAGTCGTGATGTATTGGTTTTACCATTGCTATGTTTTTGAGATTAGAACATTCCATTAGTTCTAAGGATAAAATTTATTTTTTATACATGAATTATTCAACATGGAATCACCAATCATGGGGCTTACCATGAAAGGGGTGGAGTTTGAATCGGTTGTTTAGTGTGAAGATAATTTTATTTAGCATAAGAGGAGTTGAAAACAACTATAGTTCAGATTCTCCCTATACCTATTACTAGATATGCTATGTATTGTGATTCCTCAGGTGTTGGGTTAGGATATGTGTTGATATAGTGGGACATAATAGTTGCTTATGGGTCACAAAAACAATGGACCGATGAGTGTAACGACACAATTCCTGACTTTTAGTTGGTAGTATTGGTCCACACCTTTATGTTTTGGTGACATTATCTCATTGGCATGTGGTTTTTTGTTTACACAGACCATAATTTACTATGATATATCAAGTCTCAGTTAGATCTTAATTTTAGGTGGATACATTGGGTTGAGTATCTGAATACATTTTACTTTGAAATGGAATATTATCTAGGAAAAGGTAATGTTGTTTTATAAGATCTTAGTAAGAAAACAACATAGATACAAGCGATTATTGATCAGAAATCATCGGTGGATTGTAGTGTGATGGGGAAGATGCTCAAATGGTCTGTAGATGAATGTGAGGATCATGGATTCATCAAATGTTCACCCTTTTTCATCTCTTATTATTTAGTAGATCAGGTAAATTCCATCCATGAGTCATATCCCTAGTGTACATTGATGCTAGAATGATTGGGAGGCACCCCATCCCAAGGTTGTTAGTGGATGAATATTTCATCAGTGTACATCGGAAAATTGGCATTACATTTTATTGGTGGAGGAGATAATGAGATACATAAAAATGGTTAGTTCATCTAGGTTAAACAAACATCTACCATGACATCTAAAGATAGTTCGGGTGTCTTGGTATGAATAGAGACATCATTGGTTTTGATTCATGATGTCTTACTTTCTCAAGGGTAAAGGTCCATCATTGGCATTGGAGTGATTTTCTTTTTCCAATCCCGGTTCCAATGTGGAAGTGTGACAGTGTGTCGATTAAATTCATGACATGGTTACCTCAGACCCTAAGGTGGGATGTTATATTTTGGGTGATAGTTTATTTGTTGATAAAAGTTCATCATTTCTTATCGCTCCATGATACTCACTCCATGGATAAGCTTGGAATGATATATATATCAGGAATTATACACTTGTATACAGTTCCCTTGATCATATTATCTAACAATGATACATGGTTCATATCAATAAATTTTTAGGCAATTCCTAATACTATGGGTACTCATCTGAACATGATAATAGAGTGTATTCCACATACTAATGGTCAATCAAAGAGAAGGATCTTCATAATGGTGGATAAGATATGTGAACACATCTGGTAATTAAGTGGGCCTAGGGATGATCATATATCTTTGGTTGAGTTCATGCACAAAAATAGTTTCTAGGATCCTATTTAGATGGTACCTATTTAGGTTATCTATGATTGTTCATGTCATTCATAACTATATTGGATTGAGGCAGGTGATTTAGTTATTGTGAGGTTGTCCATGTTACATGATACATCTAAGAGACTGTATTTGTTCAGAAAGATTTTGAACACCACTCATTAGAGTCAATGCTCACATGTTAACTAGAGGTGGTGACCTTTAAAATTAAATGTTAGCAAAAAAATATTTGTGTCTGTGACTCCATGGATAGGGAATCAAATTTTCCATATAAAAGAAAATATAGGTCCAGAATTTTTTGGATATTCAAGGATTTATGAGAACATTGGGATTGTATCATACGGCTTGGAAATTTATATTTTATACTAAGGTAAAAAAATTGTTTATTGGTTCTCATATAGGGAGGTATATGAATAATATAATACATGTCAATAATGATGGAGATTTTGATATGGATCTTGAAAAAATATATGGATTCCCCAGTGCATATCATAGATCACGGAGAGAAGGTGTTAGGGTGGAAGACATTGACACTACATCAAATACATTAATAGTATGGATAGATCTAGGATGTGTCTTGGGAGTAGGGATATAATACTAAGGATGAGTGGAAAAATAGTCTTAGTCATTTATCATAAAAATGATTTTCATGGTTGAGATGCCTTCATAGGTGGATAGTGTAAAGAACTATTATTTTTAAGTTGCGTTGTGCGTTAATTTTACCCTCAAATAAAGAATTTTGAACTATGATTTTTTTGTATGATTTTACGAGGATTTTGGTTAGTTTAAAAAATAATTAGAGTCCATTTTTATGTTTAACATTTTCATATCAGTTTTTCCATACTATGTTGACCCTCTATGTAACCATGTATCTAGTGGATGAATCCCATGTTGTGGATCAGGGTTAACTTGTATGATCTACCGAACTGTTTAGACTCACATGTAACCCCCTGAAAACACACTTGAGTGAAAAAATAATTGTTGGAATATGGTTTTACAAACAATGAGAACAAAACCATGTGGTTTACCAAAAGAGGTAATAAGCCTCACATGGTTGGACCATAGTTTGGAAACATATTCGGCCAAAATGTGTCTCAACCCTTTTATGATCTAGAAATCCAATTTAAGTCCCACTAATTTCCATTTTTATAATTTTATTAATTCCTAAATTTTACATTTTTGAACCATTATACTCTATATCATTCCTTCAACATTTTACACTACTTTTAAGATTGATTCGAGAATATCCAATGATTTTGATGATCGGGAGTTAAGGTATATGATCTGTACACCTTCATTCTATAGGATTATTCTAGATCTACCATTATTAATTTGAGGAGAATGATAAATTTTTCTTTAAATTTATATATATATTCATTCAAATACCATATAATGGTGATTCCAAAGATTAAATATTGATTGGAGGTTGATCTAGTGTGATGGTTTCCTTCCATTGATCAATCCTGGATCAAACAAAATTTACAGATACTGAGAGGTATGTTGGTTTTTATATAAAACCTTGGACATAGAATCTTCATGAATATAATTATATAAAATTTAGGTTATTTATTTGGGATTGATTCTATATATTCTTGTTGTTTGGGATTGATTCTCTTAGATCTTAGGTATGACTCGTTTTTCTTCATTCATCATGTTCTAGAGAATGCTTCCAACATGATTTATGTAGTAAGTTTATTAACAATTTGGGACCCTGTATACACTTTCTTCAGTATTTTTTTTTGCTTAGTATATCTCGTCTAAACATTGTTTATAGTGATTAAATGTGTGCTTGTGGCCCGTGAAACCAATAAATAATGTTTAAATCAAGGAGTATTCTTATATAGCTTCTTATACCATATTTTATTTTGATCATATACACTTGTATGTTTCCACTAATTTTCCTGATGACATGTTATTTTTTACCTTTATAGTATCAAAATTATTATATTTAAATACTGTTTCGCACGGAATTCAGGGATGGCCTCCTGGACGGGAGATTCAAACGTTCCGATCGGTTTCTAGCGGGTTTGTTCGTAGAACCGGAAACATCCAATGATTCCACATCCGTTTGGACATACTTTCCAAAGGTAGGCGCTCATTAGCTTGTGGACTGATGAGGTTTAGAAATTTGCCTTGGTCGAGAGGATGGGAGGATGGACTCATCACACCTTTTTGAGGGAAATTATTGTCTACTCCGGGACTCTCTTTATAGATTTAAGTTATGTTCGTGAATCCTTATTACATTACCAAGTATAAAATGAGCTTTCCTTTAGTTATAACAATCAATGATTAAATATGTAAGAAATTTAGAGAATCTTTTATATGTATTCGAGGTTCTTCATCAATAGAGAATCATCTGTATCTATTTAGAGATTCTTGGTCAATGGTATCCTTCAAAACATTTATATAAAAGTCTCTTGGTCATTATGATGACCAGGCAGGTTTTAAAGCCACTCAGTGGGGCACTTGATGTTTATCGTCATTCAGAAGGACAATGAATTATTTCAGAGTTGGGATCGAACCCATAGATGGGCTACCTATGTATCCTTTGTTTTGAAAAAGGAATCAGAACCCAGGTAGTTTGAATAAGGGTATGATGTTTATGATTGATGGCTCAAAGCAGGATGTCACAATTACTTTTACACTCTAAGCTCACGTGAGTCATGCTCGGTGTGAGAAATAAGAGGTATTAGTAAAATTTAGAAAATTGTGCCATGAAAGATGCAATCATAATAAATGGTTTGGGGCTTATGTTTGTATGACTGCCCAGAGGATTTACTTTAGGGAGAAAATCCAGGAACAGGGTCCATAAAGGTATATGTGCTTCATGGAGATTTGAATACTCTAACTTGGGACTTATTCATGAAGAGGAAACCCAAATTAGGAGAGGATTGATAACTGGGTTTTACTCCTGAGAAGGAATCCCAGATCAAACGTAAATTAGAACTGGTTAAAGAGAAATTAGGGGACTTGGGGCTTACTCCTGAAAAGGAAACCCAAGATTATGACTGGGTCTTATTCCTGAAAAGGAGACCCAGGTTAGGGGACTTGGAGCTTACTCCTAAAAAGAATCCCATGATTATGACTGGGTCTTATTTCTGAAAAGGAGACCCAGGTTAGGGATTAAGGTTTTGGGCTTACTCCTGAGGAGGATTCCCATATTTGAGATTGGGGCTTACTCCTAAGAAGGATGCCCAAATTAAGGGACTCGGGGCTTACTCCTAAGAAGGATGCCCATATTTGAGATTGGGGCTTACTCCTAAGAAGGATTTCCCAAATTAAGGGACTCGGGGCTTACTCCTAAGAAGGATTCCAATATTTGAGATTGGGGCTTACTCCTAAGAAGGATGCCCAAATTAAAGGACTCGGGGCTTACTCCTGAGGAGGATGCCCAAGTTAAGGAATTAATGTTTGGGGCTTACTCCTGAGGAGGATTCCCATATTAAAGGATTATGATTGGGGCTTACTCCTGAGGAGGATGCCCAGATTTGGGAACTTTATGAATTTGGGACTTACTCCTGAGGAAGATGCCCAGATTAAAGGACTTATAACTGGGGATTATTCCTAAAAAAGGAGACCCAGGTTAAGGATTCTCTCACCTTAAAGGATGAGGTTGAATGAATGAACTCTCAATCTTTGGTGACATAAAGATGTATAAATCACTATGTTTTGATAGATATTCAAAGAATTCCTTTCAAATAAGGAACTCAAATCAAGAAATCATGCCATAAATGGCTTTGAAGAGTATCTTGAAGACTAAATCTTGAATAGGAAAGGTGAAATGGCTTAAGAGGGGTAAAATGGGCAAGATGGGCACCCAAAAAAGGTAGGGCGCGCATGTCTTGAAAGGCGCGCAAGTCTTACGTGGGCGCGCAAGTATTGGTCGCGCAGGTATACCTGCGCGGCATGTGGGGTACTTGCACGATTTTCAACCAGCATTAGAATACTTGAGCGACTCTTTATTAATCCCTTTAGAATCCTCTTGAGGTTCTTCCAGAAAAGGGACGCGCAAGTTCTAATGAAGGAATAAGGCGGCGCGCAAGTGTGGTCACTTCCATTAAGGGATGACCACTCAGGAACGCACGTGTTGATGAGTTTCAGCACTTAGGCCTTCCTCCTTCTCTTTAGATCTTCCATTCTAGGTAATAAATTACCTTAGAAGTGTTCCATAAGCTTTGAGAATAGACCTGGGCGTCGGGAGCTTCAATCCGAGTTTCTGGAAAAAGATCCTTTGAATGGGGGGCCCACAGGGTCTATTTATAGGCAAAAGAAGGCCTTGGGCGGTTTCCGGGCGGTTATCACATAGGTCGCGCAAGTCACTTGCGCGACCAAGGGTGTCGCGCAAGTGTACTTGCGCGACAGTGATATAACTTGTGCGGTGTAGTTGCTTTTGATCCTTTGTTCATGCCTTTGTCGATTTTTGATGTTTTCTTCAAAGGTTGAATCACTTTGAGTTCAGATATTCCCCTTTTCCGATCTTTAGATTCTGTGATGAAAGGAGCGTCAACAAAAGTCCCCCCTCAGAGTTGGATCCGGAGATAAATGAGGATTTGACTCTGAGGAAATTAAATCCATCCAAAGGAAAAGGGGGCGCGCAAGTCTTCAGGGCATAGAGGGCGGCGCACAAGTTTGCGTCGCGCAGGGATATGGAGACGAAATACTTGCGCGCCATTTTTTAGACTTGCGCACCTTTATGCCTTAGCCATTTTTTCCGAATTCTTTCACATATTTTATGAAAAAAATAAACCCATTTAAGAGTTTAATTTATTCAACTTTTGTGTAGATTCAATGGCTCCTAAGGGAATTAAAACGTCTGATGAACTGGCTAGCAAGTGGATTGATGACATGATGAACATCATTGGCCACGATTACTATGATATCTACGACAACACTCTCCCAGATTTGGCTAAGTACTTGAAGAAATATCATCTTAATTTCCCACAGAGCATCTACCTGCCTCTATATGGTCATGGTCACCTGCAAGGAGTCAATGTTCCAGATGCCAAGAACTATACACCTGAAATGCAGCTGCGCTGCTATTACTTCATTTCGGTTATGCTATGCATTAAGATCAACAACAATGGTGTGAAATTTCAAATTCATCCTCCATGTCATTTCCTTGCAGATATGAAAATGGAAAACCCATGGGCTGAAATGTTTTCCACTACCGGTTGGTGGAGAGAAGACAAACATGGTATTAGAGCAATATCTGAAAAGAGTACTCTCTCCAAATGGCTCTTTACTTCCAATGCTCCATTCTCAAATCCATGTACCCATCTTCTAAGTCTCTTGGACAGAAACAGAGTCACTGTTTGATTAGTAGAAAATTTTCTCAAACCGCACTCAAGAACATCCTTTTACAATTGTTCCAAGAAGAGCTGATATCACTGCATCTCTTATTGTATACAGTTGAATGAATGAATTCCATGTGATTGCTGATGAAGCTCGGGATGCCGTAAATCAAATGAAGTGTTATGTTGAAAGCCTCTTGTAATTCTTGAAAAAAAGAAGAGAATCCAGTCTGTGGATGTCCTTATAACTCTTGTGCATCAATGAAAAACACTTTCACTTTCACTTAGTTGTTCCAGCATTCTCTCACTACCTGCTTCAAATTTACTTAAGCCAATGGGCCTAGTAAGCATAGTTTGATTTTTACTAGGATTATTACAAATAACCCTACAAACATTGAATCTTTTAATTGCTCAATATTACCTAAATCGTACAGAATGTATGTTTAGTGAGCTGGAACTTGACTTTTATTTAGAGTTCCTTTGTCTTTTCTGGGCAGTTTAATGTCATGCACGCCGGACATAAAGGGGATAATGTTTATGGTTGAAATAGCTTTGACCGAAATGGATTAAAATTGATTCAATTCCGTGACAATTTATCTGAAAACATATTACCATACTCAAGCATGAGATAAAATATGTAAACTATGGCTTAAGAATATTTGAATCTGAGGAATTATATGAAAAAGAGCTAAAAGGCATTAGAATAAGTAGTTTCCAAGAATGAAGTTACTATTATTTTACAAAACCCGTTAGGGGGTTGAAATATGCAGGGCCACCTAAGGGCATTGGCTGCATGGTCAAATAAATAGTATCTTTCGGCTGACAAATCTGTTATGTGGACTGTTTATGCAAGGCCACCTATGGGCACATGCTGCATAGTTAGGCGAATGAACTCTCAAAAATTTACTCTCCTAGTGCTAAAAGCCAGTGAAAGTTCATGGAGATTCAAATTTTCTAAAGTATAGAGTTTGTTGTATGGAAAGAGGTACTTGAATATGGAGAAGATATTTCCGAACAAGAATATCGAAGAACTGGATGAATATCACTCCTACGAAGGTCTGACCCAAACGTAGGGAAGAAGAATAAACCATAGACTTGAATACTTTCAGATCATGAAAAAGGATATGGGACAAATATGTTAAGGATGGCTATTTTTTGCATATCCCTACATACTGTCGTTTAAGACAAATAAGGTCAAAAGAGGCATTCTTCCCAAGAATGAAGTTACTATCATTTAACAAACTCGTTAGGGGGTTGAAATATGCAGGGCCACCTAAGGGCATTGGATGCATGGTCAAATAAATAGCATCTTTTAGCTGACAAGTCTGTTATGTGGACTATTTATGCAAGGCCACCTATGGGAACGTGCTGCATAGTCAGGCAAAAGAATTCTCAGAAGTTTGAAATTTTTGTGACTAGAAGTCATGAAAAGGGTTATGAAGATCTGAAAATATTTAAGGTTAGGATTATAACACATAACGATGGGTATTGTCTAATGTATATAGAGATACATAGGTCAATGATAACCATAATCATGTTGTGGCTGGGTCCTGAATTGAAATTTTGGACTTCACTACGTATCTCATATGAATGAGAATCAAGCCATACGTAGTTCTTGAAATGCAGTTTAACATCATGCAGGACGAAATTATGAGAGATCTTAGTTTAAGGTCATAGAATTTGGACCATAATAATGAATACACAGTGTGTGTTTTCATGAGGACTTTTCAGCCAAGGGACTGAAAGTGAAATTTGGGGTTAGGCCCAAAAGGCTTGGGACTGGATTCGAGGGATACTCGAATGTTTCTACATATCCCATAAAGATGGGAATCAAGTCCACGTAGTTCTAGAACTACCCTTTGTACAAATTTGGTTCGTACATGTGAAGGGTGAAAGGGGACTTTAGTGCAATGATGGTTTAACCTGAGACAAAAATTTTAGGTATTACCATGTATGCACGTAGTCTTTTGAAAATGAAAACCATGATTGAAAAATCAATGTCAATAATAGTTCTCTCTCAAATTAGGAAATCAAAGAGTATTGTAGTTTATTGTCGTACCGGACAAAAGTGTTGCATAGTTTAACATCATATAATAAGGACGAAAGTGAATCAATGTAAAAATATTGATTCTAGGGGCGGTTTCACGAATCAACATCATATGAGATGGTGGTGAACCGATGTGAAGAGATTGTTTTTGGGATTGAACTCTGGGAGGTTGCCTACATACCCAGCCTGGAGGGCAAGGATCAAAGTCCGTTTAGTTCAATTAAAGAATTAATTAATGATCAAGTTGTTCTTAGGGACAATGATCTAATAAAAATGAAGTTTTTGGGACTTATACATGGTTAGAGGACCAAAGAGAGTGTTACGGTTGAGGTTTTCTCTAAGCTCACGTGAGTCATACTCTGTGTGAGAAACCAGAGGTAACAACAACCTTAACGATGCATAGTTTAATGTCATGTAGGACATAAAAAAGGGACTATGCAGTTTAAAGTCTTGCAGTTAGGACTATTGGTGTTGCATAGTTTAGTGTCATGTAGCAGGGACAAAATAATAGTTTAATGTCATGTAGGACATATCAAGGACTTTCTGTACAGTTTAGCGTCATGTAGTTAGCACGATGGGGACAATACAGTTTAACGTCATATTGGATGAAAGGGGGACTGTGTAGTTTAATGTCATGCAGTAAGGACAAAATAACACACCATTTATGTCATGTTGGACGAAAGTGCGAATAGTTTAAGGTCATATGCATGGACCGTGGATGGTGAAGTTTAATGTCATGCTGGACCTTTGATGATTATATAGTTCAACGTCTTTCCGGACATAAGGGACTTTTATACAGTTTAGCGTCATGTAGTTAGTACGTCACAGTTTAACGTCTTGCTGGACATAAGGGACTTGCAAATAGTTTATGGTCATATGCATGGACCAGGGATAATGCAGTTTAAAGTCATACTGGACTTTTAAGTGCTTATGTAGTTTAACGTCTTTCCAGACGTAAGGGACTTTCCTACAGTTTAACGTCATGTTGGATGAAGTTGCAGTTTAAGGTCATACTGGACCATTGCTGTATAGTTTAACGTCATATAGCAAGGACGAACTGGTGCCGCACAGTTTAGTGTCATGTTACGGGGACATATGAAGGTGACATAGTTTAACGTCATGTTGGACGTATGTGAAAATAGTTTAGGGTCATATTCTTAGACAGTTGATGTATAGTTTAACGTCATATAGCAAGGACGAACTGGTGCCGCACAGTTTAGTGTCATGTTGCAGGGACATAATTTATATAGTTTAACGTCATGTTGGACGTAGTTGCAGTTCAAGGTCATACTGGACCATTGCTGTATAGTTTATCGTCATATAGCAAGGACAAACTGGTGCCGCACAGTTTAGTGTCATGTTGCGGGGACATATGAAGGTGACACAGTTTAACGTCATGTTGGACGTATGTGCAAATAGTTTAGGGTCATATGCTTAGACCGTTGCTGTATAGTTTAACGTCATATAGCAAGGACGAACTGGTGTCGCACAGTTCAGTGTCATGTTGCAGGGACATAATTTCTATAGTTTAACGTCATGTTGGACGTAGTTGCATTTTAAGGTCATAGTGGACCATTGCTGTATAGTTTAACGTCATATAGCAAGGACGAACTGGTGCCGCACAGTTTAGTTTCATGTTGCGGGGACATAATTTCTATAGTTTAACGTTATGTTGGACGTAGTTTCAGTTTAAGGTCATACTGGACCATTGTTGTATGAACCGATTGTAAGAGTCTTGGTTCTGGGGACCATATTTTGTGTTTATACAAAATATTTCTTCAGAAATCTGGCATTGGTTGGAGTCATGATGAGTTCTCCATCCGTTGAGATTAATGAATAATCTCCATTGGAGTATACACTATGTATTGAATAAGGTCCTTCCCATTTTGGCTCAAGCTTGGGAGGTTTCTTTCCTGATATCATTGGAGTTCTGAGAACTAATACCAATTCTCCCTGAATGAATGAACGAAGACGAACTTTTTTGTTAAAAGCTTGTGCTATTCGATTCTGATAGATTTCCAAGTGGTGCAAAGTGCATAGTCTTTTCTAATCTAACTGTTCCAATTCATTCAATCGCTTTTGGGATTGCTCATCTGTAGATAACTGATCACAAATGTCCACTCTGAGTAAGGGTAATTGAACTTAAATTGGCAAGACTGCTTCTGTTCCATATACCAACGAATATGGAGTTGACTGCGTTGCATTGCGGGTGGTAGTTAAATAAGCCCATAAAGCATGAAAAAGATTATCAGGCAATGATCTCTTATCGTTATCCACCATCTTTTGCAGTATATTTGAAAGAGTCTTGTTAAAGGCTTCTATTTGGCCATTGGCTGCCGCATGATACCGAGATGAATGGTTGGATTTAATGTTGTATTCTTGATACAATTTCTTCACCTCAGAAGAAAAAAAGTTTGTGCTGTTGTCCGTCAATATGGTATGAGGGACACCAAATCTAGTAATGATGTTAGACTTGATAAAGCTATCAATGCATTTAGAACTAACTTCATTGAGAGGTACTACCTATGCCCATTTGGAAAAGAAATCAGTAGCAGTAAGAATGTACTTAATCTGCTTGGCCATAGCTGAAGGGTAAGGTCCCACCACATCCATTCCCCATGTGGAAAATGGCCATGAGTATTTAGCTGTATGAAGAAACTCTAGAGGTTGATGAATGAAGTTGGCATATACTTGGCATGAATGACACTTCTTTGTGAAAGTAACACAATCTTGTATCATTGAAGGCCAAAAGTATCCAAGCCTTTGAATTTGATCAGAAAGTCAATGTCCAGACTGGTGGGCACCACAGACTCCTACATGCACTTCTTTCATGACAGCCATTGTCTCTTCACCATCAATGCATCTGAAGAGAACTCCATCAAAACCACGTTTGTAGAGAATTTTCTCTAAGTGGTTTGGGCTATCATAAAGAGTAAAATTGACCACACGTCGCCAAATTTGTTCTTTCTCGGCTCTATCAGGTGGAAGTGTTCCATTTTGAAGGTATTTCCTGATAGGTGACATCCATCCTGTAGTATGACCATACGGTTCAGGAATGGGACTAATTTCATTAATTTCCTCTGATCTGGCTTGAACATAAGATGAAATTGCATGACGGTGGGCAATACTGATGGTTGTCTCGTCCCGATTTGGATCTGCTAAAGCTGTGGCTATATTAGCCAGTGCATCAGCTTGAGCATTTTGTGATCTTGGGACATAAGAAAATGTCGGTTCTGAAGGGAATTCTGCCATTAACTCTCTGACGTAATCATACAAAGGGATTAATTCTTCTTTTCTGATGGAATAATCCCCATTGACTTGTTTGATTACCAGGTCTGAATCACCTTTCACCTTTAAGTGATTCACTTGTGCTTGGAGCGCTAAATCCAAGCCTGTACTGAGAGCTTGTTATTCGACTTCATTATTGGTACCACCTTCCCACAATAAAAAGGAATAAGGTAACACTACATTATCTGGAGAAATGAGAACAATTCCTAAACCAACTTTGTTAAATTTAGGATTTCCATTTTCTTCCCTGTTGGACTTCTGGAATCACCATCAAAATACATTTCCCATGTTTGAGGATTCTCTTGAATAGAGAAAACTTACTCATCAGGGAGTTCAATATCTGAAGAAGTGTCTTCCACTGAAGGATGTTCAGCCAGGAAATCAGCCAGAGCTTGGCCCTTAATTGCCTTTTGAGATACATACTGAATGTCGAAATGCTGCAAAATAACTTCCCACCTTGCTAGACGTCCTGTGAGCATTGGACGACTAAGGATGAATTTGAGCGGATTATTGCGAGATACCAATTGGACTTCGTGATGTTGCAGGTAGTGTCTCAGTTTCTGAACTACAAAGATTAATGTCAGGCAGCACTTCTCAATACTTGAATACCGGGTTTCTACTTCAAGCATAGTTCTACTGAGATAGTAAAGGCTATTTTCATTCCCAGCATCATTCTTTTGAGCTAGAAAAGCACCCAATGATCGCTCTAGAGCTGTCACATAGAGGATAAGTGGTCTACCTTCGACAGGTGGCATGAGTACTGGTGGACTCAAGAGGTATTTCTTGAGAACATAAAATGCTTCTTGACATTCTTCAGTCCACTGGTAAGTGACTCCTTTTTTCAATAATTTGGGGAAGGGTAAACTTTTGCCTGCCAAATTGGCGATAAAACGCTGAATATAGGCTAAGTGTCCTTGAAGTCCTCTTAATTATTTCAAATTATGAGGAGGTGACATACCAAGGATTGATTTGGTCTTCTCAAGATCGACTTCAATACCACGATGACGTACAACAAAGCCGAGGAATTTTCCAGAGGTAACCCCAAAAGCACATTTTAAGGGGTTCATCTTCAAATTATGTTGTCGAAGCTTGTGGAATATGACTTCCAAATCAGCCAAGTGATTAAAACGTTGTTTGGATTTAACTACCAAATCATCTACATAGCATTCAACAAACTTCCCTAAAAAAGGTTTGAAGATACGATGCATGGCGCATTGATATGTTGCACCTGCATTCCTTAAACCAAAGGGCATCACCCAGTAACAAAACACACCTTGAGGGGCTCTGAAAGCTGTAGATTCATCATCTTCTGGGGCCATTCGGATCTGATTATATCCGGAATATCCATCCATGAAGTAAAGTACTTCATAGCCAGCCGTCGCATCAATTAAGAGTTCTGTAATCAGAACTGGGAAATCATCTTTAGGACAATACCGATTAAGATCTCTGAAATCGATGGAAACCCTAATTTGTCCGTTCTTCTTCTTTACAGGGACAATATTAGCCAACCACTTGGGATACTAAACTTCTCTGATGAAGTTAGCTTTGATAATCTTATCTACTTCAGCTTCAATTTTGGAAGCATAGGTTGGGTGTGTTCTTCTCGCGGCTTGCATAAATCCTCGATGTTCTTTTGGTAAACCCAAATGATGAGTAGAAATATCAGGATCAAGCCCAGGCATTTCTGTATAATTCCAAGAGAAAATATCTTTATTTTTCTTTAGAAAAAAATATACATCTCTTGATCGTCAAGGGTCATGGCCGCACTAATTAAAGTGGGGCGTGGATCTTTCTCTGTACCCAGATTTATTTCTCTGAGTTCATCCACAGTGGTAGAGATACCCTCTTCAAATGCTGGAGGAGCAACTCTAAGATCTTCCTCTTCTTCTTCATCATGTGCTATTTCTTCCGTTTCTACTTGCATAGTAGATGACAAAATGAAATTTTCATGATCATAAGAGATTTCTAAATTTTCACATTTTGAAGATGACGCTTCCACTTCCGACCCTATTGATGATAAAGGGCCTTCTTTGGGAAATAAAGAGGAGATGATGGATTGATAATTGACATCATTATTCACCTCTGATGTTGCTATAACTTCTTCTGGCCTGATTGGAGAAGTATAGACCTGTTGGATTTTAGAAGATGAAATGAAGACGTCACAACTTGTGATTTCATCACTTTTTGGTAGGTTACCAATTTCTCCCATGTTGTCTGGCTCGATTTCCGTAATTGACATTATGGATCTTTCCATAAGAGTATTTTGATTTGGGCCTATTTTTTCAAGTTGACTGATAGGTAACACATAATCTGTACTCACATGTGTAAATGGATTTATTGGAATTTTCTCCAAACCATATGGAGCATTAACTTTGGTAATTTCCTTCATTGTAGATTTTTCTCTTCCCTTCCTGTGATAAAATTCTACCTCAATTTATTGAGACTCACATGTCTTGAACGGGGCCTTATCACCATACAATGTTCCAACTTGACCATTGAAACAGTATTTGAGACATTGATGGTATGATGAAGGGATAGCTGCATGCTGATGTAGCAAGGGTCTTCCAAGCAAGACGTTGAAAGCTGAGTCTTGATCAACAAAAATGAAATCCGAATTGGATACAAGATCTCCAAACTGGGTTCTGAGTGTAACTTCGCCCAGTGGTTCTTGTTTATTTTTATCATATCCTTGTAACATCATGGTAGAAGGAGATAAATCAGATTCTTTGAGGCCCAATCGACGAAGTGTACGAATGGGCATGAGGTTGACTCCTGAACCATTGTCAATGAAAGCTCTTCGGATATTTACACCATTGACTTTGCCAGATAAGTAGAGAGGTTTTATGTGCCAATTCACAACATCATCTTCATCTTTATCAGTAAAAGATATCACTACATGGCATTCTGTAGGATTATTCTCTATGTGATAGACTTCAGTTGCAGCAATTTCAGCTTCAAACTCCTGAGGACTTGACAAAGCTTCGATGACTGCTTCCCGAAGATCTTTTGACAGATTAAAAGCATCCAAAATTGATAACATGGATGGTACTCGAGCCAAGTGTTTCAATATATCATACTTTTGATCTAGAGGTCTGCGTTTCCCAACATGAATATGCAGTTTAGCAGGTACCTTGGAAGCAGATGCTTTGGAAGCTGATGCATCTTGTATTGGGATAGAAGTTGGAAAAATCCTTGGTTTTGGAAGATTAGACCGATTAGATCCATTTAATTGTTGAGATAAAGAAGATGGAACCTTCAATCGGTCTTCCAAAATAACTGTGCCAAGACTGAGTTGGCCATTAGCAGAAGAACTTGCTTGTTCTTTTTGAGCTCGCTAAAGGGCTCTACCACGAGTTTCTGCTGCATACACAGTACTAGCAGGGGTAGAATTGGAGTAGTGGCTTCAGAAAGATCCACGTCTTCCTCTGTATCCTGAACCTCGGGAACTTCCTCGGATTTCCTTATTTGATACAGGGAATTCAGGCTTATCAAAATTGAAATTACGACTGGAGTACAGATCATTTAATTGAATCATATTAACAGAACCGAAGATTAACTCTTCGTCTGATAAAGACTCTGCCTGGTTAGCCTGTTTAGGAGGTGCCGTTTGGTGGGGCGGTGCCCGTGGCTTTGAAGTAGATGGCATGAAATCTTCCAGAGTCAAAGATAACTTAGGCCTCGATACATACTCATCTTCTTCTGATTCCTCTTTCTTTTTTGTATTGCGCTGCCCTTTTGAGGATTTGTCTTTTGATGGAGGCTTCACTGTAGCTTTTGTAGGAGACACAATTGGCTTCTTCAATTGTGTTGGAAAAATGGCATGGGTCCGATTGATTGTCTTTCTGACCATCCAATCATCATATTTTTGCACAGTTTTTCTTTTGACTTCCTGCCAGTCGCCTCCTTCCTCTAGATCTGTAGCGGTAACACATGCTACATGACCTGAAAAACCCTTCAATTTGACTTGTCCCAAGTCAACCATATTTTGCAGGAGGTCGTTAAAGACAAAACACTCTTGGATGTGATTCCCCAACATTTGATGAAAGGGACAATAATTGGGACGGTCTTCATCTACTTCCTTGTTTGGCCTCTTGGGCACTGGTAATTGAACCAAATTATTTTCTAGAGCTAAAATGAAGTAACCAGGAACTTTCTCACTTCGGAAAGAGTATGTTTTACTCTTTAAATCCTAAAATTGTTATCTTCGTTGATCTCTTTGATCATTTGGACGAAACGGCCTTTGTTGTTGGCATTCATGAGGTGGAGCCCTTTGAGAAGATGAAGGTTTTGAATTAGAAATAGGTACAGGTGCTTGTTTAAGAATAATTGTAGCAGTTTCTGCTTTACCCATTCTCCTTCCTGGAGCTGATGGAATTACACGAGATTTAACCTTAGCCTATATAAGAGAATCTTCAATCTGCTGAGCGATTGAAGTACGGTCTCGAAACCCTCCGGTGTATTTCACAGGGATCAATGGCGTGCGTAATTCATCACACAAATTTGCCACACAGATTGGAAACAACTCTTCCTGAGGGAGTGCTAAACTCAGGGAATACGTTAATCCCTTCCAGCGAGCAATGAAATCAGAGACTCTTTCATTATCCCTTTGCTTGCAGTTTGTAAGATCGAAAACTGTTGTTTTTGGCAAAGTTGAGCTGAACTGAATAAGGAATTTTTGACGAAGATCCTCCCATCCGACGATTGACCGGGATTTCAAGCTTGTATACCAGACAAAAGCTGGTCCTTGCAAGGTTCGCACGAAGCATCTGAGTTTCACTGCTTCTTGCTGCTCTGGAGTTCCCATCATAGGATCACAACAAGACACGTAATGCGTCAAATGTTGTTTAGGGTCGCCTGATCCATTGAAAGTAGGGAAAACAGGGTTTCCAAAACTGGATGGAGGAGAAATTGAATCTACCCATTCAGGCTAAACTTTCTTTTCAGGTTGAACTTATGCCCATTTCCCTTCCATAGTTTCTAACCGAGCTGTTAATGACTCAATAGTAGTTATCAACTTTTGAGAAACATCAGGTTGAACTTGGTTTTGGGTAGGTGCAATGAATAAAGCTTGGACAGACATGGTGGTTGGTGCTGCAACTGATGGTAGTGCTGCCAACCGTTGTTTCATTTTACCCATAGGATTAGACCTCTGAGGGTGTACAGATAAAGGAGGATATTCCTGATCCATCTCAGTAGTTACAACAAATTCCTTCGGCTGTCGGACTTCCGCATTCTTAAGAAGAAGACTACTCTGAAGTAGTTTTGCATTCAACCTTCTTAATTCTTTCATTTATTCCTCCTGTTGTGCAAACCTTTTCTCTAAAGAGAGCGATTGACCTTCTCCATAGGAAGGATATGTAACCTGATTCTTTCCCTTCCCTTTATTGGATACCTTTTTGAGGGAGGGAAGTGGATTACCTAGGTTCTACGTAATCCTTTGACTTCGTGTACGGACACCTTCTTCATTTGTATCAGTGCATACATTTTCTTGAGCAGGAATCTCTTCATCTGAGTCCCCTGAGTGAACCTCCTCTGGTGGATTAGCAACAACGGCATTGATGACATTGATTGATGCATAATGCATCGCATCCCTTCTATCAACATTTCTGTGGTATTGTCTTCTTTCATGTCTTTGATGAGACATTGCGTTTTGTTGGTTCAATCCTTTAGGAACTTCTTGATGAGCTATAATTTAGAGGGAATCTCCTGATAATTTGGCTCTTCGTTCCTCTTGGGGCTTCTTCCCTAATCGAGAAAAGACCGACATTCTCTAAAGAGGGGATTGATGATTTGAAAGAGTCCCCAGTCTTGTGAACTGGGGATGTTCCTGCTGTTTCCGCTCAACTCCTCGAATCCCATTTGTTGAATCTGAGGGTTGGGTTAAAGAAGTCCCCAGTCTGACAAGCTGGGGTGTCTCTTGACATGCTACGTTTGAGATCTTCTTAAAATATCTCTTGATCTTGCGAATCTTAGTTCGGAAATTAGCTGGATGCATTAGCCTGTATCCACTTTTATCACCTGGTTCAACAGACCGTTGGATGATTTCCGAGACTTCTGACATTTGATGATGTGTTTGCTCCATACGAGAGGCTTGTTCAATATTCTCTCCTGCTTGATGTAGGAGAAATTCAACAACTTGTTCTCTATATGCTTGATTTTGAGAGAAACTAGTTGAAGCCTGTTCTTGAACAAGCTTTTGATTATGAAGAAAGCCCATTGACTGTGGCCGGCCATGGGCAATAACATTGCATGAGACCATTTTCGGGGGGCTTTGCTGACTGGAAAGCACTGTGAAATGTAGTGCTCCGTGAACACCCCATCCTCTGATATGAACACCAGATGGAGCATTGGCAATTAACTGACTCAATTTTCTTAGTGCGCCAAGGCATGAACGTTGAAGGGTTCTCTGCTGTTTTTCATCCTTCGGATACCGGGAGACTGATAGAGATGCCAAATCAATCTGACATTGTAGCCCTTCTATTATCTTAAGATGATTTTCATATTCATCATAAGATAATACCTTCTTCTTCAATTGAAAAAGAGTTTTCCATAAGTTGAGACGAATATCATGGATTCCATCATCCGTCAACATCTTTGGAATATCATACTGGGAGTCAGCCAAAGGCCCAAACATGACTGGTACATCACTTTTCACCAGTTTTTTCCTCATGTTCAGCATTTCCACTTTATCCTTAAATGAAGATTCTTCTACCTATTTTGACCAGAGTTGGTGTTTCCTTATTGCTTCATCAGATTCAACAAGATTTTTAGAGAGATCAATGATCAAAATAGAAGATGCATGACTTAGGGGTGGTTCGGAGAATGACCTACACCCTGGGCTATCTTCTGATTAAGAAAATATTTCACTTGTTAGCGATAAAGAATCAGACATGACCGGTTTCGCATTTGCAAGTGCCTCAAGATAAGAGGGATTTCTCGGAACTACATTGTCCACTGGAGTATTTTCCAGGCAATGTGAATCACTACTGCAGAGAGGACTTTCGCAGCGAAGTTCATCATCATGGAGAGGACCACCATAATGGGTTACAGCAAAAGATGAGATCTCTTGCTCATTTTTCTTCTGACCACACAGAGGATTCCTGTGGCTCTGATCTGAAGAAGAAACTTCAAGATTGACTGAATTTTCATGATGCAAGCCTTCATGAGGAAGTGTCTGTTGAAGTCCTTCAGAATTAATGTTCCCGTTATTGGGAACTGAGGGAGTAGGATCTTCAATTCTGACAGATAAATGTCTGGGGGCTTCAAGAACTCCAGCATCGAGCAAGACCTTGTTATAGATTGGCCTTTGATCTCCTGACTGTGCTGGGCGGATCTTTTTCTTAGATGCCTTCTTACTCGCTTTGGAAACCACTTGTTGACGAAAGTGGTTACTCTGAGCAGGTGTATGTGCCTGATCAGGAAATATGGTCAGGTTAGGCTGATGATATCCACTCAAATATGGTGTATGTTCCTGACTTGGTTGTCCGTATGATATGGGGAAGTATGCCCCATGACCCTCTTGGACTGGAACAGATGTGTGTGTCTGTTCCGGAGTGAATCGTTGATGTTTCACTCCACTACTAGGGATAGATTTATGTGTCTATCCCTGAGATGATGCTGAAGCTGTTATGATATCCTGGAAAGCATCCAGAATATGAGTAAGAATTTTCTTCTGCTCTTTCACCATTGACAAAATATTCTTGGTGACTTCAGCTGCCGGAACGGGAATATACGTCCATTCCGGGTTTGGAGTAGGTGTATGTGCCTGCTCCTGTCCTCCTTTTCCAGTCAGTGAATCCTGACCGTACTCAAGTGTGGAGGCAGAGAGTTGAGTCTGCCTCCTGTTTGTCGTCGGAGCTTTCTGACTGACTTCTCCGTGCGCTACCATGCAAGAATGTTGGTAGGCTTGATTAGTATTAGCAGGTGTATGTCCCTGCTGATTACACTTTGCCAAACGCGGTAGACGAGATCCATGATATGCAGTCAGACGAGCCTGCTGACTAACTGGTGATGTATAAGCAGGTGTATGTTTCTGCCTATAGTACTCCGCCGGAATTGCCTGGCGGGATTGGTGTGATGCTGCCAGACGAGTCTGCTGGAAAGCGGAATTTAAACGGACAGGAGTGTGTTCCTGCTCGTTATTTGCCACCAAGTTAGGTTGGTGGACTTCTCCAGAGATGGCAGGGATGACAACCTACACATTGTCAACCGGATTCCGTCTCTAGCGGTTCGTCTTGCCTGCTCGGGTTCGAGGAACCTGAGATGAATGCCTGGAGTCGGTACCCTCATCATGTTGAGGGCGCACTACCGCACGAGTCTGGCGGCGATTGTTGATGGGAGCCCTCATGAAGGACTCCTGTCTTTTTGAATTAAGGCCCTGCGGGACCTGCTCATTCACTTCCTCAGAGTAAGGGAGTGAATGGAAATTCCATTTTGGGGATAACGACCCGAAACGGTTGGAGACGATAGTCAGCACCGCTTGATCACTGGTCGTCGTTGTCCAGACGACCTGTGTGAGTTGTTTACTTGGAGGGCCTTTCGGGCAGCCTCCAGAGTTGGGATGGTACCATGTTGACGATACTCCTTAACCAGCGCATTTTATACCCAGCGTTGAAGATGCTGAGTAGGTGATGTCATCCTCAGAGCGGATGAAGATCCAGTAGGAATAGCAGCACTGGTATTTGCAGCAGCAGTATTCACAGATGCGAATTTGAGAGCAGCCATTATGGAAATACAGATGATCTTGGAAAAGAGTGCCTGTTTGATATAACAGACGTAATCAAGATGAAATTCATCCACTTCATCCTTTCGATGAGCACACATGTCAATGATTGTTTTTGTTAGCCCTCTAATTGAGTTTTAAATAGGGGCTTATCAAATAGGAAAAACACCACTTTAACTTGGTTAAGGATTCACGTCGGGTTCACCATTTTGGTTTCGCACAGAATTCCGGGATGACCTCCTGGACGGGAGATTCAAACGTTCCGATCGGTTTCTAGCGGGTTTGTTCGTAGAACCAGAAACATCCAATGATTCCACATCCGTTTGGACCTACTTTCCAAAGGTAGGCGCTCATTAGCTTGTGGACTGATGAGGTTTATGAATTTTCATTGGTCGAGAGGATGGGAGGCCGGACTCATCACACCTTTTTGGGGGAAATTATTGTCTACTCTGGGACTCTCTTTATAGATTTATGTTATGTTAGTGAATCCTTATTACATTACCAAGTATAAAATGATATTTCCTTTAGTTTTAACAATCAATGATTAAATATGTAATAAATTTAGAGAATCTTTTACATGTATTCGAGGTTCTTCATCAATAGAGAATTATCTGTATCTATTTAGACATTCTTGGTCAATGGTATCCTTAAAAACATTTATATAAAAGTCTCTTGGTCATTATGATGACCAGGCTGGTTTTAAATCCACTCAGTGGGGCACTTGATGTTTATCGTCATTTAGAAGGACAATGAATTATTTCAGAGTTGGGATCGAACCCATAGATGGGCTACCTACGTATCCTTTGTTTTGAAAAAGGAATCAGAACCCATGTAGTTCGAATAAGGGTATGATGTCTATGATTGATGGCTCAAAGCAGGATGTCACAATTACTTTTACACTATAATCTCACGTGAGTCATGCTTAGTGTGAGAAACAAGAGGTATTAGTAAAATTTAGACAATTGTGCCATGAAAGATGCAATCGTAAGAAATGGTTTGGGTCTTATGTATGTATGACTGGCCAGAGGATTTACTTTAGGGAGAAAATCCATGAACAGGGTCCATAAAGGTATATGTGCTTCATAGAGATTTGATTACTCTAACATGGAACTTATTCCTGAAGAGGAAACCCAAATTAGGAGAGGATTGATAACTGGGTTTTACTCCTGAGAAGGAATCCCAGATCAAACGTAAATTAGGACCGGTTAAACAGAAATTAGGGGACTTGGGGCTTACTCCTGAAAAAGAAAACCCAAGATTATGACTGGGTATTATTCCTGAAAAGGAGACCCAGGTTAGGGGACTTGGAGCTTACTCCTAAAAAGAAGCCCATGATTATGACTGGGTGTTATTTCTGAAAAGGAGACCCAGGTTAGGGATTATGGTTTGGGGCTTACTCCTGAGGAGGATGCCCATATTTGAGATTGGGGCTTACTCCAAAGAAGGATGCCCAAATTAAGGGACTCAAGGCTTACTCCTAAGAAGGATGCCCATATTTGATATTGGGGCTTACTCCTAAGAAGGATGCCCAAATTAAGGGACTCGGGGCTTACTCCAAAGAAGGATGCCCATATTTGAGATTGGGGCTTACTCCTAAGAAGGATGCCCAAATTAAGGGTCTCAGGGATTACTCTTGAGGAGGATGCCCAAGTTAAGGAATTAAGGTTTGTGGCTTACTCCTGAGGAGGATGCCCATATTAAAGGATTATGATTGGGGCTTACTCCTGAGGAGGATGCCAAGATTTGGGAACTTTAAGAATTTGGGACTTACTTCTGAGGAAGATGCCAAGATTAAAGGACTTATAACTGGGGGTTATTCCTAAAAAAGGAGACCCAGGTTAAGGATTTTCTCATCTTAAAGGATGAGGTTGAATGAATGAACTCTCAATCATTGGTGACATAAAAATGTATAAATCACTATGTTTTGAGAGATATTCCACAGAATTCCTTTCAAATAAGGAAGTCAAATCAAGAAATCATGCCATAAATGGCTTTGAAGAGTATCTTGAAGACTAAATCTTGAATAGGAAAGGTGAAATGGCTTAAGAGGGGTAAAATGGGCAAGATGGGCACCCAAAAAAGGTAGGGGCGCGCAAGTCTTGAAAGGCGCACAAGGCTTACGTGGGCACGCAAGTATTGGTCGCGCAGGTATACCTGCACGACATGTGGGGTACTTGCGCGATTTTCAACCAACATTAGAATACTTGAGAGACTCTTTATTAATACCTTTAGAATCCTCTTGAGGTTCTTCTAGAAAAGGGACACGCAAGTTCTAATGAAGGAATAAGGCGGCCCGCAAGTGTGGTCACTTCCCTTAAGGGCTGACCACTCAGGAGCGCAAGTGTTGATGAGTTTCAACACTTAGGCCTTCCTCCTTCTCTTTAGATCCTCCGTTCTAGGTAAGAAATTACCTTAGAAGTGTTCCGGAATCTTTGAGAAGAGACTTGGGCGTCGGGAGCTTCAATCCGAGTTTCTGGAAAAAGATCCTCCGAATGGGGGGCCCACAGGGTCTATTTATAGGCAAAAGAAGGCCCTGGGCGGTTACCGGGCGGTTATCACTTAGGTCGCGCAAGTCACTTGCGTGACCAAGGGCGTCGCGCAAGTGTACTTGCGCGACAGTGATATAACTTGTGCGGTGTAGTTGCTTTTGATCCTTTGTTCATGCCTTTGTCGATTTTTGATGATTTCTTCCATGGTTGAATCACTTTGAGCTCAGATATTCCCCTTTTCTGATCTTTAGATTCTGTGACGAAAGGAGCGTCAACAAATACCAAGACATTTTATGTTTTCATTAGGTACATGGAACAGGTGTACCATCATGATATGGTTATCAATTACATGGGAGTGCACACAACATGTGAAAATTATTAATATGGATATGAACACAGGGTTGGGGGATGAAAATTTTTATTCCAAACATTTGGTAGTTACATCATGGTTAAGAAGACCTGGTATCTAGACCCCATGAATAAAAATGCTACATTTTCTATAAGGCCTGACTTCTGACCCGTGAAAGGGTTTGATGGTCCTAAGGCCTTACCTCTGATGGAGGTGGGATACAACAATTTAGTAGCTTGATCTAACTAAATTCGTTGATACTATCACGATCTATGTTCACTATTCTAATATATAGGATCCTTCTCATTGATGATATCCTTTTAAAATATCATTACATCAGGGAGAAAAAAATGTATTTCAAGGGTTCAAGGTAGCTTGGTTAGCACCTGAACACTCAGTATATTATTTTTTTATATTTCTTGTGTATTTATTATTATCAAGAAATATACCTATTATACTTTCATTACCATGTTATAAATACATTAATTTTGTCCTATATGGTTTTATTACTCACCCCCCTATACGAGAATCTCAATATTCATATAGAATTCTTGATTAGAGTCCCAAGAAAGGGAAAGGGTCCAACCTTAAATAGCTGAGTTACGAAGATGGGAGATGATATCATTATCAAGATAGAGTCTAATAGATTTGTTGGTGTTTCATTATTTTTATGCTTCACTTTTTTACTTTAATTTCAATACCCACATTGGGGTCATGGTATATTTATACATTTCACATGGGTGAGATTTATTATTACATTATATTACTTTATCCTCCACCCTGATAATTTGGTTGTTTTCTTTATTTATTTTTATAGTGTATGGCTATGATTATAAAGATTTTAGTCTACCCCATACATCTTGGGACCCTATCTTCTTGAAGAATACTGCTTTTATATGGGGTGGTGCACATGAGTTCTTGTGGCATCTATTGTTGAGTGTTGTTCAGGAAATCCAGGTTGGGATATTATACCCCACTACCCACCTTAATGATCCAAAATATTGTTTCTTACCAAATTTTATCAAAGGATACTATCACTCTAGGATTTGGTTATTCATACATACATATTATTTCATATTTATAAATTCCTACATCAATTTACCTTATTTTATTATTTTTATTAAAAATATTCTAAATTCCTCCTTTTCTAATTTTGTTACCATGATTCTATATGTATAATATTTTTTATCATTTTCATTATATAATTAATATTATTTATATTTTAATTAAATACTTATGAAGATATTTTTTATATGACATATATTATTCACAATGAAGACTATATAATGTTAGCGACCATATTACATTTCTACCTGTTAACTTATCCAAATGTAAATTTGATTTTGTGATTATAAGGCATAATATATATGAGAAACTAAATCTTCATATAACAATAATAAATTATTCATAAACTCTTATATATTTTAAGAACATGTTACTTTATCATTTGAAAGGAAAATGTGTATTATAAAAAAGGCACATTGAATGTTGTATTAATTTATAAATATGAAAATACTATTTAAACAATAAATAAATTTTTATATAAAATTATAAATTCCCCAAAAAATATTCTTTCTGTGAATAAATATTATTTAACCATTTATTTTATCATATACTTCCCATAAAATGTTATATTAAATTAAATAAAATATATAAATATTATTATATAACATAGAATGGTTTCAAATTTTAATTATCTAACTATCAAAAAATATACAATAAACTGTTAAAAAAATTCCAATGAAAAAATTACTATTATCATGACCATATTAAAATTCTACTTTAAATAAATTAAATATAGTTAGGAAATAAAACAATATGTTTTAAAATCATGAAATCGAAAAAAAATATTTTATAAAACCATAATATTAAATTAATATTAAACAATTAGCTCGTGATTCAGGAGTTAACAAACCTAACTTGTAGTGAACCATTTTTTGATTAAGACATTATAATATAAAATATGAGAAATAAAATCCTAGTGCATTATAAAATCATTCTTTCATAGTGAAGGAAATCTGCATACTATTAAAAGAACGCAATATTATTTCATTGAATTTAATTATTACTTATTTATAAATAATTATGTATCTATGATAAATATTTTATTTATAATTGTCAATAAATATTTATAATATTTATAATAATCAGAACAAATATATATATTATTAATGTTCATACTCCTTCAATATTTACATTTATATATATCCTCTTCATTATATATATATCATATGTGTTTTATATATTATTACATATGTTTTATGTGATATTCTTCCTATAATTATAATATTTGTTAGAGATTGTGATATAACTTCTATAAAGTTTTACTAGTATAATTTATATATATTATATATATATTATTAGTATTTTTCATTAAAAATAATGAAATAATTTTAATCTTATCCAATTCATTTTTTAAACAATTAAATTATTATATATTTTTATTTAAATCCAATATATTATAAAGATAATAATAATAATGATGATTCAAATATATGAGGAATATATATATATATATCATTGATGTTACACTGCTATTAGTCATAAACCATAATCTAATACCTTTATAGGTGGATAAAAAATAATATTTTATGGACCTACGAATATATAGTCTCATGAATTATTTACACCATTAACAAAGAAAATCTAGATCATACCTTAAAAATTATTCCAAATATCCAATATTTGGTCACAATTTATATAAACATACAACACTATAAAATCTATTAAGTGATAACTCAAAGGGGAAATAGAGTGGACAAGTTGTATTTTTTAAAAAATTAATTAAACAAACCAATCATGTTGATTCTATTTATTAAATGAGTCAAATTTGTTACCCACACTCTTATATCATAATTATATGGTGGTATAATATTAATTTACCATCAACCTTCTCTCATTTTGTTTAATTCAACCTTGGGGATCTAATTAACAAAGTAACACTTTAATTCTCAAATTGAATTATAATAGTATCCATTTAATAAATAGATATTCCCATGAAATAATACCATATATAATATACATTTTCATTTAAAAAACATTTCATTATTAAATAATAAATTATAAACACTTTATTCCATTAAAATCAAACTTCATTCAATTATGTCAAATAATTCCCCACATAAATTAAATAAATTAAAAATATGGAAGTTATTATTCTACCATCCATAAAACTTTTCACTTATGATAATTAACATGAATTTATCATGTTTAAAAATATATTTCCATTGATACCATATGTGGGATTTTCTTTGCCACATTTTCTAGGAAAACCCCTGATTCACTGGTATATATTCATTTCAATTATTTATTTTATTTATTCGTTTCTTGAATGTTACCAGATTTAGAGATTTAAAACAAAAAAAAAATTGGATTTGTAGTTATGGGTGAACATTTATAAGATAGTTACTAAAAACTAGAGGCATAAACCATGTACAGGGGGAGGAGGTCTTATATTATAGTTTTCACAGTTAACACACAGTTCTCTAAACTATGTGGCCTTATTGGAAAACTATGTGACCCTTGTTTAATATTTAATGGTATGAAACATGGTTAAGGGAAACCATATTTGCAAACCAATTGATTCACCCATACATATACGAGGTTCCCTCTAATGATAATTATATGGTTAGTTCCTAGTTTTTTAAATTGTTTTTCCAAATTGCATAGTTTTCCCAACTTCCAAAAAATAATGAAATTACTATTTTTTACCAATTCGATTACAACCCCTTTCTCCATATTTTTTATTATTACCATGACCTTGGGTTTCTATTCAACTATAGGTATCTTTAACATTGTTCATTAATGATTATCCATTTATTCTGGTGATTTTCATCAAGTTAAACACATGATTTCTCTTGGATATATCCTCTATACCTTTATTCTATTTTTCTCCCAATTTCTTCAAATTATCTTACTCTTGTTGGCCATGGTGGACAAATTTATTACAAATTACGGGTTTATAAAGTTGATTCTTATTATTTTTAATCTTGTGAGGATATATCATTCTATTCTATTATACAATTTAATATAGTTTATACGTTTTGAAAGATATTTGATGTGCGGGTCTCTATTGGAATATTTATGGCTCATTTTACAATATTATGAATATTTTAGTTTAGGAGTAATAGTTTATGTTATTTCCACATGTTTATTATCTTTAAATTCAATATATTAAGGGTCTTACTTATTCTTCATTCTAAAAACATTTTAATTCACATGAGGTGTTTTATAAAATGATATCGTGGTTTTTTTGTTCCAAAAAGATATTTCAAGGAAATTTTCAAATAAATTTTTTTTAGCTATTGTTTCCCTGAATTTTTTGCTTTTATATTTAAATAAAATACTATTATATTATGTGATTAATAATGATATATTTGTAGGATACTTTATTGTTAATGATTTGATCCTGGGAACTTAGTGTATATTATAGGAAACTGATATGTGTGGTATACTATTGTATATTGTGCTCTATGTATTGCCTATTTTAGAACATGATTTGGCTAGAGGTTGTAACTTTGTGAGAGTAGGACTATGAACTGGGGAATGGGTCAATTAGGTTCACTTAGGCACCCAATGTTCCACAACTATGGATCTTTTTACCCCTATTATTAATATTTAACTTACTTAGAGGTTAGAACCCATGTGATGTGATGTATTATTGAGATATCACCTTTCTCATGTTAATGCCTCTTATTTATATTATTTTTTAACTAATTATTATTGACACATTACTTGTACTTTTTTTGTTACCAAAACACGTATTTATTTAAAAAAGTGGGATTTTAGATAGAATTCCAAAATGTAGTTTTTGGTAATTTAATGACATATTCCTAAACTGGATGTTTTTACTGACTGGTTTAACATAGAAATAATATATTTCAATGTTAAATATACTATAATGATTCCTAGTGGTATCCTAATGGAATTTTTTGTATGACATGCATACATCCATCATGTGTATAAAGCCTTGTCTAAGTATAACAATGGTAATGGGAAAGGATCCACATCTGATAGTGTACCTTATCAATTGCTTCATCAGCCTTTATGGTATGATGATTGGTGGTGACTATGGGTCACAAGGAGTTGGCTCACTGTGGAGAGATTTGGGGACCATTTGTTGGTGAATTTTGGGAGTTGATGTATCGACCATTCCATCCATGAATTTTTTTTGATTCATATCTATATAAAATGTTGTAACTCAATTTAATTTTAATTTATACTGTGACATTATATGTTCCAATATTCTATATTTTATATTATACATTCTGTATTTATTTCATTATTACTATAAATTTTAATTTATTTGTATGGATTCTGAATATATTGATATAATGTGAAATTTTTTTTATGTGATATAATTTTTGTTTTTTATGTGTTTTGAAGGGGGAAATAATTCATAATGGATATATTTGATTCCATTGGTTCTTATCATCAACCCATAATTATTGGGAATGAACATCAGGACATAAGGTCAAATGGCTCGGGTGATGTGGTAGGTTGACCCATGTCTATTCACTAAAAACTAATATCATAACCTAATATTAATTAGGGTAATAATTGTAGTATGAATATGGGACTATCAAAACATTGGGAGAGGGTTTTTGGGAGTTCCTGGTTAGTTCTTCTTCATGATAAACCTCATGATACTATGGGTGGTCGATATTTGTGTCTTAATTTGATATATGTTTTCTTAGTTATTTTGTTATATTTTAATAATTTTATATGTTTAAGGTTAATAATATATTTTTTCTTGAAATTTAAATTTCTAGATAATGTGTAGTCATTCAATCAAGTATAATATTTTTTTATTATAACTACATAAAACTAGTTATGTAGAAATTAAGGTTGAACCCATTGGGATAGTGTGTATAAAATCAAAAAAATAAAATAAAACTCAAAAAAATAAAAAGAAAATAAAATCAATGATAGTGAATGATTGTGTAATGGACAACATATAGTGATAAAATTTTAATCTGAATGAATGTATAAAATGATTTGGTTAACATTTGTGGCTTTGAGTGAAGGAGGAATTGGATTGAATGAAGGTATAACAATAAAAATTGACAAAAAGTGTGATTGAAACTGGGGAACCACATGTGATGTATATTGTTAAATATATATTCCAATAATACTGAATTAGAATGGTTGGGTTAGGTTATTGGCCATACAAAATTATTTTTGTGAGTGTTTCAATAAATGTAAGAGTTATGGACTTAGTATTAGATTTTACAATTCATGGGGCTAAGTCAGTTGAAAAAATTAAATCGTAGTGTACAAATACAATATAATTTTTTTAATAAATCAGGGATAAACACCAATTTGTATTTGAAAAATATATTATATCAAGGATTTTATACTATAATATATTTTTTGAATATAGGGAAGGGATCAAGATCAACTGTCGTAACTCATTATCATCATAAAATTCTTTTTTATTATATTACTAAGGTGTAAGAATAATGATCCAACAAAAAATTAAAATACAATAATGTAGTAAATTAAATGAACAAAATAAATATTATATCCCCAAAAAAGTGGTTAATTGAACAATTTTTTTTCAAATAATAAAATTTTATAATTTCATACCAAAACAAGACAAAATTGTGGAAAATTTAATTTTTGTGAAATGATTCATTTGTGGATGGATTCAAAATTAATATTATTCCTCCTTAAAATCCTCTTTTTGAATATTAATCTATGTCTTCCAAAGACTGTGTCTCCAATTGTGTGAAATTACTTCCAAATTAATGTGTCGCCTTTTTAATTTCCACAATTACTAACTTAAATACACCACCAATATTTTATTTCACATGACTATAATTGTTTCCTATTTTTTATTAAATGTTATACAACAATTAAGATAGATCAAACATTCCTTCAATAGTGAAAATATTTTCCATTATCAACAATAATCATCTTGATCCAAATCAACATAAACGATTCCAGCCTCTTCACACCCAAACAATAGTTTGTCTCATAGATTGTAGGTGAATATGCATACTAACTTCTTCTTTGTACCATATTGGAACCCAACTTCCATCTGTTAGCATCAACCTCACAGAGATTGTTCAGAATTGATATTGAGATAAACATGTCTCATTTAGGGGTAAAAATTATCTAATTTCTTAAATACGATTCTTCATCCACATCAAACTATTTAGGAAAAATGATGACCACAACTTATTTTACTGATTATGATTCCATAGGTCTCCACACCTAGATATAGTGATAATTTTTTTTATTTTATATAATTGATTTGATATTAAATGATGGGATCCAAAATCAATAATATAAACTTAATACATTTTTTCAAAATGTAGATCAACTAAATATGGAAGTGATATTTTGATTATATAGATTAATAGATTTGTAAACATTATTGCATATCATTTTTAATTTTTTTCCTTTAAATATGTACTTTCTCATTATACAAATTTCCCAAATATTAATCTAGTTTCAATGTATTTAATCATCACATGTTTCAATAATAGCTCATACTCATTGTTATGCATTGTGAAAAACATTTAAAAACAATTATTTTTATAAAAAGAGAATAGTATGTTTTTAAAAAACAAATTATAAATCATATCTTTAAAATGAATAAAAACTCCGTAAAATTATAGACTTAGAATACAATACATTGAAAAAAATTAAAAACAATGCAATATAATTAATATTTATTTTTTAAAAAATACCTTTCATAAAATATAGATTCTTTTCAAAACATTCATTAAGAAGACATAAAATACCGAAAATCATTTATTTAAAACATAAATCTTCAAAAATTATTTTGAAATTCCAAATCCTTTTAAAATAATTTTGAAAAAAATATTAAAAACCAAATTCTGTTCAAGAAAATATTAAATCATTAGAATCCTTTTTTAAAAAAATTAGGAGCTCCAGTTTTAAAATAAAACCTCTTATTTTTAATAATATAAAAATTAAATCAAATGATTTCATAAAACATAGATAAAATATTAGGCCACTTGAAATAATTACGTTCTATATAGGACAAACCCATCACTTTGTAATGAAATTCCATTTAGGTTTGAATTCACTCCATATTCATATTCCTCATTCACAACACCCAAATGAAAAATCATTAATAAATTTTTTTACTCACATGATTTTATCATAATAATTCCATCTAAACTTGTCATTTTTAAATAATTAAATATTGGTTATTAAAAATAATTTTCAATATAAAGGAAGGTATATAAACAAATATATGGTTAGTATACTCAGCAATGTATTTTTTCAAGAAAATGAAAATTTTGAAAGAAAATAAATAAATTGTTTTTTATCTGATGAAATTGTAAATTTAAGGAAAAATATTTTAAGTAAATATTTTAAAATGGGTCTTAAATATTTTAGATCCTAGTTGGATCATATATGGACATTGATAGGAAGTTAAAACATTGTAACCAACATTTAGAAAGTTTAAAAATCATTTCTATTATCCCCCATTATTCTAAAAAAATTTTCCTAGATAAGAGAACTAGATCTAATGTCGACTCTCAAAAATCACATACACATGTAATGAAAACAAAAAATATAGAACCATGTAGATATTTCTATAAGGTTCTGTATTAATGCAAGAATCTAATCCTTATCATGATAAACATGTAATTATTTCCCAAATTTTCTTAACACTATAATTTTTAGTGATTATGTGTATAATAAAATTTATACACAATATTTTTTTTAAGTTTCATCCAGTTTCCATTAATATAATTATTTATACTAGAACCACAATTTCATCAATGATTTTGTTTATAATAAAGCCAGTAGTTCGTAAAAGGTTCTTAACCTTGTGTAATCGTGTCTTTAACATTTATATTTATCTGATTATGTGATCTATTTGACTTGTCCATCATCTATTTTTAAGTCATTGATCTTTCTTAATATTATTATTGTCATAATTTCTCACCTTCTTTAATAATTTACTATATTTTTTACATCATTCATATATACAAAAAATGTATCAAACATCTCAGTAATTCCATTCCATAAATAATAGGATTTCACTAAAATTATTTCATAGTTTTTAAATATATTTTATTCATATTATTTTTTGAAAAATAGGTATAAGAAACTACTCTTCTTATCTTTATTCTTATTATTCTTCTTTCTATTCTAACAAATTTTCATAGTAACTTCTTCTCTTATTCTTTTCTTCCATATTTTCATATTTTGTTCATAATATACTACACTAGATATCCTTTTATTTCATATACTCATTAGAATTTATCTCTATAATTAGATTCGGTATCACTCTATTCTTCATTGATTCTAAAAACATATTTATTTGAGAATAAAAATCCTTTCTTGAAATTTTACAACTTCACACTTCATCACATTTTTGAAAATATTTATCCACAAGAACAAAAATATTGTGCATGTGATGAATCAATTATTCTTAGATTTAAATGTGTCATAAATCACACATTTATTTTCCTTCATTTCATATATAAATGCCTAAAAGGTGGTGGGTATTATATGTAATCATTTTAATTTGGTAATATCCCCCAAATTATATACCTGCATTGAATACCTAATAATTATATAGTTATTTTGAATCATCATGAAGCTCATTTTAAATACATGAATGTTTAAAATTTTCTTCATTATTCAGGTGGATAAATAAATATCATGACTCATATTATATTAATGTATTATAAAAACACTTTAGTTTGATCCTTATTTAATTAATTGCTTCATCAGTTTAATGTATTACATGAATATTACGTAAAATGCCTTTATGAATTGGGATTCTTCATTTTAGTAATTTTCCTGTAGTAATATCACATTCACAAGATTTTCATACATGGATTTATTTATTTTCTCATTATATGTATACACGTTCATGTGAAAATTAATTTATATCATATTATTTCTAACATACCAGTACATCAATCCAACCTCTCAAATCATCTGATGGTGTAGATTTGATTTTGTCATTTTTTTCATATTTGATTCATTATTATAGTATACATGCATTATAATCACATGCATGATTCTCATATGTAGAGTCGGCCTCTAGCATAGTTATATTCATCATGGGAAAATGGATCGATCCTGTACATTTTTCTTGATCAATTCATGTGTCTCGGTATGATGAATATAAAAATAAAAAAGCTTATTATTATCTATATGAAATTGGTATTCTCTGTTTTCAGTGAAACATTTGAAGATATTTCTACTGTGCAATGGTCAGGGTATATCCTTATTTGTTCGGAGCTCAAGTTAGAACATCATATCATCGTGGTATCCCCCCCCCCATTATTGATTTGTAGAACCTCCAAACTAAAAAATTGATACTAGCACCTTGTTGAAATTGATTGTAGAACCCCCATAGAACTGTTTGTTGAACCCCCTAAAACTGATGGTAGAACCTCCTTTAATGTAACGAAATCACTTCCTAACAATTATTGGTATCATATTTAGATCATCAAGTGTGTGTCCTTTTACCCTTACATAAGTTTTGAGACTTGTAATTTACCCTTATGTGAGTTTTTTTACCCATACATAGCCTTCAACTACCCTTATGTAAGCTTTATTTTTATTGGATACCATTACACAACTACCATTAGGTTCATTACATACCCTTATTCAAGATCCCAATACCCTTATATGAGGAATTTCATACCATTATTCAATCTAAGAAACGCATGATTACCCTAGTGCGATCTTCCTTGTTACCTTATTCATGATATGAATACTCTTACACGTCTCATGTTTTAACTCAATAACCTAATGTTGTGTTTTGGTTACCATTACGCATGTAGTGTGAATTATAATCTACCTTTATGTAAGTGACCTGAGTTACCCTTAAAATTTTAATATATTTATCAATGTACCTTTACAAAATCCCTAAAATAGTTCATGTGTTATTACAAGATAATCTAATATAAATCAAAAATCCATCTTTAAATTCTTCATGGAAAATATAAAAATATTTTTCATATCATTCACAATTAAAACATATTAATTTAAAATCCAAGACTCTTATTCAATCTCCATAGGTTATCCAACAACCTACAGGAATAAAAATAATATATTTTCATCACATTGCAAATCATTAATCATTACATCAAGAAAATACAACTTGTACTAATTGGACTCACAATCATCCACTTTGTATTTACTTTTAAATAACAATGTTGAAATGATATTGCAATATGTTTCATTTTATACCCCTTTATTTTCAAGAATTCACATATTTTTCTCTCCCCTTATTGACAAGAAATATAATGTTATTGGAAATTTTTTTTATCAATTCATTCGTATAAAATTTACATCAACCATTCCACTCTAAATCTACTTGACCCATTATTTGTGTATAAAAAAGAGGTTTTGATATATACAAAAAGATTGTCCCTTATAAAATTGAATGATACCTAATGGAATGAGAAATCATAATCTTGTTTTCAACAGTGTCCAACTGTGAATAAATATGAGTAGATACCAATTGAAATAGAAAATATCAACTTATAACTCATGTAATTACATAAACAAATAGTTTAAAAACATTATTGTGGAAATAATATAATTTTAAAACAACTTTGGAACTTCTTTATCATTTTTTTTATTTAATTGATAATAGATTCCCCCTATGATTTATGATCTAATTTTTTGTGTCAATGATGATAGATAAATTATATAAACCTCTTTAATAATATTATTGACAAATTCCCTTCCAGAATGCTCAAAATGTTTTGAAAAAATTAATTCTGAATTTTCTTCTTCACTTATCTCCCCCTCAAGGTAATCACTCATAAATATAATCATAAAGGTGAATATATTCAAGAATTAATTTCCATATTTTCCATTAGGGATATTACAAGAAAATGCATCTTCAACTTTTCGTTGCCTAAATTTTACATTGTACTCTTAAAATTCATAAAATATGAACCTATATCGTATTTGTATTTGAATTCCAATTGATAAATCATTTATATATAGTGACTTCTTAATCCTTTGTAACACCCCAAGGCATTACAATATTTTTTTTGTATAATATATTTAATTTTATTTATATCTTTCTTTATATAAAACATCCACTTATGATTACACTACACACAACACCGATATTTTCTTTTGGAACAGACATCATTAATTTTGATTGTGTTACACACAATACTGAGTTCCTTCTATATCTTGTGTTATACACATGGTTTACCTTTACCAAACTAAAATATACTATTAAAATTAATATTTTATTTCATAGTAATAATATGGTTGCTGTAATAAAATTTATTGAAAATATTAAATAAATTATGAAAATACTATTTACATATGTTTATATAATGAATCATATGGTGTAAAGTTAATTAAAAATGAAAATAAAATTCAGTTGAATATAATAAACATTGTTTTTTTATGAAAAAACTAATTTTATGTACACCAATGTATTTTACCTTCATAAATTATATTAATCACTATTAAATAATAATTTAAATGAAATTTATATGTTATATATTAAATAAAATATTTTTCAATTAATTTATTATGTTTTACAGGCATAAAATAAGAACAATTCATATTTTAATCATAAAAAGTTATATATTTCTAAAACAAGTTTTTCTATCTTTTATTGAAAGTATTTTTTTTAAAAAAATGTAATTTTTTAAAATTTTATTCAAACAAATAAAATAAACATTCTTCTCATAATAACGTTAAAATTATCTTAGTGTGAATTTTTGGCATTTTTTTGAGAGGATTAATTTTTCGATTAATAATGAAAATTATAAATTTTAATTGAAAATTGACTTTCCTTCTATATAATTTATGTTGTTAAATATTATTTTTAATTGGATTAAAAATAAAATTAGATCAATTATACATATATAAATAAAATTTCAGAAATTTTAATCATTTTTATATGTGATTTAGATATAAAATACAATGTAAAATTTTGAACATTTTCACATTAAAGAATGCTTTCTCATCCAATCTGCGGGATTAATTTTAAATTAAATTTTACCATTTCTATGATTTTAATATGAAAAATATATTTAATAATGTGGAATATAATTATTTATAATGTATAGTGTGTTCAAATTAGACTTTTTACCAAAAATGTTTGTTAAATCAATTATAATTAATTACAACAACTAAGGTGATAATTAGATTACTTAGAAGTTAAATATTAAACGTAAGGGGCCAAATTACCTATATAATTTTCCAAAACCCATTGTATAAAATTATTTCGAAAATATACCATCGTTTATTCAAAATCATTCATTATTGTAGGCACATCAGGTGTGAGAGGCCTCCTAATAGTGTTTACCTTTTGGTAGTTTCAATAATTCCACTCCTCCACTATGTAAAGGCACTAACTCCCTCCCATCACTTATTAACATGTAAGAATAGTTTTATATCGTCCAAAAACATCCAAAATAAACTCCAAATATCCATCCCCACATCCTAGAAGCCTCACTTTGGGTAGAAATCAAACCAAGGAAGTCCTTTGGGGTTAACCAAAAGTTATTCTCTAAAGAAGTGGTAGCATTCTTCAATGATCACTTTTGAATTATTTATTTATCTGCCCCTTACATTATTCATAAACATTTTTTATATAATAACTCCAATATCTTCAATATAGTAAAATGTTTTTATTTAAATTTTATGGACTACACCTTCACACACTTCAATCGAATGGGATATAAAATCATTGTTCATGTGTACGGTGAAATACAACATTGCGGACCGATGTCATAGGTTCTATATTTAGAACATTCAAGGATGAGAATAATGATGTATTTATAGTTTATATAATATATAAATGATATTTATAATTTTTTTATACTTATGTAATTATTATATAAAACATACCTTCATTCTTTCCATTTTTAGGCAATATGATCACATCGTTTGTGGACATGTGGGCTACCACCTCCTCAAATTGGTGTGATTCATTCATGATTTACATAGAATGTATTAATGATGTATTTTATAAAAATATATGACATATATAAAATAAAAATGACACTAGAATAATAATAATATATATATATATATATATTTCATTAAATTTTTATTCTTTTAATATGATAAGAAAATGGAAACAACGTTCATGCGTATATATGGTCTACCGTCTCCATGAACTATGCATTTCGTCTCATATAACTAAATATTACAGATTTTTATAAATACCCATATAATAAATATATTTTATATTTATATCATGTTTAAAATTATATATATGATAAAATTATGATAAAAGTACGAGGATAAAAAAATTAAAAGTTAAAACATATGTGAAAAAACAAGGCTATTAACACCCAAAATTGAGAAAATAATGGAATATTATTTAAAATGGGTAATAATATATTTTTATGAGATACTATATGAAATTATAAATAACATTATGTGGTGGTTATAATATTATAACATTATTTAAACAATTATATAGGAGGATAAAGAGCATTCATTTAAAAGGATGTGTATTGTAAGGGGCTTCGTCTCAATATACAATCATTTGATATTTATTTTTAATTGTGAAAAAATTCAATTTTATATGGTGTATATACTTTCTCATTTATAGTTTATACCATAATTCATTAAATACACATTTTATTTTAATTCTTCGATTTTAATTGTCTCATATAAGGGAATTTGAATTTAAAATTACCATTTGGTAAAAGTTACCTTCACAATCACATTTTCTTTTGTCATTTTTAACATTATCTATACAAAATCACCTTACTGTAATAGTTTTTCATTGGAAATTAAATTTATTTCAAATATCTAAATTATTATGTGATGGATATGATTATTTCATATACATTGTACCATTTTCACATATTATGTTTCCTTTGAATGTAATTTATTTAGCTGGGGAAATATTGAAAAATCTATGCCTTTTACTGAATAAGGATATATTATAAGGAAAATAGTTAATGAATTCAATGGATTATTTGATATATGAGGAAATATTTATGAAATAATGAAATTTGTTGGGGACATGTAAATGCAATCCCTTTGATACATGGGTATTCTCATGAGATGAATCTGTTCACGACAAACCCTTTGTGTTTGTTTCTAAGTAGAATCTGATATGTTTCTACCCACAGACATAATCCACATTTAGAGTAGGTATTGATGGTATATTTTTTCATCTTATAGATACATTAAATAAAATAATTAAGCATTCTCTCCATTTAGATTTCAGTTATTATTATCCCTGATGTTTTCACTATGAAAATATCTATGGATGAATTTCATTATTAGTTTGTTGATTGAATGGAATGTGTGATCCATTATTTACATTTACTTATTGATTATTCCTTATTTATTCATTATATAATCCAAAGTACTTAACCCTTCATAATAATTTTATCTCACCGTTATTATGTTTCCTATAAATGGGTTATAAAAACGAGATCTTTGAATGAGTGGTTGAGGATGAAATTTATTGGGTTTTTAAGTATTATATTTTATTTTCTATTCATAATGTAAAATGAGTAACATGTATGTAACTAGTTTTCCAAAACAACTAAACTGATTGAATCTTTTGGGATTCTATTCCATGTAATCATTTCAATGTAATAAATTATTTCACCATCTAGGGGATTTTAGAGTCGGTGCATTATAGTTGGTATTAGAGAAAGTTTAGCAGAATCCTTGGAAAAAAGATTTAGAAATAACATAGATTAGAGAGTCTATCCCTATTATTTTCATTGAATAAAAGTATTGAATAAAATCGCAAAGAAACAATTTTTTTGATTAGGATGCTATCTATGCATACATTTTTCAATTTTTTATAATTATTTCACAAGTTTTGGGATCACAATTTATGTTATAGAATGTAATGATCTAATCTATTATATAGCGTTGTTTTGAAATGGAACCTGTAAGGGTGAAGGATATCGATTCTATTGTATAATGTATATTATACATTAATGGGAAGGCCAATGTAAATGTTATTGGTATAGATAAAGTTATGGATATATTAGGGTATCTAAATTAGGTTATGACACAAAACCTTTCCTAGATAGAGAAACTTGTTCTAGATTGATATTCTCTGATGTGGGATAGATGAATGTGATAAAGGCCCCTATCATTTAGTGGGACTACTGATCCAATGATAGTTGAAAAATAGATTATGTATTTGGATAATATATTTAAGGCATTGAAATGTTGTAAAAATGGATAGGTAAAAGGTTTTCAATATTCTCTAAATGGCGATGTAGATCAACAGTGGTTGTTGATCCAGAATACTAGCAAGGGAGAAGAAATAGAACTCATCGAATTGAGAAATATTAAGGAGAAATAATTTGAAAAAAATCCATTATGAGAAAAAAATATGAATATAAATTCCCTTAGCTTAAATCAAAATGATTAATAGAGTATTGTAGAGTATGAGGATACCATAAAAGGTTTTCAAGTTATTATACATATTATATATGAAAAAAGGAGTGAATGATTGACCACTACTTGAGAGGTATTAATTCAATTATATAATCAGAATTGGTGCATCAAACATTTTCATTATATTATGAAATACTTTTATGGATATCAATGCGTAGAAATAATTCTCCATGTCCTATGGCTACAATTCTAAGCAATATAAGAAAAGGATGACATAGAAAATAACAGATAATGGGAAGAATGGAATGAAGGATTTTACAACATTTTAAATGTATGGAAAGTAACACCCTAGGAAATTCATGAATGGATTGAGAGTTTATTATATTTTTTGAGAAATTGGTCACCAAGAAAATGAATTAAATTAATATTAAAAAACATTTATTAAGTGTTTCAACTACACGGTGATGGGGTACTATGAAAACAAACACCCGATGATTGAAGGGAATATTCCATAGAAAAATACAATGGATCAAATTTCAATCTTATGTTATTCATTTAGAAGATGTTTAATGACTAATGGGTCTATGAATTTGGATCCTGGAGTAATGTTGTAAAATTTTATTAGCAATGATTTCATGATTATATGGATTATGAAAAATATAAGGATTGTAATGGTGTAATTTTTAATCAAGGATTTAAAAGTGTGTGATGAATGGTGTTGATGAATAGGAAAAATGATCCAGTGAAAAGATGATATTCTAGGAAAAACACATGATTTGGGGAAATATAACCCTTAATATGTTCCTGATCTTGAGATAATTATTATCAGATAAATATATTATTGACATGAAAAAATTAAATTGGATAGTACTGAATAACATTGAACTAATTAGTGATTTATTGACAAAATGTATCATTCTATCATTGATGGAGTTAACAATATTTTTGGATTTAAGGAATATATCCAATAATTTGTGTTTTCCTTATGGAATATAGAGTCATGGATGTTTTCAATATGTTTTAATGTTAATTAAATATATTACCATGTTATGAAAGAATACATGATGATGGTATTCACTTGTTTAGTATGTGAAGATTTATAGTTACTTTAGGTTGCATGGATTAATGATAAATTCATTTCAAAAATTTAGTGCCCTTATTTATAAAGTGTCATATCATAATATTTTTGACAATTTAACCATTTATTAAATTTTTTAGGATGATCTTTTGATGAATTTTTAGAGATTAATATGTTTCATCACCATGTGATGTAACCTATGCTAAGAGATGTTGTAGAAATAGTACAAGAAACAACAAAAGTTTAATATTGTTGCTAGGAAATAGAAATGTTTTAAGTAATTATGTTTACATATACTCTCCGATAGTGAAATTATTATTTTATAATAAGAAAATATTCTTGAAATAAAAAATGTTATCTTATTATTTTCATATCTCATTAATCAAATAGTACTTTCTAACATCACATATTTACGGTTTTAATCCCTTAACATTCAATTTATTACTCTATTTCATATGATCAATGACTGTATTTAATTGACATTTTCTTCCACGTCCATATTACATTTCCCTCCAATGTTCTCCTACTTAGTATCCTATTTAGGTGACCTTCATAATTTCCTCTCCCTCTTATTAGGACGATATTTCATTATAACTGTTTATGATGTTGGTTGGGTTTTTCAAAAAACATAATTTCCAAATATCAATCCATCAAATACTTAGAACGAATTTGAATTTTGAGGACACAATTTATTTAAGGTTGAGAGAATGTAACACCCCAGGACATTATAATATTTTCCTTTTAGAATAAATTTAATTGTGTTTTTAGAATTGTTTACACATAACACCATATGAAACATTCAATATAAGATAAATTGATATTATATTTTATCACACACAATATTATGTTGGAATATGTTTCATACAATACTGACTTGCTTAGATAGATTTTGTTATATAAAACTCCAATTATTACCAAACTACATTATACTATTAATATTATTATTTAATATAATAATTTTCAACTATCCATTATTATGGAATGTCTAAAAAATATTAAATAAATTATAAAAATATTTTTTAAATATGTTTATATAATGAATCATTTTGTGACGAATTAATTTTAAATTATAATAAAATCCAATTGAATATAAAAATTAATCATAATTATTTATGGATGTTAATTAAATTTATATGTTATATATTTAACAAAAATTTTAAATTCATTCAATATGTTGTATTGGAAAAACATAATAAAAAATCCAATTTTATTCATAAAAAGATGTATTTCACAAAAAATAAGTTTTGTCATATTTTAATGGAAGAATTTTTTTAAAAGTAAATTTTCAAACATTTATAAATTATCTTTTAAAAAATAAATGTATTGTTTTTTTGAATTAGTTACATAAAAATGAGGTTATGGTAAATTTGTCGTATATTTCTATGATGATTCATTTTTTGATGAATTGTGTAAAATATTCAATTTTAATTGAAAACGGACTTTTGGTCTAAATATTTAATAATGTAAAATTAATTTAATAATTGATTTTAAAGTAATATTAAATAAATTAAACAATTATTATTCCAATTTAGGTTATATTAATAATTTTTATATTGAATTTAGATATAAAAACTTACTAATCTTTTTACCATTTTCACTTTAAAAACCTGCTTTCTCATCTCATGTATGACCTTATTTTTAAATTGATTAATTTCATTTATGTTAATTAAATATGAAAAAAATGTATTTTTTATTTGGAATCAGAATAATTAATAATTTATATTATGTTAAACATATTTTGGACCAATAATATTATTCTATGCAATTAAAATTAATTACAACGACTAAGGTAAAAATGTGTTTACTTAGCGGTTAAAAATTTAACTTAGAGGGCCAAATGACCCATAAACTAGTAAAAAAAGAATTGTATGGAAATATTTCTACCACATAAAAAATATTATATAAAATGGTTTACCATTTAATGCACATGATGTAAGGTAGACCTTCCAATAGTGTTTACCTTTTGGTATATACAAGAATATGACTTCTCCTCCAGTATAAAAATGCAATCACCCCTGACTTATTCAAAGAGATAAAGCATTTTGATCATAAAAAATCTACCCTAATAAAATCCCAACATCACTAGCCTCATCCAATAATCCTTCAATAGGGTATAAATCAATCCAAGGATGTTCCTTGGTGCAAACCAAATGGAGTAACCCAAAAAAGAGGTAAGATTATTGAATGATAACATTTTTTTTATTCCATTATAAACAAATTAAATTATTATTATATCTTTATTATATAATGAAATAATTATATAAATTATAATTATATTTTTATATGTCAAGTTTATCACTTATTCCTTCACATAATTCCATCAAATGGAATTTACAATAGTCATTTGTGTGTACAGAAGAATACCACCGCACAAATCAATATTGTTCATTCATACATTACGAACATTCATGGTTTGGAATAATGATTTATTTATAGTTTATCTATGATATATATTATAGTTTTAATTTATTTACTCTTTATAACTATATCAAATACCTTCATATATCCCATTTTTGGGAAATGATTACATAATTTTGGGATGTGTGGACTATCGTGTACTCAAAGTAATGTGAATCATTAACGATTTACATGGAATTTATTAAGGATGGATTTGATAAAAATTATGTGATGTATATCACATAAAATTATACTAGAAATAATATATATATATATATATATATATTATTTTTCTTTCTTTTAATATGATAAGAGAATGGAATCCCTATTCATGTGCACGTACGACTTACCGCCTCTATGAATGATGAATTTAATATCCTATAACTAAATATTATTTACTACTATGAATACAAATATAATGATACCATTATATATTTAATTCAATTTTATCATTTTTTATAAGATGAAATCATGATCTATGTTAGAGGAATATAAAATTAACAACTAAAAACACACTAAAAAAACAAGGCAAATAAGAACTGAAAAAGTAAAAATAATGAAACATTATTAATAAATAGTAAAAAATATATTATAATAAAAAAATATATGATATTATAAATATGATCGTGGTTCTTAGATAAGTTCATATCATGCATAAAAGGTTATGTAGATGTTCAATGTTAATTCAATCAAATTGAAGTGTATGGTAAGGGATTTTTTCTCAATTTACATTCTATTGATAATTATTTGTCATTATGAGAAAATTAAATTTATTGTGGTATATAAACTACCACTGTTACATGTTATACCATTATTAATTAAAAAATTAGAATTTTTTATGTTTCATTGTGAATTATCTCATCCATGGGATTTTCACATTAAAATTACCAAGATGTAAAATTTATCTTTACAATCTCATTTTCTTTTGTGATCGTTAACATTATCTTGAAACTATCACCTTATTATAATATTTTTTATTTAGAAATTAAATTTACCTAAAATATGTGAATTCTTGATTGATGAATTTGATAGTTTCCTAATATATATATTATTTATATATACGTATTTTACATTTTATGTTATTTAATTAACTGGTAAATATTGATATATCCATATCATTACCTCAATATAGATATTTGATAAGGAATACTGTTTATGAATTTAATATACTTCTTGATAAATGAGTAATTATAATGAAAATTATGACAGAAGTTGTAGACCAGTTAATATTATCCCCTCGATGCATATTTACTCTCATTAGATGAAATTTGTTGGTGAAAACCCCTTAAAGTATTTTTCCAAGAAGAATCAGGTTGGTTTCTACCCAAAGATTTAAACCATCTTGAGAAGATGTCTTGCTAGTATGGAGGTTCATCTTACAAACATGTAACATCCAATAATTAATAATTTATTAAATTATTATTTTAGTTATTTTTACCATTGAGTTTTTTACTATGACAAAATCTATGGATGCATTTCATTTTCTATATATTGATTAAATGGAATGCGTGTCCAGTTATTTACGTTTCCCTGTTGATTATTTGTTATTGATTCATTTTATATTCCATTTTACTTAACCTTTACTGAGACTTTGATCTCACCCTCATTTAGTTTCCATTCCCCAGGTTATAAATATGATATCATTGACTGAGATTTCGAGGATACAATTTACTATATTTTGTTATGCACTGTGTTTTATTTTCTATTCCCAATGTAAAATGGATTTCATGTATATATATGTTTTTATTAAACAAATGAAATGATTAATCCATCAGTATTTGATTTCTTATAATAATTCTATTTTGTCCCTGATGATGTCACGTGGGGATGGAATATTGTTTTATGGTGTTGGGGCTGAAGGACCTCATAACACCTCGAGATGGGAGGGTAAATCATGATGTCACATTATTCTTTTAAATTAATCAATCATATTCCCATTTTGTCATGAACCTGTTAAACCCACATGATGATAAAATAAAGAAAACAAAAAATCACATGTAATACTAAGACACAACAATTTACATGGTACGCCACTAAGGGAAACTTCCAAGGAGCATACATGATAGGTTGTCAGTCATAACAAAGTACACTAATCTTTATAATTTTTGGTGTACAAAATCATAGAATATTCACTATGTTCCATGAACATTTCTTATTCATTGAATCTGGGATAGCACATTGCGTCCCTCAGATAACTTCTGATGACTCCCCCTTGCTCACTGTGTTGAGAAAAATCTGAACTCTTTTTGTCAACTTGAATGTCTCTTCAATATATTGTAATTAAATTATGCATCCTTAACAATATATGAATACTATTTTGAATTCCTATATTCCCCTGCATATGTAATCAAATTTTTCACATATTTTTCATTCCCAATCTTAACTTACATGAACTGGGATTCTTCCTCTACGTCCTCCAGTTCACCACATACCACCTATGCATGTTGCAATAGTGTACCGCCTTCAAAAACCTATTTACCAAACATCCTTCACTTATTCTCCCATGTATCTCGTTCCTTTTCATACTACCTTTCCTAGTATACCACTTCACTTCTCCGCATACATCAAGATCCCAACAGACTGATTTCATTCACCACTTACTGACTCTGCTCCGCATACCACATCCTTTAATGGATGGCTTATTCTGTGAACTATTTATCCTCTAGGAATTTTCTTCTACGAACTATTATAAACGTCACTGAATTCCTTTCAAATTTTAGATTATCGTATTTTCATGGATATATTCCAATGGACAACTTATTTATTTTTTCAATCTCCTTTCGTATGTTTAATCTTAAATATTCCCTCTAATGAATGTTTTATTGATCCTTATATAGGCAAATAGATCCACATAATCCATTAAACCTAGATTTACTAAATCTTGAATACGACATCACCTTTACTATGTACCGTTAATATCTCATGAACTATGTTCCTTACATGATCTATGCACCACCATTTTCCATACATGGAGGCATAAATTACAACATTGTTTCAGCAAATGACAGCCATCACAGTGGTCAAATTATTTTACGAACCTCTCCTCCATGATTTTTTGAATAAAACTACATCATGAAAACCATCATACCTTCTGAAAAATATGATTCTTCCTGAAAACCTCCCGTCTTCACATGAACCTCTTTCACTCCAAGAATTTTTCCGCTTATGTTATCATCATTGCATTCATGCTTGATGGTTTGAGGTTCTCCACGCTACGTACCAAATTTATTGATCCTGGAACTGTTTTCAAAAAAAATTTCGTGGTCTACCTTTTCTTTTCAAAAACTCATCCTTTTAAAAAAAATCTTGATATTGAGGCCTAATAATATGTCAAATGTTGGGAAACTACACAACCTTCAATATTGATTTCAGTATCAATCGTAGGACTATATTTCTTACACACTCTTTGATTGACCTAATGTTGATTGAAAACAAAAAAAAATCGTACTCCATATCTAGAAAAGAACAGCCTTTGTTCCAATAGGGGAAACAACCCTTACATAAAACACATATCTAAATCCATTTCTGGGGGTTTCTAAAGGGTTTTATTAATGGAACTAGAAACACCTAATGGTTTTATATCTCTAATACCTTAGGGTCCTATTTTCTAATGGAAGACGCTCGTTGGGAGTTTTATCCAGTGACACATACAAACTCACAATGGTTTAGAGGATGGGAGGTTGGCATCATCATACTATTAAAGGGGTAATTCTCACATACTATAGGACTCAATTGTAGATTTATGAAATGTTCAAGAATCCTTCATTAATCCCCACGAATGACAGGGGTCACCACATTAATGAAAAGTAAATTATTAGCATTTATCATACATAGAATCATCCTAATGTATTGAAGGTTATACATCAATTTAGATATAAGTAAGTATATGTGGTTCAAATCAATGTAATCCTCTAATGTACTGGTTATAGTTTCTCTTGTCATTTATAATTATGATTCTATTTTTGAGCCATGCAGTGGGGAGCTCTGGAGTGTATCATTATCTTGGGATATAGGAATTGTTTTTATGCCTGGATTGTACCAATTATAGGAATTCATATGTATCATTGTAACATGATTCGAACCAATGTAGATCAATGCTACATAACGGGACACATAATAACTTTTTGAGGTCCTCTGATAAGGAACAAACAATGTAGTATAACATCATGTGTCACAGACATCTAGAAAAAAGTTGACTAGTCAATTTTTGGTGTAGGACTTATATCAAAGCACCAAAGGGAACCTGGAAGGTATATGTATTCCATTGTTTAATGAGACCCTACTATTAGTGTTCTATAAATATAATTAGGTTGGATTTGGGGTGTTGGGTATAGACCTCGTTGATGGTTCCTATGTATCCCATTTTTGTGGAAATAATATCCCACCTAGTTTAGTTCTGAGGTACTTCACCTATTGAGACCCTATGAGGAATGTCTCGTAGGGGAGTATGACACATTTAGTGGATTCATTTGGGAATTATTCCTAATGAGTATTCCATTACAATGATTATATAGTGATGTGGTTTGGGATTATACCAAAAAGGAGGCCCATATGGTGACTGACACTTGCATGTGGAATGATTCAAATATGTTGGATTTTAGCATTTATTTCTAATGTGGAATTTCTATTTCTAGGATTGGGTGGATAACATGATTGACACCAACCTTTATACCATGGTGAGTCATATGTGGTGTGAGAAACAAGAGGAAGTGATAAATCTGAAATCCCAAAATCTATTCTCTATACACTAATGGAATTATACTGGAGGCAAAAGGGAAAGAGAGTGTTCATTTAAAGTTCTTGAATCCTATTTTATTTTAGTAATTGGGATAGTCATATTGGATGATCCATCTAGCTATGTGCAGACGAGTAAAATAGTATAAAATGTTCTTTATCCTTCAGAAATATTAAGTGATCACTCTTGGAGGGATTCCTCAGTTACGGATGATGCATATGTCATGATCATTCCCCCACCTCTTATCCTACATTAGTAATTATTGAATGTAATAAAAAATAGTAAAAATATCCATAAAACATGAAAATCCTTCTCCCATTCGTGGAAGATGGAAGGGGATGGGAGAAGAAGAAGGGGTAGTTATATGGTCATTCCCTCGCATCATTGTACCTTGGAATGGAGAAGGTGAAAAGAATAATGTAAGAGAGATCCCTTAATAAAGGATATTAAATTACTATATGGTAGAATACATTGTGGGTTAGGATCACGTAGGTGTAGTGATCATCACCAACCTATAAACTCATGTGATTCATTCTTGGTGTGAGAAATTAGAGGAGGAGAAAGATTCATCAAACCACACCATCTTTTTTGATAATGGTGGAGAGAGTGGGGAGATAGGGAGAAGATGTAGGGGATTCGATCTGCCCCTTCCCCTCGTCTTTTTATACTATAATTTCAATATAGTAGGGAATGAATCAGGAGAGGTCATGTATGAAAGGCTAGGGGAATTCTCTATGAGAGATGCCCTGGAACATTCTCCCGGGGAAGAGAGGTGGATAAGGCAATATCCTTAAAAGGGAAAGGCTAGAATGATCCTATCATTCACCATTGGATCTAAAATTCCCTAATCTCTAATATAATGAGGTAAGGGAAAGGCCCTTACACTCATGTCAAATACACGGACATCTCTGACAACACTGCGAGGTTCGGGGTCCTCTTGACTGAGGTAATGCATACTCACATTCACCCAGATGACCCTACATTCTTGGTAGGACAAGTGTGAGACACATCTATAATTATGATTTCATACCCGAGTGGGATACATAGTAACATCCCATGTTTTTAAGAAATAAATGCTATGTTTGATATCGTACATTATATGATTCATCGAGTTTAAACAAACAACAAAATATTATTATTTAAATGTTATTTTTATAACCTATTCATTAGAATCGAAGTTATGAATAGGGTTTACCAAATTATTAATATATGGTTGGCACATGTATATGCAATTGTTTTACCAATTAATTATAATTTAATGTAAAATTATTTTTAAAATAAAAAAGGAATATTTTTTTGAAAAATTATTTAAATGCACACAACTGTGTTTTATACTAATAAATATAAAAGTCACTCTTGTAGAATTTTTTTTATGAAATCTATATATATTATTTAATATGAGATTTAAAATACAACTTATTTTTTTCTAGATATTATATAAAAAATCCAATTTTTTGCTAATAAGAAATTACTAAAAAAGAAGTTTTGTCACCTTTTGGTGGTACACTTTTTTTAAATATAGTTTTTGATACTCTAATAAATTAAATTTTTAAAAATAAAATTCTAAATTTCAATAGGAATATAATAATGTTAATTAGTTTAATTTTTTCTATTTTTCTGAAAAGAATCATGTTTTGACGAATAGTAAAAAATATAAAAATACAATTGAAAATAGATTTTTTATCTAAATAATTTATAGTGTTAAATTCTATTTTTTATTATTTTTAAATAATAATTAGATCAATAATTTATCATTTAATCCAATTTAGGTCATTATAATCAATTTCATAATGAAATAGGATATAAAATATAAAAATATTTTCAATGTTTTCACTTCAATAACTTTTTTTCTCACCCACTCAATGAGAGGAATTTTAAATTAATTTTATCTAATTATTTGTTTGGAATATTAAAATATAGAATCCAAATTTGGAATAATTGGGTAAATTGTTTTTAATAGGACCCTTTTATTTTCGAATAATATTAATAGTTACATTAATAAAATTATTAACAGGGTTAATAATAAATCAGGTAATTAAGGGTAAACATAATATTACAAATACTAATATATTGACCAAAAACATGACCTAAGATTATTGGATGATTTATTTTGTACCAAAATCATTATTTTAAAAATTAATTTATCTATTGGTGATATATTTTTGAAATTAATACATTTATAGTATTTTATTCAAAGAAAAGTCAATTTTGTCATACTTTTGTTTTTTACTAGTGGAATAATTTTAATATTTGGTTATATAGTGGTTCTATTAGACCATAAATATTGTTTTAAAATATAAAATTTTTATCTTAATCTTGGTAATTTATTTTTAATTTTTACGTGTGAACTAATTCAATTAAAGGATTTCACAATGTTAGTGAAGTAGTTGTTTAATTAATGAAAATATCAAATAAATGTTATTAATAATATTTAAATAAAGAAATTTGAATAATTATTATCATTAAAAAATAAAATATATTTATTTTAAATGTTAGTTATGAGTTAAAATGTTTTTTCAAGGAAATAATATCGATATGATATTTTAAAAATTTCAAGTAGATAATAGTATCAAAGTTGATATTAATGATATTCTAAAATAAATTCAATTTCATCAAATGATTCAAAATTCATAATTAAAAAATTTCCAAATAATTTTTATAAAGTTTAGAATTTCATCAATGATCCATTTTTGGTTTTGGTAATTTTATTGTATCAATATTTCCCCATAAAAAGTGAGAACACATATTATCATAGTAAGACATAATGAGGTTAAATAATGGTTAAAAAAATAAAATGATTAAAAAATAGTATTAACTTGATTAATTTTTTTGTAATGATTAATTTAGGACAAAAATCATCTAATATTATAAATAAATCAGTTTTCGACCATTTGGAATAGAAAAATAATTGATATTAATTTTAATAATTTGAAGAGTTCTAAGATTCCACTCTTATATCTTATAAATGGTCATCCATTCATCTCATTTTTATCACAACTCAAAACCTATTTGGTTCTCCCAATATCTACAAAACTACTTTCCTTGAATGCCTCCCCAAATTATAGAGCTCTTAGTTTTTGAATTATTTAGTGGTCTTATGGTTTTAAGAAAAGTAGATTGTACGAAGAAAATGTGTCATTTTTAATCAAGTATTTCTATTTTATTACATGTCCCATTTACTTATAATCTTAATCATCCATGGTGAAATAATAAATACAGTATCATCTATATATATATATATTATTGTGTTAATATCATCAACTAAATCCATATCCTCTTCCATCAGATGGGAAAAAAATCATTCATTTGTATAGCATACTACCGCCTAATGGACTGATTAAATTTCTTTTCCATCACTGACACTCAAGAATTCTTATAATGATGGAATTAATCTTTATATATGATATTAGTGAAATAAATAATTATTAAATGAAGATATATCATTATGTTCTTACCTTTCTATGTGAATAATAATGATATTGACGTTTGTCCGTACATGTGAACTATGCCCTCCATGAATCGTTGTGATTCATTTTTCATATCACATCACATGGATGAAATATATATGTATATTTAAATAATGAATATCATATTAATTTTTGTAATATAATTCATTAAATATAATATAACCCATAACTTCGTTCCATAATTATCATTGAAAAATGTAAATGTTACTCATGCGTGCGTATGACTTACCATTTCCGTCATTGTAATGTAGTTCAATTTCCATAAAGGTACATGATGGTTTGATTTAAAAGTATAATTGAATTATAAAAATGATAATAATTTCCTGAATATAATTATGGATATCATTTACTAATGACAACATTGACTGTTGACATCAAACTAAGTTCATTTTGGTTTCAGGTACTGATGATCGAAAAAATTGGCTAACCTGCAGATAATAATTAAGTAATTGTTAAAAATGATATAAATGATATAAAAGAAACAATAAACATTATAAATTTTATCATGAATTTAAATAATTAACTTATGTCTATTATTCATGAATATAAATATTTTATGAGATGAGTTAGATTCAATGTATGGGACTTTATCGAAATCTCGTTTCATAGTGACATATTTTGTTATTACATACCCACATCAATTTATGGGGTATATAAACAATAAATTTTAGTTTTATTTTAATTTAAATTTATTTAATCGGTTTATTATTATGTTTAACATTATACATTCCTTAAAAATGAAAAAATGGACTGTTATTTTATAATATATACAATGAAACAATTTTCTCCATGTCCGTGAAAATTATTTGATATTTGGGTTCCTCTATAAGACTTCATGTTATTAAAAAATTGATTCCAATTTACATTTTTATAATTTCTAAAAAATGGGTTTTTAAATGGACTTATTATATTAATAACATGATCTATGTCCTTATGATTGGTAATGAAATTTTAATAGTGACATATTGAAAAGTGCATTCTTTTATGTGTTTTGTTTATATAATTGTACTTAAACATTAGAAATGTGGTTACATGATAAACCAATGATGGGTAGTTCAATGATTACATAATAATTGGGGGGGTCTTTATATCCATCGAATGCATTGGGAATGTAATTAAAAGTACGTTTATTCAATTTTAAGAGTGACATGTTTGTAAGTCGACCTCATGGTTATTCCATTTTAGTATAATTTTGTCCCAAGTTAGATGCATGAGCTTTATATTCTTCATTATGAGTTTTCACTAAAATAATATTATTTTAAAAAGGTAAAATAATTACCCTTTTGAAGAGTTGATCCCTTTTAGGGTGAAAATTTATGTTTTAATGAAGACGGTTTATGGGTTTTTACTAGACTAATTGTTTCTATTATTTTAAGTCCCTTAAAAATATTTTTTTCTCATCCAAAGCTTTAAAATATTTATCATAAGTTTTAAGGAATATTTGGGTCATCTATGGATCATGGGAAATTTTTGAAGGTATAAGTATAATAAATCATGTTTTATTTTAAATATTTTTATGAGAAAAATTGATATTGAGTATAAGTGTCCACTTCTAATGTATGGGTTTACTATGTTATTTTTTTTTATAATTCTATAAAACCTTAAAATTAAAATATATTTGGGAAATAAATTTGATTTATTGTTTTAAAATAACTATAATTTTAAAGTTTTAAGGTTGGACCCTTATAGGGGGGTATCAAATCCGGGTTTGGACAACTTTGGAGAATAGTATGTTGTCTTCTGATTTAGTGATTTCATTATGATTTTATAATTTCTAAGGATAAAATAAGTTTAATGTATTGGAAAAAATTTATATAATTTTTGTTATGAAATTTTAGGGTGATTAATGGTATTTTTAGAGACATTTATTATTGAGGAAATTATGGGTTGTTACATTTTGGGAATTCAAAGCGAAAGGTTTCAGATAAAATGTGGGATTAAATCATTTTATGGTTAATTTTTAGAAAATTACCCTATTTTGGGAATTTTATAAGAGTTAAATAGTTTTTGAAAAATGAAAACCCATAAGATGTGTGGAAAATTATTGCATCCAAAAAGGTTGTGTGAATAGTATTCACAACTAAAGGGTGACAATGGTGCATCACCTATGACTAGACTACAAAAAGTCACTATTAGTGTAATTATTTCTTTTTAGTACAATGATTTTATGGATAAAGAATAATTTTATTTTTAGAGCATATGCTTTATCTAATAGATAACCATGGTATTTGAACATGATTTATTGATTAAGCGATTAATGATATTTTGGATGATTTTTACAATTTTGGGAACCCTATATGCTTAATGGTGACATAATACATTGGGATTTTATTTTAGAAGTAATGGTTGAATCATATTGTGAAATAATATATGATTTTATTGTGGACTTACGGTGATTTGGGTTATTTATAGAAATAAATAGCACATCTTGGAGATTATGTGCTTTATGAAACTACATTTTTTGTTTTAGAAATTAATATAGATTGGTATTTTTTGTGGTAAATTTTCAAATTTATCCTAGGAGGCTGTGTTTTCAAATCCTTATGAATATTAGGATTCAATCATAGTTTTGATTATTTTGAGTAATTTTAAGTACAATTCTTTATTGAATGGTCTATGTTGAGCATTGGGTATTAATGTTGAATTTTGGTGATTGAAGTAATTTTTCGTTATACAAGATTTATTATTTTGGGGGAATTATATAATTTTGTACTAAAACTTTTGTTTAATTTAGTGAGTTAAGATTTTAGAAAAATATAGTTAATCTTTTTTGGATTATATTATTCTCTAGTAGTTTATTTTATTTCTTCAGACATGAAAAATTAATCTTGAATACTCATCATTTACAAAAATTATGAGTTTATAGTGGAAATTGATTAAAGTAGAAACTATAAATTTCAGGTAAATATATTTCCCTTTATTCCTAGTAAAATTAATAAAATAACTCCTCAACTCTATGAAAATGATTCTTAAAAAACCTTATATGTATATATCTATTACTATGAAATCAATGATCATATATCCCATCACATTTTTGTTGTTTCTTGATTTGTAATTTATCATGACAATGTTCTAAATCACTCTATTTTAAAACTTTATAGTAATTTTTCTCTTATATGTCCATGTTTTTTATATAGAACCCGAGAATGTATTATCTCAGGTAACCATTATACATCCCATTCATTCATTTAAATTGAATGTTTTATTATTACTTTTTTCTCATGTGGGATTTATATAATGGTATTTTGAAAAGTGAAACCTTATTTACCATTCCAAATTTCAAAATTATGATTATTAAATTTATAAAAGGGGGGATAATGTAACATCTATAATATTTAAAAAAGGAATAATATGTTCGATAACGTATATGATACACCAAACTAGGATTGAGGAAACTATTGAATATTATTATAAAAATATTATAATTATAACCTAGATGTTAGAATGGGGGTATGAATAGGGTTAACAGAATTATGAAAATATGGTTTAAACATGGATATATAATTATTTTACAAATTTATTATAAATTAATGTAAATGAATTTATTAAAAAGAAATAATTCTTTGAAAAAACTATTTTAATGTTCATATGTGTATTTCTACCAATAAATAATCAAATAAATCTTGATAGATTACATTAATGAGATATATATATTATAATCAACAATAATTTTTAAAATTCAACTTATGTTTTTTCTATACATTATTTAAGAGAAAATCCAATTTTGCGTATAAAAGAATTGTTTTTAAATGGTAGTCTTTCTACCTTTTGATGGTGAACTTGATTCAAATCTACTTTTTGAATCCTTTTTAAATTAATTTTTTCAAAAAAGGTTTTTAGTTTAATGATTAATATTAAAATTTACTTTGGATGATTTGTTTTTATTTTTAAGATAAATTTCATGTTTCGATGAATAATTAAAAATATTAAATTCAATTAGAAAATATTTTTTCAATAAATAATTTATGTTATTAAAATATATTATACTTTTTTAAAGTATAATTTGGTATCTATTTTCATTTAATCGAATTTAGGTCATTGGAATCAAATTCATATAAAAAGTTGACACAAAATCATTTCAATATTTTGAATATTTTCACATTAATAACCTGTTATCTCCCCCCATCAACTGGATTAATTTTAAATTACTTTTATCAAATTAGGTTTTATGAAATTTGGAAAATGGATTCTATATTTGGAATCAGAATATCTAAATTTATTAAATATGACAACTTTATTCTTGAACAATATGAATAATACTTTGGTGATTTTAATTATAGTAGGGAAGGGTAATTCAATTGATTATGGGTAAATATAATACAATAAATATTAGAAACATACACTAAAACATGTCCTATATATTTTTTACAAGTGGTTATAGACTAAAATAATACTTTAAATGAATTGTGATGCTCTTTGAGCCAGTTGGACGACTATATTGAATTTAGAGTATTTTATTCAGACCAAATTTGTTTTTTCAAACATTTGTTTTTAACAAGTGAAATATTATTAATATGGGGTTATATAAGGGATTTGATTGAATTTAAATAGTCTCTTGACAAGTAAACTTATTAATAAACATCATGGTAATTTAGTATCTATTTTTATGAGAGAAGTAATTAAATTAAATGCTTTCACAATGATGATGCAGTAATTGTTTAATTAATGTAAATTTCAAGTAAATTTTCTTAAAAAAATTAAAATAAATATAATTTGATATAATTAATGTAATAAAAAATTTGATATTTTTTTCATTTTATTGATGAGTTAAAAAATTTCTTAGAAGATATCATATTTTTATAATATTTATAAAAACTCATGTAATTAATAGTTTCAAAATTGCCATTAAAGATATTATAAAATAAATTGTATTCCATTTAATGATATAAAATTCATAAAAAAGTAAAAACCACCCAAACAATTTGGATACGGTTTCAAATTTCATCGATGATCTAGATTTGGTTTTTTTGAAATTTTATTGTAAAAATATTAACCATTAAGTAGTAAAAAATCATATTGTCAGAGTAGGAATTCAAGAGGATAAATAAGGGTTAAAAAATAATTAGGATGAAAAAATAGTAAAAACATGTATAATTTTCATTGGATGAATTTATGTTTACCCATAACCCTCATATTTTATAATTAAATCAGTTTGGTTATATTTGGAATTTAAATTTGATTTTTATTAATTTAATAATTTGAAGAATTTGATGAGGGCCCCTCCCCTCAACTATAAAAGGTTACACTTTCATATAATTTCATCACACCTCAAAACCAATTTGGTTCTTCCAATATCTACCCAAATCCAATATTATAATCCTTAAACACACTTTAGAGCTCCTATTTTTGAATAATTATTCGCTTTTGTTCTTAAGGTGTTTAGCAATGAATATTTACAAAAGAATTGGTATCGTTATTAATCCAGTATTTCATATTTTTTCTTATCCAACGTCCTTATAATATATTTCAACCATTATGAAATAATAAATCAATTATTATACATATTGTCATGTATTATTATAATAATATTATTACCTAAATCCATAAACACTTCCATGAAATGGTACGAGAATTAATAGATTGTGTGTATAGTGGACTATTGTCACATGAATAGATGAAATTTTTTTCCATTACCATCTCTCAAGATGAGTTATAATGAGGGAATTGATGTTTATATATGATATTCATGAAATAATTATCATTCTTTAACAATGATATATTATTTACTTTCTCACCATCTAGGCACATAAAAATAATAACTTCATTCGTGTGTACGTGTAGATATCACCTCCATGAAGCGATGTGATACATTTTTCATCATCAAATTACATGGATGATATGTATATGTAAATTTAAATTATAAATATTATATTAATTATATTGATATGTTTCTAGAAATATGAAAAATACTTACCATCTTTTCATAATGATCTTTGAAAATGGAAACGTTGCTCATGTGTACGTACATCATTTTGTCTCGCTGATTGTAACATATTTCATTTTCAAAACCATAATTAATGGTTAGATGTTTATGTATTAATGATCTATAAAAAAGTCAATCATGTAATTAGTATTATTTCAAATATGATGTACTAATTACCACATTGACTATTGAAATCATTACAAATTCATTTTGGACTCATGTATCGAATAACAACAAGCCGTCTGACATGAACACAAATAAGTATATAATTATTTTAAAAATATAATAAGTGAGACAAAAGGAATAGTAATCATTAAAATGATATCAATAAAGTATATAATTAACCTAAGTTTATTATTAAGTAATATAATGATTGTGCATGATGATTCCGACAAAGGGTAAGGGACTTCATCTCAATCCCCTTTCATTGACTCATATTTTGGGGTTATACACCCACTTCATTTTATGAAGTATATAAACAACACCTTAAACTATTAATTTCATTCAAATTATTTAAAAATAAATACTTTTATGTTAAATATTTTAATTTCCTTACAAATGACAAAAAAGAATGTTTATTGACGTATACGGTGAAAACAAATTCATTATCTCCATTATATTTATTTTATATTTAGATTAAACTACTAGACATAATATTTTTAAATGAAAAAGAAACACATTTTCCATTTTTTGGGTTTTTTTAAAAATTTGTTTTGGAAATGGATTAACTATTTCTATAACATGAAATGTTTCTTTTTTAGTGGAAATGAAATTTTAATAGTTAAATGTTAAAAATTACAATCTTTTATATGTGTTGATTATATAATGGTACTTATAAATGTGATGGGTGGTTACCTGATAAATCAATGGCAGGTAACTATGTGACAAACTAATAATGGGTGGGTCCATGATATCCTTCCAATGCACTGGGTATGGATGTTGACCATATGTTTATTCAGTTTTTAGAGTGACATGTATGTAAGATGACATCATTATTATTCTATTTTAGTATGATTATTTCATACGTTACCTACTTATCTTTCATAATCTTTCTTGTGAGTTTTCATGAAAATAGTTTGTTTTCAAAAGGTAAGATAATGACATTTTGGAACTTTTAATAACTTTTTTGTGGTAAAAATGTATGTATTGCGGAATTGTTTTATGATTTTTCACTAGAACAAAGGTTTCCTTTATTTTAAGCAGCTTGTTGATATTTCTTTTCTCATCCCATCTTTCAAAATGTTTTACATAGTATTTAAAGAAGTGTTGGGAAAAGTATGGGATAAAGGGAAAATTATGAAGATATACCTTCATATGAAATAATGTTTTATTTTAATGATATTTTATTTATAAAAAATGTTATTATGTATAATTTTCCACTTGTAATGTATTAGTATAATTTGTAACAATTTGTCTTAATTATCAGACTCTCTAAACATAAAGGATCTTTGTAAAAATAATTTGATTTTTAGTTTTAAAATAAATAGAATTTGTAATATATAGGTTAGGATCCTTACTGACACACTGGTGTGCCTCTTTCCATGGTTTTGAAAGTCTAGAGGATATAGTGGTGGTATCAGTTTGGTTCCTCTCATACAGAATAGCCAAAGGAATATAGGAACTACCTTTGATGGCACAGAGAGAGGCTTAATGAGGGGATCTTGTAGGGTAGAGGTTGTGTGAGCCAATGTGGTATCTTACAGGGTAGGCCTTTTCACAATAGAATCTCCTCTCAAGTATCCATGGGTGAGTTGAATGTGTTTTTGGTGATAAACCACCTGGGAAACAACACCTAGGTGAGAATTTCTATAAGGCTTCAAGGTTTTTCTCAGGTATTCCCGAATGTATCTCATGTATATCCCATGCTAGGGAGGGTTACCTCTCACTATTTTTTATGAACTATGTCAGAAAGGGTTCCTCATGTTGGTCTAATCTGTTTTATAACAATTAATGACGTTGGTTTTACTACATCCCCTTCCCTTAATCCCCTCTTCTCTCATGTTTTGGAGGGTTACCTGTATGGTTCCTAAGGGACTTGATGAAGGACTAGAGACATAAGAGCGTTAAGAGTTCTTTTAAATTTTCTACCAATGAAAATGAAGAGCCTTGTGGACATATTTATAGACTAATATGGGATCCTGAGTGAATGTTTTGTCTTATGAAAGTTTGCCATGTAGGGTAATGTGTAGGTTCTTTATACAGCTTCATTGGGTGACTCGACAATCTGGTCATGCACAATGCTACTAGAATTTTTCGTACCTAGTTCACTGACACTATTTTGGGATACATATGTGAAGTGGCTTTGGGGATAGGATGTTTCCTTTTCAATTCTTTACTTATCTTATTTTCATCTCCTTCAATTATTTTCTTTAATTGTTTTTCATCCTTGTATCAAAATGATGTTTCAACCCCCCAATTTGGATATGATTGAAAGAAGAGGGAATAGTCCTGAGGTAATTTGGTGAAAAGTTACATTGTATCATGGAGGTCATCCACACATGTCATCTGCATCGGATGGTCGCATAAGCAGGGCACACATGTGGTTTGCACATAGGGGATCACGTGTTTATAGATAGAACCACTCCTCTTAGAGTCTATGCATGAACAAGGATTAAAAGTTCATACTTCTCCCATTTTTTAATGAGACCATGTTCGAGGGTATCCTAAAACTTGGAGTCTCTGTAAGCCTCCCTTGGTGAGTCTCAAGAAGACATAGGATAATACCCCTTGCCCATAAATTCCAACTCAAAGATCTTAGTATAGGGATATTAGAGAGGATTCTACCCAATACACTAACCTATCACTATGTGAGTGTAACAAACTACTTTGATCATCCCCTTACAGTTATATTTGTTATCCTTTTGATAATAAAAATTAGTATTAAATATGGTTGGTGCCATCAATTGCTATAATGAGGACTATGGGAGGAAATTTCATACCAATCTAGCCAATATTAGAGAGGGAGGTAGGTACTATCATGGAGAGAGTACGGAAAGGCTACTCCCTGCATTCAATAATCCTAGAATACATTTCTCCCTCTAACAATGAATCTCATTCAAATTTGGAGATTCATAATTCCTTTCATATAACACTTCATGCTGCTAGTGGGACATCTATAAGGTAATATTTGAGAAGGCTTTTGATGACCTACATTTGGGGATCTATCGACTTTTATTCCTATTCGGCATGATGAGATATGGAATATTTTAATATAAAATGAATCATTATGAAATAAAGGTGATCGTTCTCATTTAGAAGTTAGAATATGAATTATAATATAACATCAAAAAGGATAATCTTCTTGTCAACACTGATGATTTCTTAGCTGCATTATTCCTAGTAAAGGCCAATCATGCTGAGAAGATGAATGGATTTAATCAATGGATTAATGAGAACCCCATTCAAGTATAACTCCTTCCAAAATAACTCGACGCTTCTCATGGGGAGATCGTAAAACATCAACATTCATTAGAGGGATCCCTAACATAAGGGTCAACTCATATTATTACCATAGCATACAAATATCACTAGGATGAGGAGACAGAATATTTTCAGTTGGTTGGGCATCTATAGGGTGCTAATGGTGATCAAGAGGCCATTTAAAAAATAATGCTTTATTTTGAATTTTTTTAAACTGTGATGGAGAGACTTCATCTTATGGATACTCCTATAATTTTGTTTTGTATCATAAATGAAAATGGTTTTGTTTCTAATCATCTATGTCTTCATCACAATTTTCATTTTGTGATTATATCATATCATCGATGATGGTTTTAATTAAAAAAACATCTTTCTTTCAACAATTAGTAACCATGGTGCTATGGATGGGGGAGTCATTCTAATTTTATCATAATCCATGGGGCCTAGCGATCTTAGTTCGACTATTTTTGGGTTCATATAGACAACCCTACAATATCTTTGTCTTTTATTTGATCACCCTTATTTATCCCTAAGACGAATATAAATATGACTTAGTGAGTGAGACTTGGATTTTACTTAGGATTACAATTATGGGTTTTCAGGATAAAAAGTTGCGTTCCTTTTATCTTTTAATTGCACAATTCATTCTTAAACAATATAGAGTATTGTTCTAGCGAGTAGAGGAACAAAATTAACCTTGAGTTCCCTTTATGGGTTTTTAGCCAGGTCAGTAAGATATCTATTTTTCTGGGAATTTTAATGTCATGCAAGTTATACTAGTGAAACTAGTGTTTATGTCAAATACCATTCACTGTATGTTTTTAAAAGATGACCCAAACATATATTTCTGTCCAATAACATTTTAACAATATTTGAATACCTTATGGGATGTTTTGAGCCACAACTTTGTGATTTCCAAATCTAAAAAATAATATTATACATGAATGTGAGGATCATATGTAGAATAATATTGAAAAGCGGTTCCCAACATGTTATTTTAGGGGCATATAGGAATAGAGGAGATCTCTACTAAAGTTGATTGTAACAGTGGTTGATAAACCTATTTTTTGGGAAACAATATTCAAATTCAACTGGGGTATTTTATTAAATAGTCAAATAGTGGCATCCTCTAACTGAGAATATTATAATGTTGGTGACTTTTTCAAATCCAACTATGGCGTGTTACAACATAGTCAGAAAAAGGAGTTCTTAGTAATTAAAAAATTCTATTGCTGAGTGATAAGGGGGGTTTATGGGGATTCAGAATTCTTAAGGCCATGATGGGTAGTTTTCTCAAGGGAAGATGTTTGATAATGAATAGAGTGCATGTACTGGAATTTTCCATGAAGGGGAAACAACTTCTATATGAATTTTGATTCGGTGAAGGACATAATTTTTTTCAAATGAACAATGTTATGGAGAAGGACCCATAATGGAAAGGGTTGTAGTATCTTTCAGATTAATTTCATGCAGCAAGGACATTGATCGCGGAGTTTAACATTTTATGGTGAAGAATATGTTATACAGTTTTACGTCTTATGACTATGATGTTTTGATATGTAGTTTACTGTCATACAATGAAGATATTTATTGTGGTATTTAACATATTTCAGTTGGGATTTTTTTATAGTTGAACATATTATGACTTGATAGTTATGCTATTTAGTTTAATGTATGGCAGTGAGGACATTACGAGGGTTAAAATTTAAGGTCATTATCTTCAACAAAAATGTTAATGATTCTTCCATTCATTTTATTTTTCCATTAATGTTCTATCATATTTAAGTGAGAAGGGGGAAATGCGTATGTTGTACTCTTGGGATCACAAAATGAAAAAATTTGTATGGAGGAAATGGATTATTGTGATAGAGTAGGTCTCTCCGGAGGATGAAATTACCACTCACTAGAAAAGCCATTTTATTGGTGAATTTTTTAAATTCAAACTAGGAAGTGTTAAGTCATAGTCAAATAGTGTCATCCATTGGATGAAAATCATTGAATCTTTGGGAGTACATCTGAAAACACATCTATGTGTGTTATAGTATAGTCTAGAAATGGAGTTCCCATGAATTATGACATCCATTGCATATTGCTAAATGAATTTAACAATAATTCAGATTTTCCTAGAAATAGAGTTTTCATTTTGGAAGAAAAGTTCTTGAATATATTAGAAATATTTCAAGTCAAAATTACCCATTAATGGGGTATTGTGAATCAAAATTAGGTCTGAAATAGTCACGAGAAATATGGTGCCTATATTTTATGGTCATATGACTCAGACCATAATGTTATGGAAACAGTGGGTTGTGTGGGTCCTATCAATATAAGTATATTAAAATATAATTAATAGATGATGGAGGAAATAGTAAATAATGGACATTGTGTTTTTCAAATCTAGAGAAATTATATTGAAAAAATATCTGATGGATGGCCACTGACGGACTTCGAATCATAAGTTCTAACATAATTGCATTACGTTTTATGGGGATAAAAGAGGCTTCACCTGAGATGGAAGTTACCATTGGTTCCCAAACCCATTTTTGGGGAGACATTATGCATATCCAATAGAGCTTTGTTAATTCATAGTTAAATAGAAGAATCATCTAGCTAACATGTCTTTTTTGTGGGTTACTTATAGAAATATAACATGGGCATGTTATAACATAGTCAGGAAGTGGAGTCCCTATGTATCATAAATTATATCACTTTTAGAGGGAGAGTGATTATGAATATAGTAATGTTTCCAATATTAGGATTATGATGTATAGAAGGAATATTTCTCATCACAAATTAAGCATTTACACCAACATTTTCCATGAAGTGTAGATACCCATGAATAGATCTGACATATATATTGAAGGGGGCATCATTGTTTCCTTGGTGGAACCTTGAATGTGGAATCCAAAATTATGGTCCCCTATATAAATCTTTATTTTTATATAGAATGGGGACTTTTTTGTTTACCCCATGGCTATGACTAGAACATAATTTTTAGGTTTCACTACCTATCTCATTGGGGGGAGAATCAAGACAAGTGTAGTTCACAGGGTATCAGGAAATTTATAGTCATTCATTCAGGAAATTATCCATGATGTTTAATATAATTTCATAAGGATTAAGTTTAATTGATATGAAAAAGGAGTACTGTGGCTGGACCAAGGTATAGGACACCAGTTTTTCTACTTATCTTGTTAGATCATGAATCATGTAACACATAGTTCTAGAATGAGATTCACCATACTATTTGAATTCATGTGTGGATAAAAGAGGGTTTTCTTTATATGGGTATGTATATTGGGAGAGATACCCTATTGAATCCTTTCATATAGATTTGACTCATACATAGACGAGTGGGGGAATTTCCCTTGTTGTGTTATGTATGGTCCAATGATTGATGACCCAAATAATTCTTTGTATCTCATTGGAATGAGAATAAAGCAACACATAGTACATGGGGAATCCATTCAATTTAATGTTGTGTAGTGAAGTCATCTTTTGATCCTTTTACGGTTTTGCAGCCAGCACTACAGTATCCCTAATATTAATTTATATGCCTTACTAATGCTGGTAATTTCATTACCAAGTCCCCCAATACCATGTGAACCATGCTTGGAATGAGAAATGTGGAGTGGTAAAGGTTTCATCCTTCACATAATGGAAACAAAAAAAGAAGGGTCAAGTATTTCATATTTGGTGGTGGATGAACTAGTATATGAGATGCAAGCATCTATATTTATATTTTTAGAATGAGAATCATGTTGTATGTGGTTTGGGAATCTCATAAATTTTCATGTCATATATTGAGGACAAGGATGAACTGATGTGAATGAGGGTAAATGTTGTTGATGGGATTCATAATTGAATTTTGGAAATAACTATGTATCTCAAGATGGAAGGAATCAAGACACACTTAGTTCTTGAAAGGCTATATATGTAGGCCCAACTCATACATAGGTAGGGGGTATTTTTTTTGGGGCTGAAATCGGGATTAAAGATACAATAATCACTATGTATCTCATTTAAATTAAAATCACGAAAAGCATAGTTCTTGAATGGTCATTAAATTTATTTTCATACAATGATGAAGATATACATTCAATTTAATATCTTGAAGTTTGTAAGTGGGTCACCTGACATGAAAAGTAAATGGTATTGCATTTTGGCATATTATTTGATGTCCAGGCATTATTGTGAATATTGAGATGGAAGGAAGCAGGCCACATGTACTTTCTAATAATATTTATCCATATGAAATATGTTTCTATTCATGTAAATGGGGATCTAATAACATTCATAATTATTGATTGTCACAATACATAAATTCTATGAATCATAACATGTCTTATTAGAATTTGACTCAAGCCATACATTGTTCTAGAAATTATCCAAGTGAAATTCTAATTCATACTCAGGAAAATGGGTGTTTTGTAGATTGTCCAGGTAAGGGAGGTTAAGTTGTCACTACGTATTTCATTGGAATGAGAATCAATCCATACATAGTTCTTGAATAAGGTTTTGTGGGGTACTAGCATCAAACATTAGGATCATCTAAAACAAGAATCAAAATGGTTCACAATTTTATGTCATGCAACGAGGATGTGAACTATCCCTTTTAACAGCATATGATAAGGAAAATATGCTATGGAGTTTAGACTCTAACTACTTATATGTATTAGTGTTGTGTAGTTTACCAACATTAAACTAGGATTATTATATTGAGACTAGACAAAATATTTATTCAAGAACCTTGCATTGGTTGGGGTCATACTAAGATCTCTATCTATTGAGATCAAGGAATAAGCTCTATTAGAATGAAACATGTGTATGTTGTGTAGTCTATACTACTTTGGATCTTGTTTTGAGGCTTCATTTCTAGTATCAATGGTTCCCCAAGGACCTATACTAGTTCTCCTTATAGGAATGAATTGATGTGGACCTTATTGTAAAAAACTTGTGCTATCTAATTTCGATAGACCACCATGCGATGAAGGCTGTCAAATATTTTCACATCAGACAACTCAAGTTTATCTTGGTGATTCTAGGATCTATCATCTATGGATAAATGATAACATATGAAAACATAGACAAATTGAACCTCAATGGGATGGAATTCCTCTATTCATTATATGAGTTAAAATGGAGTATCCCATGTTGTAGTATGTGTTGTATTTTGGAAATCCCATAAGTCGTGAAATAGCTTTTTAGACCAATAATTTTTCCTTTATCTACAATATTCTGACATATATTCGATAGTGTCTTTTTTATGGCCTCTACCTATCCATTATTCACCTCATGATAGCAGGATGAATGGTTGGACAAGATATTTTACTCTTGATATAGATTTTCTAACTCATCAAAATTTAACTTGGTCTTTATCTATTAGCATTGTATATGGAGAACTAAATATTGTAATTATGTTGGCCTTAATGAAGTTGATGATGCTTTGTATCTGGATTATTTGAGGGGAATTTCCTTGATTCATTTGGAGAATATGTTAGTTGTAGATATGGCATATTAGAACTGTTTAGCCATATAATACGGGATTGGTCCTACAACATCCATTACCTATATGGAATATTTCAAGGATTATTTGGATTTATATAGATGTTATGAGGGTCGATGGATTAAGTTTGCATGCACTTGGAGAGAATGAAATTTACTAGTGTATTGTGTGAAATCTTGTGTCCTTGTTAGCCAGTAGATCCTATTCCTTTGGATTTGATGATAAATCTTAAACCTTGAATGGTGGGACCACAGGCTACCAATATTACTTCATTATTAATAGTAGTGTCTCTTATCCATCAATTAATATGATAAGGACTCCTTAAGATCCTTGTTTATAGTAGTCCTTACATTTGTTTGGGTCATCATAAAGGTTGAAGGGGAATTCATGCCATCAAATTTTCTATTTTCCAGATCTATTCAATAGGAGTAATCCATTTTTATGGTAGTCCATGATGGAAATAATACTTCTAGAGGTATGAACATATATTTTTGTGATATGGATGAATTTATTGATCCCTTATATTATTAATTGAATAAAAGGTTATACCATTCATCGATTCACAATGGTGATGAATGTTTCATCTTGTTTTGGATCTAATAAAGTCGTATATTCATTTTCAAACACATCTTCTAGGAAAGTTTATGATCGTGTGATGTGAGGAAATATTGGATCTGTTCGGAACTCTTCTATGTACCCATAGAAATAGTCAATAAAGGGAATTATTTCTTCTTTTCTAATACCACTATCATCTTTGATAATTTTAATTACCAACTCGTAATCGCCTTTAATCTCTAAATGGTCCAATGCTATTTGGATTCCTATTTCCAAGATTTCAATTAGGACTAGATATTCTACCTCATTTTTAGTAGATACCTCATATAATAGGGAGGATTATAGAATTACATCATTTTATGGAGGGATGTGCATGATCCCTAACCCAGCTTTTTTGAGATTAGGGTCATAAATTATCCTCTATATTGGGCTCTAGGATGTACGGTCAATATAAATTCCCCATGTTTGGGGGATGGTGTGAATTAAAAATATCTCTTCATATGGAAATTTCGTATTAATGATGTTTTTTATGGAGACATGTGTTTTAAGATTATCTACCAAGGCCTATCCCTTCACTTCTTTCTGAGCCATGATATTTATGTCAAACTGCTTTATGATATCCTTTGATCATGACAAACCACATTTCAATATAGGCCGTTCGAGGATATATTTGAGTGGCATACTGTGAGGGGCTAAATGGATCTCAAGTTGATGTAGGTAGTTCCCCAGTTTCCATACCACAAATATTAATTCCAAGAAGTTCTTTTTGATATTTCAAGAATGATTTTTAGTGTCAAGAATGGTTCAACTTATACAATAGTGGATGTTCTCATTCCCATAATCATTCTTATTTTCAAGATAATCCCCTGTTGATTGATCAAGGGTCGTCACTTATATAATTAGTGGGTTTCCCTGAATGTGTGAAATTAATAATGCTAGGATCAAGAGTATTTTCTTTAGGTTTTAAAATTATTAATGTCCTCTCATCTATATAAGTTTTCTATGAGGTGAAATGATAAGGTTAGATTTTGTTTTTACATGGATAACATTTATATCGTGATGGAGGACAATGATGCCGAGAAGCATTAACGAGGTTACCCCTAATGTGCATTTTATGGGGTCCATCATTAGGCTATGTTGTTGTATCTTGTGGAATATATTATTAGTATTTTTCATATGGTTAGTATTATATTTGTACAAAAACACTATATTTTTAATGTATCATTTGAAAAAACTTCTCTAGTAAGTTTTTGTAGATGCAGTGCCTGTTACGGTGGTATGTGTTACTTGTGTTCTTCAAGACAAAGGGAATTAATTGATATCATAATACTCCATTGGGGACATGAAGGTGGTGGATTCTTCATCATATAGGGCCATACAATGTTTTTACATACAATATACATTTATGACTTATAAGGATCTATAATTAGGTGCCACATAAAATAGAATTTCTATCATTATAATGGAGAAGTCATCTTTCTGACAGTGCTGATTGAGTTCTTTAAAATCAATTCAAACCCTAATTTTCCCATTTTTCATAGTTACTGGTATGATATAGTATATAAATTTTAGATACTAAACTTTCCATATTAATACATCCTTGTTGAGATTGTCCACATCACCCTTAATTTTGGAGGGGTGAGTTGGGTGTCTTCTTTTGGATTCCTATTTTTATCCCCGGTGGTATACAGGCAAGACCAAGTGGTGGGTGGCTACCTTGGGATAAATAATTTTTATCTATGTGTTATTAAAGTTTAACACTTCCCCATTTTATTTAAATATTGAAAAACATACCTCTTTTTGTTTAGAAGTCTTGGATGCATTGATCAATGTGAGTCATGGATCTTCCTATGTACATTGGCTTATTTCATTGACTTCATTGACAATGGTGGAGAAACCTTCCTAAAAAATTAGAGGGGAATCTGTGATGTCTTCTCCCTTTTTCTCCCCCTAATTCATTCCATTTTCTTCATCTTCTGATGAATTAGGTGATGAAAAAGTATACACCTTGTTAGGGGAGGAGTTGATATTTTGACATTAAAAAGATAAAGAAACTATTTCTATCTTGATTGATGGTGTGATGATTTTATAGATCAATTAAGGGGATATGAGGGACGTAGAATTCACATCATAATTTTCTCACATTGACATGATAACATCTCCAAGATTAGCTGATGAAAATTTTATTTTTTTAATAATAGGGGCTGAAATGAATATATTTTCATCCTGGCATTAATTATTGCTCGTAGAGTTATCAACTTCACCAACACAGCTAGGCTTATTTTTTACAATTGGGATCTTGTAAGTCACTAAATGTGAGCTAAAATTTGGACCCCCCCCCCCTGTGATTTGATTGATGTGAAACACATACTCTGCATCTATATTTTTTAAAGGATTTGACCGAATCATCTCCAGACCATTCAGGGCAATGTTTTGAGAATCATTATCACTCGTTTACTATATCTCTTCCCTATGGTAGAATCCTAGAGCAATGTACTATAATTAAAGGATATAAATGCGGCTTTCTCACCTTGAAATGTCATTATTTCTCCATTAACATAATATTTTAGGCATTTGTGGTATACGAAGGAATATTTTTGTGCTTGTTTATTCACGGTCTTCCCAGCAGAACATTGAAGGTTGTATCATATCGATCAACCATGAATCATGGGTTACACAAGAGATCCCCAAACTGGGTTCTGAGTTTTATTTCACAAAGCAGTTTTTTCTCATCTTTTCAATAAACCTGTAACATTACAGTGGAAGGGAACAAGTAAGTTTTCTGAAAACGTAGCTAAAGAAGTGTTTAGACAAGAATGAGGCATACTCATGAGATTTTTTCAATGAATGATATTGAATATCAATTTCCATTGTCTTTATAGATATATACAAGGGCCGGAAATGTACCTATATAATGGGATCCTTGTTCATGTCTCTGAAATAGATGATCGTGTGGAATTCCATAGGATTTTCCCTTCCCAATATACATTGAAAGTAGAAACGTTGACTTCAAATTACTATGGGCCTATCAAGGACTCTATGAGTGGTTCTCAAAGGTTTTTCGATATACCGAAGGAATACAATATTGAAAACTTAGTCAGATACATGGATGGATTTTTAAAAATATTATACTTCTGGTCTAAAGTTATATGCTTCCAAGCATGGGGGAGATATTTTTTAGAAGCATTCAGAAAATAATTACTTGATGTGGATGTATAAGCCGTTGGAACTGCAGATGGAGTTCCTTATTATCTCAGTTGATTATGTCAACTAGATCTACCTTCAAGATGTGGTTTATTAGAAGATAATGTATCCTCTAGAAGATCTTATTTGATGTGGATTTCTCGAAAAAAAGTAACATGTGTGGGGGAACGTCCATTTTCCTACAAATATCATTGGATATATCTCCCATGAGTTTCACCCATGTATAATATTTGAGTAGGGTTTCAATTATAGTAATGATTCCTAGAACAACAACAGCTTCCCCTATATCTTCGACTCTGATATCCTCTTCCCCCAGTTTCCTAAATGAATGTATAGAATTGGGGTTCAAAGTATCATTAATCATCTGATAAAGGATACATTGAGGGAACAAATTAAATAAAACCAATGATCAACACCTCTTATATTGATGATTTCATCATGAAGGTCAACTCTTGGTGTACTGTTCGGTGGAGAGGTTATCATTCTTCTAGGAATGTAGGCATGAAATCCACTAAAGTAAAAGTAAATTTTGGCCTTGGAACATGCTCATATTCATATATATTATTATTTCTCTTTTGGAAATTTCACTTTATATATGATTATACTCCTATAGGATTATGGCATCGATGGGGTCGGTTGTGTCATAACAGAAGTGTTTGACGTCACAATTGTTTGTTTCAACTATGATGTGAGGATAGAATGAGTCTAGAAGATCATCTTTATAACTATCCACTCACTAAAATTTGGTGTTCCCTTAATGTTATCATCATTCCATTCATTCTCCTCCTCAATATTTGTGGTGAAAACATATGATTCCCCAAGAAGGTGGTTTTCTTTGCTTAACTTTCCCAAATTCCACCATCTTCTACACGATTTCTTTGAGAAGGAAACATTCTTTGATGTTGTGACCAATATTAGATGGAAGGGGAAATAGTTTGGGGGATCATCATAACTATTTTTTAAAAGATTAATAGTATGTTTAATCATGATCTAATTATTCTATAATGTTGAGATGAATTAGCTAGGGAATTTTTCATTTCAACATGAATAGACCTTGTTCTTTATCTCCTCAAACTATTTTTTCCAGTACTCTCTTTGATCATCCTAATGAGGAGGGAAATATGTCTAGCACTCAGAAGGTAGAAATTCACAATATGGTGTAAGAATTAGACATTTAGTGTTTTTATGATCCTACATAGGTGTAATAGTAGAATCCTCTTCTTTCCTCATTCTCTTTCCCTTAGTTAATGTAATTACCTAGCACATAGCCTTAGTCTGTCGGATGGAGGCTTCCACTCTTCCAGAAATATTTTTGTGGTCTCAAAACTCTCTAGTGTATTTCATAGGGATGAGTGGTGTGAAAAAATCATCTTGGAGATTTTTTGTATTCATTGGAAAAAAATATTCATGAGGAATATGTGGGTTTAAGGATTGTTCCAAACCTTTCCACCATGAAATCAATTATCAGACCATTTCATTTTCCCTCTGTTTGCAGTTTGATAGGTCTAGGACTATTTTCCTCTATAATGTCAATATTAATTGAAATATAAACATCTGATAGAGATGTGTACTGATAAAACACTATTTTATTGAATATTTTATTAATAATAAATGATATAATTTTCTCACATTGTGTTAAATATGTTTAATTAGAAAGTATTTGGGATTAGATCATTCATTTGAATATTTGATGAAAATTCCAGTTTTACCCTTTATAGTTCACTGTAGTAATTACAAGATAAATATTTTTATATTTATTATTTGAATTTTACATTTTGTAAAAGTGTTCCTAACTTAATTATCTACAACTTTTATGCATGACACTAGAGATAAAGAGTACATTAGGATGTTGAAAATGGGCCATGAAGTCAAAGTCGGGCTGGACTCGGCAGAATGGACATGAGTTTTGTATGTGGGCCATATCTTCTTCATCCGGGATTGGATTGAGCCCAAATGTTGAGGACAGCTCTGGTACATGATGTGGAACAAATCCTCCTTCTGGCGGGTCGGTCAATTCATGCGTTTTGGAGGTCAACTAGGTGGTGCAAATTGGAAAAAAATATTTGGCCGAGTTTTTCATTTCACACTTAAAAGGTTATGTAACCCTAGCTCTCAAAAACTCTATTTAAAAAGGGTTTTAACTCTTTGGGAGGGCTGGTCGAGGCTTTGGGAAGGTGTGGCCAGAATGGTGTCTCTTGGGGGCCCCTCACAACTCTTGGATGAATTAATATTTTGTGCAAACCTCTCTTCCAAAAAGGCTCTCCTCTCTAACCTCTTCTTTGTATTTCTTTTATTTCATGTTTGTTTCTTGAATTTTTCTTCAAATAATCTTATTTTTTCTTCCATTTTCTTCATCTATTAATATTATTAATTGGGTTGGAATCATTAGTGGAGAAAAGATTGGTTTCTACCCTTTCAATCCTTTGCTTATGCAAAACGTCTCCACGATGACTACACTGCCCATGGAAGAGTAGTTCTTTTTAGTAATCGATCGACCTCTATCCTTCTTCATTTAATTATTGTTAATCATTGAGATATTGTAATTCACTTAATATGATCCATGAATTGTGTTTTAAATTGTATGAAACTAAGCAAGAAATTGAACAATTAACACAAAACACTTGAGGTCGGGAATTGTGTAAATTGTGAGAGCGTGATCTTAATCGGTAATACAAGACCATATGGGATAAATTTGTAGAGTTAAAATATAATCCCTAAACACAATTCATACTCATTTACAGAATGGATATGTGCTCTAATTAACCACTGACCATAAGCTAGCCTTAGAACAATAATCAAAGCAGGGTGTTGTGATTGCTTCTTCTGAAGCTAGCCTAGGGTTTAAGTAATTTCATCTTTGTGGTTAAGTTAACTCTCATAGGGTTCGAGGGATAACAAATTAGGGGATCATAATTAAGTGGATATTTATTTAAATGATAATGATTAATAAGTTAATGAATAGGTAGAGTTATATCAATTATGTCTTTTAAAATATTTTCTAAAAAAACATCTTTTTGTTGTGTCATTTTAATCGAACTTCATTTCAAAACAAAAAACAAAAAAATTACAATCTTCTTCCAGCAAACATCTTCTAGATTCATAAACTATATCCAACCCCCATATTTTCAGGTAGTGTTTTATTATCTTTTATTTTATTTTTAGAATACCTTTAAAAAGTTGTTTTCAGTCTACTTCCTCCTTTGAGAGACGACCTTGGTCAGCCACTCTGCTGCACCTAAGTACCCCAAAATCACTAATCATTTGGGGGCACCCATGACAGCGCTCTTTAAAATTGGCGCTGTTGCTGGGGAGGCAAGTGATTTATTCAACCATTAGAGGTATTTATTTTATTTTTCATTTTATTATTTTCTTCACCTCTCTCTTTCATCTTTACCCTTTCTCATGTTTTCATTTTTTTCATCCTCTTCTTTTCTTTTTGGACCATCAACTCAAATTCTCATTTTTATTTTACTATGGTCCACTCAATTTCTTTTAATTTTTCATTGATTTATGAAATTAACTAATCCAGAAGATTTCTTATATCTTGACCCTGAGATTGAACGTAGCCTTAGGGATCGAATCAGACATTCTCAGTCTACGGGAAGTTTCTATATTCAACCAGTTGGTGAATTCCTCTCTTCTGGAAACATAGAAATTGGAAGAAATTAAATTTAAAATATAAAAGTGGAACAAATGGCTGGAAATAATTGAAATTAACATAATATAACCATTCTATAATTGGCTGTACCCGATATTACCTATCAACCAAATTGTATTGCATACCTGAATCTCGAATCAGACATTGAGTTAAAATCTAGATTAATTCACCTTCTTCCAAAGTTTCATGGCTTATCTGGTGAGGATCCCAAAAAACACCTTAAGTAATTTAAAGTGGTTTTCTCAACCTTAAAACCAAGAAATGTTTCTGTAGAACAAATCAAATTACGATCATTCCCATTCTCACTTGATGGAGCTGCGAAGGATTGGATGTACTATTTACAACCTGAAAATGTAACATGTTGGAATGTTTTGAAATGTCTTTTCTGGCAGAGATTGTTTCCAGCATCAAGGACCACTTCTATTCATTAAAAGATCTTGGGGATCAAGCAAGCACAAGGAGAGTCAATGTATGAGTACTGGGAGCGATTCAAGAAGTTGTGTGCAAGCTACCCACATCACCAAATCAGTGAGAAACTACTCATCCAGTACATCTATGAAGGACTCACACCTATGGAGAGAAGCCTGGTATATGTTGTGGCTGGAGGAGCATTGGTGGACAAGACACCAGTAGATGCATGTGCGTTGATCGACAAGATGGCCCAAAACTCCCATCAATTTAGTGATAGAGGTACACCACATGTCAGGGGAGTACATCAGGTAAGTCCTTCTTCTCTTGAAAGTCATTTGATTGATTCCAAGTTGGAAGAATTGACTACTATGGTGAAACAAATTTCTTTGGCACAAAAGACATCTCTACCCTCTATTTCAAGGCCCTGTGGTATTTTCACTGCGACAAGCCACCCAACTGGCTGTTGCCCACAACTCAAAGAAACAGAAGATTGTGCAGCAGTGTTCCCTGGGAGACCATATCAGCAGAAACAACAACAACCATATCCCCAAAAGAAGTTTGATCTAGCATAAAAACAATGGTGGAAAGATCAGTCAGACATGAGGTATGGCTCTAGACAACAACAAAGTCCCCCTTTTCAACCAAACATCCAGCGGCCTCCACCTTACCAACAGGGTTTCCAACAAACCCAAAGGAGATTCGAAGCTCAAACATCAACGAGTTAGCAACAATGGAATATCCAACACAGGGTAGACTCTAACACTAATGATATTTTGAAACAAATTGTTCTTAATCAACAAAATGAGCTGAAGTGTCATGGTTCGGAGCTGAGAGAGTTGAAGATTCAAATGAGCCATATTGCCACTGCCCTCTATGAACTTGTGAGTAAGAATTCAGGAAATCTACCTTCCCAACCCACTCCAAATCCAAAGGGGAATTTTAGTTCCATCACATTGATATGTGGGAAGAAAATGAACGATACATCTGTACCTACCATTCCACCGTGATTCACCTCTACTCAAGAGAAGTTTCATTCCATACCAACTGATAAGAAATCCAAGGGTAAAGATAATGATAAGAAAATTATTGATGATGTTCCTCCTAAACCCCTTCCTTTTTCAAACAAGGTTGTTCAAACCAACAAGATGGCTGAATAAGTAATGAAAAATGAGGTTTTGGACACATTGAAGCGTGTGGAGATCAACATTCCTCTACATGAAGCCACTAAGCAAATCCCAAGGTATGCCAAATTCTTAAAAGAACTATGCACCAATTGAAGAGTGCTCAAGGTAAATGAGAGGATAACCTTGGAAGGAAAGTCTCAGAACTCATTACACCAACTCTAGCAAAGCCAACAAAGTGCAAGGATCCCGGGACATTCACCATTCCATGTACCGTATGGGAGTTGCACTTCTCTGATGCTCTTTGTGATTTAGGAGATTCAATAAATGTGATTCCTCACTCTGTATTCTATTCCTTGCAGGTTGGTGAGTTGAATCCAACAAGAGTAGTGGTGCAGTTGGGAAATAGAGCTACAACATATCCAGCTGGAGTCCTTGAGGATGTACTTGTTCGGGTAAGAGACGTGATCTTCCCAACAGATTTCTATGTGCTTAACATAGAGGACGATCAGGTAAGTTTTTTGACACGCCTTTTTCTTCACAGAGTCCAAAGGAATGTAAAGGGAAATGACTTAGCACAAATTTATTCATCCTTTGAATAAAATATCAAAAATCGACAAAGGGATGAACAAGGAGGAGATTTCCCATAAGTCACGCAAGTTTCCTCATAGTCGCACAAGTCCACTTGCGCGACGCATTATGGTCACACAAGTGACTTGCACGACCTAACTGATAACCTCCCGGAGTCTTCCCCTGCCTATAAATAGACCATGTGGGCCCCCATTGGTGGATGATTTTTTTTACAGAAACTCAGATTTGAGCTCTCGGTGCCCTAGTATCTTATCAAAGATTCCGAAACAATTATAAGGTAATTTCTTACCTAGAACGGAAGATCTAAAGAGGGGGAGGAAGGCCTAAGTGTTGAAACTCATCAACACTTGTGCGCCTGAGTGGCCAGCCCTTAAGGGAAAAGTCCACACTTGTGTGCCGCCTTACTCCTTCAATATAACTTGTGCGCCCCTTTTCAGGAAGAACATCAAGAGGATTCTAAAGGCTTTAATCAAGAGTCTTCCAAGTATTACCCTGATGGTTAACCATCGCGCAAGTACACCATGTGTCACGCAGGCACACCTGCATGACCAGTACTTGCGCGCCCACGCAGTACCTACACACCTTCCAGGACTTGCGCGCCCCTGCCTTTTGGGTGCCCTTCTTTCCTATTTCACCCCTCTTAAGCCATTCCACCTTTCCTATTTAAGGTTCAGTCTTCAAGACACTCTTAAAAGCCATTTATGGAATGATTTCTTGATTTTACTTCCTTATCTAAAAGGAATTCTGTGGAATATATCTCAAGACCTGGTGATTTACACATCTTTATGTCACTAAAGATTGAGATTTCATTAATTCAACCTCATCCTTTAAGATGAGAGAATCCTTAACGTGGGTCTCCTTTTCAGGAATAATCCCCAGTCACAAGTACTCTAATTTGGGAATCCTCCTTAGGAGTAATCCCCAAGTCCCTTAATTTTTGGGCATCCTCTTTAGGAGTAAGCCCCAGATCCCCTAACCTGGGCCTCCTTTTCAAGAGTAATCCCTAGTCTCAAATATGGGCATCCTCTTTAGGAATCATCCCCAGTCCCCTAATTTAGGTATCCTCCTTAGGAGTAAGCCCCAACCCTTAATTCCCTTAACCTGGGCCTCCTTTTCAAGAGTAAGCCCCAGTCATAATCCTTAACCTGGGCCTCCTTTTCAGGATTAATCCCTAGTCTCAAATCTGGGCATCTGCCTTAGGAGTATGCCCCAGTCTTAATTTCTCTTAACTAGTCCTAATTTACCTTTGATATGGGATTCCTTTTCACCCAATCATAATTTTTATCCTAATATGGGCCTCCTTTTCAGGAGTAATCCCCATGTTGGAGTATTCAAAATCTCCATGAATCACATATACCATTATAGACCCTGTTCCTGGATTTATTTCTTAAATTAAATCTTAACCTTCATTTATCTGGGCAGTCATACATACATAAGCCCCACATTATTTCTTATGATTGCATCTTTCATGGCACAATTGTCTATTTTTTACCAATACCTCTTGTTTCTCAAACCGAACATGACTCACGTGAGGTTAGAGTGTAAATGTAATTGTGAAATCCTTCTTTGAGCCATCAATCATAAACATCATACTCCCTTACTTGAACTATGTGGGTTCTGATTCCTTTTCTAAACAAAGGATACGTAGGTAGCCCATCTACGGGTTCGATCCCAACTCTAAAATAATCCATTTCCTTCTGAATGACAATAAACTTCAAGTGCCCCACTGAGTGGCTTTAAAACCAGCATGGTCATCATAATGACCAAGAGAATTCTATATAAATGTGTCTAAGGGTACCATTGACCAAGAATCTATAATAAATACAGATGATTCTCTATCGATGAAGAACCTCGAATACATACAAAAGATTCTCTAAATTTCCTACATATTTAATCATTGATTGTCAGATCTGAAGGAATGCTCATTTTATACTTGGTAATGTAATAAGGATTCAAGAACAAAACTTAAATCTATAATGAGAGACCCGAATTAGACAATAATTCCCCTCAAAAAGGTGTGATGATTCCGACCTCCCATCCTCTCGACCAATGCAAATTTCTAAGCCTCATCACTCCACAAACTAATGAGAACCTACCTTTGGAATGTAGTTTCGAATGGATGTGGAATCATTGGATGTTTCTAGTTCTACAAAAAAAACCCATTAGAAACCGATAAGAATGTTTTAACCTCCCATCAAGGCGGTCATCCCCGGATTCTGAGGGAAACAAAAATGGTGAACCCGACGTGACTCCTTAACCAAGTTAAAATAATGTTTTACCCATTTGTTAGGCCCCTATTTAAAACTCAATGAGAGGGCCAACAAAAACAATCATTGACATATGTGCTCATCCAAAAGATGTAGTGGCTGAATTTATCTTGATTATGTCTATTATATCAAAATGGAACTCTTTTCCAAGATCTTCTGCATTTCTAGAATGGCTGCTCTAAAGTTCACACCTATGAATACTGCTGCTGTAAATGCCACTACTGATACTCCTGCTGGATCATCGTCCGCTCTAAGGACGATATCACCTACTCAGCATCTTCAACGCTGGGTACCAAACGCACCGGTTAAGGAGTACCGTCAACACGGTACCATCCCAACTCTGAAGTCTATCCGACAATACCTCCAAGAAAATAACTCACATCGGTCATCCGGACAACGACGACCAGTGATCAAGAAGCAGTCGGTGCTGACTACCGTCTCCAACCATTTAGGGTCGTTATCCCTGGAACACAATCACCATTTTCTCCATTTTTCTGTGCAGGTGAATGAGAAGGTCCCTCATAACCATAATTCAAACAGACAGGAGTCCTTACTGAGGGCTCCCACCAACAATCGCCGCCAAACTCATGCGGCAGTGCGCCCTCAACATGATGAGGGTACCGACTCCATGCGTTCGGCTCAGGTTCCTCAAACCCGAGCAAGCAAGACGAACCACCAGAGGCAGAATCCGGTCAGCAGTGAGCAGGCTCTCATCTCTGCCATCTCCAGAGAAGTCCACCAACCTAACGTGGTGGCAAGCAATGAGCAGGCACATACACCTGCCCATTATAATTCCACTGTCTAGCAAACTCGTCTAGATGCATCACGCCAATCCCGCCAGGAAATTCTGGTGGAGTACTATAGGTAGGAACTTACACCTGTTTATACATCATCAGCTACTTAGCAGGATCGTCTGACTACATATGATGGATCTCTTCAACCACATTTGGCGAAGTGCAATCATCAGGCACATACACCTACTAGTATTAATCAATCCTACCAACAGTCTCATTTGGCAGCATTCGAAGAAGATAGTCGGAAAGCCCCAACAACAAATAGGAGGCATACTCAACTCTATGCCCCCACACTTGAGTACTGTCAGGATTCACTAACATGAAAAGGAGAACATGAGAAGGCACATACACCTGCTCCAAGCCCGGAATAGACGTATATTCCCATTCTGGTAGCTGAAGTCACCAAGCATATTCTATCAATGGTGAAAGAGCTTAAGCAAATCCCTGCTCATATTCTGGATGCCTGCCAGGATATTATAACAACTTCTGCGACATCTCATGGAACGGCACATAAATCTATCCCTACCAGTGGAGTGACACATCAACAATTCACTCCAGAACAGACACACACATCTCTTCCAGTCCAAGAGGGTTGTAGGACATACTCCCCCATATCATACGGACAACCAAGTCAGGCACATAAACCTGATTTGAGTAGTGATCGTCAGCCTAACCTGGCCATCTTTCCTGAGTAGGCATATACACCTGCTCAGAGCAACCACATTCATCAACAAGTGGTTTCCAAGGAGAGTAAGAAGGCATCCAAGAAAAAGACCCGCCCAACACAGTCAGGAGATCAAGATCCAATCTGTAACAAGCCCTAACTCGATGCTCGAGTTCTTGAAGCCCTCAGACAATTATCTATTGAAATTCAAGATTCTACTCCCTCATTTCCCAATAGTGGGAACATTAATTCTGAGGGTCTTCAATAGACACTTCCTCATGAAGTATTTCTTCATGAAAATTCGGTCAATCTCGAAGTTTCATCTTCAGATGAGAGCCATAGGAACCCTCTGTGTGGTCAGAAGACCAAGGAGCAAGAGATCTCATCTTTTGATATAACCCATTATGGTGGTCCTCCCCATGATGATGAATTTCGCTGCGAAAGTCTTCTCCACAGTAGTGATGCACATTGCCCGAAAAATGATCCAGTGGACAATTTAGTTACGAGAAAGCCCTCTTATCTTGAGGCACTTGCAAATATGAAACTAGTCATGTCTGAAGCTTCATCGCTAGCAGGTGAAATACTTTCTCAATCAGAAGATAGCCCAGGGTGTAGGTCATTCTCCGAACCACCCCTATGTCATGCGTCTTCTAGTTTGATCAATGATTTCACTACAAATCCTGTTGAATCCAATGAAGCAACAAGAAAACACCAACTCTAGTCAAATCAGGTAGAATAATCTTCATCAAATGATAAAGAGGAAGTGATGAACATGAGAAAAAAACTGGCGAAAGGTGAAGTGGCAGTCATGTTTTGGCCTCTGGCTGACTCTCAGTATAATATTCCAAAAATGTTGACGGAAGATGAAATTCTTGATATTCACCTCAACATATGGAAAACTCTTTGTCAGTTGAAAAAAAAGTATTATCTTATGATGAATATGAAAATCATCTTAAGATAATAGAAGGGTTACAACGTCAGATTGATTTGGCTTCTCTATCAGTCTCTCGATATCTGAAGGCTGAAAAGAAGCAGAGAGCCCTTCAACGTTCATGCCTTGGTGAACTAAGAAGATTGTGTCAGTTAATTGCCAATGACCCATCTGGTATTCATGTTAGAGGATAGGGTGTTCATGGAGAAATGTATTTTACGGTGCTCTCCAGTCAACAAAGCCAGCCGAAAATGGTCTCATGCAATGTTATTTCCCATGGCCGGCCACAGTCAATTGGATTTTTTTGTAATCAAAATATTTCTCAAGAATAGGATTCAACTGGTTCCTCTCAAAATCAAGAATATAGAGAACAATTTGTCGAATTACTCTTGCATCAAGCAAATGAGAATATTTAACAGGCCTCTCGTTTGGAGCAAGCACGTCACCAAGTGACAGAAGTGTCGGAAATCATCCAACGGTCTTTTTAACTAGGTGATAAAAGCGGATACAGGTTAATGTATCCAGCTAATTTCTGAACTAAGGTTCGTAAGATCAGGAGGAATTTCAAGAAAGTCTCAGATATAGCATGTCAAGAACAACCCCATCTCACCAGACTGGGGACTCTTTTAAACCAACCCTCGAAATCAACAAAAAGGATTCTGGGAGTTGAGCGAGAATAGCAGGAACAGCCCCAGTCCACTGGACCGAGGACTTTTTCAAATCATCAATACCCTCCTTAGAGAAAGTCGGTCTTTTCTCGATTAGGGAAGAAACCTCAAGATGAACGAAGAGCCAAATTATCAGGACATTCCCTCCAAATTACGGTTCATCAAGAAGTTCCTGAGGGATCGAATCAACAAAAGGCAATGTCTCATCAAATACATGGAAGAAGACAATATCACATAAATGTGGATATAAGGGATGTGATGAGTCATGCATCAATCAATGTCATCAATGCCGTTGTTGCTGATCCACCAGATGAGGCTCACTCAAGGGACTCAGATGAAGAGGTTCCTGCCCAAGAAGATGTACGCATTGACACAAATGAAGAAGTTGTGCGTACATGAAGTCAACGGATTAATCAGAACTTAAGTAATCCTTCGAGTAACCCACTTCACCCTCTCCGAAAAGGATCCAACAAAGGGAAGGGAAAGAACCATGTTATATATCCTTCCTCTAGAGAAGGTCAATAGTTCACACTAGAGCAGAGGTTTGCACAACAGGAGGAAGAAATGAAGGAATTAAGAAGGTTGAATGCAAAACTACTTCAGAATAGTCTTCTTCTTAAGCATGCTGGAGTCAGTCATCCAAAGCAATTTGTTGCAGCTACTGAGATGGATCAATAATATCCTCCTATATCAGTACATCCTCATAGGTCTAATCCTACGGTTCAAGTTCAACAACATTTGGCAGTGCTACCATCAGTTGTAGCACCAATCACAGCATCTGTCCAAGCTCCAGTCATTGCACCTACCCAAGTCCAAGTTCAACTGGATGTTTCTAAAAAGTTAATAACTACTATTGATTCATTAACAGCTTGGTTAGAAACTATGGAAGGGAAGCGTGCACAAGTTCAACAAGAAAAGAAAGTTTACCCTGAATGGGTAGATTCAATTTCTCCTCCATCCAGTTTTGGGAACCCTATATTCCCTATTTTCAATGGATCTGGAGATCCTGAACAACATTTGACGCATTACGTGTCTTATTGCGATCCTATGATGGGAACTCCAGAGCAGCAAGAAGAAGTGAAACTCATATGCTTCATGTGATCCTTTCAAGGTCCAGCTTTTGTTTGATATACAAGCTTGCAATCCTGGTCAATTACCGGATGGGAGGATCTTCGACAAAAATTCCTCCTTCAGTTCAGCTCAACATTGCTAAAGACAATAGTTTTCGATCTTACAAACTGTAAGCAAAGGGAGAATGAAAGGGTCTCTGGTTTCATTGCTCGATGGAAGGGATTAACATATTCCTTGAGTTTAGGACTCCCTCAAGAAGAATTTTTGCCAATCTGTGTGGAGAATCTGTATGACGAATTACTCACACCGTTAATCCTTGTGAAATACACAGGAGGGTTTTGAGACCTTAATTCAATCGCTCAGCAGATTGAAGATTCCCTTATACAGGCTAAGGACAAATCTCGTGTAATTCCATCAACTCCAGGAAGGAGAATGGGTAATGCAAAAACTGCTACAGTTATGCTTAAACAAGCACTTGTACCTATTTCAACCTCAAAACCTTCATCTTCTCGAAGGGCTCCACCTTCTGAGTGCCATCAACAATGTCCTTTTCATCCAGACGATCAAAAATATCAAAGACAAAAATAATTTGAGGATCTGAAGAGAAAAACATACTCTTTCTGAAATGAACAAGTTCCTTGTTATTTCATTTTGGCTCTGGAAAACAATTTTGTTCAATTTCCAATGCCCAAGAGGCCAAACAAGAAAGGAGATGAGGACCGTCCTAATTATTTCCATTTTCATCAAATGTTGGGGCATCCCATCCAGGAGTTTTTTTTCTTCAAATACCTCCTGCAAAATATGGTCGTCTCGGGACAAGTCACATTGAAAGGCTCCTCAGCCCAGGTAGCATGTGTCACTGCTATAGTTCCAGATGAGGAAGATGAATGGCAGGAAGTCAAAAGCAAAAATACATAAAAGTATGATGATTGGATGGCCAGAAAGATAATCAATTGAACTCATTCTATTCTGCGAACACAATTAAGGAAACCAATTGTGTCTTCTGCCATGAATGTTGCGGCAAAACCCTCTTCGTCAGAGGGAATGTCCTCAAAGAAAAGACATGATTCAAAGAAAGAAAAAGAATCAGAAGAAGATGAGTAGGTGTCAAAGCCTAAGTTGTATTTGACTTTGACAGACTTCTTGCCATCTACTTCAAAGAAACGGGCACCGCCCCACCAAATGGAAAATCCTAAATAGGCTAATTAGGCAGAGTCTTCATCAGATGAAGAGTTAATCTTTGGCTCTGTTAATATGATTCAATTAATAGATCCATATGCCAGTCGCAGTTTCAATTTTAATGAGCCTGAATTCTCTGCATCAAACAGAGGAATCAGAGGAAGTTTCAGGGGCTCAGGATACAGGGGAAGATGTAGATCTTTCAGAAGCCACTATTCCAATTCTACCCCTGCTAGAATTGTGTACGTAGCAGAAACTCGTGGTAGAGCCCTTCGGCGAGCTCAGCAAGAACAAGAACGTTCTTCTACCAATAACAAATTCAGTCCGGGAACAGTTATTTTGGAAGACCAGTTGAAGGTTCCATCTTCTTCCTCTCAGCAAGTAAATGGATCTAATCGGTCTAATCTTCCAAAACCAGAAATATTGCTAACTCCTATCCAAATACAAGATGCATCAACTTCCAAAGCATCTGCATCCAAGTTACCTGCTAAACCACATATTCCAATTGGGAAACGCAGACCTCTGGATCAAAAGTATGATATATTGAAACATGTGGCCCACGTACCAACCATGTTATCAACTCTGGATGCTCTGAATCTGTCAAAATATCTTCGGGAATCACTCATCGAGGCTTTGTCATGTCCTCAGGAGTTTGAAACTGAAATTGTTGCAGCTGAAGTATATCACATAGAGAATAATACTATAGAATTACATGCAATAATATCCTTTACTAATGAAGATGAATATGACATTGTACATGGGCATATTATACCATTGTACTTGTTTGGCAAGGTCAATGGCGTGGATGTTCGGAGAGATTTCATTGACAATGGTTTAGGAGTCAACCTCATGCCCATTCATACACTTTGTCGATTGGGCCTCACAGAATCTGATTTATCTTCTTCCACCATGATGCTACAGGGATATGATAAAAATGAACAAGAACCAATGGGTTAATTTACACTCAGATTTCAGTTTGGAGATCTTGTATCCAATTCAGATTTCATGGTTGTTGATCCATACTCAGCCTTCAACATTTTTCTTGGAAGACCCTGGCCACATCAACATGTGGCAATCCCTTCATCATACCATCAATGTCTCAAATATTGTTTCAATGGTCAAGTTGATATATTGTGTGGTGATAAGGCCCTGTTCAAGACATTTGAGTCTCAATACATTGAGATGGAATTCTACCACATGAAGCAAAGGGAGAAATCCATAACAAAAGAGATTACCAAAGTTAATGCTCCATATGGTTTGGAAAAAAATCCAGTAAATCCATTTACACGTGTGAGTACAGATTATGTGTTTCCTATCAGTCAAATTCACAAGACAGACCCAAATTAAAATACTCTTATGGAAATATCCATAATGTCAATTACGGTAATCGAGCCAGACAACATGGGAGAAATTGGTAATCTACCATGCAGTGATGAAAGCACAAATGGTGATGTCTTCATTTCATCTGCTGAAATCCAACAAGTCTATGCTTCGCCACTTAGTCTAGAAGAAGTTATAGCAACATCGGAGGTGAATAATGATGTCGATTATCAATCCATCATCTCCTCTTTATTACCCAAAGAAGACCCTTCATCATCAATCGGGTCGGAAATGGAAGCTACTTCTTCAAGATATGAAAATTTTGACATCTCTTTGGATGATGAGAATTATACTTTATCATCTACTATGAAAGTAGAAACGGAAGAAATAAAACATGATGTAGAAGAAGAGGAAGATCTCAGAGAGGCTCCTCCAACATTTGAAGAGGATATCTCTACCACTGTGGATGAACTCAGAGAAATAAATCTGGGTACAAAAGAAGATCCACGCCCCACTTTAATCAGTGTGGCCATGACTCTTGAAGAGAAAGAGATGTATATTTCTATTCTAAAGCAAAATAATGATATATTTGCCTCGAACTATACAGAAATGCCCAGGCTTGATCCTGATGTTGCTACTCATCATTTGAGTTTACCAGAACAACATCGTGGATTTAAGTAAGCCGCGAGAAGAACACACCCAACTTGTGCTTCCAAAATTGAAGCTGAAGTGGATAAGATTATCGAATATAACTTCGTGAGATCAGTTCAATATCCAAAATGGTTGGCTAATATTGTCCCTGTAAAGAAAAAGAACTGACAAATTAGAGTTTTCATTGATTTCAGAGATCTTAATCGGCATTGTCCTAAGGATGATTTCCCAGTTCCGATTACATAACTTCTAATTGATGCAACAACTGGCTATGAAGAACTTTCCTTCATGGATGGATATTCTGGATATATTCATATCCAAATGGACCCAGAAGACGAGGAATCTATAGCCTTCAGAGCCCCTTAGGGTGTGTTTTGCTACCGGGTAACGCCATATGGCTTAAAGAATGCAGGTGAACTTATCAGCATGCCATGCATCGTATCTTCAAACCCTTCTTAGGGAAGTTTGTTGAATGCTATGTAGGCGATTTGGTAGTTAAATCCAAACAACGTTCTAATCACTTGGCTGATTTGGATGTCTTATTCTGCAAGCTTCGACAACATAATTTGAAGATGAAACCCTTAAAATGTGCTTTTGGGGTGACGTAAGGAAACATTCTCGGTTTTTTTGTACGCCATCGTGGTATTGAAGTCGATCCTGATAAGACCAAGTCAATCCTTGGTATGTCACCTCCTCAAAATTTGAAAGAATTAAGAGGAATTCAAGGACACTTAGCATATATTCGGCGTTTCGTTGCCAATTAAGCAGGAAAAAGTTTACCCATCACCAAATTGATGAAGAATGGGGTCACATACTAGTGGACTGAAGAATGTCAAGAATCATTCGATATTCTCAAGAAATACTTCTTGAGTCCACTGGTACTCATGACACCTGTTGAAGGAAGACCGCTTATCCTCTATGTGACGGCTCTAGAGCGATCATTGGGTACATTTATTGCTAAAAACAATGATGCTGGGAATGAAAACAGCCTCTACTATCTCAGTCGAACCATGATTGAAGCAGAAACCCGGTATTCAAGTATTGAGAAGTGCTGCCTGGCATTAATCATTGCAGTTCAGAAGTTGAGACACTACATGCAACATCACGAGGTCAAATTGGTATCTCGCAATAACCCACTCAAATTTATCCTAAGTCTTCCAATGCTTACAGGACGTCTGGCATGGTGGGTAGTTATTTTGTAGCAATTCGACATTCATTATGTGTCTCAAAGAGCGATCAAAGGCCAAGCTCTGGCTGATTTCCTAGCTGAACTCCCTTCAGTGGAAGACACATCTTCAGATATTGAACTCCCTGATGAGGAAGTCTTCTCTATTCAAGAAAGTCCTCAGGCATGGGAAATGTATTTTGATGGTTCTTCTAGAAGTCCATGAGGGAGGAAAATGGAAAATCCTAAATTCAAAAAATTTGGCTTATGAATTGTTCTCATATCTCCAGAAAAGGCAGTGTTACCTTATTCCTTCTTATTGTGGGAAGGTGGCACAAATAATGAAGCAGAATACCAAGCTCTCATCGTAGTTTTGGAATTAGCACTTCAAGCACAAGTGAATCACTTAAAGGTGAAAGGTGATTCAGACCTGGTAATCAAACAAGTCAATGGGGATTATGCCATCAGAAAAGAAGAACTAATCCCTTTGTATGATTACGTCCGATATTTAATAGTGGAATTCCCTTTGGAACCGACATTTTCTTATATAACAAGATCACAAAATGATCAAGCTGATGCATTGGCTAATATAGCCACAGCTCTGGCAGATCCAAATCGGGACGAGACAACGATCAGTATTGCCCACCGTCGTGGAATTTCACCTTATGTTCAAATCAGAACCGAGGAAATTAATGAAATTTGTCCCATTCCGGAACCGTATGGTCATACTACAGGATGGATGTCACCTATCAGGGAATGCCTTCAAAATGGAACACTTCCACCTGATAGAGCTGAGAAAGAACAAATCCGGCGACATGTGGTTAATTTTACTCTTTATGATAGCCCAGATCACCTAGAGAAAATTCTCTACAAACGTGGTTTTGATGGAGTTCTCTTCAGATGAATTGATGGTGAAGAGGCAATGGTTGTCATGAAAGAAGTGAATGCAGGAGTCTGTGGTGCCCACCAGTCTGGACATAGACTATCTGATCAGATTCGAAGGCTTGGATACTTTTGGCCTTCAATGATACGAGATTGTATCGATTTCACAAAGAAGTGTCATTCATGCCAAGTACATGTCAACCTCATTCATCAACCTCCAGAGTTTCTTCATACAACTAAATACTCATGGCCATTTTCTACATGGGGAATGGATGTGGTGGGACCTTACCCTTCGGCTACGACCAGGCAGTTTAAGTACATTATTACTGCTACTGACTTCTTTTCCAAATGGGCAGAGGCAATAACTCTCAAGGAAGTCAGTTCTAAATGATTTTTTAGCTTCATAAAGTCTAACATCATTACCATATTTGGTGTCCCTAATACCATATTGACGGACAATGGCACCAATTTCTATTCATTCGAGATGAAGAAGTTGTATCAAGAATACAACATCAAATCCAACCATTCATCTCGGTATCATGCAGCGGCCAAAGACCAGATAGAATCCTTTAAAAAGACTCTTTCAAATATACTGCAAAAGATGTTGGATAAAGATAAGAGGTCATGGCCTGATAAACTCTTTCATGCTTTATGGGCTTATCAGACTACCACTCGCACTGCAACTCGGTCAACTCCATATTCATTGGTATATGGAATGGAAGCCGTCTTGCCCATTGAAGTTCAACTACCCTCGCTCAGAGTTTCCATTTTTAATCAATCATCTACAGATGAACAATATCAAAAGCGATTGAATGAATTGGAATGGTTAGATGAGAAATGATTGTGCACTTTGCACCACTTGGAAGTCTATCAGAATCGAATAGCACGAGTTTTTAACAAAAAAGTTCGTCTTAGTTCATTCACTCAGGGAGAATTGGTATTAGTTCTCAGAACTCCAATGATACCAGGAAATAAACCTCCCAAGCTTGAGCCAAAATGGGAAGGACCTTATTCAATACATAGGGTCTACTCTAATAGAGCTTATTCATTAATCTCAATGGATGGAGAACTCATCACTACTCCAACCAATGCCATATTTTTTAAGAAGTATTTTGTATATACTACAAAGTACCTTTTTCTTTCATCCTTGGTATATGACGTTAAACTATACAGCAACGGTCCATACATATGACCTTAAACTATTTGTACTTTCATTCTTCCTTGCTATATGACGTTAAACTATACAGCAATAGTCCATACATATGACCTTAAACTATTTTTACTTTCTTTCGTCCTTGCTATATGATGTTAAACTATACACCAACGGTCTATAAATATGACCTTATACTATTTGTACTTTCTTTCGTCCTTTCTATATGACGTTAAACTATAGAGTAACAGTCCATACATATGACCTTAAACTATTTGTACTTTCTTTCATCCTTACTATATGACGTTAAACATTATAGAAATGGTCCATACATATGACCTTAAACAATTCGTACTTTCTTTCATCCTTGCTATATGACGTTAAACTATACAGAAATGTTCCATACATATGACCTTAAATGTACTTTCTTTCATCCTTACTATATGACATTAAACTATACAACAACGGTCCATACATATGACCATAAACTATTTGTACTTTCTTTTTTCCTTGCTATATGACGTTAAACTATACAGCAACGGTCCATACATATGACCTTAAACTATTTGTACTTTCGTCCCACACGACGTTAAACTGTGAAAAAGTTCCCTAAATGGTCCAGTATGACCTTAAACTGCAACTAGGCCTTTTATGACCTTAAACTGCATCATCAACAGTCCATGCATATGACCCTAAACTATTTGAAAGTCCCTTACGTCCAGCAAGACGTTAAACAGTGATGTCCTAACTAAATGATGCTAAACTGTATAAAAGTCCCTTACGTCTGGAAAGACATTAAACTACATAATCATCAAAGGTCCTGTATGACCTTAAACTACACCACCGTCCAGCATGACATTAAACTGCACCATCCATGGTCCATGCATATGACCTTAAACTATTCGGACTTTCATCCAACATGATGCTAAACTGTATCGTCCCTTTTTCGTCCAACATGACGTTAAACTGTGAAAAAGTCCCTAATGCGTCCAACATGACGTTAAATGGTGTACTCTTTTGTTCTCCCTGCCTGACATTAAACTGCATAGTCCCCCTTTCATCCAACATGACGTTAAAATCTATTTTCTCCATCGTCCTAACTACATGACGCTAAACTGTTCAGAAATTCCATGATACGTCCTACATGACATTAAACTGTATTTTGTCCCTACTACATGACACTAAACTGTGCCGCACCAATAGTCCTAACTACAAGACATTAAACTGCATAGTCCCTTTATATGTCCTACATGACATTAAACTATGCATCGTTAAGGTTGTTGTTACCTCTTGTTTCTCACACCGAGTATGACTCACGTGATCTTAGAGAAAATCTCAACCATGACACTCTCTTTAGGCCGCTAACCATGTGTAAGTCCTAACATCATTTTTTAGGTCATTGTCCCCATGAACAACTTGATCATTAATTCATTATTTAATTGAACAACACAGACTTTGATCCTTGCCTTCTAGGCTGGGTATGTAGGCAACCTCCCAAGGTTCAAGCCCAAAACCAATCTCTTCACGTCAGTTCATCTCCATCTCATACGATGTTAATTCGTGAAACCGCCCCTAGAATCAATATCTTTACATTGGTTCACATTCGTCCTTGTAATACGACGTTAAACGATACAAAACTTTTGTCCAGTATGAAAATAAACTACAATATTCTTTAATACCCTCACCTGGGAGGGAACCATTATTTACATTGATTTTTCAATCATGTTTCATTTCAAAGACTATGTGCATACATGGCAATGCCCAAACCTCTTATCTTGGGTTAAACCATCATTGCACTAAAGTCTCCTTTCACCCATCACATGTACGAACCAAATTTGTACAGAGGGAATTTCTTGAACTACATGGGCTTGATTCCCATCCTTATTGGATACGTAGGAACGTTCGACTGTCCCTCGAATCCAGCCCCAAGTCTTTGGGCCTAACCCCAAATTCCACTTTCAGTCCCTTGGCTGAAAAGTCCCCATGAAAACACACACTGTGTATTTCATTCAATGGTCCAAGATCTATGACCATAAACTAAGATCTCTAATCCTTTTTTCCCACACGACGTCAAACTATAGTTTACGAACTACGTATGTCTTGATTATCATCCTTGTGGGATACGTAGTGAAGTCCAACATTTCCATTCAGGACCCAGCCACAACATGATTATGGTTAGCATTGATCTATGTATCTCTGTATACATTGAACAATACCCATTTTATTTGTCATAATCCTAACCTTAAGTATTTTCATATCCTTATAACCCTTTTCATGACTTATAGTCACAAAAATGTCAAACTTATGAGAGTAATTTTTTCTGACTATACAGCACGTGCACATAGGCGGCCTTGCATAAACAGCCTACAAAACAGACTTGTTAGCCAAAAGAAACTATTATTTGACTATGCAGCCAATGCCCTTAGGTGGCCCAACATAATTCAACCCCATAACGGGTTTGTCGGATAGTGGTAACTTCATTCTTGGGAAGAATGCCTCTTTTTTCCTTATTTTTCTTAAATGATAGTACATAGGGATCCACAAAAATAGTAATCCTTAACATATTTGTCCCATATCCTTTTTCATGATCTGAAAGTATTCAAGTATATGGTTTATATTCTCCTTCCCTATGTTTGGGTCAGACCTTCGTAGGAGTGATATTCATCTAGTTCTTCGATAATTTTGTTTGGAAATATTTTCTCTATATTCAAGTACCTCTTTCCATACAGAAAACTCTAAAATTTGGATGATTTGAATCTCCATAAACTTTCACTGGCTTTTAGAACTAGGAAAGTAAATTTCTGAGAGTTCTTTTTCCTGACTATGCAGTATGTGCCCATAGGTGGCCTTGCATAAACACTCTACATAACAGAATTATTAGCCAAAAGATACTATTTTATTTAACTATGTAGCCAATGCCCTTAGGCGGCCCTCAATAATTCAACCCCCTAACAAGGTTGTTAAATAATGGTAACTTCATTCTTGGATACTACTTCTTCTAATTCCTTTTAGCTCTTTTTCATATCATTCCTCATATTCAAATATTCTTAGGTCATACCTTACATATTTTCCCTCATACATGATTATGGTAATATGTTTTCAGATGAATTTTCAAGGAATTGAGTCAATTCTAATCCATTTCGGTCAAATCTATTTCGACCTTAAACATTAGACTTTGTATGTCCGACGTGCACGAATTTAAACTGCCCACAAAATACAGGGGAAATCTGAATAAACGTCAAGTTCCCAGCTCACTAAACATACCTTTTTTATGATTTAGGTAACATTGAGCAATTAAAAGGTTCGAAGTTTGTAGAGTAATTTACTTTAATACTAGTAAAAATCAAACTATGTTTACTAGGCCCATTGGCATAGGTAAAATCTAAAGCATGTACCAAAAGAGAACGCAGGTACAATTGAGTGAAGGTGAAAGTGTTTTTCATTGATGCACAGGAGGTAGAAGGACATCCACAGACTAGAGTCTCTTCTCTTTTTCAAGAATTACAAGATGCTTTCAATATAACTCTTCATTTGATTTATGGAATCCTGAGATTTATCAGCAAACACCTGGAATTCATTCATTCAACTGGATACAATAAGAGATGCAGTGATACCAGCGCTTCTTGGAACAATTGTAAAAGGATGTTCATTAGTGCGGTTTGAGAAAATTTTCCGCTGATCAAACGGTGACTCTCTTTCTGTCCAAGAGACTTGGAAGATGGATACATGGATTTGAGAATGGATCATTGTAAGTAAAGAGCCATTTGGAGAGAGTAATCTTTTCAGATATTGCACTATTACCATGTCAGTCGTCTCTCCACCAACCGATAGTGGAAAACATTTCAGCCTAGGGGTTTTCCATTTTCATATCTGTAAGGAAATTACATGGAGGAAGAATTTGAAAGTTCACACCATTGTTGTTGCTCTTAATGCACCACATAACCGAAATAAAGGAGTAGCAATGTAGCTGCATTTTAGGTGTATAGTTATTTGCATTTGGAATATTGACTCCTTGCAAATGACCATGACCATACAGGGACAAGTAGATTCTCTGTGGGAAATTAAGATGATATTTCTTTAAGTACTAAGCCAAATCTGGGAAAATGTTGTCACATATATCAAAGTAATCATGGAGAACAATGTTCATCATGTCATTAATCCACTTTCTAGCCAGTTCATCAACTATTCCGGGTCTAATAGCCATTGAATCTGCACAAAATTTGAAAAAACTAACTCTTAAATGGGTTTATTTTTCATAAAAATTGTGAAACAAATTCAGAAAAAGGGCAAAGGCATTTAGGCGCGCAAGTTTAAAACTTGGCGCACAAGTATGGATGCACCGCATAAGTATTTGCTGTGCAAGTAGCACCGCAAAGTCCCAGATACCTTGACAGTTGCGCGACATCAAGGAAAACACCAGAAAACCGAGAAACCTGCACGGCTAAGGTGACATGCGCGATGAGAGCTCGAAGGTATGAAGTCCGGAAATTCGGATGCTTGTACAGAAGTGAGGCCCTATATTTATAGACGTGATCGGGACCCTGCACGTTGTACCCTACGCGATCGTGGTCCATATCCCTACGCGATGCGCACTTGCGCTCAGCCCTCTGCGCCATCAAGACTTGCGCGTCACCTTTCCATTGGATTTCTTCGATTTCCTCAGAGTCAAATCCTAATTTCATTCAGATCCAACTCTAAAGGGGAACTTTTGTTGACACTCCTTTTTCATCACAGAGTCCAAATGAATGTAAAGGGAAATGACTTAGCACAAATTGATTCATCCTTTGAAGAAAATATAAAAAATGGACAAAGGGATGAACAAGGAGAAGATTGCCCATAAGTCGCGCAAGTTTTCTCATAGTCACGCAAGTGACTTGCGCGATCTAAGTGATAACTAACTGGGGTCTTCTCCTGCCTATAAATAGACCCTGTGGGCCCCCCATTTGAGGAGTATTTTTTCCAGAAACTCATATTTGAGCTCCCGGTGCCCAAGTCTCTTCTCAAAGCTTCCAAAACACTTCTAAGGTAATTTCTTACCTAGAACAGATGATCTAAAGAGGGGGAGGAAGGACTTAGTGTTGAAACTCATCAACACATGTGCGCCTATGTGGCCAGCCCTTAAGGGAAAAGGCCACACTTGCGTGCCGCCTTACTCCTTAAATATAACTTGCACACCCCTTTTCTGGAAGAACCTCGAGAGGATTCTAAAGAATTTAATCAAGAGTCGCTCAAGTATTACCCTGCTGGTTAACCGTCGCTCAAGTACACCATGTGTCGCGTAGGCATACCTGCGCGACCAGTACTTGCACGCCCACGCAGTACTTGCACGCCTGCCAGGACTTGTGTGCCCCTACCTTTTTGGGTTCCCTTCTTCCCTATTTCACCCCTCTTAAGCCATTCCACCTTTCCTATTTAAGATTCAGTCTTCAATACACTCTTCAAATCCATTTATGGCATGATTTCCTGATTTTACATCCTTATCTGAAAGGAATTCTGTGGAATATCTCTCAAGACCTAGTGATTTACACGTCTTTATGTCATAAAAGATTGAGATTTCATTCATTACACCTCATCCTTTAAGATGAGATAATCCTTAACCGGGGTCTCCATTTCAGGAATAATCCCCAGTCATAAGTCCTCTAATATGGGCATCCTCTTTAGGAGTAAGCCCCAAGTCCCTTAATTTTTGGGAATCCTCTTTAGGAGTAATCCACAGATCCCTTAACCTGGACCTCCTTTTCAGGAGTAATCCCTAGTCTCAAATATGGGCATCCTCTGTAGGAATCAGCCCCAGTCCCCAAATTTGGGTATCCTCCTCAAGAGTAAGCCCCAAACCTTAATTCCCTTAACCTGAGCCTCCTTTTCAAGAGTAATCCCCAGTCATAATCCTTAACCTGGGCCTCCTTTTCAGGAGTAAGCCCCAGTCTCAAATCTGGGCATCCTCCTTAGGAGTAAGCCCCAGTCTTAATTTCTCTTAACCAGTCCTAATTTACCTTTGATCTGGGATTCCTTTTCAAGAGTAAAACCCAATCATAAGTTTTCTCCTAATTTGGACCTCCTTTTCAGGATTAATCCCCAAGATAGAGTATTCAAAATCTTCATGAAGCACATATACCTTTATGGACCCTTTTCCTGGATTTCTTCCTTAAATTAAATCCTAACCTTCATTTATCTAGGTAGTCCTACATACATAAGCCCCACATTATTTCTTATGATTTCATCATTCATGGCACAATTGTCTAATTTTTACCAATACATCTTGTTTCTAACATGGAGCATGACTCACGTGAGCATAGAGTGTGAAAGTTATTGTGACATCCTTCTTTGAGCCATCAATCATAAACATCATACTCCCTTACTCGAACTATGTCGGTTCTGATTCCTTTTCTAAAGAAAGGATACGTAGGTAGCCCGTCTACGGGTTCAATCCCAACTATAAAATAATCCATGTCCTTCTAAATGACAATAAACTTCAAGTGACCCACTGAGTGGCTTTAAAATCATCATGGTCATCATAATGACCAAGATACTTCTATATAAATGTGTCGAAGGGTACCATTGACCAAGAATCTCTAATAAATATAGATGATTCTCTATCAATGAAGAACTTCGAATACATACAATAGATTATCTAAATTTCCTACATATTTAATCATTGATTGTCAGATCTGAAGGAAAGCTCATTTTATACATGGTAATGTAATAAGGATTCACGAACATAACATAAATCTATAAAGAGAGTCCCGGATTAGACAATAATTCCACTAAAAAAGGTGTGATGAGTCCGACCTCCTATCCTCTCGACCAATGATAATTCCTAAGCCTCATCAGTCCACAAACTAATGAGCACCTACCTTTGGAAAGTAGGTCCGAATGGATGTGGAATCATTGGATGTTTCTTGTTCTACAGACAAAACTGTTAGAAACCGATCGGAATGTTTGAACCTTCCATCAAGGTGGTCATCCCCAAATTCCGAGGGTAACAAAGTTCTCATTCTCGCATAATCTTAGGTAGACCCTTCCTCAATACTGCAAAAACTATCATAAATGTCAATGCAGGTACACTTTCCAGGGATTTTGGAGATGAAGTCGTGATATTTAATGTTATGGATTCCATGAAGTACCCCTCAAAGGACCATTCTGCTTTTTTTATCACCCATTTTGAACCACCAAGTAAAAACACCATGGAATTGGATTGTCCTATGCTTAGGGAGATTATGAGTATTGGTTCTAGTTTGATGTCTAAGATTACTTCCACACCCGTTTCTAAGGAACAATACTCTCTAATATTTTATTTTGAAATGGAATCATATTCTGATTTTGATCATGTGAAATCTGATTATAACATGGCTATAGAGTATGCTGATGGATTTGATGCTTTATTCTCTGATTTTTATGATGTATATTCTGATACCGATGCTCTTTGTGCACATATTTCAGTTCCTTCTATGTCTCCATCTATACTACACCCTCCTTTATTAGAACTAAATCCATTTCCACCAAATCTGAAATACTCATACTTTTTGGGTTGTAAGAGATTACCCGTTTTCATTTATAACAATCTCCCTTTTGAACATGAAGAAAATATTTTGAATATTTTGAGGAAGAACATCAGGGTGATTGGGTGGTCCTTGGCTGACATATCAGGTATTAGCCCCTCCATTTGCATGAATAGGATTCACTTGGAGGCTGGGGATAAACTGGTGAGATAGCCACAAAGGAGACTCAATCCCACCCTCCTGGAAGTTGTTAAAAAATAAGTTGAGAAATTACTCGAGGCAGGTATAATCTATCCCATTTTAGATTCTCAGTGGATAAGTCCTATTCAGGTTGTGCCTAAGAAAAGTGGTGTTACTTTTGTTAAAAATGAGAAAGATGAGTTAGTTCCAATGAGGGTGCGAAACAGTTGGCATGTGTGTATTGATTATAGGAAAAAAAAATTATTCCACTCGCAAGGACCATTTCCCCCTCCCGTTTATTGATCAGATGCTTGAGAGACTAGCTGGGAAGACACACTATTGTTTCTTGGATGGATTTTCTGGATATTTTTAGGTTCCTATAGCTGTAGAGGATCAGCATAAGACTACATTCACCTGTCCCTTTGGCACATTTTCCTACCGAAGGATGCCATTTGGACTTTGTAACACCCCAGGTACCTTCCAGAGATGCATGGTGAGTATTTTTTCTGATTTTATTGGGACATGCATGGAGGTTTTTAAGGATGATTTTACAGTTTATGGATCCTCATTTGATGAATGTCTCTCTAGTTTGGGTGATGTGTTGCATCGTTGTATTGAGAAGAATCTGGTCTTAAATTTTGAAAAATGTCAATTCATGGTCGAAAAGGGAATTGTCTTAGGTCATATAGTCTCACAACATAGAATTGAAGTTGATAAATATAAGGTAGACATTATTTCATCCCTTCCATATCCTACATGTGTGCGTGATGTTCAATCATTCCTTGGACATGTTGTATTTTATCGACGCTTCATCATAGATTTTAGTAAGATCGTTATACCCTTATCTCAATTGCTTAAAAAAGATATTGACATCAATTTTGATGATTCTTGCAGGGTATCATTTGATGAGCTAAAGAAGTGTTTGACCACTCCACTGATCATACAACCCACACTATGGGAGATTACTTTTGAGCATATGTGTGATGCCTCCAACTTTGTGGTTGGAGTTATCTTATCTCAGAGGGTGGAGGGACGTTCACATGTGATCGCCTATGAATCGAGGACATTGGATTCAGTCCAATCAAATTACACAACCACCGAAAAGGAGTTTCTTGCTATCATATTTTCTTTATATAAATTCTGTTCATCTTTATTGGGCTCTGAAGTAGTTTTTTTTTCTGACCATGCAGCTTTGAGGTACCTCCTAAAGAAGCCAGATGCAAAGCCACGACTTATCCGTTGGATGCTCCTTCTTCAGGAATTTGATATTGAGATAACGGACAAGAAGGGATCATAGAATTTGGTGGTAGACCACATGAGTAGGCATACTCATACACTAGAGGATGACACCTTGGACCAAGTACCACTTCGGGACACATTCCCCGATGAGCATCTCTATACCATCTCCGGTACGCATCCTTGGCATGCTGATTTTGTTAATTACATTGTTTCCTATGAAATCCTAGAAAATTATAAGAAGCATCAATTCCAAAAATTAAAAATTGAGTCTAGGTATTGTGTGTGGGATGATCCTTACCTCTGGAGAATGTGTAGTGGCCAAGTAATTAAGAGGTGTGTTCCCGATCATGAGTTTGAGTCTATTTTGCATTTCTGTCAAACAATTTCTTGTGGTGGACACTTTGGACCCCAACGGATAGCTAGGAAGGTTTTGGACTCTTGATTATATTGGCCAATCTTGTTCCATGATGCCCATGTGTTTTGTAAATCATGCCCTCATTGCCATCACACTAGGAATATTTCTAGGAGACATGAGATGCCCCAACATCCCATACTATTCTGTGAGATTTTTGATGTATGGGGCATCAACTTTATGGGTTATTTTTCTAGTTCATTTGGATTTTTGTATATTTTGGATGTTGTTGATTATGTGAGGAAATGGGTGGAGGCTAAGGCGACCAGGACTGACGATTCTCATGTTGTAGTGGATTTTGTCAAGACTCAAATTTTCTGCAGGTTTGGAGTACCAAAGGCCATCATCAGTGACCAAGGGACACACTTTTTCAATAAGAATTTTTCTTCCCTCCTTCGGATGTATGGGGTGACACACAAAACATCAACACCATACCACCCCCAAAAAAATGGCCAGGCTGTGGTTTCAAATCGTGAGCTGAAACAAATATTAGAGAAAACCATGCATCCAAATAGGAAGGATTAGAGAAAGCGCTTGGATGATGCATTGTGGGATTATAGGACAACAGACAAGACACCCATTGGTATTATCCCATTTAGGACTGTTTTTGGGAAATAATTTCATCTCCTAGTGGAAGTCGAGCATCGAGCATATTGGGCTATAAAGAAATGCAACATGGATTTGGCCCAATCTGGAATTCAAAGGAAGTTGAAAATTCATGAGCTTGAGGAGATTCAACTGTCATCATATGAGAACTCAAGGCTCTACAAGGAATGATCAAAAGCATATCACGAAAAAATGATCCAACAAAGGGAGTTTCATGTTGGACAGAATGTCCTTCTCTATAGTTCACGACTCAAGTTGATGTCTGGTATGTTGCATTCTAGATGGTTAGGTCCTTATATTGTGACTAATTTTTTTCCTTATGGTGCAGTGGATATCACACAAGAGGACACACTAAGTAGCTTTACAGTAAATGGGCAACGTTTGAAGAGATACATTGAGGGACTTCCTACTGATGCAGTGGATTTTATCACACTGCATGACCCCATCATCACTTGATCACATCAAGCTGTTCCTAACCCTTTCACTTTTATATTATTTGTCCTATTTAAAAATTCTACATTTCATGTGCATATATCATCTCATGGGTTCACATTGAGGACAATGAAATATTTTAAGTGTGGTGGAGGGAACCTTTTAGTTTAGTAATTTCAAAAAACAAAATTCCTGATTTAAAAAAACATGTAAAAAAAGTGTGTGTTTTTTCAAATTTTGTGTGTTTATTTTTCAATTTTCTTTGTGTTTATGAAATTTTTTAGCTAAAATGATTCTCATCACAATTTTCAAATTCATATCAATGAGTGAAACAATTTATCCCTTAAAACTAAGCTTAAATGAATGCTGGAAATGACTTTGTTTCAAGTTCAAATATTTAGTAATTTCATGGAAAGTACACCGAATTTTGAATCCCATGCCACATCTCACTGTCTTTATATTTGAAATCACTTTCCTGTGAGGATTTTGAACCATTATTTCCATATTCTTTACATTAATCTCACTTCTTTAGAGAACCAAACCATGCTTGATTTAACCATAATTTGATTTATTTTTGTCAAAAATTGAGGGTTTGAGGTACTTATGTTTAAATGATTGAGGCATTTGTTTGGTATTAAAGCCCCTACTTCAAAGAATCCTTTTTTTTTATAATGGACTACCATGAACATTTCAACTTTTTAGCCTGTACAATCCATGCACAGCCTGTAAGGTTAGCCACAATACAATCCAATTTTCCCTATCCAACCAACTCTTAAAGTGAAATTGCATAATCTAGTTGAGCTTAAGTGTGGGGGAAGATATGTTGTGTTGTGCTACCACATTCTGTGATACTTTGGTTGGAAAATTAAATTTTGAATAGATGTGTTTGCTATTGAAGAATGTTATTATATTGAAAGCTGTGCCTTTTCTGGAGCTTTCATGACATGTGAAGTTGTGCCTTTTCTAGAGCTTCTAATTGAGGTTGAAAGCTGTGCCTATCTGGAGCTTTCAAAGAAATCATGTTTGAGAAGAATGAAATTTCTAATGCTGAAATGATGAATGGTGTAAACTTTTCAAGACTTTTCATGATGATGGAGCTGAATTGATACTATGGTGATTTAGGAGAAGACCATATTTAAGTGAAAATTAGATTAATGCAATTTTGCTTCAAAAAGAGTCAATCCCTCCTCATTCAACTTCAAAATTTTTCACATCAAAATCCTACCTACCGAAACCCACAGAACAACCCTGAAAAGTCCTTATGATAAACATATGTCCTTTACCCACATCGGGTAGTGATTTAGGGATCTATCAAGCCTATGGTGACCCTTCTATGTGTTTGGATGAGAAAGGCATTGCAAAACAAATTGACATTTGTGTGATAAGAGAAAATTCAAGTGATGTAAGTGTTTTGTGCATGAGAAAATAAATAAAGTGGAAATATATTGAATGATATAAATGAAGAACTTGAAATAATGGTTTTTTATGAGGCATGATATCTTTTGTTTCTTAGTGTGTAATTGTTTGATCTCAATGATATGTGTTTTAAAATTGGTTTTGATTTTACATTGATGTTTACTTGATATGAGGTTTTTCTCAGGAGTGCAAAAAGGGTATGTGTGGGGGAGTTGATAAAACAATATTTTTTTGAATAGTTTATTGATAATAAATTATATAATTTCCTCACATTGTGTTAAATATGTTTAATTAGAAAGTATTTAGGATTAGATCATTCATTTGAATATTGGATGAAAATTCCAGTTTTACACTTTATAGTTCACTGTAGTATTTCGAGGATAAATATTTGTATATATATTATTTGAATTTTATATTTTGTAACAGTGTTCCTAAGGTAATTATCTACAACTTTTATTCGGGACACTAGAGCTACAGAGTGAATTTGGTTGTTGAAAATGGGCCATGAAGTCAAAGTTGGGCTGGACTCGGCAGAATGGACATGGGTTCTGTATTTGAGCATAGAATCTTCATCTGGGCTTCGATTGAGTCCCTATTTTGTGGAAAGCTCGGGGACATGCTTTTGGACAAATCATCCTTCTAGAAGGCTGGTCGATTCACGCGTTTTAGAGGCCAACTATGCGCTGAAACGTGGAATAAAATATTTGGCCGAGTTTTTCATTTCACACTTAAAAGGTTATGAAACCCTAGCCCTCAAAAACTCTATTTAAAGGGGGTTTTATCTCTTTAGGAGGGCTTTTAGAGGCTTTGGGAAGGTGTTTCCAAAATGGTGTCTCTTGGGAGCCCCTCACATCTCATGTAATATGTAATCCTTTTTTCAAACCTCTCTTCCAAAAAGGCTCTCCTCTCCCACCTCTTCTTTGTATTTGTTTTATTTCATGTTTGTTTCTTGAATTTTTCTTCAAATAATATTCTATGTTCTTCCATTTTATTATTATCTTAATATTCTTAATTGGGATGGAATCAAGAATGGAGACAAGATTGGGTTCTACCCTTTCAATCCTTTGTTTATGCAAAACGTCTCCACGATAACTACACTGCCCATGGAAGAGTAATTCTTTTTAGTAATCGATCGACCTCTATCCTTCTTCATTTAATTATTTTTAATCATTGAAATACTGTAATTCACTTAATATGATCCAAGAATTGTGTTTTAAACTTTAAGAAACTAAGAAATCAATTTAACAATTAACACAAAACATGTGAGGTCGGGAATTGTGTAAATTGTGAGAGCGCGATCTTAATCGGTAATACAAGACCATATAGGATAAATTTGTAGAGTTCAAATATAATCTATAAAAACAATTCATCCTCATTTCCATAATTTATATGTGCTCTAATTAATCACATACCATAATCTAACCTTAGTATAACAATCAAAGTAGGGTGCTGCGATTGCGTGTTCTGAAGCTATCCTAGGGTTTAAGTATTTTCATCTTTGTGGTTAAGTTAACTCTCGTAGGGTTTGAAGGATAACAAATTAGGGGATCATAATTAAGTTTATATTGATTTAATCGATAATGATTAATAATTGAATGAATAGTTAGAGTTAGATCGATTATTCCTTTTAAAATATTTTCTAAAAAAACATCTTTTTGTTGTGTCATTTTAATCGAACATCATTTCAAAACTAAAAACAAAAAAATAATACAATCTTCTTCCAGAAAACTTCTTCTAGATTCATAAAATATAACCAACCCCCATACTTTAAGGTAGTGTTTTTGTTCTCTTTTATTTAATTTTTAGAATACCTTTAAAAAGTTGTTTTAAATCTACATCCTCCATCGAGAGACGACCTTGGTCAGCCACTCTGCTGCAACTAAGTACCCCAAAATCATTAATCATTTGAGGGAGCCTACGATAGTGCTCTTTCATGTACCACCCAAATGTTGGTCCCCATAGTGACTATACAAAAAACCATATTTTCACTACCTCTTTTTGTAAAGGGTTCCCCATCAATGGATCATAGAGGGAAATAAAATGTGTTATGCTTTTCTATGGGTACCCAAATCCGTTGAAAATTTGGAATGTAGGATTCCTAATATTTGATAATGTAATGTTCGGATCCATCCATTCAGGGTAAGTTTTATTATCTAGTTTCACCAACACATATTATTCCACTATGTATTCCAATTCAGACATTAGTGACTCAATATTATTAATAATCCCATGAAAAATGTGTGGTTGATTAGGATCTTGGATAGCGTAAGCGACCTGTAGTGCCATCTATGGAATTATTGTTGGTACCTATCATAGGTAACCTATATGGGAATGTCTATAAGTATGTTCCTTGCTATATTCTCTCTATATACACAATGGGGGGAACTGTCAATCTGGTGTTGTGTGGTCCATGTATATTGGAGGTTAGTATCCCATGTCTAGTGGATATTCCAGATCTTCTTCAGTTACTATAGAAAACCCTCTTTATTGGTGTGCCACAACTGGGAGTTTGATTTTAAGATCTTCTTGCAGATCATATCTAGCAGGAAGGTTGCCTCAAATTTTTTCTACATTGAATATTATAAATTCAATCATCTCTTACTATTTATTATAAAAAAATACTAAATTTAAATGGGGACAACCTATCTAGGAGTTAGGTGAGCCACAATCTTACCAATTATGGTTTCCCTATTGAGAGGACTTTGATGAGGTAATTCCAGCTTGTTTGATGGAATACCAAAATTCAAATAAATCCTACGGTTCTGGGTTTTCACACCAATTTACATTTGTTCAATGTGAATCATATTATGAATTGAAACATTATCCTCTTGTTCCTTTATATTTGACTCATATTTTGTAGGATCTATATGGGTGGTGTTGTTGAGATTCATTGATGCGTATGACATTTCAACCTTTTCATCAACATGTTTTCAATATTTCCATTCCTTATGCCATCTATGATTTTTTTCATCTCCATCGACAGTTCTCTAGGATCCATTGAAAACTTTTTATCAGTATGTTTTCAAGACTTCATTTAAGTATGACCTATAAGATTTATTTTCCACTCCTTTGATGGTTATCTAGGATAAATTTGGAAAAAAAATTCAAATCGAATCTATAGATAGTTTATTCATGTGTTTCCCTAATGAGGGTACCTAATCAAGGGATAAGAAAAACCTGTAGGATTCATTTTGGAGTGATTCACCTATTTGATAGAAGAATTAAATCTAGTAAGTATGAGGTTATTGAGGTAAAAATTTCCACAACCCTAATGGATGGGGCTATTCCCATTCCTTTTATAGAACTCTAAATTATTGGGTTTTTTACTTCTGATATTGTTTTGAAATATCTACCATCACTATAGGCTAGGGATGATTACAGATTTTCATGGCTGATATCTGATTATAATCTTCCATCTAGTAGGAGGTCTCATCAATATTTATAGATTTGTGACACAAAAGTGTATCAATATCCTTATATATTATGTACCAACATCAGTGTGGTTTGGTAGGGGCTTTTTTATCATATTATTGTTTGTGAACAAAGTATATTTTTGAATCTATCCTTATGTTTTGAAATTTCATGTTACTACATTTTGCATGATTTGTTTATTGGGGAGTTTGGTGAAATGTAACACTCAATGTTCACCCAATTATCTGATATGAACACCATATGGTGTATCTATGATCAGTTGTCACAATAATTTTAATGAACTGAGGCATGCAGGTGAAGGTATCCTTACTGCTTTAAAAATTTTGGATATCGTGTAGCCAGGTGTCTGGCCAAGTAAATTTTTAATTACATCCCTTTCATTACCTTGAAATGACTTTGATACTCATCTTAGGGAAAAAATATGATATCCAGTGATGAATAGTGTTCCACATATTGATAGGGATATCATATACACAATCATCATATAATTCCTCAGGAATTCTATATTGATGAGTGGCTAATGTCTAGAACAGAACTGGTATGTAATCTTTATCCATATGTTTCATCATGTTTAGAATGTCTTGTTTGCCTATATTTAAAAGTCACTTTAACCTAGTCCAACCAAATGGGACACTTCCTTGAAGTGTTATCATAGAAAACAAGACGGGTAGGATCTTCCTCTATTATAGAGGAAGGAAGATGGTCCAAGGGTGGTTCGGAGAATGATTTTCACCTTGTAATTTCATCCCAATGATAACTTATATCACTAATCAATTACAAGGAACCATACATGTTTGTACTTATTTTCATATGTTCCATGTGGTTAGAGTACTTTCTCTTCCTTAAATAGACAAGAGGGAGACCCTTTTGACTAAATGAAACACTACTACAGAGAGAAATTTCATAGTGAACGTCATCATGGTGAGGACTACCATTGTTTACAACGGTAATGGGAAGAACCTATTACTACTTGATCTTCTAGACATGTGATGGTATGCAGTGAATCTCATCTGGAGGTGTGATCTCAACATTGATCGGATTATGGGCATGAAACAATCCTTAAAGGTGAAGTGTCTGGGGAGGACCATTGTAATTAATTATAATTCTTTTATAATTTGGTAATGATACAGTAGGATCTTGAGCTGTTATAGATAACATTATAAGGGATTCATTAACTCCATCATTGAGTATATAAGTATCATATATCATATCTTCATTTTATAGTTTCCTCTCTTAATTATTCTTTTTGGATGCCTTCTTTCGAGTGATTAGGGCCACCATACAGGGAATATGGTTTTCATGGTCTTGGAATTGTTCATGCCTTAGAGTGTCCATTTGGAAAAACTAATTCCCTCTAATTTGAACTGTTGAATGTTCCCAATCCATTTTTTATATATCATGGGGGAGATTTCCCTTACCCACAAAGATGGGAGAAATGGAATGTGTCTACTATGGCGTGAATTTCTAATGAGCCACCCCATTTTTGGGGATGGAACTATGAGTATGTCCCTATGAAAATACTATTGTTGTTTCTATGTTGAAATTATAGGTATGTAGAATGTGGGAAAGGATTTCATTCTACCCTTTTACCATTTTGGAGTATGATTGGTGAAATAAGAATCTGGAACAAAGATATATTTACAATCCATATCTGGAGAAGGGGTATGTGCCTTATACGATCCTCCATTTCCAACCAACTGACACTAAGAGAACTCATGTGTGTGGGTATGGAGCTGGTTATTCCTCTTATTTATCACTGGGACTTGGTGACTGACTTCTCTCGATGATTTTTTATCAGAAAGTAGGCCTTCATGATATGTGTGCGAAGGTGTAATCACCGTCTCATGGTTTATCCCTGAATTTGACTAATGGATTTCATTGGACAATTCCAGGAATGGATGATGGATGGATTAAATTATGTGGGTGGGTGTATGTGCCTACTCAAAGCTTGCAACAAAATATTAGTGGTGGACTTCTTTAGACACATCCAAAAGTGGCTGTTGTCAGACTTGGATGGTGTGGTTAAGAGTATGTTCCTTATCTCAATGTGCCATCAGATTTGAATGAAGGTATTTCAAGGATTCTCTTAGGTGAGTGTTATGGATATCTATATATGTGTGAGTAAGTGTATATACCCCCTCATAGTTTTCCACCACATATTATTGGTGGGATTCTCTAGAAGGGGAAAATATGATGACTTGTTCTTTATTTTCTAGTTGTAGCCCCCTTCGGACCTTCTTGTGCACCAAAGTCAATATTTCCTAGAAAAAAATACTAAGGATGACACAACTATCATTTTTACGGTTCCCTAACATACAGTTTTAGTGGAAAAAACTTTTGAATGGATCCCCTTAGATGGACCCATGTGTCTTCAGGAAGAGTTCATATGTGTCCTCGTGATCCACCTACCTATAATAAGATAGGGAATGGTTGGTGTGTTATGAAGTAATATACTAAAATGGTTGAAGATATTGATATGTGTCATCTTCTTCTGAACAACCATTCATCACCGACTGGATGATCAGTTGGGATTTTCATGTTGTAGGGCCTATCAGGCAGCCTCCAAGATTGGGATTTTAGATTTCTAGTGATACTCCCAGACTAGTGCATTCCATACCCAATGATGGTGACACTGGGTTGGTTATGACATTACCTACATGGATAATGACCTCACATGAACAATATCTAGGGTATATGTTTGTGAGATTCAGTGTGATGTGATTTGGATTGAAGGGACATTCTATTGGAAGTTCCAAGAATATAGGTGACAAACACAAATAATAAAAACCCCTAAAAGCATCATCACATTAAATTTAAATATTCATAATTTATTGTGTTTCCCATACCACAATAATTTTGAATTATAATGGGTCCTAACTAGTGGGTGAATCTATTATTTCAGTTAATGATTCACGTCGGGTTCACTATTTTTCATTCATCCCTAAAAATGTTGTCTAGTGATGGAATCCTATTTTTTGTTGTTAGTGTAATAACCATTAGGTAAAACACATATCCACATTCCATTAGGTGGTTTCCAATGGGGTTTATTCATGCATATGGAAGAACCTCATGGTTTTACATCTTTGATGACTTAATAACCATATTTCCAATGGCCGACACTCGATGAGTGGTTTGGATAATGACAATTATGAAATAAAATTGGTCAAGAGGATGGGTGACCAGAATCATCACACACATTTAGGGGAACATAGTACTCTCTTATATGTGTAATATTTATTATGATTCATTCATTTATTCCCATTTATGGTGAGGTCACCCTAGAATTAATAATCAATATTTAACATGTATGGAATTTAGAATCTTCTATATGTATCCATGGTTCTCCAAAAATGGATATTTCTATATGTATTCATGGTTCTCTATCAACAGTTTCCTATGATATACTTTTCATATATTGTCTTCCAATTTATTATTACGATGTTGGTTTTGAGGCACATAATGGGGCGCTCTACAGTGTATCATCATCCAAGGTTATGGGAGTTGTTTTGATGTCATGATCAGAACAATGACTGGGCTTTACACATATCCTTCTAAATTGAATCATAACTTATGTAGTTATGTGCCACTTAATAAGATATGTCATTCCTTTTAAGTTCATGTGATAATGTAAAATCATGGTATTTAATGTCATGAAAACAGGACGTCTCTGTGAAAGGTTCCTAGTCAATGTTTGGTGTGGGACTTATGTCAAAGCGACCCAAGTAACATTGAAGTTATATTTATTCCCAGGTGTTGTGAGACCCTACAGGGAGTGTGTCCCAAACATAATTAGGGTTGATTTTGGGTACTGGGTTAGGTCCTCATGGAGGCTTCCTATATATCTTATTTGGATAAGAATCCAAGACCATGAAGTTTAGTTGTGAGGACTTCCACCATTGGAGGACCTCTGAGGTTTTTCTTATAGGGGAGTATGGAATTTTTATATAACTGAGTTAGAAATAATTATTCAGGTGATTCCCTAACATAAGTTTTTAAGTGACATGGACGGGGCTTATACCAAGTAAGAGGCCCACATGGTGACTGGGTCTTACACTTGGAATGATCCAAATAGGTTGGATTTTGGGAATTATTTCTGAGTAGGATGCCCTAGTGCTGGGATTTTGTGTATACCATGATTACCACCAACCTCTAATACCATGTGAGTCATCCTCGGTTATTGAATTAAGGGGAATCGACAGATCTGGAATACCACATAGTATGCTTTTCCACTGATGGAAGAATGATAGAGACTAAAGGGAAATATAAAAAGGCTTTGAATGTTCCTATCATCCCATTTGTTTTGGTAAATGATATAGTCACATATAACGGTCTATCTAGCTATAAATCGGGAAAGGTGAATAGGAGAAAGAGAGTTTCCTATTGAACAAAAATATTAAAGGCTTACTCCATGAGGGGTTCCCCAGTAAGGGTCTTTGCAGACGTTCTTATCATTTTCAACCTCTAATCCCACATGAGTCGTGATTAAATTTGATAAACAAGAGGAAGCAGAAGAAATATAAAAATGCATCATCCGTCTACAACTACTGGAAGAGGGTGTGTAAATGGGAGAATAATAAGTTGTTGTGATATGCCCCTTCCCTTCAGTCGTTGTACCCATTAATGGATAATGATGAATGAATGAAGAGGGATATGTCTAACAAGAAATTATTGGGGGAATACACTATGAGTGATTCCCTTATTGTTTGTGATTACTTGGATGTCTTGTTCATCACCAATCTCCATGTTCATGCGATTCATTCTCAATGCAGGGAACAGTAGGAAGTGGAAGATCCATCAAACCACACTATCCTTCTCTCAATGGTGGATGGGGTTGGGAGATGGGGAGAATAATTAATAGATATATTGTGCCCCTTACCTCCAATTTTTCACCGCTTTCATTGAGAAGTAGGATGGAATGGAGTAGGAGAGGTCCTCCAAGAGAAAATAGGGGCTTACTTGATGTTGGATTCCCTAGAAATAGTTCTTCGGTAAGAGAGGTGGATAAGAAACAATCCCTAAAATTGGAAGGCTAGTGTGGACCTTTCCTTCCCAATTAGAGCAATTGGTCACTGTTCTCATAGATGATGAGGGAAGGAAAATTCCATAACCCATATGTCCAATATCTAGAGATCCATGACACCACACCTAGGGTTGGGGTCCTTGTGATCGAGGGAGTTCATACTCACATGCTCCTTGAGGACTGTACCCATCAGGTAATACTAGTGTTGGACACCTCTGACAGAAGGAATGAATACATAAATGGGAGACATGTTGGTGAACCTATTTATATGGGTTTTCAAGTCTAAGTGATTTTGTGGAGTTAACATTTTAGTCCCTCTAAAATATGGGATCCAAAGAAAGATAGGACCTACCATTAGTGTCTTGGAATGTTGAAATAGGACTGGTTAGCACAAGGTAGAGGCTAGTCAAGCCAATGTGTTATCGTATAGGGTAGACCAATATAGATTGGAAGCTTCATGCAGTTAGGATTGTGCATGCTAATGGTTTTTTGGGAGACGAACCATCTAAGAAGAAACACATGGGATAGATTTTATTCAATGTTTCAATGGCTTCCATAGGTTTTCCCAGAAGTATCTCACACCAGTTGCTTGTTATGGAAGGGGATCTCATGAAAGTGTTCATTAATTATGGGTGAAAGGGTTCTTCATATAGGAGTTATGTTTTTTAAAACCTGGGTAGAATTTTGTTCCAATACCCCTCTTTATTCCCCCATCTCTATGTTTTTGTAGGGCTACCTGGAAGGTTCTTGGGGGCCTTGTAAAAGGACTTGGGTAAGGAGAGTGTCAGGATTTCTTATGGATTTTCCATCCATGAAAATGGAGTTCCCTAGGGACATATTTATAAACCAATGTTGGACCATAGGTGAAGGTGTTATCTTGTGCAACTCTGTCGTATAAGAAAATTCATAGGTTCGTTATGTGGTGCCACTGGGTGACATGACTTTCTAGTCATGCACTACAATACAAGATATGAAGATACCATATGTGTTGATTCTTCTTTGGGGTACCTTCATGAAGCAGATTTGGAAAAGAGGTGTGTCCTTTGGAATTATTATCTTATATTCTTTTCTTCCCCTTATTTTATTTTTATGTAATTCCTTTTCATCCATGTGAAAAAATTTTGTGTCAACACTTTCCAATGTAATAAATTTAGGTAATGGCTCTAGTCATCTAGGGTTAGGGAATTACATATTTTCTATCATGAAGTCAAATAACTGAATACTTCTCAGACCCCCCCCCCAGAGAATTTTTGAACATAAATTTTCTACATTATAAGAAGAAGAAAAATGAATAATATATGAATAGAAAAAAGTGGATCTTATTGTCCCTTAATGTTAACAGTAATGTTATGATGGTTTCTCAACCATTTTTTCCACTTTATCTAGTTTTTATGCTTTCACATCTGATTTTGAAATATTATTTGGACATTAGTAGCATATATCTCATCAAAACTACCATGTTTTATGTGAGATTGTTCTTCTCTCCATATCCATAAAATCATATTATACTCCTGATGAAATCATCATTATCTTCCTGGCTTCTCCTTTTGCCAGTAATATGGTTAAATAGCATCTTTAATTATTTACAATTTTATTAATTGTCTCACTTAAAACTTATTTACCATAAGAGTTTTCATTTGTTGACAACCTATCATGATATTCATTTTAATAATTTTGAATCATCTTTTTTTTCATTGATATTTATTTTTTCACTGTGATTTTTTTAAAATTTATTTCTTGTTCTAAATACACTAAAAAATCCCAAATATGTATTTTCAAATGTTGAAATTTTGTTTATAGTGTACTCATGGATTCACATGAGTTCATTTCATCACATATTTCTTCTATGATGTATCACTACTTCTTATTTTCTTATACTTATTGTACATACATTTTTTCATGATATTTTATATGTATTGTGTCCAATGATGAATTTTTCTAAACCTTTGTGGGTGTAATATGATTTGAAACCTTATTTTATATTTATTCCAAAGGATAAATAAAAATTATCAATTTGGTATTCTCTTCCCGTTAGTTCTTGACACTTGTTGAGATTTAAATGCATCAATTTTTACCTCCTTTATTGAAATCCTCAAAGATATAATCCTGAATGTCAAATATATTTCAACCTCACATATTTTTATTATTATTTGATTATTGTATATTATTAATTTGATTTATCCCAAATTTTATATAAATTATTTATGTTGTAATATTTTAAGGATTATACAAACAATCAAATTAAGAATTCCTAAACCTTTTGTAGAACCAACATTGGACTGCATTCCCTGATATTCTTTTATCTTCTATATAAAGTGAAGAATTTTCAAAATTATCAGTAAACAATTTTTGGGTCTTCTTCCACACATCTTGGGATGCTTTTGGGGAACCATAACAAATTCATATTCTTATATACACCATCGACATGGTGGTTGGATCATCTTAATTACTCTTTATCCATATTTTTATGGAATTTTTATTTAGACCGGTAATTATTATAGAAATAGATTTAGTATGAAAATTACATTTAAGTAAAAATGGTTACTATTTATTCACATATAATTGAGATATGTCATTATAATATTTAATGATCCTCTTTAAAAATAGTTAAAGTATTATTTTTCATTATTCTCCAAAGAACATTTTGTCGTGTAAGAAACCTAATTCATTGATTGTGAAGTCTCGACATGATTTTTTAATATTTTACAGTTTGATTTATAATAAAAGACATATCATACTAATGGAATTATTTTTATATTCAGTAAAGGATATTTTTCCTAACAATAATTTTTCATATTATCAACATTCACTTCATGCAATGAATCATTTTCTTGTAACAGTTAGCCAAGAACATTAATCATCTTAGATTTGATATCCAAATGAGCATTTTTAAAATCAATGTAATTTTTTATTTTTTATTCCATAGAATGGATCATATGAATATTATATTCTTGTAACATAGTCTTTTACTTCACTAAAATGTTATTATCTTCAAATATGAATGTTTTTTCTTCATGTTGAACATATCAGACCTTCATGGAAATTTGTGTAATATTTCAAGATAATGGATTAAATAACTTAAAACGTTTTTAAAAATGATAATATCATTAACATTCCTTTTCAATTCATATTCAATTAATGAAATATTTTCAATTCAAAGAGTCATATATTATTCTTTTATTTCAACGAGGTATGTGAGATAATTTCAACTATTTAATTTCTTACCTAGTACATCCTTTATCATATTAATTTCATCATTAATATATGAATTATCATAATGAATGTCCTTGATAAAAAATTATATATTAAACCACTTTATTAGTAACATCTACCGTATAAAATTTATATTGAGAGTATATTTTTTCAATGATTTTGATAAACTCGTCTTCCACAATCTCCCCACAACTTGAGCTTGTTTCTTCAAAAGGAGCATTGTCAACTTATTCGAAAAAATTGAACTGATTATTTGATTATTTCATTGAGATTTTACAAAATATATTTTCTTACCAATTATTATTATTTTTTGGATTCTTGGAAGTGACCTTTATATATTATTTAATAGGATTTGAGACAAGTTATTCGAACTCAGGGATTTTGGAATCAACTTCATGTCTATACTTTATATAAACCTTGTAAAAAAATAAAAAAATATTTGATCCAATTAGAGGCATACCAGAACATTTGTACCACTTTTAGTGCCATCATGGATCATGTAGGGAAACTAAGACATGATTAGGCCAGTGTACAGAACTTTTACTGAGTTTACATGTTTCTTTAAAATATATCATATTATTCTCAATCCTTTTCAATAGATAAGAAGAATGTATTTTATGTGCACTCTCGATAATAACATATATATATATATATAACATATAATGAATTAAATATTATCAAAAAAAATTTTACAAGGCTTAGTCTCGATGTGATAATATACTCATTATCATGATCAACATATGTTTTTTGATGGACCTTCTAATATATATAATGTGAAGTGATTACAACTGATGTATAATTTTCACACAAGTTTTTGGTAGGTATCAACCACTTAACAAATATGGGATTATTTATTATAGTACAAATATTTCTTCAATATTATTATTTATACAAGTAAAACCATTTATTTAATTGAATTTTTTATATAGGTACCACTAATTTATAATAGGTTCATATCCTCCAATGAACATGGATTTGACTTCCATTAGATTATGATGTTGTAATATATTAGACTAGTCCATTAATAAGTCTGAAATCACTAATCTATTTTGATATCAGTATAGTAATCATTTACCACCTTCTTGTTGAATATCATGGGTTAGTATTCATCTTTCCTTTATAATAAAATGTGACATGCTTCTTAGTGATTATATTTCACATAGTAAAAAAGTTCTCCCAAAATATCTCACATTTCTTCTCTCTCTATTTTTATCATATTCATCTTATATGAAAAGAAAAATGCACAAATATATTATTCTTTTTCTTATTCTTTTTATTCTTCTTGTGTAAATGGATATACACATTACTTTTTTATCTTTTAATCCTATTCTTTATTCTTTATTCATATCATAACAAGATGCACTAGATATATTTTTCTTTATTCAATTATGTATATTGAATATAAATAATCAAAGTCACAATCAGTCCATTCATTCATGATACCATAAAATATTTCCTTGAGAATCTATATAAGATCAAAACAATTTCCCACTCCGAGCATCATTGGTTGTATAGAAATATTTTTCCACACATAAAACAATATTATTCAGGTGATGTCCCAATTATTCCATGATTTATTAATTTTATAAATAAGACATTTATTTTCCTTCATTCAAAATACGAATACCTAAATGTTTTTGGGTATTATCACTCTTCATTTATATTTTATAATAACTGAGAAATTATATCCTTACATTGAATACCCCGTAATTTTATGGGTATTCGAAATAATAATATAAAACATTCAAAATACTGAATTCTTTCAATGAAATCTAATTTAATCTATATTTAAATACATACATCATCTGGTTCGTGTATGTTTGGCATTTCATTTAAAATGCCTAGAAGACTTGGGATTTCCATTTTAATACTTCGTAAACATAAATTTCATATGCACTAAATTTCTCCACAAAACCTTCTTTGAAATTTCATTCTATATATATAGGCAAGTTAAAATACAAATATATCATATTGTGTTCAGAAAAATAGTTCATTACTCAAATATTTTATAACATCCAAACATATGGATTTGATTCTATCATTTTTTGGTTTTTTATTGACTATAGTTCGAATGAATGATAATCACACGAATAAATCTCTTATGTTGATTCAGACTCCATATTAGTTATATATCAAAGTATAATGTCGTAGTCATTGAAATATGATTTCTTAATGAACAAGGCTCAGTATGATCACCAATCAAATATCCCAGATCATTATTTTCTACGAGAAATATAGATACTTTTTTAGTGAAAATTCATAAGCATCTTTTACTGTGAAAAATCGTAGTAGCTCCTCCCATTATCAATGACAATGATATCACCTCTAATCATCATGTTAAATTATCTTATAGTCATGTGTTATAATATCCTACCTTTGGAATTTATGGTATCACCTCCTTGCAACTGATGAATAAACATCCTTGAAACTTGTGGTATTACCTCTATGAAATTGAAGGTTGAACCTTCATGAATCTGATGATAAAACCTCTTTTCAACTGAAGTAATAATATTTATTTCTTCTATACTATGTCCTTTTACCCATATGTGATCTAAAAGAGTTTCGAGTTATCCATATGTTATTTTTATGTACCCTTACATAGCCTTCATCTACACAAATGCATCATTTCAGATTTATTGGTTACCCTTATGCAAGAAACATTACATTCAATGATTACACTTATGCAAGATTCTAGTGCCCTTATTTGGGAAATTTGTTACCTTTATGTGATCCATGAAACAGGATGGTACCCTTTTGTGAGATTCCATGTCCCCTTACAAAATTTATGAGTACCCTTTTGTGTTGTTAATGTTAACTCGATGACCTAATGAATCCTTTTTATTACCCTTAAGCATGTAGTATAAATCATAACATACATTTATCTATGTGACCAGATTTATGCATGTGTTGTTAATATAATTTTTTATATACCATTACATAAGATATATAAAGTTATGTCTATTATTACTCAATAAGCCAATTTAACATAAAATCCTCCATCAAATGTTTCATGAAAAATACAATCATATTTAACATTCCCCACACAATTAAAACATCTTCATTAAACACCCATGAATCTTATTTAATGTGATTGGGATATCCAACAACCTCCAATATGTTTAATAACATATTGTAATCACTTATATATTCATTAATTATTTCATGAAAATAAATTAAAAATACACTCAGTTGACTCAACAGACAAAATTATTTTTAAAATGGTCTTGGTTGGCTTATGAATATAAAGAGAAAACGAGTTAATTTACATGGAATATGTTAAAACATGAATGATAATTATGTATGAATCTAAGTAATATATGTTATTTCCATGTTCATCATTATTTAAAAAATATATAGAATGATAAATTTTAAAATAAAACATAAATAATCATTTTCAAACTCAATGAAAATCATATATAAAAACGGATTTTAAAAGAATAATATATTTTAAAAGTACGAGGGGTAAAGAGGGTTTGTTTTCTAGAAGTAATAATGTAAAATTTTGAATATTGTTTTGAAGCTTTGAATTAGGAATTTTTTAACAGCTCCCCTTATACATAAAAATTATAATTTAATCCTCTTCTACCATCTTTTAAATTATAATTTATTTTCAAAATTTATTCTCTTGAAAAACGTTTCAGTTTTGATGATTTATTAAAAATAGTGAATTTCAAAATGTGATTTAAAATAATCAAATTTAAACATGAATCATCTATTATACAAAAAATTATATTATTAATAAATCCATAAAATATCATTCAAATCAAATAATATTTTCAAATTAATTCTCATAAATGTAAATTTAATTTTTTAAATGGATGAGTAGATAATATTAATATAGAACATTTATAGAAACATTTCCCTTATCTAAAACTACTACTCGAGTCATACTAAACTTATATTGCATAACAAACTCTCTGAAAGTAACTACTACACTCACTTCTCTTCATCACTGTCTATCTCACAATACGACTACATTTAATGTATTTTTCTTATGATGAAGAAAAACCACATTCTAGGAAAGCCTGGGTAGACTGAGTTCCTTTATATATCATTTTAAAACTTAGTTATATATATATTATTACATGATGATTATTATTTTTGAAATGAGAAAACAACCATACATTAAAATTTCCAATTTTTTCTACTATTCTAAATACTAAAGCATATATCATTTTTTACGTCATTCTATCATCCTCCCAAAGAAAAGAGTGTATATATTACATATATATATATATATATAACCTACCATCATCCTTGAAATAGTTGAAAGTAGGGGAATAAAAAAAATCCCATTTCATTGGTTAGCATTAATCAAATGGTCATATGATCCTTGAAGGATACAACTGCCTTATCATATATATAAATACATAAGAGTGTGTCTATATAGATATATATAAATAGAAAATGCCTTTTATAATCTCAGTTGTAGATCAAAGATGATGGTTGGTAGTGGTTTGTTCATGAGAACGCGTGCGTATATGTTGATGGAAAAGGCAGTTGTAGGTATAGAATGTGTGGAGGATGAAGAACATAACAATATGAAATACATTTTATTTTGAAGGGGTACATTAATTTTAAATCTAATGAATAGTAATTATGGGATGACATCCAACATGAGACTTTCCATTGTTCAATATATCACTTATTAGACACAACATGGCACCATCAGACATCAAATTCATCTTACTACTGATGTTCACCTAAGGCTTCAAGTTTCGACCCGCATGTGGGATGAAAAATTCCACTTCCACTTAGCATCCATTGATCCATAATCACCCTCAATTTCAACTCATGTTAATCATTCTTGACCTATATTTATTTCTAAAACATTCATCTACTATTTCACCAGTCTCTAGGTCAATAATTCATCTCCCCCTAGTTGTTAAAGTTACACTTTATAAAGGCTTAGGGTGTTTGTATATTTCATTAATTAATACTATGTATATATAAAAATTGATCATTAAAATACTCTGTATCTATTATCTAATTATAATTTTACAAATTATAATTTTATTATCTATTTATAACCCAACACACATTAAAATTATTATAATATTTTTATTATTATTATATACATTATATTTATTAGTATTTTATATTTCATTATAATTTATTAAAGTTAATTTCAAATTAATATACTATGACTATTATTATATTTCTAAAAATAATTTATTTATTTTAAATAAATCTAACCTATATATGAATATATATTTTATTATTATTTAATTTACCATATGTTCTAAATCAAATAACAATATATTATATCATTAAATAAATTCCAATATAGTTCAAATTATATATTTTAAAATGAAAACATATTAATTATGATTTTATGAAAATTATTTCTGAAATGAAAAATTTAAAGATAATGCGGTGAATTTTTTTTATTCAATTTAATCTTTATATTATCTTCTATATAATTCCATTAATATAAATTTCCATTTCAATTCAATATTTTACCAAATGTACTAAATTTAATATTAATATTAAAATTTATATTAATAATTAAATATAATCGTGTGTATCTTATATATATATCATTATTTTAATCTTACAATTTTTATGTAATAATATTTATATTTCTCATATTTTATTTCATAATAAATATTATTTTACATATAAATTCATCAATTATAATTAAATATATTATTTTCAAATTACTAAGGTTCGCCAAAATTATATTCATATTATTTCATGGAAAATAAAAATATATATAACTAGATTGATATTTTTATATTATGAATATTTTAAATTATTTCCATTCATATATTATCTCTTTTGAAAATATTCCATAGCGATCTTCTTAAGAACTCTTTATAATGATCATATCGAATTTGTTAAATAATAATGAATCCAATCATCTTACATAATTATAATATAAGATTCATATATTTCTATGTGCCCATATAAATTATATAGCCATCATTAGTCAGATTTTATAAATTTATTATCATGACAAGTCATTCTTTGGTCATGTTGTTTTATTTATTATTTTCATTTAATGAACCATTATTCTTTTTATAATCCTTTGTACTACTATATTAACATATTTTTAGATACTAAATTATTCTAATGATGAGATATTATTCACCTTAACATGTACTAATTTATATTTATCAAGAATAAATCTATTAGAATAATATTTATTTTTGAAAAATTAATACTAAAATCATCTAGAGTTACATTCTCCCCTTAATCAATAAATTATATCATCATAATTTTAGTTTTTCTCACTATGGGATGCATAAATGTGTGTTTTAAACAATATAATTCTATAGTTATCAAACTTACATGATGAATAATATCTATTTTATTATAATATACCATTATATTCATTTTTCTTTTTTCATTTTCACTAAATATACTTCCTTACTTATAGAACTAAAGAATTTATAAAATCATTCGTATCATAGCTTCAGTTTCTCTCCTTGGTTCTTTAAAAAAATCAAAATTTATATCGTAATTATTGATAATCATGTTAATATAAAAACAAAACATAACTGTATTGTTTATTCGAACTTAATTTCAATCCAAAATACCTTAAATAACTTTAAAATATAATAAAAAAATCCTGAAAACTATACATAATTATTCTTTTGAAGACAAGGTCTGTCTAAAATTTATATTGTTCAAAATACCTTAAATTACATAAAATTTAAATCTTGAAATCCTCTAAATGAATTAACAATTAGTATATTATTCTTGACTAATGACATCCTAATATCTAAAGTGATATAATATGTTTCATTCATAAAATTTGTGACACCCCAAATCAACATCCCCATGTTTGGTTCTAAAAACACATTTTTTATCTTTTTTATAATGGAGTTGGTATTAAATTTTGTGAACCAATTTTAAAAATATACAATTAAACATAAATTCTAAATTTTGGGTCACATCATATCAAAATATATTTTTATTTCAAGAGTTTTATTGAATTAGGATCTTGAATAATTATCAATTACATATTATTTCATTTTGATCTGTGTTTTACTATTATAAAAATTTCACAAATATTTTTCCAAAATAACTCATTTAATTAAATACCTAAATTCATAATAATTCATAGTAATTGATAATTTATATTGAAAACATTTATGTAAATATTTTGTGATCATAATAAAACATGGTAATGGTTTTCAAAATAGTTTATGAAATCACCATTTAAAAATAATTGAAAAATGCTTAAAAATGTTATATTTAAAAAAACATTGAACATAAAAAATGTCATTAATATCATTTAGGGTTTTCAGAAAACAATCATAAAAAGGAAATCATTCAAATAAGATTCATTAAGATGGAAAGAAATTTTTAACACTTGTCTCTTTTGAATAAAAACCCGTTCAAATATTATAGAAATTAAAAATCCATTTAAACATAATTTAATAAAATGTCAAAAACCCATTTATTTAAAAAAATCTATATCCTTCATAATCCAAATTTTAAAATAAGTAGTTTACATTTATTAAATCACACTATTTTATTTTAAATATAAATTAATGGAATCAAATTATTTCAAAAATCATAGAGAAATCCATGAGGCCACCTAAAATATTTAAGAGATATATAAAATGTGTTCATCATATTTTTAATAATTTCCCTTATGCTTTGGGTTTACTCCATATCACTTGTTATCTTTTACAATACCAAAGTGATAATTTCCGTTAAAAAAATAGTTTCATTCATTTGTCATTATAATTCCATTAAAACATTTATTTTTAAAATCAATAAGGATTAATTTCTAATAAAAATATCAATAGATAGGAAACTTTCTTACAAAATTAATGGGTCATAAACTAAAAAAAACAATAAATACTATATTTGTAATGAAAATAAATTTTGACCTGATGTAATTGAAAATTTATAGAAAAATACATTAAATACATATTTTAAATTTGAACTTAAATGAAATTCATTTCAAAATTACCATGGTTGGTCCATGTATATAAAAATAAAATTTGTTATTTTCCACATAATATTGTAAAACATGAATGATAATTATGAATGAATATGATGAAGAGAAGTTATTTTCAGGTAATGAATGATTTTAAAATTATAAAGATAATGTGAGTTTTAAAAATAAAATATAAAATGATAATTTTCAAACTTCTTAAAATAATTATAGAAATATTATTATAAAATATTATTTTATTTTTAAAATACCATAGGTAAATATGTTTTGTTTTATGGATATCAAAATAGAAAAATTAGAGGGATTTTTTTGAATCTTTTAACTATGAATGGTTAAATAATCCCTCTTACAGACAAAAATTCAACATTTAAATCTTCAAAATTATTTGGAATTAAAATTTATTTTTAAAAACAATTCACATAAAAATGGATATTTTGAAAGATTTAAAAAAATTGAAACATTGAAAATATTCTTTGAAACTTTTGAATGGAAACTTGTAACATCATTTACACATAAAATAAAAATTTTAAAAACTCTTTAAAAATTATATTAAGAGGAGAATTTATTTAATATGATTCCCTTTAAAAGTAAATGTAAATTTTCTAAAATGGAGGATGAGGGACAATAAAAACATAAATTAACAAAACACATTCTCATTACATGATACCGCCAATGGAAACATACTAAACTTTTGTTTGAGAACTCCCTTTATGAAAGTAACTCCTACACATAGTCATAATTCTATCTCTCTCTCTATCTCCCTTTATCTATCCATCTCTATCTCTCTATTTATAACTATAATAAATGATCATACTTCTATAAAACCCTGAAGAGGATGCATTCCTTTATATAGCTGTCCCACACATTTTAATTTATATATTATTATTAAATAATTATTATTTTATTAATGTGATTACCTTCATATAGGGAATCTCTTTTAATGATTAGTAGTATTCTAATCACTCAATAATATATTTTAATTTTCTTCATACTATATTCCTTTCAAATATTAGCTATTATATATACATATATTTAATTATCTATATAAACTACCTTCGAACATGCAATAGTTTCATGATAGAGGAGACATTGAAATCACATGACGTTGGTTAGAATTCATCTAATTCATCCCATGATCTTGAGAGGATCACAATGCCAAAACTTATATATATCATGGAAATACTCTTCTATGGGTTCCTTCAAAGAAGACGGTGGCTCGATTTAGTTATATGGTATGGTTGAATTCCATCGATGATTTCCCATATTAACTCAATACATATCAATATATACATATATATTTATATAATCATAAAATAACCACTACTTTCTTGACTAGAGGTTAAATAATAAGGGTTGAAGTGGTTTTTTTATGTGTGCATGAAGGTTGAAGAAAATAGAAGTTGCAGGTTGTTTATGCACGGAGGAGGATGAAGATGATAATGGGGTGTGGGTTTCATATTAAGTGCATGCAACATTTTTAAATATGGATGGGTCATTAACTTCATACATCCTTTTTAGTTCATGATAAAATAGGCTTTTTACACTATTTTAGTCTTTCGGTCGATGATTCTCTAGCTCTTAATTATTTGTCCTAATATCTCAATGGGATTAGAGATATAGAGGGAGACATGATTAGTAAATCTTTATATACTCAAGCAATGGTAGGACATCCTACTCTAATTATACATGAATCATTCAAGTACTAATTGGATTCAAAGGATACATATCCAATTTTAGCAATCTCGATTGTTGGATCTTCTGTTGTGGATATGTGGTATTTGGAAGATTTCCATATTCTCAGTTTGACATCATGAAATATTAAGATAAAAGGTGATAATGAATTTTAAAAATCCAATAACAGTCATATTGTTGATATATTGAATAATCTATGGAATTCCATTATTACGCATAAATTATTTCATCCTTTTGAATTTATTAATAGTTTTCAAGATATCATAAATCGATTATTGGTGATTTCATGACTCATGTATGGAATTAAATTAGATGCTTGAATTTGTTTTTCTGGAAAACAAATTAGTTGGGGAATTTATTCTTATATTATAATCAGGATTAAAATTGAGGTAGGTGTTATATGGATCCTAACCTTACCCATGTTATTTATTTTATAAACCTTTAATGTATTTTTTGTTTTCTATTTTTTTTTTGGAATTCTTTCCACATATGACCTATTTATCTAATTTGTGTCTTTCTGTTTTAATAAAAGTGACTGGACAACTGTGCCTCATCAAAAACCTATCTAAAAACCTACATTCAAATTAAAAAAACTCTTTACAATTATATTATACATTATATTAAATAATATTTTGTATTTCATGATACTTTATTAAAATGTGTTCCAAATTACTGTACTATGATAAATACTATACTAAATTTAATAATACATTTATTCTAAATTAATATTTCATTTACCATAAGTTCAAAACTAATTTACTTTATATAAACTAATTAAATAAATTCTTATAGTTTTTAATGTATATATAATGAAATGTATACATATTAAGTATGATTTTATGCGAATTATTTGTTGAATGCTAAAATTAAAATTAAAGTATTGAATGTTTCAAATCGATTTAATCCCTATCATATCATCAATGAAATTACATTATTATATATATTTGTTTAAATTTGTTATTTTATAAATAATAATAATGAATAAATTACTATTAAAATATATAACTATAATTAAATATAAATATTTCAATCTAATATAACATTATTAATTTTAATCTAATACACTATATGTTCTCATATTTATATTTCTGAAATTGTGCTTAAAACTAAATATTATTTTACAGTTAAATTTTAATGTTATAAATAAATATATTAATCATAAAATAAAATGATTAACCTATAATTATATTCATATTATTTCATGTAAAATAAATTAAAATATAGTTAAGTTAATATTATTCCAAATAGTATGTTTTTAGAATATGAATATTTTAAAGTAATATATTCCATATTGTATCTCATCTGAAAGGATTCTATGGTTATATTATTAGAAGGTATTTAAAGCAATCATATCCCATTATTTTAATACCAAACACATCAAATATTCTAATTGGATTCTAAAAAAATTGATTCATATTATTTTATTTGTCTGTATAATTTCTATAATTTTCATTTGTGGGATTTTTTACATGGATGATCTTGAAAAGATGTCCATCGGTAGCCTTGTTTTTTAATTATTTTCAATTATTTCCCCATTATTCATTTTTTATCAAATTTTATATTATATACCCATATCATTAGATATTAGTGGATTTTAAAAATATTAAATGATTCTATTTATTCTCTTTTACTTTATTCAATAATCAATCAATTAGAATAATATTAATTTACAGGGAACACAATACTAAAATCTCAGGGTGTTACAATGACACCACTCATTGAGAACCTTGTATGTGCCAATCGTTAACAATGAATCCACAATATTCACTACCACAAATGTCACTTTAAACAGCATTGAGTTCTAGCAGCACTAAATAGAAAGTGTGGATAAGAGTGTAACGTTTATCAAAGCGAGAAAAAATTGCTGATAAAGGTAACATTTATCATATCTAAAATGAGTTGATAAAAGTTCAACTTTTATCAGTGCTTGTTTAATTCTGATAAAGGCGAATCTTTATCAACTCTGTTTTTAATACCAAAAAATTTATATACAAAAATTATTAATAAATATATATCACATTTATATTAAAAAGTTAATTTATATATATATACATTAATTACCAAATGAATGTGTATAATTAATATACATATGACATATTAATATATATTATTTAATAATTCAAAAAAATCTACAAATATAAATGATACCTTTTTAATATCTTATATTTGAACTTAAATTTTAATATTGATACCAATGTGCATATATGTGTCTCTATTATGTTGTTATATGTTTGTTTTTTGTGAATGTGTGGATATGGATATTGTATGTGTAGAAATATATGTATGTCTGTGTATATAGATACACATGTTCATGGAATGTACATACATATAACATGTGTACATGTGTATGTGTGGAATGTACATAAATAGTTAATTATAAAATTATATATATATATATTATTAATATATATTTATATATTTATATTTATAAATCTATATATGCATGAAAAAAATAAATATATTTAATATATTTATAATTATATATATTTGTATATTGATATATATATATATATAATTATACAAAAATAAATAATTATATACATATATTTAAAAATATATTTATTTATAATTAGAAATATATATATATATATATATATTATATATACTTATATATTAATAAATACATATATTTATATTACAATATTTTTCATTATATAAATGTATTAAATATCAATGTATATTTATTATTTGAATTATAAATAAAATAAAATATACTTAAAAAATTATAAAATTATAGTAAGTATATTTACGTAATATATATTTATTAAATTTATAATTATGATAGGACGAGGTGTTGCTAGGATGGGATCAATCCAATAGAAATACTAAAGGTCTATATGGTTCTTTTAATTTTAGGGATTTACTACGCTATCTGGGATTCTATCTCATGTTGTGAAGGGGTTCTCAAGAAAATCACACGACGCCAAAATTGGATTGAAGTTCTACTAGGATCCCCTTTATTAAAAAGGTAAGATTATGTGTTTTTATTTATCTGATACTAAATTCCAACTCATGTTCGTTGGTTCCCATTATAGACTCCACCCCTAGAAGATTTCTTAGAAAGGGGGCTTCGGCTCATGTGTAAGTGAATTAATAGATATCCTTAATTTCAAGGATTATTCATCCCTGGTTTGATAATCCCCTGAATCATGATGATTATATTTGGAGATTCTCTTATGTCTAGGGTTTCTCGGATTGGAGTTGTGTCTCACCCACTCATTGTTTCATTCACTGAGTTTTTTCATTACATGAATCCATGATACGTGCCTTGATCTTTGATCTAGTGTTCCTTAAACCTAGATCGTTGCATCTACATGAGTGGTCTTTGGACATAAATGCCTCGAAATCAAGGAATACGTTTCCCAGATATGGGTTACATTTCACTGTCTTAATTGGTTACTATGGAACCTGAAAATTTTTCATGATATTTCAATGGACATTAGAGCTCATATCTTCCTTGATAAGGAAACAGAGCATGTCCACTTTATCAACTATTCTACGATTTTTATTTATGTTGATCTAAACTCCACCCTCGTTGAAAACACTATACAATCCACCCCTGCAAATGATATTCTCATCAGTTTAATGTTTGATAAGTGTCTGAAGTTCTGTATGGCTTATATGGTTGTTGGTTACACTTTGGAGGATTTCTATAAGAAAACCTTGTGTGAGGATTGTGCTGTGAAGGGATATTGGGCTAAGCTGTACAGCAAGAGGGAAATAGGAATGCTATGATATATCCTAATCCATCAGATGTTGGGTACTCTACTATCAATAATTCCTTTTAGATGTATGGTGTAAATCCTCATCTCAAGTCTATGTGTGGCCTTCTTTTTATAGATTAACCATGTCTTCAAAAAAGGTTTTTTTCACGTAGTAAATCTGATAAATCATGGGAAGATGTAGCAGAGTATTATGTTGGCCCTATTCAATCACCCTAGGAGAATGATTGTCATTTAACCGTCTCTCATAAATATAATCTAATAGTTATTAATTCAATAGATCAAGAAGAACCCCCCTAGGGATGCTCTTGTTTTTGGCCTGGAAGATAATATGTAGGATGACGATTTGGATTTACAATCTCACAAAGAGAGGTAAGTAAAATCTTATAGAGACCAAAATTTATGGATTAAACGTAAATTCGACATATACAAGATTAATAAGGGAAATATGATTGTTTATTTTTCATTAGGTAAGAGTTATTATTATAAAAGTTATTAGTCTTCAGATGATAGGAAGAGAATTACTCTGGTTAGCCCTTTGGTTTCCTCTCACTCGAATGAAGAAAATAATGGAATCCATCATGGTGAAATTCTAATATATTTGAAAGGAACATTTAGGAGTGATGTTGCCATCATTTTTTATATTCCATAACCTTATATTATGCTTGATGAATGAGATAAAATTTTTGATAGAAGTTTTTCTTCTCAGGTTCCTTCTGCTGAAACTCCCATCACCCATGTGGAAGTTTCATTATCAGGTGAATCTCAAGTTTCTATATCTTATAAATAAGAAAAACCCTATGATTCTTTTATTCTTGAAACTATGAAAGTTATTAATGACTTAGCTTGTGAGAAAGTGGTGTTGGCCACCTCAAGTGGGCACAAATTCTATTATATCAATTAAAATAATGCATGTGTATCTACCTCCAGCTTTTTTGGAGTGTTAAATTTGACTAGTGGAATACGAGAACTTCCTAGAGTTGAGCCACAACCTAAAGACCACCGTTGAGGAGGAAAAATCAAATGTGAATTGGACCAGAAAAATAGATGGGGAAGTGACTCAAGGGTATTGAGGGCGCTTGGAAATATGTGAAATCATGGAAGAGTGATCGACATCTGAGGAGTTGTGGATGCTTTCATGGACAAACATATTTGTATGATTTACATAATGAGGAACATAGGATTGCTTTCGAGATTTTAATGAAATTGGGTCTATGCCTTTTATTTGATGTGGGCAGCATCACCTTGTCAAACCCCGTCTTTTGTTCTTTCTGTTTTACTTGGTTTTAAATAAAAGGGATTTAACACTATCGTTAAAAAATATAATTATATATACATATATATTTATTAATATATATGTGATTATATAAATGAAAACATTTATATTAATATATTTATTATTTATATAATTTTTTATAGATACATTTATATATAATTATAATACATATATATATATATAATTATAAAATTATTAGAAATATATTTAAATAGTAATTACATTTTTTATATTTATAATGTTATATATGTATATATTAATAAATATATTTAACTACTTAAATATATATATAATTATATAATAATACTTTTCAAATATAAATATTTATATTTATAATTATAAATTATTGATTATATATTTATTTAATTATAAAAATAAAATAAGTATATAAATATATATATATATATATATTACATTTATAATTAAAAATATATTAGTATATTAATATATATTAATTTATTATTACATTAAAGTATTTATAAAAATATTTAAATAAAAAAAATTAATATGTTAATAATTATAATTATAATTATATATTTATATAGAAAAAAATAAAAATGGGGGTCTCAGGCATGACTCACTGTTGTGAAGATGGTGATTAGGGATTCCTCTTTTAATGGCCTTCCCTCACGACATACAAAATTCTTTTTGAGAATTTATCAAAAAGTGAAAATGTAATTTACTAATTCCTTCATTTTTAAATTATAGTGGCTTTGTTAGTAGAAAAACTCGAATGGTGGTGAAAAATCTAAGATCGGTTTTTAGTAAATTCTAGATTACCACTTTTATAGGTTGTAAAATATTTTTTTTCAAGGATTTGTTTTTTGGAAATTGGATTCTTTAACATAAATAAGTGATCTAGATCAACTGTTGTGGATTCTTGATTCCTAAAAATGGTCTTTCTAAAAAGAAGATTGAAAAACAATGATGATCCAACCTAAAATTAAAATAAAAGAATGTATTAATGAAAAATAACTGAATAAATATTCTTCCTATAAGAAATTGTATTATCCAACTATAATTTTAAAATTCCTTCAATTCAAAAATTTAACAAAAAATGATGGGAGAATTGAGGATAAAGAATAAGTCATAGAATATTCCAGGTTGAGATGGCTAACTCCTTAAGATTCATCCTAATATAGATCCTCACTATCAATAAACATATGTTTCTACCCAATATAATATATCTCAAAGTGTGAGAGTCCCCTAAAAATGAATATATCTATTATTTTATTTATCTTGATATTCAAATTTAAATACAATACCTTAATTTCCTTTCACATGAAAAGATTTTTTCCACTTTTTACCTCAACTAGAAATATCCAATGGGATAGATCGACCTTCACTTAAATGATGATAATAATGTCCATTCATAACACCAATTAGCTCAAGCTCAATCAACCATCCTATTTCTTTCATCTTCAATCCTTAACCACAAATGGCCTTTAGGATAATATATCAAGCACTAAATAATATACCTATTTGATTTAATTTGACACCTCTCCTCTATTAGTTAACTTCAAACTAAAAGAGAATCTTTGGATTTTCTATTGAGATACACCAATCTCATTCAGACAGGCACATTCTCTACTTTATACAATATTCGTCTCTCTTTTTATTGAACATGTTTGAAAAAATGTTGAAAAAATCTTCATTAAAAGAACATAAACAATGACCAACATCTTTATTCATGGCTTCATCTCATCATCAAGAGATTGTATAAACCTAGCTCACACAAGAACATTAATCGAGCACCTTGCATTCCACCACCATCAACCAAAAATCTACAGTATCCTAGAATGATAAACTCCATTTTTCTATAGTAAATCAATCTTCAAAAATGGAATATCATTCTATGATCGGTATATTAAACTAAAATACTATTAAATTCAGTCTTTATCATCCCCCTATTTCACAAAATTTTTTATGTAAAATTGAAATAAATAAAAACACTACTGGAAATCCATCCTTTCCCAACAGTTCTGAACCATTGGGAAAGGCTGCAGAACCGTTGGTATATGTTATACCAACGGTTCTGCCAACCGTGGGGAAGTAAGCCGTTGGGAAAGGCTTTTCCCAACGGTTTACAAAGAACCGTTGGGATAGGTTATAAAAACTCAACCTACCCCAACGGTTGTTCCAAACTGTTGGGAAAAGCCTTTCCCAACGGTTTGGCCCGTGGGGGAATCCCATGAATATTTTCTTTCCTAAAAGTTTTCAAACCGTTGGGAAAGGTTTTTACTAATGGTTCTACCAACCGTTTGTAAAAACACCAATTCCAAAAGCTATCCCAACAGTTTGAACTGTTGGGATAGTCTGTTTTTACCAACGGTTTAATTAACCGTTGGTAAAAACAGCTCCATATGGGCTATGCCAACGGTATGAAACTGTTGGCATAGGCTTTGCTGTGTAAATTGCACAGCAGCCTACAATTTGCACAGCAAGTCTGTTTTGGGCTCATTTTGGCATAGCAGGTCTGTTTTGGGCTCATTTTCCATTCAATTTTCATTTTCTATTCAATTTTCAATCCAATTATTGTAACTGTAACACATATACAATGCATACATATAGAGAACAAACCAACACATTTAAATAATGCAAACCAACCAACCAACACATATAATTCATCCTGGAAATATACTCATCCATAATTAAATTAGAATTCATAACATAATTATAAACATACATAATTCATTTAGAATTCAATTTAAAATTTAGATGACAATCATATGTGGAATCCGGAATTCAATTCATAATTTGATTGGTTTTTTGTACACCATATATTTTTACTCGAAATCATATACATATTAAACAAAATACATACACCTAGATTGATACCGGTCACACCGTGCCTCGGATTTAGGCGAGGTTAACTCGTACATGTCACAAATGACTCATTGATCGTTGTCCTAATTTATCAACATATTCTGAAATCATTTGGTCAGTTTTCTGTATGTCAGTTGTTGTTTTCACTTAAAATGAAGTGTTTTTTAAATAAAAGAGAGACACTTTGAATGGTGCCAGCCACACCGCGCCTCGGATTGACGCGGGGTTGACTCGTACACATCACACATGACACATGCATTGTTGTGCTAAAATATAAACACAATCAGAATGCGTTTGGTTAGTTTTCTGTATGTATTTAAAATGTTGTCCATTTTAAAGAAAATAGATACACTTAGAGTGGTCTCGGCTAAACCGCGACTCGGATTGAGGCGCGGTTGACTCATACACATAACATATGGCCCATGGATCATTGTCCTAAAATTTCAACAGATTCTGAATGCGTTTGGTCGGTTTTTCGTATGTCAGTTGTTTATTTCACTTGTAATCTTGTCCCTTTTAAACAATAGAGATGCAGTTAGAGTGGGACCGACCACATCACGTTTCGGATTTAGAAGGGGTTGACTCAAACACGTCTCAAATGACCCATGAATCTTTTTCCTAAAGTATCAACACAATCCGAATGCGTTTGGTCGGTTTTCCGTATGTTAGTTGATGTTTTTCACTTAAAATGACATCCTTTTGAAACAAAAGACATACACTTTGAGTTGTTCCGGCCACACCACGCCTCAAATTGAGGTGGGGTTGACTCGTACACGTCACATATGACCCATGGATAATTGTGCTAATGTATCAACACAATCAGAATCCGTTTGGTCGGTTTTCCGTATGTCATTTGTTGTTTTCACTAAAAATGAAGTCCATTTTAAACAAAATAGAGACACTTTGAGTGGTGTCGGCCACACCGCGCCTCGGATTGAGGTGGCGTTGACTCGTACACGTCACATATGACCTATGGATCGTTCTCCTAAAGTTTCAACAGAAACTGAATCCGTTTGGTTGGTTTTCCATATGTACTTAAAATAATGTCCATTTTAAACAAAAGAAAGTCACTTAGAGTGGTCCTGACCACACCGTGACTCAGATTGAGCCCGGGTTGGCTCGTACACGTCACATATGACCCATGGATCATTGTACTGAAATTTCAATAGATTCTGAATGCGTTTGGTCGGTTTTTCGTCTGTCAGTTGTTTATTTCACTTATAATCTTTTCCGTTTTAAACAAAAGAGACACATTTAGAGTGGTACCGGCCACACCGCGTCTCGGATTTAGGTGGGGTTGACTCGTACATGTCTCAAATGAACCACGGATTGTTTTACTAAAGTATCAACACAATCCGAATGCGTTTGGCTGGTTTTCCGTATGCCAGTTGATGTTTTTCACTTAAAATGGCGTCCTTTTGAAACAAAAGACATATACTTTGAGTTGTGCCGGCCACACTGTGCCTCATATTGAGGCGGGGTTGACTCGTACACTTCACATATAACCCATGGATCATTGTTCTGAAGTATCAACACAATCAGAATCCGTTCGGTTGGTTTTCCGTATGTCATTTTTTGTTTTCACTAAAAATGAAGTCCATTTTAAACAAAATAGAGACACTTTGAGTGGTGTCGGCCACACCGCGCCTCGTATTGAGGTGGAGTTGACTCGTACACATAAAATATGACCCATGTATCATTCTCCTAAAGTTTCAACAGAAACCGAATGCGTTTGGTCGGTTTTCCGTATGTACTTAAAATGCTGTCCATTTTAAACAAAAGAAAGTCACTTAGAGTGGTCCCGACCACACTGTGACTTGTATTGTGCCTGGGTTGGCTCGTACACGTCACATATGACCCATGGATCGTTGTCCTAAAAATTCAACAGATTCTGAATGCGTTTGGTCAGTTTTTCGTCTGCCTGTTGTTTATTTCACTTATAATCTTGTCCGTTTGAAACAAAAGAGACACAATTAGAGTGGTACCGGCCACAACGCGTCTTGGATTTAGGCGGTGTTGACTCATACATGTCTCAAATGAACCATGGATAATTGTCCTAAAGTATCAACACAATCCGAATGCATTTGGCCGGTTTTCCGTATGCCAGTTGATGTTTTTCACTTAAAATTACGTCCTTTTGAAACAAAAGATATACACTTTGAGTTGTGCTGGCCACACCGTGCCTCGGATTGAGGCAGGGTTGTCTCGTACACGTCACATATGACCCATGGATAATTTTTCTAAAGTATCAACACAATCAGAATCCGTTCGGTCGGTTTTCGGTATGTCATTTGTTGTTTTCACTAAAAATGAAGTCCATTTTAAACAAGATAGAGTCACTTTGAGCGGTGTCGGCCACACCACGCCTCGGATTGAGGTGGCACTGACTCGTACACGTCACATATGACCCATGGATTGTTCTCGTAAAGTTTCAACAGAAACCGAATGTGTTTGGTCGGTTTTCCGTATGCTAGTTGATGTTTTTTCACTTAAAATGATGTCCTTTTGAAACAAAAGGCATACACTTTGAGTTGTTCCGGCCACACTGCACCTCAGATTGAGGCGGGGTTGACTAGTACACATCACATATGACCCATGGATAATTGTGCTGAAGTATCAACACAATTAGATTCCGTTTGGTCGGTTTTCCGTATGTCATTTGTTGTTTTCACTAAAAATGAAGTCCATTTTAAACAAAATAGAGACACTTTGAGTGGTGTCGGTCACACCGCACCTCGGATTGAGGTGGTGTTGAATCGTACACGTCACATATGACCCATGGATCATTCTCCTAAATTTTCTACAGAAACCGAATGCGTTTGGTTGGTTTTTCGTATGTACTTAAAATACTGTCCATTTTAAACAAAAGAAAGTCACTTAGAGTGGTCCCGACCACACCGCATCTCGGATTTAGGCGGGGTTGACTCATATACGTCTCAAATGACCCATGGATCATTGTATTAAAGTATCAAACCAATCAGAATGCGATTGGCCGGCTTTCCATATACCAGTTGATGTTTTTCACTTAAAATGATGTCCTTCTGAAACAAAAGACATACACTTTGAGTTGTTCCGGCCACACCGCGCCTCGGATTGAGGAGGGGTTAATTTGTACACGTCAAATATGACCCATGGATCGTTTTCCTAAAGAATCAACACATTTCGAATCCGTTTGGTCAGTTCTTCGTATGTCACTTTTTGTTTTCACATAAAATCATATGGAAATTCATATAAAATATTTTTATATCATATTTAGTATGGATTAGATTTTAGTTGATCGTGCTATGAAACATTTCAGAGCTAATGAAATTAAGGAAGGTGGAGGGGCTGTCCGGGGGGTTGTCCGGGGACCAAGGAGGAGGGTGGGGGGGCTGTGCGGGGTCTGTCCGGGGGGTGTTTGGGGGTTGTTCAGGGGGCTGTCCAGGGTTGTTCAGGGGGCTGTCCGGGGGTTGTTCAGGGGGTTGTTCAGGGGTTGTTCAGGGGTTGTTCAAGGGTTGTTCAGGGGGTTGTCTGGGGTTGTTCTGGGGGCTGTCTGGTGGGCTGTCTGGGGGGTGTTTGGGGGGTTGTCTGGGGTCCAAGGGGGAGGGTGGGGGGGTTGTCCGGGGGGCTGTCTGGGGGGCTATCCGGGGTCCAGGGTGGAGGGTGGGGGCTGTATGGGGGGCTGTCCAGGGGGCTGTCCGCGGGGCTGTCCGGGGGGTGTTTGGGGGGTGTTCGGGGTCCAAGGGGGAGGGGGGGTTGTCCAGGGGCCAAGAATGAGGGGGGTTGTCCAGGGAGTTCTCGAACACACAACCACTAAAAGACAACAACATCCATAAAAACAGACAATATATAAAAATAACTCAACTCCAATACTATTCTACGAGTCTATATAAAACCAACAACTAGAATAGATTAAACATCAAATCTCAGTAATATAAGTCAAAAATGTAATGGATCAATATGTCCCACATCAGCATCACCATCACCATAATCATCATCATCATCACCCTCGTCATCGTCCTCCTCATCATCCTCACCCTCCACAGCGCCCTCCTCCTCGCCTTCGCCCTCCTCCTCGCCCTCCTCATCTCCCTCCTCTTCCGCATCAGACTCCTCGCCATCATCATCTTCAAGCTGGACATCGGCCTGACCACCACTGGAACTGCCACCTGGTGCACCATATATAGAATGTATCGACGACATGTATTCATCAATCGGTGGGCTGGCCTCTGCAGGAAGTGTTGGACGTAAAACTTCAATAAATTTCATAAATGCACTGTTTGCCCTAGCAGACTGTTCTGCCGTCTCTATGGCCCTTTTCTCAGCCTGTTCCGCCTGTGCCCTAACTTGCTGCAGCTCGTTGGCACTACAACTCGTACCTGAGGCAGGCCAATACCTCATCGGGGCTATCCTAGGTCGGCAGCGTACTCTGCCAGAATGATCCTCTCCCAACACCTGATGTAAGTGATCAGATGGCCCAAAATTGTCTGCTTCTTTGGAATCGAGGGCCTCTAAAGCATCCTGTTACAAATATAAATATATTATTAAGTTACAAAATAGATATTAAAATATAAAATCAATAGATTAAAACTTACAATATGCTGCTGAGTCGCTTCGTTGACAGCACTTCCATCCTTTTTTCGTCTACTCGAGAAAAACAGTTTTGCTCGAGGCACACGTCCTTCAATATTTTGTACATTCCTCTACAATGACATTGAAAACAAAAGTTATATAAAACCTTTAGCATATGATTAAATAATTTAGGAAAAAAAAAGAAAATGTAAGTCGTAAAGAAAACTTATAAACAATTGTCATACCTGCTGCCTCTCATGATCCGGCATCGTCGTGCATCCTAGTGTATGGAGGTATTTTTTGCATAAATGTTTTTTTATTTTTTCCAGCTGATTCCTAAATAAAATTCTATAATTAAAAGGATAATATTAATGCAGAACTTGAAAGTTATTATTTAAATACCTCAAATGTAATTCATACCTTAAACTGGGTACTCGTCCAATGAGTAATCATCTGACGATACTGCTCTATAGGACAATCATCCACGACTGGTACCGACTCTAACTCAGTGCCAACTGTAGCACGCCAGCCAATATATATCTCATGCTTGTAGGCTCTCCAAAGCTCTCCTAAATCCTTTAGACGTTCCAGTCGTGCACCCTCACCATCAGGAACATTAAATCGAAGCTGAAATCAAAATATTAATTCATATAAATACAAAAATAATTCATGGCATTAAATACAACAGATTTTTTTACCGATATCTCTACCCAAGCTCTATCTTTGACCTCATGTGGCAAATGTCTCCACGAAATCGGGATGATGGGAATGATGTCGGAGTATTTGGCAAGCGTCACCAGAAAACTCCGACATTGCTACCCTGTTTTCTCAACCATCTGATTGTCTTCATTATATTCCACCATAACTTGTGTGCGACGGTTCCACACCGAACGCATGCGTGTACGGCCCCGCCCCCGCCTCCTGTTAGTAGATGTATATATCATGAAAGAAAAACAAATATTTTATCAAAACATGTTATAATGAAAATAAATATTTCTATAAAAATTTGTTAGGGTTTTATAAATATACCTGCGCTAGTCTTATCAATGAGTGGCGTCGAATCCACAGAACCTGATGGAACCCCCTCTGGTGGAACAGGAGTCGAAGACGATGGAATATAAAAGCTCGGAGAGACATAAGTAGAAGGAAAAGAAGATGGAACAGTTGTATGACCTGATGCTGACTGGGGAGTGGGAATCATCATGGGATGCGAAAATGATGGGGCAGAAGATGCAGAAGGTAGCGAAAACAAGGGAGGCCTAAATACCCTGTGTGTCCCTAACGACACACCGGGATCAGAATGTGGGAAGGCTGAAATATCAGTGGGAGGGGCAGGGTCTATTCAGGCACACACAGCTCTACGTCCACCTCTGGTACGAACCCTCCTCGTACCACCGGCCTGAGTACTAGGACCAGTACTAGGCTCCTCGTCGAATAACTGTCGACGTAACGGTGGATCCTACAAAAACGTTTAAAAAAAATTAATCACATGACATTATGTATTCTGTAAATATATATATATATATATATGAAATAAAGTACTCACTGTAGGCAGTAATGGTGGAATGCCCAGCTCCTCCATCCGACGATTGTTGTCCGCCATTTTTTTTCTTCGTCTCTCTTCAATTGGCTGCATTTCCTGCATTTGAAAACAAATATATAATTAATTAGAAAAAGGAAATTAATGTGTAAACAAAAAAACTAAATATATGAGGGAATGAGGGGATTTATTGGTAATTTAGCTATCAATTGTTTTAGAAGAGCTTGAATGAATTTAATAAAACATTCAAGTTGTAATGTTCACCATGTTAGAAATATTGTTTGATTTGGTTTGAATATAGATCAATTCTAAATTAGAAAATGCAATTCAAATAAAAGAGGAACCAATAAACATTGAAAATTCACATAACGGTCAAGTCAGCTAAAACATATTTCTGATCAATACTAAATAAATATGAATATTACCAACTTTAACAACCCAAATCGAGGTAAACCAAAAGAATTGAGAACATGGATGAATGATTCTATATATTTCCAACCACAACTTCAGGTTCACAATCAACTCTGACAATTGAGCTATTAGAGTCCTCAAAAGAAATAAATGGATTGGTTCCAATGGTAATAGGGACAGTGTCAATTCCATCATCAGCATCATTAAAAATATGTCTTGGAATTACGTCAACTATAACACCAAATTCAGGTTGAAGTTGATCTTTGACATAAAAAACATGTTTAGCCATTGATGCCAACACATATGGTTCTTCAGTAGAAAGAGTGCGGCTCATATTAATTACTCGAAATCCAAAATCATCAATAAATGTGCCATGTCTCGTCATTGAATCAAACCAATGGCATTTCATCATTGTGACTCATCCATGAGAGTAATAATCCAATATCATTATTTTCTCAACGACTCCATAATAACCCACATTTTCAAGTCGCGGTCTACTATCTGATGCACTGGAATAACAATTTGTTGTGGCAGTAACCATAATACCATCATGTTGTGTTCTCATGTTTTTGGCTCGTTCAGTGACAATAAATCTGTACCCATTGATAACAATTGATTTACAGTCACGAACCACGGTATTAGGACCAAAAGCCAAAGCTCTTATTTTCTCAGAGACAGAGTCAGCAGACAAACTCAATACCTGCAATATAAATGACAGTTAAACTTAAGTAAATATTGAAATAATTAATTTAAACAGTAATATTTTTACCTTCAATTTTAACCAAGCAGAAAACTCTTTGCTATGCAAAGTCTCTCTCCTTCTCAAAGATAAAGAACGATGCTTCCTATTTATCATTGTTTTATGTTCCCTGTAGATAAAAAAATATGAATAGTTTAACATATATATATGTAATATATACATATTCAATTTTGTTACCTGATATAGTCATCGAACAAATCACAGTTGAACAAAACTGTGCGATGTTCCATCTCCCGCTCTTCATGGCTTAATGTCTTCAATGTATATGATCCAGGAATTCCTCCTGTTTGAGGAAGTGATGGAAAACTGGGTTCAATTTTCTCATATTTTTCTTCTTCATTTCTCATTGGTCTGTTCATTCTTGTAGTAAGATCAGACAAATACATCGAACAGAAATCCATACATTCTTGAGCTATGTAACCGTTCACGATAGAACCTTCGGGATGATTCTTTTTTCGAACATATGACTTTAATGTTAACATATTTCGTTCAGTTGGATACATCCAACGAAAAGAAACAGGTCCTCCGAGAAGTATTTCAGTTGGAATATGGACAGTCAGATGCAGCATGCATGTGAAAAATGATGGGGGAAATATTTTCTCCAAATCACACAAAATTAATGGGGCATCTGTCAACATTTTTTGAAAGAAATACTTGGACAACTTCTTGGCACAAAGATCTCTAAACAAATGGCACAACCGAATAACACCCACCCTTACATTATTGGACAAAAGATGGCGGATTGCTATTGGAAGCAACTCATGCAGTATAACGTGATAATCATGAGTCTTCAAAGATTTTAGCTTCAACTCTCTTTTGTTGACCCCTTTAGATATGTTTCTTGAATAGACATCCGGAACTCTAATAGTCTCTAATACTTCCAGAAATTGTTTTTTTTAGTAGTTGTCATCACATAAGAAGCACATGGAAGTTGCCATTTATTTTCACTGATACGCACAGGATGCAATTCTGGTCTGATGCCCCAATCCACCAAGTCACGTCGAGATCGTAAATCATCTTTTGTCTTCCCCTTGACATTTAGAAGAACTGAAAGAAACATTTCACATATATTCTTTTCAATATGCATTACATCAAAGCAATGACGTAGAAAATTGGTTGACCAATAAGGCAAATAAAAAAAGATACTCCTCTTCCTCCAGTTGTAACTGGTTTCTGTGGAAACATTATTTCTCTTTCCAGATTTCATTTGACCCTTCCCGAACGAAAAACTAAAATATTTCAATTCATTAAGCACATCAGTTCCAGACATACGCTGAGGTGGATCATCGGTCTCTATAGTATTATCAAATCTTCGACGATTCATTCTATATGGATGATCCTTTGGAAAAAATCGTCGATGTCCCATAAAACTGAAACTACAACGATGTTTCAGTCTTCTGGATCGTGTATTCTTCATACAAACTGGACATGACAGTTTTCCCTTCGTGCCCCATCTAGACATCATTTCATAAGCCGGAAAATCATTGATCGTCCACATAAGCGCAGCACGCATCTGAAATATGTCTTTCGAACATGAATCGTATGTGCGCACACCCACATCCCAAAGATGTTTCAACTCTTTTATTAAAGGTTGCATGTATACATCAATATCAATGCCGGGCTCAGAAGGACCAGATATGAGTATACTCATGAAAGTGAAAGATTTTTTCATACACAACCATGGGGGAAGATTATAAATGTGTATAAAAACTGACCATGTGTTGTGCGAAGTAAGAATCTGCCCAAACGGATTAAAACCGTCACATGAAAGACTCAGCCTCACATTATGCACGTCAGCTGCAAAGTCAGGATGTCGAGCATCAAATCTCTTCCATGAAAATCCATCTGCATGATTAACCAACTCATCATTAGTCTTCTTTCTCTCGGTATCATGCCATCTCATTTTTATTGATATGTCATCAAACATAAAAAGATTCTAGATTCTAGGGATCAATGGAAAGTGCCACATTACTTTCTGTGGAACACGGGATGGTGTTCCATCAGATTTTGACTTCCAGCGGGATGTGCCACATTTTATACATTCATTTTGTTCAGCGGTTTCTTCCCAGAATAAACTGCAATCTTTCGGGCAAGCATGAATTTTGTTTCTGGAAAATCCAAGTTCTTCAACTAACTTCCATGCCATATAGTGGTTTAAGGGAATATCTGCATCATCTGGAAGTAAATCCTTCAAGAGGGTAAGAATGTAATCGATTTCTGTATTAGAAATCCCATACATAGTATTTCCATGAAACAATCGGATTAAAAATTCCAGCTTTTTCATTTTATCGCATTGTCGATATACTGGAGTCGTGGCAGCATCATTCAATTTTTTCACCCTATCAATATCATCATTTTCACTAGATGCATTAGTTGTCCTCATATCGACGTCTTCTTGAGTCAAAATCCTTTCTTTTTCATGATGACGAATAAACGGAAACTGATCATCTAAAAAATTCTCCATTCTAGTCCTTTCATTTCGATCATCACCAATTTGAGATTTCATTTTCTCCCCATTGTGATACCACACAAAGTAGTTTGCTTGAAAAACATTTTTGGTTATGTGGTAGCTGACTTCTTCACGACTCAACCAAGGTCTACCAACACAATTGGAACATGGGCTGTGTATGCGACCACTATCTAAAGCATTGTGAAATGAAAAATCTATAAAGCTCTCCAAATGTTTTGAAAATCGCATGAGATACGATCGGTTTCATACATCCAACTTTTTTCAATTCCGTAAAAAGAATTCATATAAGTCATTTTGTCATAAACAATTCAATAAGATTGAACTTTAATAGAAAATACATTTAAGTAAACGATAAAGGAAGAAAATAATCATGGTATCAACTACACATGTGAAAGAAAACATACTAATGTGTTATTGAAAAAATATAAAACTAACAAGAACTTAATGTGTTATCACATCAGAGCATGCCTCATCCCATAACCATATTAGTAGGGTATCGTCATATGCGATTTACCTTTTTGAATTAATATGCACTTCCTCACCAGGTACCTGAGTAGATTTCATAGATATAATCATCTCACATCCTGTAAGGCTTCCATTATGTATGATCTGCAGAATAATTTGAGTGATCATGAATCATTCATGGGATCTTCCCATGATCACTATAGATTATGAGAAGGAATTATGATAGGTCACGTGAAGAACATCAAACACATATTTTAGATAATTTGAGACATAATATAATAAAATAATGTATAAATCTATGGAATTTGGGATAAAAGGATGGATGAAATACTAAAATATGGGAGACTAAGGTGAAGGAAATATATTTTGACCCTAATGTTCATAACATGCATCACCTATGAAATTTTATTACACTAGGAATTTTCATCCTGTTCACAATACATTCCATTGGAAACCTATTTTGATCATTTGATGTCCCCTTGACATGTCAAATAAAATTAGACGGCACCCATGAATATGCCACCCTTGTAATGAAAAAGCCTTTAATTCTCACCATACAGACTACATGTTTTCCAATAGATATGTATCTCCTTCTATATAGGGGAATCAATACATAGTATCTCAGTCTCATATTAAATGTCAGGAATGTTAGATGGCTCCCTTAACACCCTCCAGGCACACCAACTAGGTCATGTGATGTCCTCAAATCATGTCACTATGGACATAAATCACCCTTCAAGACATGTCACACTGACTCTAGAGTTTCTCTCCCAGTGTGTCAAACATGTCTTTTGATGAAAATGGAGAAAATCACCAAAATCAAGAGATTCCATATAGGCATTACATCCATTATCATGAAATTGCTTCTAGGATCAACCAGTCAGGACTTGTGATGTCCTCCAAACATTCCGTCCTTGATCATTAGAGAAACATCAAACAATCCATCTAGGTTAGGAAAATTCATCAAAATGTTTATAGGATCATGTAATTTCCATTGGAAATTTCCAAAAGAACCCCTCTATCATGATAAGTAGACAGTCAAGGAATTCCACGTGGAAAACCAACACATATCCATAAGAGAAGAAATCTAAAAATAATAGAATCCATATGCATTATAAAATTGTCCACCATTGGCATGTAAGATTCTATAAAAATGGAACCATAGTGTTTATGTTTTAATTAATGGAAAAATCAATTCATTAAAACAACTACAACAACTTGATTGAGATCAATTTTTACCTGTTCGGATGGGGGCTGTACCTATTCGGACGGGGGTTGATGATGTTCGGATGGGGGGTTCGCGAGAGCACGGGAGTGGAGGATAATTAGGGCTCTGTCTAGAATGAGGGAGAGCAGATCGGGGTTGATATTTGGGCAAAACCTTTGCCAACGGTTTGTAAAAACCATTGTCAAAGGCAACCTTTCCCAACGGTTTGTAAAAACTGTTGGCAAAGGCAACCTTTCCCAACGGTTTCAATAAACCATTGGGAAAGGGATAAGTTTAACACCCCTTTCCCAACGGTTCTATAGAACCGTTGGGAAATGGGTCACTAGAATGCCCTTTGCCAACGGTTTCAGTAAACCGTTGGCAAAGGCTGAGTATACCAACGGTTTAATTTAACCGTTGGTATACTTCCTTTGGGAAAAACCCAAATTCCAGTAGTGAAACATGATCAATAGATCACTACATGGTTTTAACATTATTTGGTTTGAACTTTTTGAGTCATTTCATCGAGAAGATGGTATGTATTTATCTTTTTCATATAATTTTTAGTTTTTTGATGAGTTGGGACCATATTAACTTCAATTATTTAAACATTAATGTTGAGAAATATCAAAAGAACATAATTTATTGTACTTTATTTGGTATCCCTCAACTTTATATCATAAGACCTGGGTAATCTTCTTCAAGACTAGTGTTTCTTCATTTAGTGGTGCATTTGAGTCTTATTAAATCATCAACCAAATTCAATAGGATTTATTAATCTATACTTTTATCCAAGATTGATCTATATAAGAATATACTTGTTCAATCACCTCTAAAATGGGATGATTATTATGTTACTATCTTAGAAAATATGTCTTCCCCATTGTGTCTCATGTTTTCATCCAGCCTCATCAATCAGTTCGATGTTAGGATTTATCTAGTTTATAATCCTTAACCAGTAATGTGTGACATTAATATTCAACTTGATATCAAAATACCCATGATCTGTTATCTGGGTCTTGGTTGGTGTTCATTCTTATAGGTTCATCTTCTTCATGTCTAGGGATATTACACTTCCAAAAATGTATTTAATCTTCCTCACTAGTATTGTACTCATATTTAGTTTATTCTCCAAACAATTAACTTTCAAAAACTAGAAACTAATCTTAGAAAATTTATTCTTCCCAAATTTTACTTTTTTGAACGTTAAAAAAAATACTCTTATAATGTTGTACAAATATTCTATTAAACATGGAAAACACTCTTATTAAAATTGAAATATCCAAATTCATGTACCTTGTTGCATAATAGAAATATTAAATAATTTGATTTTTACTCTTATGAAACTAATCATTTTATAAAATTTTCCCCATCTATATGAAAATTATCTTTATGAACAATGTAAATAACTTTTAAAATTCTATTTCATACACAGAAAAGAAGAAAATTACCTTTTGAAAAATAAAAAAAGATTAAAAACATTAAAACCATTAAAAATGATATTACACTAAGAATAAATGATTATTATTTTAAAATTTTAAAAATAAGTGTAAAAAAGTGTTTTAATAGAAAAAAAAATTAAATAAAAACCGAGAACCTGAAATTACTAATTCCAGAAAAACTAAACCATCAAAAACATTCCAAAATTATATTTCAATTAAATATAAAACAAAACAAATTAAAAATCAATATAAAAAATTATGGATATAAAAGTAAATAAAATCGTTTCCCTTGAAATACAAAACAAATGAATCTTATATTAAAATACGAAAAGTATTATATTTTTTTCCAAAATGATAACAGTTCAAGTATTTATCAATCAATTCACATTTTAGTAACAGATTTAAAACAATTCCTTTAAAATGATTTGGAAAACATATATTAAAATATTGTCATCTAAAGGGGGAAGTGTGAAGGAATCATGAGGTGCACAATTTACATGAGCTAGATATAAAAAATATGTCACATCCATGAAACCAGTATTAGAAATATTCTTAGTAGCACTTTCACTATTATTGAATGCTTCTCCAAACCATCCATCAAATTCGTGTGTAACGATAAATGCAGAAAATGTTAATGTTTTAACCCCATTTTTATTTGAAGATGATATTCTCATTTTTTTACCTTTTTATTTCTAATATGGTAGTGTTTTTTTCCTTTACATGTTAAATTTAGAGTTGACTTATGAGTTGATCGAGTTTTTGGTTTCAGGTTTTATGGATCACACCTTCCAAAATGACCGCGGTGAATCATAGGGAGAAGGATGTGTAGAATAGACCACATATAAACCCCACCCTTGTTCATTTAGTCATAATAAAAATTCCGCATTTGGGTCTAAAAGGTAGGTAAGAGTAACCTCAAATAGTGAATCATCATTTTGGGTTCACTAAGAAAAATCCACTAGTTATCTACGGAGACCGAGGACCTCTAGAACTTGATGAATGTATGGAAAACATCATGTGTATATTTGTGTTTCTCAAGAATATATATACCATTATGGTTTGTTATTCCACTTATATGATGGTGGGATCGAGTTTGGGATAGTGGGGGTCTATCATATAGGACAATCTCTATATGTATCTCACCTATACCATGTTCAATGGGATGTTAAACTTTTTATTTTATCTATATAATTTCAGGGTGTCTAAGGCTAGATATTTAGTTACATTGGAGGATCATATTCATTCTGTAATGAAGTATCCTACTTATTTTTCAATGTTGATTCACCTCTCCCCTAATCTACACATGAATGAACATTTTAAGGTTTGATAGTCTTAGATGGTTCTATGACCATAAGTTTTACTAAGTATTGTTCTTTTGTAATTTTTTATATATGTTTAGGTGGTCTATGTAGTACCATGGGATAGGTGGAACACTAATATGGGGTGAGTAATTGGAAATATTTTATGAATTCCATTTTGAACCCGACCTCTTGGACTTTGTATGGTATCTACCCACTAAATAATAATCTTGTATCATCACCTTGTATGTTGTAATTACAATATAAAATATAACACATGATATTTACAAGGTTTATCATTAAAACCTAATCCTTTCTATAATTTGTTATATTTCCCAATAATGGATTAACCAATATGAAATCAAGTACTTACACCATGTATAAAACTAATATGATCAAAATAGAGAATAACTATATTCAGCCTCCACATGACTAGTTATATTCCCCAATAACAGTATCCAAAATATATCTTTTCATCCAAATAATGAATGATATATCATACATATTGGTTTCTTATATAACATTTATAAAATGACCTTCCTCTAAAAACAGGATAGATTAATTTGTTTGCATGCATATATCTTTAATCATTTACGTCTAGGTCTTCATTAGAACATAAATTCATGACTTTGTCTGTACTCCTGTTTTTTACATGAACTATCTATTTTAAGGACCTTGAATATATAGTAAAATCATGATTACTAATTTTTAAAAAACTAATAATTTCAAAATTCTTTTGAATATTGAATATAGTGATGTGTATCAGGTTCTTATAAATCAATCACACTCAGTGTTCACGGGTAATCTCAATGATCTCCAACATTTTTCATCGATAAATTCACTAATAATATTTATATAATATGATGTGAATATTTTGTTCCATTTGAATTTGGAACATTTCTAAATATTACTCATGCATGATCTTCTCATTAAATCCCATCTGAATTCCATTCTAATAAATCTTCTTGAATCTCTAAAAGAATTGGGAATTTCCTTCACTTAAATCCTACATGGAATTTAATTCACTTGTTTTCTCTGAAATATACATCCATATATACATGTTATTTAGACACACTCATGACATAGAAATTTAATATGAGGCATGTAACTTTCTTATTAAACTAGAATCCTCCATGGTTGGTCTTCCTTTATCTTCACATAGGATCATAATCACATTTTTTTTCATGATGTTTTGAACCAATGAAGATAATCCAAAATATTTATCTGATTTGAATACCCTTTTAACCTTACAGTGACATGTATGATGAGTACATGGACATGAATTATGCTTATGAGATATTTTTTGATGTTCATTTTGGCTTTCCTCATCAATATGAATCCATGAAATTATTTATACTATGCCTACAGATGATATCTATGATGAAATAAAATGATGCTTCCATGGACATATAATGACTCTTATGTATAATATAATCAACCCTACATATATTCATGATATTTCTTATACCTATTATATCATCCCTATATGGGTCCAATATGATTTCTATTCATGTAATATCAACCCTATGTGGATACAATATTATATTTATGTAGATTACTTAGCCATTCTATACATATCCACACATCACTCACCATTATTTAGAATAGCATCTACTCCAACCAAGGCCTTCCTATTCACTAAACAAACTTCTAAAATGTTTTCTATAGTGTCTCTTCATACAGAAACACCTGCCTTTGATTTCCAAGAAGAACATCAAAAGTATCATCACAATTCAATATTGGTGCCTCTTGAACTAATCCACATTAATCTTCCCAAGGAGGAAATCAATGGTTTAGCATAAAATATCATTGTCTTGGATTCCTTATCAATCATGAAATAAAATGGAAACTCATCCGTAAGGGCTACTATATTGATGGATCCATAATAATCATGCAATAATAACAACTTTTCCTATACAAGTCACACAGTGAATTCATGAAAAAAATAATATTCATCCAAGAGGCACATAAATATCCTCCTTTGGATATTTTTCAATATAAATACACACTTATCATGTTAATATGTATTCTTTTGTATCTCCACCCAAGTTGAAAAGAAATAAAAATGATAATATTGCGGTATTCATAACTTATCTTTTCCTACTCCTTTAATTTAGAATCACATATTGATCTACTCAAGGGAATAATGGTTCTATATTATTTCCTATGCAAATATACTTTAGTTAGAAAACTCTAAGTCTATATGGGATAACACATTGTAAAATAAGGATTATATTTGAGGTTACAAATGTTGTATATAAAAAATCACGTATATAATACCAACCCAATTTCTCACATTGGGGATATTATGAAAATATTTTTCATGAAATACATTGTATCCAATACATATCTAATGAAACTCATTTAATGGTTGAATTAAAAAAGAAAAAAATTCCACATATACCTCATATTTTAATCAATCAACATTTCACCTTTAAAATATTTTTTGAAACAATTATAAATAATCATAATAAGTATTAACTCAATGCCTTTTTCACTATATTTGTTTAGATATCTAGAAATTATAGATTTCATGGAATACCATATTTTAAAAGCCACACCTCTTGTTTTCTTCCACATAATTCATTCACTCAATCCTCGACTTCATGGAATTTGAAAACCCTAAAAATAACCTCTTTTTTGTCTAAAAGTGATATTTTCACACCACTTCGTCAATTCCCTAAAATTTATTTCATAATAATATATAATAACTGAAAATATGGAGGGACCTATTTTTTGAAAAGTAATATTGATGATGAGAGTTTCCCCTAAACTATGCTTCACTTTCCTTCTAAATATTGAATGAGAAGTGTTCATTATGCTCAATTTTCTATTGTGAGTCTCAACAGATTATGTTCACATATTCTTCTTTGGAGTATCCACTTTATGTGGAATAGGTTTCCAAATATAATTTATTATGGAATCCTCATTTATTTTTTCATCTATCATCCTTTTTATGTTCTGTTCTTGGTTAGGTAAGATTATTATACAATCACGTATCCTATGCCCATTTTCCACATCTCTCATATAAACATATTTAAACATTTAAATATTCCTATTTGGAAATCTTCTTAGGTTCATTAGTTTATCCATTTGAAATTATTTAAATTTCATTTTCATTATACATTATCTCTTTGTTCTCCATAATATAGTCCATCTCCAATTTATATTACTATATTTTAAAGCACTCTTTCATGTGATTCTAAATCCCCTTGGGATTATCACCTTGTTTTATAATATTGTCAATAGAATGTTAATTTACTCCTTTTTTATACTGTGCTTATATACCTTTCAGGGTATAGGGATATTCTTTTGGTTTTTTAGTCATTCATATCTCTTATTTGGGACTCTCTTTCCCACCTCTATAATAAACATTTGTAAAATTTCCAAATATATTTTGGGTGGATAGATTGGATGAATTTTTGGATTCAACATTATTCATCAATAAAAATGTCCTTAAATTCTAAAGCAACACACATTTTGTTCTAACCTCTTCCTAATAAAAGTATTATTATGACGACAATTGTAGGATTGGTGACCATACCTTACAAAACACGATTAATGAAATTAAAATCTTATTCTTCCATGAATCTATCTAGAATCATGTTCCAATTATCCTATTACAAACGAATCCTTTATTTTCCAAGGGTGAAGTGATATTATTGATATATTCTCTTACATTCATAGGTAAGAGTGTCTCTCAACGTTATTACTATTAAATAAAGGTCATATTTGTTTTTTGAAAAAAAACTATAAAATGTAATATGTCTATCAAGATACATATCATAACCAAATTTTACCTGACTATTCAACATATCATTTATACCATATGAGAATATTCTCCTAAAACTTCAGTTACTTAAGTGAATCCATCAATGATATTATTGGAGTAATTTTTTTCTATATGTAAGATATATTCAATATTAGATAACTCTTCTTCTTTTTTTGTTAAATTATCCTCAAGATCATTTAACATATTCTCAATATCAAACTTCATTAACTTAGAGTCCAAAATATCACTAATGTATGCCACTTATTACTTGTTATACTCTTCCTTTAAAAAAAACAACTTCTTGTTATATTTCCCTAGAGTATTTTTCGCCTTTTTGATCTATGTATATTTATCAAGAGAAGCTTCCAAAATATATTCTATCTCAAATTATAGTCTATATATGTCATAAAAATCATCATCAATGCTTGATGATTCAAATCATTTTTCTAAAGGAGAAGGGAAATTTAGTTCATCATGTAACGACCCAAAATTTCATTAATGGAAAATCCCTCTTGATCCAGTTAAATGTTTCTTTATGAAAAATGTTTTTATAAGATATCAACTTTTTTTAGTTTTACTTTATGATTTTTGACCGTTACTTTTATAGCCGTTGAACAGTGATCACCTGGGTAGTTTAAATATAAGGCTTTAACGAACCAATTTTCTACTCAGACAAAGGAAGCGATGGCCTCATCCAGTAGAATTGCCCCTTACAAAGCCCATTTGTTGGAGCTCGGAAAAGAGGTGGCGTCTTTGGGCTTTGCCCTTGACCAAGCCCAAGCTGAGCTTCATCAAGTCATGCTCGAACATGATCGTCTACAGGAAAAATGGAAGTTGATAGAGATTACCACTCGAGCGATGTTATCCAAGCAACCCCAAGAGTCTTTCACCATCGCACACCTTACCCTTAGGTCTTAGGCGTCTATTTTAAGGGGTTATGTAACAAATAAGTAGCACCATGTTCATGTACATTTTTTTTGTATATAATAATGAATATAATTTCTAGTCATTTATGATACATTGTAATTAGTTTTTAAAGTACAAATGATGTTTTTAGTTATTATTTAATTAAGAATTATATTTTATTAAATTAAAGGATTTTTCAATTAAATAATATTTTAATAAAATATTATTATTAATATTAAATTAATTTTTATTAAATATAAATGATCTTATAATTTTATGAATGCAATTAAAATTTTTATTAAGGTTTGAAAGCCATTTCTGTCAAAACCCGTGATTTTTTTTATAAATGTCGGTTTTTATTTTAAAAGTGAAAATTCAAATATTTAGAAAATTATTTAGATAAAATAAATATTATTTTTGGAATCAGGACGTCGAAATTATCCAACGGTGAATTTTTCATAATTTTCTGAGACAGTCAAATTTTTGGGTAAAAATTAAATACCATTTAAATATATAATGTGTTTTATGACATCATAATGACCCAATGGTGATGTAATAAAATACCATAATCCTTATGTTCGGGCAATATATGTTTTATCATTAAAATTATGAGGTTTTGGGTTTGTTTGACTCACTTTTCAAAGCATTAATGGAGCCCTCAAGACTTATTCAACACTTTGCCTTTTTAAATTAATTTCCATGGGAGTGTGACTCACCTCAACATAAGCAACCCTAATTTTTTAATAAGTTCGGACCTTGGACTTTTAAAATATTTTTATCCTCTTTCCTTTTCAAGAAACCATGGGCAAATACCATGGGATGGTTTGTGGTTTGGATTATTTTAATATAAGGGGTCCCAAACCTAAATAATAAAGAATTCTCTCACCTTTCCTATATAAACCCACCCAAGCTCCCACTTCTTCCTCACTCAAAGCCCTTTAAGTTCGTCCAACCTCTGCCCTACTCTCTCTAGAATCCTCTCAAGGTGCCCCAAGCTCCCAAGAAGCCTCTCACAAGCCTCTCTCTAGCCTTTGGAAGCACACTTCCAAGTAAGGGGTTTTCTTCCTTTCTCATTTTTTTGTCAATTTTCTTTAAGTTGTATTTCCCTTTTTATTTCAATTATGAATGTTGGGGTATGGTTTCGAACCTCCCCCATACTGCCCTCTTATTGTTTGAATGATTGGAGAACCCTTTCTCTCTCATTAAATGCCTCCCATGTACACCCGTTACTCTGCAGAAATTCCCAAAGGAACTTCTCTCTCTTCTTTTACATTCAAGAAATACTTTTGTATCATGAATATAAATTCCATTTCTATTGTTGGGACATGTATATATATGATATCCTTACTGTCCATTACATTTAAATATGATTAGGAACCCCTTTCTCTCTCATCAACCTTTTTTATGAATTCTTATGTCACGCCGTTACGCTGCCGAAATCGCACCGATTTTCTAAGCCAATGTTTTGTGTAGTGAATACCATGCCCATTTCTCCATCAAGGGTATTCACCTTTATGCACATTTACATATTGATTATAAAGTTTCATGTATGAATTCCACTTTCCTTTATCGTGGAATAAATGACTATATTTTATGAATCCATGGTTTATGATCCATGTGGGACACTTATGCATGAAATGAAATGTTTAAGAAGGGTGCGCCCTTTATAGCGCTCCAATGCATTGGGTAAAGTATAGTATCATGATACGTCATGTGAAATGAGTGTTGACTCATGCTAATTCAAGTGCAACGAGGGTTTACTCATGCTTCAAGTGCAATGAGGGTTTACTCATGCTCCTTGTGCAATGAGCCTTGGCTCATGCTAATTCAATGTTAAGTGTTGTTGCCACATTTCCATGTTATGATTATCATGCTTTATCATGCCTTTATGTTCATGTTTCTATTATTCTCTATTGATATGCCTATTGCCTAACATGTATTTCACTCCTCATGTTATTCATTGTTTACTCCCTTACTGGGCTTTATAGCTCACCCTTTTCTTATGCATATCCTCAGGTTATCCCATGCAATGCTAAGTACGAAGGAATGTAGTGGTCATGTAAAGGAAGTTTTCAATAAAGATGTTGTATTTCAAGTTTAAAGTTTTTATGTAATGATCCTAAGCCCCAAAGACACTAAACATCTCGATCTTCTTTGTTGTATCAAGTGAAGTTTTATGTAATAAAGAATGCTTAAGTTGTAATAAAAAGCAGGGTTGTCATAGTTGGTATCAGAGGATAGGTTTAGTTATTTTTGGGATTAGGAAACCCTAGTAAAGCCTTAGATACAAGACTAAGCATAATAAAAACATCCCTATGTTTTGGTAAATACTAAGTAAGTGGTTTATCAAACAAATACATCCCTGTCTGGATACGAGCAGGTAGAGGCGGCTCTGGCACAGATGTATCCTAGTGGTAAAACCCGAAAACACCGCTTTGAGCTAGACTCGAACGGGAACTGGTGCACGACAACGGGCCTTGCTGCACTCTTGGTTATGACACTCCCAGGGGATATGTTTTGATGAATTCACAATCTTAGTATGAACCCTTATTAAAGGAAAAATGCCCCTAAGAATATATTTTAGAAGGAAGATCATGAAAAGCCTGGATTGAATCCTATAGACTCATGAGTTAAAGAGATTAAAGTTTATTTAAAAGTCATCAACTTTTGTCTTTGGATTATCCTTTATGTGTTACCCCTAACTTTCTTTTATTCCAGCCAATGGCCGGTAATAGGATAACTCGGGCTAACAACCGTTGTGAAGATCAGTGTGATGATTGTACTTTTGAGATGCCCAATCCAATGGGAGTGGGAATCGCGAACTTTGTCACGCTTCTCTCTCAGCTAACTCAAGTTTTGAATAGAAACACTGGTCAAGAGGAACGTTCAACCCCCCCTAAGAAAGAACAAGTCGCTATTGAAAGCTTCATGAGACAAAGGCCTCCTACTTTTAGTGGATCATCTGATACCACGATCGCTGAACAATGGATCAACTCCATTGAGAAGATATTCTCCATCCTCCAATGCTCTGAAAAAGAGAAGGTTCTCCTGGCGGCTTATCGTATGGAGGGTGAAGCTGATCAATGGTGGACGTTGATCAAAAATACGAAGCCTGAGGAGGAGATCGAGGCTTTGGAATGGAAGGTATTCCGGAAGATGTTTTTCGATAAATATTTTCCACGCACCCTCCGTCTTAAGATGGAAAGGGACTTCCTTTCCCTTAAGCATAAAGATGAGGAATCTGTGGGAGCGTACGAGGCAAACTTCACAAGGCTTGCACGATACGCTTCCGGCTTTGTCGTTACCCCAGAATGCAAGGTTGACCGCTTCTTTGGTGGGCTAAAGCCTAGCTTGCGGAAAGCATTAGAGATCCGTGACTTCGACAGCTATGAGAAAATTGTCCGATGTGCCCTCAAGGTTGAAATGGAGATCGGAGATCACATGGGTATCATGGGGACAAGAAGCGGAAGGTGGACTTCAATGCTGGTGGTCCGATGGATAAATCCAACGGCGCTAAGAAATTCCAGCACCCCACTTGCCAAAAGTGTGGAAAGGAGCACCCTGGAAATTGCCTTAGGTGGACAAGAAAATGCTTCAAGTGTGGAAGAGAAGGGCACCTAGCTGTTAACTGTCTGCAAGAAGGACCCGCGGCTGCGACAGAGGAGAGGAACGCTCCGTTCGAACCTCAACGCGTTGTTCAATGCTTCAAATGAAAAGAACCTGGTCATTTTGCGAATCAGTGCCCTAATCCAAGGGTTATCGGAGGCAATCAACAACCTCCAAGACAGCAAGGAAGATCTTTTGCCATCACTTCTGCCGAAGTGAACCCCAACAACGAAGTGGTGACAGGTACGCTAGTTATTCATTCAAGAATAGCGAACGTACTTTTTGATTCAGGTTCTACGCATTCTTTTATATCTCAAGAGTTTAGTAGAATAATCCCTGCACCACCACAAATCATGGAAGTAAAGATGCCGGTGAGTACGGCAAATGGGGCAATCATCGCATCCCATGAGTATAAGTCCTCCCCTATTATAATCTGTGGATTGAATTTCCCAGCGAACCTCGTCATACTCCCTTTGGTAGAATTTGATGCAATTCTTGGCATGGATTGTCTTTCCTTATATAGAGCCAACATAAATTGTCGGGAGAGGGAAATCACACTCCATATAGAGAATCGACCCCCGATTCTTTACATGTGTCAGGAGAAAGATGAATCTCCTTTAGCTCCATCATCTCAAGCATGGATATTAATGCCTTATGAGCACGCATATCTGGCTCAGATGATTAAGTCCAAGGAAGAAACCACCCTTGAAGAAATGCCTATTGTGAGGGAATTCGCTGAAGTATTTCCAGAGGAACTTCCTGGTCTTCCTCCAAGAAGAGATGTTGAGTTCTCAATTGAACTTATACCTGGGGCGCTACCAATATCCAAGACTCCATATAGAATGGCTGTGGTTGAGCTTGAAGAACTGAAGAAAAAACTACAGGAGAATCTGGATAAAGGGTTTATACGCCCAAGTGCATCACCATGGGGTGCACCAGTCCTCTTCGTCAAGAAGAAGGATGGGTCAATGCGGCTTTGCATCGATTATCGTGATCTTAACAAAATCACGATAAAGAACAAGTATCCTCTCCCAAGAATCGATGACTTGTTTGATCAGCTGCGTGGAGCACAATACTTCTCCAAGGTCGACTTGCGGTCGGGATATTATCAAGTAAGGGTGAAGAATGAAGATATCCCCAAGACTGCTTTTCGTACAAGGTACGGGCACTATGAATTCATAGTAATGCCTTTCGGACTCACCAATGCTCCAGTAATAATCATGGACTTGATGAATAGAGTCTTTAGAGATTACCTAGACAAATTTGTGGTAGTCTTTATAGATGATATTCTAATATACTCCAAAACCAAGGAGGACCATGAGGAGCATTTAAAAACTGTACTAGAGACTTTGCGCAAGGAGAAGCTCTATGAAAAGTACAGAAAGTGTGAGTTTTGGTTGAAGGAAGTCTCATTCTTGGGTCATATCATCACAAGCAATGGGATATCTGTGGACCCCTCCAAAACAGATGCAATTGAGGGATGTTTGAGGCCAACAACGGTAACTGATATCCGTAGCTTCTTGGGGTTAGCTGGATATTATTGACGATTTGTGAGAAATTTCTCACGATTGTCCAACCCTCTTACCAAGCTTACTCGAAAGGGAGTAAAGTTTGCTTGGAGTGATGAATGCGAAGAAAGCTTCAAGGAGTTGAAAAGGAGGCTTATCACTGCACCCGTGCTCACTTTACCCACAAGTGGGGAGATTTTTGTGGTATTCAGTGATGCTTCGAAGAAGGGCTTAGGATGTGTGCTGATGCAGAATGATAAAGTGATATCCTATGCCTCAAGGCAGTTGAAAATCCATGAGCGAAACTATCCAACGCATGATCTGGAGTTGGAGGCGGTGATCTTTGCCTTGAAAATCTGGCGGCATTATCTCTATGGAGAGAAATGTGAGATATATACTGACCACAAGAGTCTTAAATATATATTCACATAGAAAGATCTTAATATGCGCTAGAGAAGATGGATAGAGCTCATCAAGGATTATGACTGTTCAATACATTACCACCCTGGGAAGGCGAACAATGTGGCGGATTCCCTAAGTAGAAAGGATCCAGCAATTCTATCAATTATGAGAATTGAGAAGGATCCAATCTTCTTAGACTTGATGAAGATGGACGTGGGAATCATAAAAAAGGGGACATCATCAATCCTTTCAAAAATGATTGCTCAACCATCTCTTTTGGAAAGGTTAAAGGATGCTCAAAAGGATGATGCGGGAATCCAAGAAAAAGTGGATGGTATCAAAAAGGGAAAATCCTCAGAGTTTAATGTTAATGAAGAAGGAATTGTGCGGTTTGGGAAAAGACTATGTGTTCCATCAAGTTCGGAGCTGACGAAGGAACTTTTGGATGATGCACATAGTTCATATTTCTCTATTCACCCAGGGAGCACAAAGATGTATCGAGATCTCCGAGAAAACTTTTGGTGGGATAATATGAAGAAGGAGATCGCTGAATATACATCAAAGTGCCTGGTGTGTCAGCAAGTGAAGGCAGAGAGGCAGAAGTCTAAGGGGATGATGCAACCATTGCCCATACTAGAATGGAAATGGGAGAACATCACCATGGACTTCGTCACTGGACATCCAAAGACATCCAAAGGCAATAATGCAATCTGTGTTGTTATGGATCGTCTTACAAAGACTGCACACTTCATTTCTATTCGAGAGGATTTATCTTTGGATCAACTGACACTGATATATATCAGGGAAGTGGTACGGTTGCATGGAGTACCACTATCTATTGTGTCTGACCGAGATCCAAGATTTACCTCTATGTTTTGGAAGAGTCTTCAACATGCTCTGAATACTGAACTGATCTTCAGTACGGCCTATCATCCTCAAACTGATGGCCAATCCGAGCGGACTATCCAAACACTTGAGGATATGTTGAGAGCGTGCTCAATGGACTTTAAAGGAGGACGGGATCAACATCTTCCTCTAGTTGAGTTCTCTTATAATAATAGTTTCCACTCGAGCATCCAAATGGCACCATATGAAGCCCTGTATGGGAAAAGGTGTAGAACACCGGCATGTTGGGATGAGGTCGGTGAACGTAAGCTGCTTGGACCAGAAATGGTCGAAGAAATGGTGGAGAAGGTGAAAACCATTCAGCAGCATATCAAGGCATCCCAGAGTCGACAGAAGAGTTATTCAGATAATCGTCGACGAGACCTTGAGTTTAAAGTCGGAGACATGGTGTTTTTATGCATATCTCCGTGGAAGAAGGTCATGAGGTTTGGAAAGAAAGGGAAGTTAAGTCCAAGGTACATTGGCCCCTTTGAGATTCTTGATCGTGTTGGGGCTGTGGCCTATCGACTAGCACTTCCACCTACTATGGCCAAGGTGCATGATGTCTTCCATGTATCCCTCTTAAGGAAGTACATACCAGACCCTTCACATGTACTCTCTTCCGAGGTGGTAAAATTAGAAGACGATCTTTCTTATGAGGAGCAACCAGTGAAGATCTTAGATCGTAGAGAAAAAGTTCTACAAAATAAGACAATGCCCCTCGTCAAGGTGTTGTGGAGAAACCAGAAGTTTGAAGAAGCAACTTGGGAGTCAGAGGATATGATGAAGCTAAGTTACCCACATTTGTTTTAGTGTGGGAAAAGGAAAATTTCGAGGGCGAAATTTCTTAAGGGGGGAATGTTGTAACGACCCAAAATTTCATTAATGGAAAATCCCTCTTGATCCAGTTAAATGTTTCTTTATGAAAAATTTTTTTATAAGATATCAACTTTTTTTAGTTTTACTTTAAGATTTGTGACCGTTACTTTTATAGCCGTTGAACAGTGATCACCTGGGTAGTTTAAATATAAGGCTTTAACAAACCAATTTTCTACTCAGACAAAGGAAGCGATGGCCTCATCCAGTAGAATTGCCCCTTACGAAGCCCATTTGTCGGAGCTCGGAAAAGAGGTGGCGTCTTTGGGCATTGCCCTTGACCACGCCCAAGCTGAGCTTCATCAAGTCAAGCTCGAACGTGATCGTCTACGGGAAAAATGGAAGTTGATAGAGATTACCACTTGAGCGATGTTATCCGAGCAACCCCAAGAGTCTGTCACCATCGCACACCTTACCCTTAGGTCTTATGCGGCTATTTTAAGGGGTTATGTAACAAATAAGTAGCACCATGTTCATGTACATTATTTTTTTTATATAATAATGAATATAATTTCTAGTCATTTTTGATACATTGTAATTAGTTTTTAAAGTACAAATGGTGTTTTTAGTTATTATTTAATTAAAAATTATATTTTATTAAATTAAAGGATTTTTGAATTAAATAATATTTTAATAAAATATTATTATTAATATTAAATTAATTTTTATTAAATATAAATGATCTTATAATTTTATGAATGCAATTAAAATTTTTATTAAGGTTTGAATGCCATGTCTGTCAAAACCCGTGATTTTTTTTATAAATGTCGGTTTTTATTTTAAAGGTGAAAATTCACATATTTAGAAAATTATTTAGATAAAATAAATATTATTTTTGGAACCAGGACGTTGAAATTATCCAACGGTGAATTTTTCATAATTTTCTGAGACAGTCAAATTTTTGGGTAAAAATTAAATATCATTTAAATATATAATGTGTTTTATGACATCATAATGACCCAATGGTGATGTAATAAAATACCATAATCCTTATTTTCTGCCAATATATGTTTTATCATTAAAATTATGAGGTTTTGGGTTTGTTTGACTCACTTTTCAAAGCATTAATGGATCCCTCAAGACTTATTCAACACTTTTCCTTTTTAAATTAATTTCCATGGGAGTGTGACTCACCTCCACATAAGCAACCCTGATTTTTTAATAAGTTCTGACCTTGGAATTTTAAAATATTGTTTTCCTCTTTCCTTTTCCAGAAACCATGGGCAAATACCATGGGATGGTTTGTGGTTTGGATTATTTTAATATAAGTGGTCCCAAACCTAAATAATAAAGAATTATCTCACCTTTCCAATATAAACCCACCCAAGCTCCAACTTCCTTGTAACACCCTGAGATTTTATGAAAAATATTATTTTTTCATTAATGTCTTTTGTTGTATTCTACACCAAGATTACCCTGCGCTATACGCCACACCGTATTAGCTTGCAGTATACGCAACACTATTCTTGGACCGTGTTACACATAATTTTGATAGTAGTTATTCTACGCAACATTGAGTATATATATATATATATTAAATGTATAAATGAAATATGGTTGGATTCTGTTATACAAAACAATGAAGGATTCTTTCACAACACGCAACCCTGACTTGGCTTGCATTACACGCAATCGCGACCTTCCTCGATAGCGTGTGTTGTACGCAATACCGGGTTTTAATAAACAATGTTATATTATTATAATATTGTCATGAACTAGCCGTTATGAATAGTATTAACTAAATTTTGAATTTTATAACATTATTATTCATCTTACACATTTCTAGAACATGGTATAAGAACAAAATAACTTTTTCGGGTAAAATAAGTATTTTTCAAGAAATGCAGTTTTGCCGCCTTTGGATGGAGCACCCACTTTAAATCTGGTTTTTGACATTATTATAATATTGTCATGAACTAGCCGTTATGAATAGTATTAACTAAATTTTGAATTTTATAACATTATTATTCATCTTACACATTTCTAGAACATGGTATAAGAACAAAATAACTTTTTCGGGTAAAATAAGTATTTTTCAAGAAATGCTGTTTTGCCGCCTTTGGATGGAGCACCCACTTTAAATCTGGTTTTTGACAAGTTTATATGTTCAATTTGACAAAATAATATTCTTCTTTTTAATCAGGATATAAAAATTTACATTACATAAAGTTTTGATATTTTTCTGATAACTTTCATATTTTAATGAATAGTAAAAACACGCTATATTTTAATTAAGAACAACTTTTTTCATCGTAATATCTTATGTGGTTAAATTATAATATTGAATGGTTTTAAAGTATAAATAGAATATATTTTTACCATTTAATATAATGTATGTCATTAGCATTGATTTTACCTTGAATTCGTAGGTTAAATCAATTCAATCTTTTACAATGTTTTAAAGAAAAACCCGTTTTCATTCGACAACGAGATTAATTTTAATTTAATTTCTGCATCTTTTGTGTATTGAATTTGGAAAAATGGATTCCATATTTGGAATCAGTGGTTCCAAATTATGTTAATAAGCTACTTTTTATTTTTGGGAATTATGAATAGTAACTACGGTAAATTTTATTTACCATAGTTAAAGGTAAATCGGGTAATTAAGGGTAACTATAATATTTTAAAATTACCCTAACAAATGTCAAAATCCTATTGGATGACTAAAAGTCGACCCATATCACCTAAGAGGCGGATTATAATCATTTAATGGAAATTTGTCCATGAAAATAACTTAATTATTATTAAAACCAAAGAAATTGACAACATGTCACTCTCTTAAATGTTATAAGTATATTAATTTTAATTTAGTGATAAACTTCATGAAACTTCGAACATGAATAGTCTCCAGAAAGATAATGAAATTATCTACATCATATAAATTTATTTATAATTTTTAGGGATTAAATAATTATCATTAATTATGACACAATAGTGATGCAGAAATTGTTTATCTAGTGAAAAATCAAGAATATTGTTTTTTTTAACTAATAGTGACCATAAAATGCACAAATACCTAACCAAAACTTATTTGACATGTAAATGTAAACCATAATCATCCAATGGTCGAATATTTGACCATTTGGAGCCTTATAAAAGCGATTATGACACTTATATTATTTTATTTTAAATGATGCCAAAGTTGTCACCTTCATAATTTAATAAATATAACAATTTAAATATTGTGATTTTATGATGATAAATTCGAGTAAAAGTATTATTGTGAAAGGTAATATATTTATCTTCATCATAGAATTTTAGTTTAAATTTTTATACAACAAATAAGTATATTAAATAATTATACAAAAATGATGTAGTAATTATTTTATTAAGAGATAAACCAAATAAATGGTTTTAAAAATAATAAAATAAATATTATATGAACTATTTAATGTGATACACTAATTTTATAGATACATATGACATTTTATTAATATATTAAAGCTTTTATTTCGAACATATCTTCTGTATATAGTTTATTTAAATTCAAATAAATGAATAGTGTCAAAATTGACACTATTGTTATTTTACAAAAATAACATATTATAAAATTGTTTAAAAATAACAAAAATATTTAAAAATTATAAATTTATATTTATATGGTCTATAATGTTATAAATTAAACAATTATGGAAAATTCACAACAAATAAGTAATTATTTGTTATAATTTAAAATTTAGAATTTTATTACCACAAATAAACTTAAATAGATTAAATAAGGATAAATCAAAATGATAAGGTTTAAAATAAGATCCAAACATGTATAAATTTGATTGGTTGATGAGATGACAACCCTATATCATCTAATATTCGAATATGAGTCATTTTTGTAGGTTTTTAAGTGGGGTTAGATTTATTATAAATTAATATTTTTAAGAATTCCTAAGGTGCCCCTCTCCTCCCTTATAAAAGGGTACCTCCTCCCCCTCCTCCTCACACCAATTTGAGCACTCAAGCTCAGCCAACCCCTGCCAAAATCCCTTCTCCACTTCCCTAGAATAATCCTAGAGGTCCTGGTCTTCTTCAAAGACCAATCTTAGTTCCCTAAGTGGAGGATTCAAAGAGGCGTTCCAAAGAAGAGGAGCTTCGGACACGTACAAAGCAAATCGGACCTAAGGTAAGGGAAATATCACAATCTCATTTTTATCCGAGATTGTTTATTCATAAGTATTTACTGGGGTGTATTTTATCATCCACATCCATGTTTCATCAATATGTAATATTATTTCCATCCACCTACAATTGTTTAAATCCATTTTTACCCTTCGGTGAGTTTTTAGTAATATCTATGAAAGGAATCTTTTGTCATACGAGGTACTTTTTGACTTTTCTGACAAAAGTACGAAGAATGTTTTTTTTAACTTATACGGCATGAATGGATTTTTAAAACATTATTTCCAAGAAACTTCTTTTACAAGTTTTCAAGTTTATTTTTAATCAACTTCTTTTATTTTAAAGTTGTATGCCATGTTATGAAAGGAAAAAATGTTTTTGAAGAAGAAAGGATATTTTTCTCAATAATGAAGTTCAAGTATTTTATCAAAATTATTTTCCATCTAAGATAATAAAAGGGTTCTGTTTTAATCTCTATTATTACATGGATTTGATTATGTTGTGATGGAAATATTTTTATTAATTCCTTTATCTTATATGAATTGTTTTATGATGTCATGTTGTTTATGAATCCCATTTTTATTACATGGGTTACGCTATGATATATGGTTTATGATTATGTGGCACACATAAGAAAGGATTCATTATAAGATGGGTGGGACCTATATCTCCCTCCAATGCATTGGGTAAAGATTTTATATCTCATGAGATAGACATGGCTGGAACGGAAGGTTATTTCGGTTCAGTGATACAGGACTGAAACGAGGAGTGAACTCGGTTCAGAAAGGGACTTTGTCCACTAAGATAGTCTTGGAAATGAGTCATGACTAACAAGAAATGATTCTCCATGATTATGTGTGCATGCCACAAAGTTTCATGTTTCATGTTATGATTATGGGGATCTCATTTTCACTTCTATGATTTGTTCCATGTTAAGATATTATGATCTCTTTTGCAGGTTATGATTTTAAAAAATATATGATATGATTTTTATTTCCTTTATTTGCCCTTGCTGAGCATTTGAGCTCACCCTTTTATGTTTTCTTTTCCCCAGGATATAAATAAAGGTTTTAGGTAAAAAAAGGAAGATCATTATGGGAGATGTTGAAGATCTTTCACCACGATTAGAATATTTTATTCCGAGTTTCCAAAGACACTAAACTATTACGGTCCTTGTGTGTGTGTTTTTGTTATGTACTAAGTATTCCGCAAAAGTAATGTAAAGTCCATGTACGTCAAGCTACGGGTCTCTACAGTTGGTATCAGAGGAAAGGTTTAGTCAACCTTTGGAAACTAGGATGCGAAAACGTTAGTGAGATCCCTAGAGATATTTCTAAGGTATGTCTAGGGATGCCCCTAAGGATAAGTATACGTATAGGATACAGTCCTAGAACTATGGTAACGATATTAGATTAAACCAAAGATGTTAGATATTCCCCCTTTATTATGATTTTTGGGTTTTAGAAAATGGCTGGAAACAAGGTGATTCACGATAATGAAGGATATGATGGACAATGGAATGATATTCTTCATGAGAAACCGAATGAAATGGGATTTGGAAGTCCAAACATCATTATTATGCCGAATCAGCAATCTCATAATATGATCAATAAAGTAAAATTTGGTAAGTTTCCTGACTCGGCTAATAAGAGAAAGATGGAGTTTCATGATGATCATAGAGGAAAGAAAGTTCAATTTCCCCTATGTAAATCATGTGGGAAGAGGCATCAAGGAGAATGTTTCAAGGGAACTGGAAGATGCTTTGGGTGTGGAAAAGAAGGACACAAATCAAGTAAGTGCAAAGGAAAAGGTTCAGTTAACACCATGGATGAGGATAATGGTATTTCTAAGACATCAAAAATGGTTAAGTGTTTTAAATGTTGAATTTATGGGCATTATGCAAACAAATTCCCTAAGGGAAAGACTCATGAAGAGAATCAGTATGGTCATATGGGTAGTATTTATGTGGATGATGATGAAGAGACTACAAATGATATGTGAGATGAAAG